>CM021108.1:31088785-31685679 GCA_007115665.2 Sequoiadendron giganteum | reverse complement strand
TTTTCAAATATTTATATTGTGATTTAATCTTCATCATGATTTTCCACGTAAATATGGTGTTATCTTGTGTATTGTGTTGATTGTTTTCAATTTTTGTTATATATTTTTCATGTTCAAACATTACAACATATTAAGGGTTTAATGAATACATATAGATTTGATAATTGTTGAGGATTTTATTGATCTGGGTGTAGTCGAATCAGTAGAACTTAAACAAGAACTCGTTCCATACCAGGAGCAGCTCTGTGACAAGCAGTAGTAACCATCAAACTCTTGTTTGAATCGGATCTATCAAATCAGCAGAAGCAAACAGGTAGTGTTGAGTACATCCGGACTGTAAGTTTGTAGACATTAAATGCACTTTTCTTGTTGCAATTAAACAACAGATTTTGTCCTTATTCAACAAGTGCCGCCAATGGACTCAGCTTTGATTATCGAATTGGTCGTCCATTAAATATTTAAGGCAATCTGTTGGTCCATTAAATATTTAGGGCAATGTGGCTCCCTGAGCAAGTAGGTATTATTCCCGACTGTTAAAGCATTTCGTTTTGTTGCAGGTTTGATTATTAATTTTCTCGCTAAATAGTATAATATAAGTACAAGTGAATGACATATAAGAACATTGCATTTATAGTATGAGTTTGACCCCTGATGCTAATTAATATAAAGAAATATAATAATATCCGACCAAGTAAATGCATTGAGTTTGACCCCTGGTGCTAATCAATATAAGGAAATCTTATAAGATTCAACCAAGTAAATGCATCCAATATATCTATGGAGCACTTTTTAAAGTAACCATGCAGCATAGTTTCTAGGCAACCATGTAAAGCATTTAATGACAATATAACAGAAATTTATAGTTGATTAAGGGATCATGATAAAAATCCGTACTGGGGCACACTGATAGAGATAAAGCAAGCTCAAATGGTTTAACCATGGTATCAACTTCTTAAAATTCTGTGTAATGCTAGAATCTTAGATGATATAGTACTGCTCTGAACTCGAACCACACATGTGAAGCACATTTTACTTTTGAGGGAAGCTTTTTAAATATAATGTCGAATTTCGGAGCTATTCAAGTGTAACAGGACACGGAATATGCATGCTTTGAAATATCTTTTACAGGTGATGGTCTTAAAAAATTGAATGCTGCCTAGTTTTAGAATTATAAATCAACAAAAACAGCAATTATGAGAAGATAATGAAACCCATTGGTGCTTGATGAGCCCATAATTGAATTGACTCTACAATTTTAGAGGGTTATTGCTTGCCTAATCTTCAATTTTAAGAGTAATTGTAAATTTGATTAAAAAAAAAACTATTAGACATACTCCCAAAACTAAGTATTTAAAGTGTCTTTAGAATATTAAAATCATTATTTTTTTCTATATTTTAAATTCATTACTTTAAATGATTAAGTGTTATTAGAAATGAGAAGTGTAGTTATGCACATGTTATCAGCCATGATAAAATTTGATTCTTTTACATTGTACCATATAAATTTATTAAGTTCACTGATTAGTAGGTCCTTTTCAATTTAAAAAAAACTTAGTTCAAATAATAAAATATTTTGTATTGTTTGAAAATGTATTCATATTGGAGATGTACCTAATAGTTGATCACTCTAATTTTGTACCTCTCAAAATAATATATGGTGATTTAAAATCAAAACTTTTTACAGTAGCTTACATAATAAGAGCCCTCCTTATAATTAATGATGCAGGTCCACATCATGAAATGATGCCACACCATATGGTTTTGTTGGGATGTTCAAAAAAGACTCCAAAAAGTTTAGATCAATTGTTGTACAGTAATTCATGTTTTGTTTGTGTGGTGATATGAAATCACTAAATAATGCAGAGCCATCAATAATGAAATTGATGATCAACACAAAATTTACAATCACAATTACTAATACTCTACTATTAAAATATCAAATTCAATCAATAAATTCCATCACATCATTACATGTTCAAGGAACAATCCTTTCCCCTAATTACTTGACACATTTATGAAAAAAATAATGCATGTCATTTACACTCTAGGTACAATCACAATCCAGTTGGATGTTACACAGTTGTGTGTAAGTTGTGGTGTACGCATGCACTTTTCCCAAATCTAAAAACTGGAAAAAAATAATGCATGTCATTTACACTCTAGGTACAATCACAATCCAGTTGGATGTTACACAGTTGTGTGTAAGTTGTGGTGTACGCATGCACTTTTCCCAAATCTAAAAACTGGTCCAAAAAAGGGCTGTGTTGTTTAGTCGATCAACTCAATAGGCCGGTTTACTATTGCAATCAATGTATTTTTTTTTGAATTAGGCACTTTTGTCAATGAGATTGTTTTGTTTAAAATGTTTTTGACTATTCCTTATAGTCCAATATAAGGGCATATTTTTGAGAACTCTATATATGGTGGGAACATTGTATGAATGTAATGCGATTTTTGGCAATGGGCCTGTTGGTACTAAAGCAGTAAATGCATGTTTAATGCGTTAAATGAAAACCTCACAATATGTTTTGGAAAAGTGGTGTGATGATAAGTAGACAATTCTTGGCTAATTTGCATGTTGTTTATTTACTCTTTGTTGAGAAGCTTGCATGTTTTTGGCTATGGGTTGTCATGTTCGACGTTTGTCATTATGTGCAATGGTAACGGTCTACAAGTAGTGAGTGGCGTGTCTATTTGTTTTTTATACTTAATAACTAGAAGCATTAAATGGAAAAATAAATGCTTTTGGCAATGTCTATTAATAACTCCAAGACTATTAATGGTGTTGGTCATGACTAGCACCTCCATGTCAATCCTACGTTATGGTCTTACCACACTAGCATTCACACTCCCATATGAGCCACACCATATTGCTTAGTCTTTGGTTTTGAAGCCGTAGTTCCTATTGAGGTCAAGTTGCCTTCCCTGAGGGTATCCATTAAAGGGATTATTGATCATGAGGAATATCACGTATCTAGATTGCATGAGTTCGAGTTGTTAGATGAGTGGAGACATAATGCATTGGTTTGACTATAAGCTTATCAAAATCATCTTCATTGTAGTTATAATAAGGTCTTGGTTGGACACTTTGACATTGATGACTTGGTCCAAATTGGAAATCCTAAGAATCAAGCAAAAAGAGAGTATCTTGGTAAATTTGAGCCTAACCGGTTAGGTCTATACATCATAACAATAGTATATGGGTCTTGTGCAAACTAGATTTTGACTCTTCAAGGAAACCCATTGTTAAAGCCTATCAATAGCCTAGAATTACGGAAATTCTACACTAGCTTCAGAGAGCCTTTCTCAAAAAGCTCAAAAATACAAAAAATTAAAAAAATGTCACCTTGATGAAAACCTAGAAAATAGGCATCTTGTGTGACAAAAAAATAATAAAAAAAATCTACAAAATAGTTCAATGGTGAAACTAGTTCGATTGAGCTTTGGGTAAGTACCATGGTGAAAACCTTGCAATGAGGTACGATGTGTAGTCAGTCTTTTCCCCATCATCTACTATCATTCTATCTAGTTTTCCATCCTCACTCATAATAAATTTACCTACACGCTTTCTCTCACCATCCATAATAATTCTTTTTTGTCCTTCATGCTGCTTGTAATGACTGACATTTCACATATTCCACCTTCCATACCCATCCACTATTAGGCTTATCCAATCCCATCCCTAATAATTTTGTCTTATACCTGACTGGGGCCAAGTACTTAACTCATTTCTTCAATGGATGATCCTAGACTTGGTGCTAGAGATCACTATATCAAAAATTCAAAAATTCAAAAGAAAACTTCAAATATCCAAAAAAACCAAAACATGTCAAAAATCAAAAAATCAAAAATAAATTAAAAAAACATGAAAAAGATAAAAAGCATTGAAATATTCCCAAAAATCCAATAACATCTAAATAACCTTCAAAATCACAAAAATAGTGTCAAGTCATGAAAAGTCAAAGATAGCAAAACTATGTTGCCTCTGTGACTTCATGTAGGCAAGGGCATCATCGAGGAGCCCCTGAGGCACTAGATCAATCCTTAGGGTTTATGAAATAAAGTCAATCATCATTCATAATAAAGCATCTTTCACTCGATTGAACATCAAACTATGATGTCTCTACACATGTTACATAGGTAGGGCCATCTCCGACGAGCCCCTCAGGCACTAGGTCAGTGCTTCAGGGTTTTTTAAGTTAGTCACTATCCATAACATAATTAATCAATTAGACACCTTGATTAGACATAAAGAATCATCTTAGTCTCATACAAATAATGAAGCAATTAGACAAACTATCCAACTCATCTTCAAACCAAACCGTTCAGTTTCCTAATTAGTGAAAACATCAAATCAACAATTATCAATCAATCAATCGTCTTACACAAGAAGTGACATTGTCAAAACAAGACTTTCCTCCTTTATACATCTTATTGTTTGTCTTATATAGGATGTGTCCTTTCTAAACCCATACATTATCATTCTTGAACCTTATCATTTTCCTTATATATGTGGTTGCATGCTTGAAACTATTGAAGCTCTATTGTGCGAATTTATCCTTGATGACAATTTTTACTATAGTCTACAATCTTGGTGATGATTTACTCAGTTGATCTACTTTTCCAATTGGCATATTTACTTCACTTTGGATGCTATATATGGTGGCACTGATATCTTGACTCCATGTATAGATCTTGGTTGAGGTACTCTGGTTACAAGTTCTTTGTTCTATTGATCAGGTTGCATTTCAGTTTTAAGAAAACCCTATCGGGTTTCCTTAATCAACTGATAATGGTTTATGGTATGTGAAATGGAATTGTGAATTTAACATGAAAAATTAGTCTTCACTATACCTCATTAGTCATTGGACATTATTTGGCATTGGCACATTATATAGCATTAAATATAACAAGGTGGCAATCTGCATTGATATTTGTGGATATATTTTGGCAGTGAAAATGTTTGGCACACTATAGGAATGTATATTATATTGCATTTGGGTTAATGATAGAAAAAAATCAAGGCTTAAAATCTGACAACAAGTATAAAGCTTGTGTCTGATAAGATGTCTTACCGTGGTAGTGCGGTGAAAGCTATTAGCAGCAAGCAAGACAGCTACCGCTACACTGCGGGTTGTCTGAAGGGAAACCATGGTATTGTGGTGAAACCGGTTAGCGACAAGCAAGACAACTATCGCTACACTACGGGTAGTCAGAAAGGTAACCGCGATAGTGTGGTGGAAGTGACTAGCAGCATGCAAGACATCTACCACTATACTACAGGCTGTTAGAAGAGTAACCACAGTAGCATGGTGGAAACAGTTAGTGGTATGCAAGGAGCTACCACTATACCATAGGTAGTCCGAAGGGAGATCACGGTTGTGCAGTAAGGAAGTAGATGTCAAATGATATATTGACTTTTTGATTTATTAATAATAGTTCTCTCGGACTTCAAATGTTATCAATCTTGGAAGAGTTTTTTGATTGATTACTTTGGCAGTTTAGGGAAAAAATTATGCTTCACTTGTTCGAGGGTTTGAAACCATATTCTTTCTGCCTCCATGGAATCACTCTCTCGGTCGCTTCACTGTGTAATCAAATTTTTTTCTGTAACTCTTGGACAATGAATGGGGAAGCTTAAAATACCATCAACATGGTCATTTCTCTTGTCTAGTTCTTGGCATTAGTTGCATGCTCGAAATAGCAATGTGGCGCAGGTTGCTCAGCTACTATGTAGATCTGGTAAATTGCTCATGGAAAATTCTTTTCTGGTCCTCTCAAGTATTCTTTCAGTTTGCTTAACAGAAACGTTACTTCTCAGGCATGTTTATTTCAAGTTAAGTTTTCTATGCAAAAAGAAAAGTGGAAAATGTTTGTTCCTTTCATGATTATATCTGAAATGCATGATTTTGGTTATGGAAGCATTGTTCTTTCAGTTACTTCTTTTTGCAGCAGTTTTTCAGTGGCCATTATTTAAAAATTACATGCATGCCTTGATGTTGTTTGGTTAAAGCATTATTTGTGTAGGCTGCTCGAGAGGACATTTTTACAGTCTGCCTTCTATATTTGCACAATGCTTGAGTAGTCCTTTTAGAAGACCTTATTCAGATTGATCCTTCCCTCATGTTCATGATAACATCTAGAACTGTTGCTTGACAGTAGCATGCTAACGTGATAATCATCTTTGAGTAATTCTTTGAAAGTGAAAAATGAGCAACTGTTGTAACCCTTCTGGGATGTAATGATGTAAAATGTAAAAAGAGGAAATCAGAGAGATTAGGGTTTAATCATTACTGGAAAAACCGAAAAGGACAAAGATAACAGTAGAGAAATGAATTTGAGTGTGGAAAAAATAGATTGAGAATAATAATGTGTTAACTTTTTTTTAACATTATCATGAAAAATGTATGAAATAGAGTGTGAGAAAAACAAATTTGTACACACCACTGATTATACTATTTGATGAGAAGTTGTAGTGAGACTCTAAAAATATTTTCCTCAAGTTGTCTTAATGCTTGATAATGGGTGGAACTCTAAAGTGTCACGATTGACATTTGAGAATTCTACACATTGACTTGACAGAAATCAAGGAAACAGAGAGATCCGCTGTATCATTGTATGTTGTATTGAAAAGTAGAAAAGGGGTTAGTGCTCCTTGAGATTGGTGTCTCTAAAAAGAGGGGTTGGTGCTAAGAAATCAGCCTGTGAGGCATTGTCGAAAATGATTATTGAAATGAAAGCCTAAAAAAGGCAACATGTTCAAGAGTGGTTTTTATACCCCTCGAGGGTTTTCCACTCAACATATCTTGTGTCTATTTGAGTATCTATGGTTCATTTGATTCAGTTTATTAATGCTTTAAATTGATATGGTTAACCATTCTCATTTCAGTTTATGTGATTGCATTCAATACATGAATGATTTTATCATTGATAAATGAGAGCATACATCTAGTTTATTTCAAGTTTAGTGAAAATTGGTAAATGTTACTAGCCACCTTGAGGATTTCCCAAGAAGGATTTAGAGGAGCGATGATGTCTCATGACTTTCCTTTTATTTGATTGTTGTTTGTGGTTTGTCTTGATAAAAGAGTAGGCCAAATTTACTCCTAGTATGAGTTATTACATTCCTTATCTATGAAGTGTCATTTTTTCACAGAAGGATAACATTACACATCTTGGTCTATGCCATACCATGGCGCTTATTGTCCATTTTCCATATTTTTCATGCCCAATGATGATAAACACACAAGCCTATTATTTCTCAAGAAAAATATCAACCTCTTCAAACATATAACTCTATGCTAACATTTTCCTCCTTCTAACATTTCTTTTCATCAATCCTTGCATTCATGCCTATCCAATTCCCTTCTCAAAAAAAAATTTCAATTTTTTAAAAATTTAAAAAAAATAAATTTGAGGGGTAATGGGTCTATCCCAACTATATTGGGGCATGTCCTAGACTAAATTTATTTAACACAATGTGATAAACCACTTTATATCATAGAGGGAAAAAATGTCGACACAAAAAAATGTTCTAGACCTACAAGCCTCATTTTTCACTTTTTCCCCTACATAATTTAATAATTTAAATTATTTAATTAATTCATTTATCCTTTTATTTTTCGTTTGATTAATTAAATAGATTATCGCTTTTTCTACCATAATTAAATAAATTTTATTTATTTAATTATCGGGTTATGGGTATTTGACGGATTTTTTTTTAACTAAAATAAAAGAGTAGTTTTATTATCCTAAAGCCATTACCTATATTTTACAATGGGTATTTGAAATATTTTTTTCAGATAAAATAAAAGAATACTTTTATATTTTCAATTTTCAATTTAATAAGCTATTCCAGTTTATAGTATAGTTGTGATGACAAAATCTCTCAACAAAGATTTCATTCTATAGAATAAAGTTAGGGGTATTTGAAAGATGTTTTTAAGTTAAAGTAAAAGAGAACTTTTACATTTTCCATTATGAATTTGATAAGCTATTCCAATTTATAGTACAATTGTAATGAAAAATATCTCAATGAGGATTTCATCTCTAGAATAAGGTAGAATCAAGGGAAAAGGCATGAAGCAATAGTATCAACCATCAAATACATAAATTCAAACCCTAGGAGCTTAATCCAACACTAAAGCACAAATGAACATAAAAATATAAAATGATAAAACAGTATTACCAATAATCCCTATGCCATGATTGAATCACCTTCATTCATCTTCTCCATTTTGCAGTATATCAAAGATAATAGTTGTGGTTGTCTCTAGCTAGCTAGGGTTGAAATGAAAGTGATAGGTCTCTTTTATAGAAAAGCAAATCTAAATGAAGGGTGAAGATCAATGGATGAGATTTCTTGAGAATCAATGAAATAGAATTAGGGCAAAAATAGGGTTTAGTTAAGGATTGACGATGGAGATTAAAAGGTAATAAAACCTTATCAAGGGTGGAAATTAATTGATATGTGAAGAGATAAGAATGGCACAAATAAAGAGGTTGGCACAGGTTGTTAGAGTAAATTAAATAATTATTTAATCTAGAGTGAAAGTGAATAATTAAATAATTAAAACAATTGAAGAAAGAAAAAATGTTGACTTTAATTAAATTGGATAATTATTTAATTTAGGAGGGAAATGAATAATTAAATAATTAAAACATTTTTTTGATTATAGAAGAAAGGGAAAAGGACAAAATAATAAATAATTAAAATAGGAAAGTTGAAGATAATTAAATAAATAAAGTTTATTTATGGTAGAAAAAGCGATAATTTATTTAATTAATCAAAGGAAGAATAAAAGGATAAATGAATTAATTAAATAATTAAAATTATTAAATTATGTAGGGAAAAATGTGGAAAATGATGCTTGTAGGTCTAGAACATTTTTTTGCGTCTACATTTTTTCCCTCTATGATATAAAGTGGTTTATCACATTGTGTTAAATAAATTTAGTCTAGGGAATGCCCCAATATAAAGTGGTTTATCACATTGTGTTAAATAAATTTAGTCTAGGACATGCCCCAATATAGGTGGGACAGACCCATGCCCCCTCAAATTTATTTTTTGGAAATTTTGAAAAATTTGAAAAATTATTCCGACAAGCGAATTGGATAGGCATGAATGCAAGGATTCACCAAAAGAAATGTTAGCATAGAGTTAGATGTTTGAAGAGCGGTTGATATTTTTCTTGAGAGATAATAGGCTTGTGTGTTTATCATCATTGGCCATGAAAAATATGGAAAATGGACAATAAGCGCCATGGTATGGCATATACCAAGGTGTGCAATGTTATCCTTCTGTGAAAAAATGACACTTCATAGATAAGGAATGTAATAACTCATACTAGGAGTAAATTTGGCCTACTCTTTTATCAAGACAAACCACAAACAACAATCAAATAAAAGGAAAGTCATGAGACATCATCGCTCCTCTAAATCCTTCTTGGGACATCCTCAAGGTGGCTAGTAACATTTACCAATTTTCACTAAACTTGAAATAAACTAGATGTATGCTCTCATTTATCAATGATAAACTCATTCATGTATTGAATGCAATCACATAAACTGAAATGAGAATGGTTAACCATATCAATTTAAAGCATTAATAAACTAAATCAAATGAACCACAGATACTCAAATAGACACAAGATATGTTGAGTGGAAAACTCTCCAAGGGTATAAAAACCACTTGTTTCCTTTTTTAGGCTTTCATTTCAATAATCATTTTTGACAATGCCTCACAAGCTAATTTCTGAGCACCAATCCCTCTTTTTAGAGACACCAATATCAAGGAGCACCAACCCCTTTTCTATTTTTCAATAGAACATACAATGATAGAGAGGATCTCTCTGTTTCCTTGATTTCTGTCAAGTCAATGTGTAGAATTCTCAAATGTCAATCGTGACACTTTATAGTTCCACCCATTATCAAGCATTAAGATAGCTTGAGGAAAATATTGTTACAGTCTCACTACAGCTTCTCATCAAACCGTATTATCAGTGGTGTGTACAAATTTGTTTTTCTCACACTCTATTTCATACATTTTTCATAATAATGTTCAAAAAAAGTTAACACACTATTATTCTCAATCTATTTTTTCCACACTCGAATTCATTCCTCTATCTCATCCAAAAAAAAAACTAGTATATGTTTCTCTACTGTTATCTTTGTACTTTTCGGGTTTTTCAGTAATCATTAAACCCTAATCTCTCTGATTTCCTCTTTTTATGTTTTACATCATTACATCCCAGAAGGGTTACAACAGTTGCTCATTTTTCACTTTCAAAGAATTACTCAAAGATCATTATCATGTTAGCATGCTACTATCAAGCAACAGTTCCAGATGTTATCGTGATCATGAGGGAAGGATCAATCTAAATAAGGTCTTTTGAAAGAAGTACTCAAGCATTGTGCAAATATAGAAGGCAGACTGAAAAAATGTCCTCTCGAGCAACCAACACAAATAGTGCTTTAACCAAACAACATCAAGGCATGCATGTAATTTTCAAATAATGGCCACTGAAAAACTGCCGCAAAAAGAAGTAACTGAAAGAACAATGCTTCCATAACCGAAATCATGCATTTCAGATATAATCATGAAAGGAATAGACATTTTCCACTTTTCTTTTTGCATAGAAAACTTAACTGGAAATAAACTTGCCTGAGAAGTAACGGATCTGTTAAGCAAACTGAAAGAATACTTGAGAGGACCAGAAAAGAATTTTCCATGAGCAATTTACCAGATCTACAGAGTAGCTGAGCAACCCGTGCCACATTGCTATTTCGAGCATTCACCCGATGCCAAGAACCTGATAAGAGAAATGACCATGTTGATGGTATTTTAAGCTTCCCCATTTGTTGTCTAAGAGTTACAGAAAAATAGTCGATTACACAATGAAACAACCGAGAGAGTGATTCCATGGAGGTGGAAAGAATATGGTTCCAAACCCTCGAACAAGTGAAGCACAATTTTTTCCCTAAACTTCCAATGTAATCAATCAAAAAAATTTACCAAGATTGATATCATTTGAAGTCTGAGAGAACTATTATTAATAAATCAAAAACTCAATATATCATTTGACATCCATTTCCTTACCGCACAACCGCGATCTCCCTTTAGACTATCTGCGGTATAGTGGTAGCTCCTTGCATACCACTAACCATTTCCACCATCCTACAGTGGTTACTCTTTTGACAACCCATAGTATAGTAGTAGATGTCTTGCATGTTGCTAGTCACTTCCACCACACTATCGCAGTTACCTTTCTGACTGCCCGTAGTGTAGTGGTAGCTGTCTTGCTTGTCGCTAATCGGTTTCACCACACTACCATGGTTTCCCTTTAGACAACCCACACTGGAGTGGTAGTTGTCTTGCTTGCCGCTAACAACTTTCACCGCACTACCATGGTAAGACATCTTACCAAAGACAAGCTTTATACCTGTTATCAGATTTTAAGCCTTGAGTGTTTTCTATCATTAACCCAAATGCAATATAATATGCATTCCTATAGTGTGCCAAACATTTTCACTGCCAAAAGATATCCAAAAATATCAATGCAGATTACCATCCTGTTATATTTAATGCTATATAATGTGCCAATGCCGAATAATGTCCAATGACTAATGAGGTATAGTGAAGACTAATTTTGCATGTTAAATTCACAATTCCATTTCACATACCATAAACCATTATCAGTTGATTAAGGGAACGTGATAGGGTTTTCTTAAAACTTAAATGCAAATTGATCAACAGAACAAAGAACTTGTAATCAAAGTACCTCAACCAAGATCTGTACATGGAGTCAAGATATCAGTGCCACCATATATAGTATCCAAAGTGAAGTAAATATGCCAATTGGAAAAGTAGATCAACTAAGTAAACCATCACCAAGATGGCAAACTGTAGTACAAATTGTCATCAAGGACAAATTAGCACAATAGAGATTCAATAGTTTTAAGCATGCAGCCACATATATAAGGAAAATCATAAGGTTCATGAATGATAATGTATGGGTTTAGAAAGGACATATCCTATATAAGACAAACGATAAGGTTGGGTCTAGTTTCAAGAAAGGAGGCAAGTCGTATAAGATGTCAAGTCTGGTTTTGACAATGTCACTTCTTGTGTAAGACGATTGATTGATTGATAATTGTTGATTTGATGTTTTGACTAATTAGGAAATTGAACGGTTTGGTTTGAAGACAAGTTGGATGGTTTTTCTAATTGCTTCATTATTTGTATGAGACTAAGATGATTCTTTATGTCTAATCAAGGCGTCTAATTGATTAATTATGTTATGGATAGTGACTAAAATGAAAAACCCTGAAGGACTAACCTAGTGCCTGAGGGGCTCGTCGGAGATGGCCTTACCTGCATAACATTTGTAGAGACATCATAGTTTGATCTTCTATCGAGTCAAAGATGCTTTATTATGAATGATGATTAACTTTATTTCATAAACCCTAAGGATTGACCTAGTGCCTTAGGGGATCCTCGATGATGCCCTTGCCTACATGAAGTCACAGAGGCAACATAGTTTTACTATCTTTGACTTTACATGAATTGAAACTATTTTTGTGATTTTCAAGGTTATTTAGATGTTATTGGATTTTTAGGAATATTTCAACGCTTTTTATCTTTTTGATGATTTATTTATTTATTTTTGATTTTTTTGATTTTTGACATGTTTTGGTTTTTTTGGATATTTGAAGTTTTTTATTTTTTTTGAATTTTTGATATAGTGATCTCTAGCACCAAGTCTAGGATCATCCATTGAAGAAATGAGTTAATTACTTGCCCCCAGTCAGGTATAAGACAAAATTATTAGGGATGGGATTGGATAAGCCTTATAGTGGACGGGTATGGAAGGTGAAATATGTGAAATGTCAATCATTACAAGCAACATGAAGGACAAAAAAGAATTATTATGGATGGTGAGAGAAAGCGTGTAGGTAAATTTATTATGAGTGAGGATGGAAAACCAGATAGAATGATAGTAGATGATGGGGAAAAGACTGACTACACATATTACCTCATTGCAAGGTTTTCACCATGGTACTTACCCAAAGCTCCATCGAACTAGTTTCACCATTGAATGAATTATTTCTCTTTACTATTTTGTAGATTTTTTTAATTATTTTTTTGTCACACAAGATGCCTATTTTCTAGGTTTTTGTCAAGGTGACATTTTTTTATTTTTTTGTATTTTTGAGCTTTTTGAGAAAGGCTCTCTAAAGCTAGTGTAGAATTTCCATAATTCTAGGCTATTGATAGGCTTTAACAATGGGTTTCCTTCAAGAGTCAAAATCTAGTTTGCACAAGACCCATATACTATTGTTATGATGTATAGACCTAACCAGTTAGGCTCAAATTTACCAAGATACTCTCTTTTTGCTTGATTCTTAGGATTTCCAATTTGGACCAAGTCATCAATGTCAAAGTGTCCAACCAAGACCTTATTATAACTACAATGAAGAGGATTTTGATCAGCTTATAGTTAAACCAATGCATTATGTCTTCACTCATCTAACAATTCAAACTCATGCAATCTAGATACGTGATATTCCTCATCATCAATAATCCCTTCAATGGATACCCTCAGGGAAGGCAACTTGACCTCAATAGGAACTACGGCTTCAAAACCAAAGACTAAGAAATATGGTGTGGCTCATATGGGAGTGTGAATGCTAGTGTGGTAATACCATAACGTAGGATTGACATGGAGGTGCTAGTCATGACCAACACCATTAATAGTCTTGGAGTTATTAATAGACATTGCCAAAAGCATTTATTTTTCCTTTTATTGCTTCTAGTTATTAAGTATAAAAAACAAATAGACACACCACTCACTAGTTGTAGACTGTTACCATTGCACATAATGATTATGTCAATGGGATCAAATAATTGTAACACTGTAGACATGCAAAATTAACACTATTGATTAACATCATTGATTAATCATATTTCATCCATCAATTAAACAAATCAAGTTCAATTAAATAAATCACTTGTTATCTCCTTAGTTGTCTTGATTTAATTAAATCACATGTATTTAATTAAATGATTAACATTCATTTTCCTCTCATTTGATTTAAAACAAATTCAAAAATGCAAATCAAATGTCACACCACCTAATCACTAGCTTAATTAGTCAAAATCTCTAATTAATGCTAAGATTAACCCATGTCCTAGCCACTTGCACAATAAATCATTTAAATTGATTTATTAAAACACTTATTTTCCTCACAAGGCATATTCCCAAGGAATATGCCCTCATTAACTCCCCTTGTTTGACTTTTTGTTCAAACAAAATTCCCCCCAAATCCCTCAACCATATGCATTCAGTGCCATTTTCAAATTTGAAATAGGCACATTAGCCAACACTTGCACAATCATGGGCCAATCCCATTATGACAAGTGGCTCTTTCCTATTTGATGGGGATTAGTCCCACATTCATCAATTTGGACTCTCCTCTCTTCAAGCTCAACTATAAATTCAAGGCTCCTATCCTTCAAAAGGGGAACACAAAAGCTCATGCAAAGTTATTCTCTTAATTTGAGAACAAATTTTGTCCATTATCACATCATTTGCTTATCAAGGATTGGGAAAGGGCTCTCTTCTCACATTAAGGGGCACCAATCCCCCTATGGGATGGTGGTTGGTTTAACTTAGATTAGATTTACATATTTTAGGTTGCACATGTTTTACTTAATGTTTTTCTCTTCTATGTTTGATGAATAATTTCATAGGGAGAGGTTTATTTCAGTTTACTAACAATAGCTAATCCATCTATTTTTAGGAATTGCAAATTTTCCTTTCACATTATGGCGCTAGAAGGAGGGCTTGTTACATAGTCTCTCTCTTGTTTTCAGTTGATTAAAATTTTGTCAGATTGTTACATCTTGTTGTAGGTATGATGCTATTGTTGCAGATTCACTGTAGTGATTGGAGCATTTGCTTTCTTCATCCAACGCTTCTACGGTATGCATTTTTTATCTAAGGTAATGTCCTTTTACCCATAATCTGGTTCGAAGGATGTTTTTTTTTACAGTGGTAATGTTATATTTTTGACTTATTTATGCCTTTTTTCTAAAAGAAGAAGCTTGCCAAACACCACTATCATATTATCTATCTCTTAAAGAATCATCTACCTGTAGCTTTTTTTTCGCCTCTCAAGTGCTCTTTCCATTTTCTTTTTTTCCTTTTTATTTTTTATTTTTTATAAGTCAAACTAACTTCGGTATTCAACATTCTTATCAATGGGTTCATGCCTCTGATCATTTCCATTTACATCAGACAACACTCTACAATGCTTCTGAATATTTTCTGGCTCTTGATTGCAATTTTTATTCCTGGATAAATCTTTGTTTTGCTTTCAAAGTTACGAACAATAGGCTTAAGACCCAAACGAGGCATATTCTCTTTGTTAGCCATATCCTCTAAATCTCCAACCAACTCATTATCCGTAAAATGATTGGATGCCGGTAACTGGTTAGAGTGATTTGTTCTTCAGGCCAAACTTTTTTCGAATATTTCATTGATGAAACTTGTCTTTGTTTCCACAGACCTTCTTATGTAGACAGTCTGGATGTGCTACTCTTGGCACAGGATTGGTAATCTTTTGCATGGTAGCAGGAATTATGCCCACGCAAAGTGTTGAACACGTCCTGGCATGTCATAAACCAAAAAGAAAAAAAAAAGCTAAACTAGTTGTCTACTTCATTTCGCTTAAAGTCGCTCATGAATAAGATGTTAAACACGCTACAAAATAACAAAATTCTCCTGCTCAAAATATCTTAGTTATTGACTTGCCGTCTGGTTGAGCGTACATTTATTGCGTGATCATTCATTCATTGGTCACTCAAGCTTGTCACACTATGTCTCATGGGTATCATTTTTTCTCAGTAATTTGGAGTTCCTTTGTGTCTAATGTCATCTTTTCATCCTCAACTACTACCTTTAATCCTCTGGCATACATTGTATGAATCTATTTTGATATGACACCTTAGAAACCGAGGTCGGTATGCTCAAATTCATCGCCTTGCATTGCCTATCTTGCATCATTTTCAAAGCTAAAGGATAAACTCGCAAAGTCACTCATTCCCTAGGGTGTCATTCTAGAGGAAACAAAGAAGAGTTAAACAAACCCGTGAAAAATGCATCAACAATGTCCAATTAAATTGTAGACAGGCTGGTGTAATTCCAGATATCCGCTCTTCCAAGTAAAAAAAATCCACCTTACATATAAGCTATCTCAAAACTATTTGAGTTACTTGCGTTGAAAGACCACAAACTTCTCTAGGCATCCATTAATGGTCTAAGCATTTGCTCCATTTAGTGTGCGCGAGTGCTGTACTATATGCAACTCATTTAAAAGAAGGGTATGTAGGAGTTGAGAAAATACAACACCACAAACCCCGAAGATCACCTGCATGCAAATAACCTATCACAAAAGAAGAGATGGAAACAAACAAGCAAGGGCTCTCTGAAAACTAAAAATGTATATATCAGAGAGAATGAGAGAATGAATTGATATGAAATACAATAGGATCAATCCTTATAAAAAGGAGATCATGCAAACCCTAATAAAACCCTAATAGGAAAAACCCTAATAGAAGCCCTAATAGGATAACATTTAATAATTAATATAATTATTAAATGTCACATTATGCAAACTAATGTGAAATCTTAAGAAGGGAATAAAGGTTACTTAATCAACATAATTAAGTTAAGACCTTTACTCTAATACCCCCCTTTAAGATGAGCAACAGTGTAGCTACAAACAAATGCAAAAAAGCAAAGGTAACTACAATGCAAGAAGGCAAACATGGGTCTCGGCAACTAGGCCAGATCAGGTACCCAAATACAACCAAATCTCTGTAAAATGGAGAAATAGAGAAAACCTCATGGAAAAAAACTCTACTCCAAAAAGAGAAGAAGAAAGCCAAGAAGAGACATTACTGAAGCAGAAGAAGCTGCAAACAACTATCGAAAGATGACTGCTATGGTGTTGAAGAACCTCCGCTGAAGATAGGATGATCAGGAACAAGAAGACAATAATCTACATAAGTGCCCATACGACACTACTCGAATTAGATGGCAAACAAAGGAAAACACTTGGAACGAAGATATAGATGGCACAAGAACCAATAGTCTGAAACACTGATCAACTGAGAATGGAAGATTCCTTCCAAGGCGAAACCAAGGAAGCATTAGCACAAATAGTATAATAACCCCCATAATGGTGAACTGGAAGCCTGACAGATCAACTGAAATGGTGTGAAACACCTTGTAGTGCATGAAGAAGAAAATACAACATCTGAAAGTGCACAAGAAAGCACCTGCAACTGAAAAAGTGGTGTGCAAAACAAAGCACACATGCATGAGGTTGGAATCATATGATCCAGTGTCGTCATGGAGGGACACTCACCGGACAAAGATGTGATGGAAAAACAAAGGCAAACTACACAACCCCTCATGACACTTTATAATATCAGTGCGAGTACAAAATATGGCACAACCTTATGTGCAAAATCCCCAAAAGATGCAGGTACAATAGTGTGGCATTTTATCTCAGTGCGTTTACATAAAAGATAGCTTATAAATGATGCTCAGAATGTCCAAAAAGGACAAGATACTAGAAATTCATGAAGAACAACCAAGAACAAAGCATCCCATGCAAACAAAAAGTTTCCAAGAGCAAATATGTCTAGGTAATCCACCAGAATGTGAAAACACAAATAACTAAATAAAAGATATCTGGAGTGAAATCTAGAAAAATGGTATGGATGAAACTGAAGAGCTCGGAAATACGGTTCCAACGTCGCTGAAATTGTGAAAAACAGAGAAACTGATCAAAAGTTATGAGCTTGAGACTGAAAGAAGCCCCTTTATCTTCAACTGGGTGTAGAATGCACCAGCAGAAAAATCACTGAAAAATAACTGCTCCATCAGAAAATTGGGATCGCCAACTTTCCAGTGATATCTCGTTTGCCAATTTTCGACACCGTGGCGGAAAGTTATGGCAAAAAGAAAAAATTAGCTCGATTAAGGCATTGTGGGGTACATCAAATGCTAGCTGGGCGCAAAAGTGGAACCCCTGGGCGCTAGCTCTCGGTCGGCCATATGACCGCGGGCGGCTCAAATGCAAAAAAGAAAGCCACCACCAGGCGGGTGGTGGGCGGAGGTGGCAAGAGGTGGCGGCGCTGGGGGCACCACCACCTGACCTAGCACCCGACGGTAACCATATGACCGCAGGTGAAGGACAGTGGGGGCGTGGGCTTAGGGAAATCGCAAGCAGTAACCGCCGGTGGAAGGAAGAAACGGTGGTCGGGGAAAGGCAAAAGATGCCGACGGGAGAGTGGAGGGAGGTCGGCGGTCGATGGAATACGCTGGTCAAAGACCAACAGAACTGTCAGATATGACAGTTCTGTGGTACGAATGTATCGCATAAATTTTTTAAAGGAAAAAAACCCCCCAATTTTTAAATAAAATCCCCTAGATTTAAATTATTGTCACATAAACAATAATATCTGCAAATAGTCCGAGAAGAATAAATATGCAAAATGTGAAAAATTAAATAATTTTTTATTCTGCAGAATCGTACGCGGCTCTGGGTGGGTCGTATGGCTGCTCAGGTAAAAAAAATTTGCCTCAAATTTTGACTTTGTTCAAAATGGACGAATGGACAGTCGATTCAGGGGTTTTGGACTGCTACGGACACAATGGCAAGGTCCGTTTGAACTGAAAATGCTTCAAAATTGCAGGTATGCCCTAGATCAAGAAAACAATCCCCAAACTCTTTAACCTCTAAAAATTTTCAAAACAAGAATAGGAAGTAGTAGGTGTGGAGATTTGATACCATGTAGGAGTTGAAAAAATACAACTCCACAAACCCCGAAGATCACCTGCATGCAAATAACCTGTCACAAAAGAAGAGATGGAGACAAACAAGCAAAGGTTCTCTAAAAATTGAAAATATATATATCAAAGAGAGTGAGAAAATAAATTAATATAAAATACAATGGGATCAATCTTTATAAAAGGAGATCATGCAAACCCTAATAAAACCCTGATAGAAAAAACCCTAATAGAAGCCCTAATAGAATAACATTTAATAATTAATATAATTATTAAATGTCACATTATGCAAACTAACGTGAAATCTTAAGAAAGAAATAAAAGTAACTTAATCAACATAATTAAGTTAAGACCTTTACTTTAACAGGATATCGCTCCACTAGCAAGCAGCCATTTAAGTGTCACTATCAGTAATTTGCTTGTTCACTATCAGTAGTAAAAGTTATAAGATGTTGCATTAAGTGGAAGGTTGGAAATGATACGGAAGTCAAAGAAACAAATTGTATCTAATCTCATTATCGATCAAGCTTTGTTTTGTAGATTATGACAAGTGCGTACGGAAGAAATGGTGCAGTAAAGAGTAAAGATGTTACCTGCTTCTCCAATATGTGATCTCTCGATTGGGGCAGAGAGGTTGCTAGCAAAGATCGGAGCATTCAGTTTATTCCTGCTAATTGTGTTTGCTCTAAGTTTTCTTACACCATTTTAGCAAATCCTGCCATTATTGCGTACTGACAAAGGCTATGGAATTCGATCATTCACCTGCCAATAGCATTAACTCGAAAGCTTTTAAAAGATAATTCTTGCAGGAAGTCGCTGGCATACGATCTGGAATGACAGAGCTTCATTTATTCTCAGATTTCGATTTTGATTTTTAAAAAAAGAAGAAAAAGATCTCTCCATTTATGGCGGAAACAATGGGAATGTTATGTGTGATATTTATCTTTGGAAAGCATTATCGCTTGGAAAGATATGGCTGTGTCTAAACTCCTTCAATCATTGAAATCCTTTAACTAATATTTTTAGTATTGTTGCATTTTTTAATGTCCAAAACATCAAACGTTATGAGTTATGAGTGATTTGATTCTGTACCTAACTAGAGACGACCTTCATCAATACTTTTTTCATTCGCCGTCTAGGAATTATCTATTTGTGATCCTAGTCAACATTGCAGCCTTGCTATGTGTAAGATAAGCCCTCTGCAAGTTTCTAAAGCCACTACGTGCCCCTCTAACATGGACTGTAAAAGTTCCTCTAGCATGTTATTTTTGTGCGAATGAATTTGGAGTTCGGTCTCAAGCTAAACTCTCCTTAAGGCACCTGATTGCTATGTACAGCTTATCTTGCTATCTCAAAAGGATATCAGTATAGGATGTAGCTCGTAAATCTACTTGCAGCTCATATTCACTGTAGAAGTCGATAAAGATTGTTGAATTCAACAATATAAATAATCTCATTGATTTAAGTTTGAAAAAGCGTACATGAGTGTATTCGATTGATGGAAATGTTCTCACGTGCCATACAGAGATAGTGAATTGACTCGTCTCTTGCAGGACCCTCTTGGAGGAAACAAAAGAACTGTGATGATTGATTCCTACTCTTGCTTGAGGGAATAGCCACGACCCAAGGGAAGATGGCGGCGTGTGATAAAGACACTCTGTTGCGGCGAAGGCTATCCAGCCCCTAAAATGGCATGGTATGGGGCTCCTGCATCCATGGCCATAAACACCCGTGCAACCTTTGACCTGTCAGTACATCTGCAACTTAATGGTAGAATTGTCAGGCCAACAAGTATTTCATTTAATGCTGGTTCAATCAGTGTCAAAATTGCTGCCACATTAAACTTACAGGGGCCTAAGTTTTTTGCTGTTCTTTTATAAGCATTTATTTTAAATATTTTTACTTATTAATAAATTATTAATTTTACAATATAATGAAAATATAAAATATACAATGTGTTTTATGTCTATATTTAATATTTTTTTATAAGTATTTATTTTAAATATTTTTATTTATTAATAAATTATTAATTTTACAATATAAATATTGAGAAAAGTTAGTAAATTTTTTTGCTAAGTTAAAATGATTAAATAATTTTTTATAAGATAACTCATATAATTTGTAAAATGATGTCAAATTTTCAATTTCTAAATATTTAAAATGATTAGAAGTTATTATGTTCATATTTCAATATGTATGTTTATTAAACATTAATATATAATAACTACATTAAATAAATGATAATTGGTAAATAAAATTGGAAACCTAAAAATATGTTGATTGTAAGTTTTTTTTTTTTCTAATTCAATTTTAATTAAGAAACATATCTAGGAAGAATATAATTGGATGAAATATTTTTAATTAATTTTAACATTGTATTATATATAAATTTATGAAGAAAAAATGGAGAGAAACTAAAAATCAATAAGTAAAACTAGAATTTTAATGGTGTTCTTTATGTTTTTGAAATTCTAAATAATTTCAAATTTATTTTATTAAATAAAATTGAAATATTTAATTTAATTGTGCATGGGAAATTTGAAAATTGAATGCAAAATTAACCTATTTTTTATTTTCTCTAATCTTATAGTTTTATAGTTTATTTTCAAAATATTGCTATTTATTCATCTTTGTTCTTATTCCTTGTATCTTAAGTTGTTGCTATTTAAGTGGTCATATATTTTTGCCCGTACACTATTATATTTAGTTGCATTTTCTATGATTTGTTTACGTTTTCTCTCATTTTTTATGGTTATTTATTTTTCTTTTTCTAATTTGTTCTTGTGCTTCCTTCCCCTCTCTTTCTCCTCTCTCTTTTTATCTATTGTTAGTTTGCAATCAACCATTTTTTCTTCTATTGTAGTTGTACAACTAAGATTTAGTGGTATTTGATATTCCACCAAAATTTATTCTATGCTTATCTAGGGAGTGCCACCAAAATTTAATAAACATACACATTGAAATATGAACATAATAGCTCCTAATCATTTTAAATATTTAAAAACTGAAAATTTGACATCATTTTACAAATTATATGAGTTATCTTACAAAAAAATATTTAATCATTTTAACTTAGCAAAAAAATTTACTAGCTTTTCCTAATATTTATATTGTAAAATTAATAATTTATTAACAAGTAAAAATATTTAAAATAAATACTTATAAAAAAAATATTATGTAAAATTACTCTAAACATGAAACAAAATAATATATTTCATTTTTAGTTTCTCTCCATTTTTTCTTCATAAATTTATATATATATAACACAATGTTAAAAGTAAATTTTAGTTTCTCTCCATTTTTTCTTCATAAATTTATATATAATACAATGTTAAAATTAATTAAAAATATTTCATCCAATTATATTCTTCCTAGATATGTTTCTTAATTAAAATTGAATTAGAAAAAAAAAAGACTTACAATCAACATATTTTTAGGTTTCCAATTTTATTTACCAATTATCATTTATTTAATGTAGTTTTCATATATTAATGTTTAATAAACATACACTTTGAAATATGAACATAATAATTTCTAATTATTTTAAATGTTTAAAATTTAAAAATTTGACATCATTTTACAAATTATATGAATTATCTTATAAAAAATTGTTTAATCATTTTAACTTAGTAAAAAAATTTACTAGCTTTTCCTAATATTTATATTATTGTAAAATTAATAATTTATTAATAAATAAAAATATTTAAAATAAATATAAAAATATAGCAAAAAATTTAGGGCCCGTGCAAGTTTAATGTGACGGCAATTTTGACATGGTTGAACCAACATTAAATGAAAAACTTGCTGGGGTGACAGTTCTACCGTTAAGTTGCAGATGTACTGATAGGTCAGAGGTTGCACGGGTCTTTATGCCCATGGATACAGGAGCTCCATACCATGCCATTTTAGGGGCTGGATAGCTTTTGCTGCCAAAGATCATGCCTAAACACCACCGACTAGCATTAAGTTTGAGTGGACGTGCATGGCCCGACAACATTTTTAGATTTTCCTTGGGATGTGTTTTGTTTGACTTCTTATTCTTTCATGATCTACAAAATCTAAGTTTTGTGGTCCATTAAATGTGGGGTTGATATGAAAAAAAAATGCAAGGCAAACTAGCTACTAACTGTTGGTGGAAGAGTTTTTTTAGACGTATCTAGCAATTTTATGATCAGTGTAAGATTTTTGTCTCTGACCTCTAGCGCACGTGTCACTCACAATTATTTTTCTTAACTTCAAGAAGTTTTTAAAATTTTCTCCATATCTTACACATTGAACTTAGGTAAGGTGGGAGTTGGAAGTCATGGAACCCTTGTGATCTTGTCTACTTGTTTTGATATGGTTTATACTGTCCATACTCTTTAGCTTGTGTGGTTGGCCACTTGTTTTGATTGGAAACTCTAAAATACACCATCTCACATATCTAGAAAGTGCAGTCTGTGCCATTTCAAAAATATGTTGAATTGATTGCTTGGGTAAAAAGAGTAGGATGAAATTAAAAACTTGGCATATTTATTGCTAATTTTAGGCAAAACATAAATACTTTCTGAAACATTTAATGTGGATTTGATCAAGTAGTGGTACAAATAATCTGCATGATTAAGGCAGATTTGACCCACACGTTTCTTTTCTATGATTTGTGGATAAGGATGAAGTGAAAGGGAAATTCATGAACTCATGAGATTTTCAATCTAGGAATCAAATGCTTTGTTTTTTCCATATTTTGATAAGCTCTCATTTTTATTACTTTCAAATGAAATTTGATCAAAATTATTTAAAAATAAAACAAAAATTTGAGAGTACTAATATCCATTCATTTATTTTGCAGGATGATGTAGACACATGTCACAACCTTAACTAAATGGTGTAACAAGCTACTTTGCATCAAAGAGGATAAATCGAGAAAGATTTGAGTTGGAGAATTAAGCATTCAAATTGAATTTGAACTTAAAGAAGCATTTTTTAATGCTATTGTAAGAGCTTAAAGTATCCATTTCTTGCTTTTGTTTTATGTTTTAAACCAACTAGAACAATCTGCACTTAAAATTAACCAGTGATTGATTTTCTTTTTCAAAGTTGGATTAAAAACTAAACATTAGAAACTTACTAAGCTTTTCAATTTGGGTTCTAAAATTGAACAAAGGAAAACTTCACATCTCATTTTGGTGCTTTTAAAATGAACTCATTATTGCTTTATGGACTTAAAATGAACAAGTGTTTGTCATGTTTTGCAATTTTTTTCACAAATTAACATCATTTAAAAATGTGTATGTGCTTCTCTCACGCTTCATAGCGATCTTGAGAATTAAAAGAATTTTTGTGATATTAAGTTGTCAAAAGGATTGCCTCCACATTTCGATTTGGGACCTTAAAAATTGAACAAAACACTTTGCGAGTGTGAGTAAACTTATTGTGAGTGTTCTCCCTTTGTTTCTAAATGAAGGTTGATCAAACTACGAATATGTTTACTCATTTTCGTTTATCTTAGAGGGTCTGCCTTGTGGGAAAAAGTACTCACCCAAGGGAACGACCCAATCGGGAACACGCTAAAGCCAAGCGACTTCCACCTGAGATATAAGTGTGGATATTGGCACAAAGGCCAATATCATGAGGATTATTCCGACGAGATGGATAGCAATGGACTCTCACCGATGTTGGATAATCCCCCACAGATGAAATACCCGAATTAGAACCCTTTGTTTAGAAAATGGCCAAAACCTTGTCTATCTTATTGTTGCAAAAGGTCATGTCCTTTGAAGCCGCCCCACATTATACATGCGGTCTTGTTTTGGAAATGGAAAGTATGCCATAGGAGATTCATGGGTACTAATGCTTGGCTGACCCGAATAAGTGAGTGTCGTGGAGGGGAGCCAATGTGGTCAAGCATTTAGCCATTCGCACAAGATATGCACAGCTGGATTCGTCCAAGTGGAAACCCAACAAGATATTGCCTCATTATCCTAGGGTTGTAAAAAAAATAAAAAAATGCTTGGAAGTTGAAAACACTTTGCTTGAATCCAAAACAGTGGAAAACAAACATTCAACGAATCATCAGAATTTCAAACACCTTGGAGGAAACAAATATCTTTGACAAATTCAAGTACTCTTGCTTTCCCTAGGGATCATATCCTTAGAGGTTTCTAAGTGCTTGAATTCTATCATCATTTGTTTTCAACAAGGTTAAACATAGGAGACTTTTGCCCTATTTTCCTTGATTTCCACATAATGGACCTTGTGGGATGAAGAAGAAAGCAGGACATTAGACATTCAGTTTGAAAACATAAACAAGCAAGTGCTTTTGGTAAAAGGAATTCACTAAGACAAGATAAAAGACAAATTGAATTACACATGTGTTTTCTAAAATGATTTTCTCGCAAGATCAAAATCCCAAAACCAAAGTTCAAGAAGCTTAGTTTGAAAGCTCGTGAGGAGCGTCTTGAGATCCTGAGTTGTATGACTTTTACTATGAACAAAATCCCAAACTTTTTGAAAGGTTTTTATTTCCTCCCATAGGAAATATAGCGTGTTCTTCAACACCGAGGTCTTGTAAGAAGAAGTGTTATTCTAGGTCAAGTCTAGGATGAAATTCAATCACTTTCATCCATCTCTCAACCATCAAAATCTGTCAAAAGTCACCTTACCAATAGCTCTTGGAAACTTTGTAAGCATCTCTTATGCTAAACTTTTAGGTGAAATAAAAACCACTTTGTTTGAATTAACACAAGTAGTCAAACCATCATCCTATACACGAGTTCTCTCTTGGATAATACAACTTCCTAGGGTTTACGAGTTCATCTTGTTTGGCTTAACACACCTAGCCAAATTATCAAATCATCACCTCGTTTGACTTGATGCACTTAGTCAAACTACCATCTTGTAGGAGTTCACTCTTGGATAACACAACTTCCTAGAGTTTTACAATTACATTTATCACTCTTGTTTGACTTAACACATCTAGTCAAACCATCAATCCATTCACGATCAATCAAAGTCCTAAAAAGTTTAGCATTTCCTTCAAAGTTTCTTTAAGAGTTCCATTCATCCGTATCACTCATCTTTCATTTATCTCATCCCCGTTATCGCTTTGATCCTTCAATTATCCTAGTTCTTCGCTTCTTTGAACCTAAGGTTTAGACCAATCTAAAAGATTAGAGGTTCATCTCTTACATTCTTGAAAATTGATCTTCATTTTATGGTTCAAACTCGATATCAACATAAGAGGGACATGGAATATAAACTTGATCCATCCATCATGAGCAATTTGAATCAATCAAGATATCCAAGTCTTGCAATGCCAATTGATTATCGAAACTCACATTTATGTAATTCAAACATGGCATCATTATCTCCTCCAAACTTCAACGATACCAATGTGAGTATGCCCAATCTAAATTTTGAAACACCTTTTCCAATGATAGATTTAAATCCAAGTCCAAATCTGCAAATCTATCAACCAAAGGCTCAATGCATGAGTTTTCCAAACAACACTATCCCACCAAATCCATCCATGCCAAATACAAGTTTACCAAACATGAGCATTTCAAATTCACACTTGGTGAAATTTGAGATAGATATGTTTGCAAATCAAATCAATGTTGTTCAAAATCCCAACAATATATTGGAAACTCCTTGTATTGATCCAAATTAGGGTAACAACATGCAAAATCAAAGTTACCTAAATTAGGGCAATATGATTCCCAACCACAACAATGTTCAATTTCAATCTATCATGTCAAATCTAAACATCACACCAAAACAGAGCATTATCCAGAATCAACTTGTCCACGATCCCAAGAAAGCACCACAAGGATACATTTCAAATCTGATTGCTAAACAACCAAGTCAGCCATATCAAGAAAATCAAGATCAAATTTTTGTGGGATCAAATTGCTTCGCTTGCCAAAGTAGTGGATCCATTGCACCAAGAGACATCTCCAACCCAAAATCAATACATTCTTCCATTGGTTGAATCATGTCATCAAAGCATTGAGCTATCTCCACAACCACATCAAGAACAATATCTCCAATGTCAAGAAATTGGATATCAAGATCAACAAAATAAACAACAAACTCAATCACCACATCTCAAAGATAAATCACCGCATCTCCAAAATCAATCGCCACAAGGTCAATATAAAGTACAAATGTCACAAGGTAGCAAATGAAAATACACACCTCTTGGGGAACCAATTGAGTCTATCTTGCAACAATTGATACAAGGAAATCACATTAAAATCCCTATTTATGTGAATTATCAAGAGCCCATGGTGAAACCACTAGGGTATGATGAGAAACACTTTTTTGATTTTCACAATGTAAAGGGGCACACAACATTAGATTGTATTCAACTCAAAAATCTCATCCAAGACCTAATTGATCAAAAGCTAATAGCTATTGGGGACATTAATCAGAATTCAACCAATAGCAATAGCATTAACAATCTCTCCTCCACACTTGTTGAAAATGGTGATCAAGATCAATCCATCAATGAACACATTGAAGATGTTTCCATGATCAAATCAACACACACCAAGGGCCACTTTTCAATCATGATCAACATCCACCAACAATACCCAACAAAGATCCAATTCAAGAAATGTTAACATCACTTGGTCTTATGGTTGGCATCATTCCCACCACCACGACCACCACCACCACCACTGCCAAAGCACAACATGAAAAAAATTTCATTCTCCATCATGTTGCAAGCTGCTCGACAAGTTGCCTGCCAAAAGGTGCTCTGAAACCAACAAGCTGCACAAGCTACACAAGCCGCACAAGCTGCACAAGTAACACAAGCTACACAAGCTGCACAAGCTGCGCAAGTAACACAAGCAACCCAACAAGCACAAGCTCAAGCAGCCCAGAAAGCACTAAGAACAACTGCAAGCAATCCATTGGCAAGCATACCAACATGCCCTATAAGATTTTCAGGCATAGCAGCATGGTAGACAACAGACTTCGTTGGCTCAACAACAACTCACCCAATAACAGATTTTGTTGGCTCAATAGCAGCTTGCCCAATAACAGACTTCATTGGCTCAACAACAACTCGCCCAATAACAGACTTCGTTGGCTCAATAGTAGCTCGCCCAATAAAAGACTTCGTTGGCTCAACAACACCTCACCCAGGAACAAGCTTTATTGGTAAAACAACAGCTCGACCAATAACAAGCCTCGTTGACACAGTAGTAGCTCGACCAATAACAAGCCTCATTGACTCAGTAGCAGCTCGACCAATAACAAGCCTCGTTGGTGCAATAGCAGCTTGACCAATAACAAGCCTCGTTGGCGTAGTAGCAGCTCAACCAATAACAAGTCTCGTTGTCACAGTAGCAGCTCGACCAATAACAAGCCTCGTTGGCACAGTAGTAGCTCGACCAATAACAAGCCTCGTTGGGAACAACAACAACAAGATCAACAACAAGCATTGTTGATGCAAATGCAGGCATATCAGCAGGCCTTGAACGCACTTCAGAGTTTGCAACAAACTCCCACTAGTACCCCTCCCACCAATCATGGAATGGTTTTCTCCCCCGAAATCTAACTGGTCCAGCCATGGAATGGTTTTCTCGCCTACCCACAAGCATTAAAACATTCGAGGAAATTGTGGAAGCATTCCTTAAAATCTTCACTTTCAAGATGGGTGCAAATGTTAGTTTGGAAGAACTATCAATGCTTAAACAAAGAAAAGGAGAGTTATTCTCATCCTTATTGCAAAGAAGGCGATCCAAGGCCAATCAGACCAAGTGGACCATGCCAGAAGAACAACAAGTTTGCATGATCATATCTAATCTATATGGAAACTTGGCGTTCTATTTAAAAATGCAATTCATCACATCAAACGATCAACTGATCCCAAAGGCGCTCAACATCGAAAGAGCCCTTACTGCACGAGGAGGTGCATCAATATTCACTCCATCATAGGATAACCACTCGTCTAACAATTATAACGATAAACCTCGAGCATGGTCAAGGAACAAAAATATCACAAACAACGGCATGGTCGACACTAAAGTGGTCATTAGTGCCCCTAAGCAGAACATCCAGACCCATCATCAATTGCAAAATCATAATCGCAATAATGTGAAAACTAAGGCAGTAGTAGCACAACCACAACCACTTCCTATCAACCAAATCAACAATCTGAACAATCAAGGAGGACCACCTCCCTGAGGCAAATATCCTCCCAAATGAAAGTTCACGGCTCTTGGAGAATCCATCGAATCCATAGTGAAGAAGTTGGTTAAGGAAAACCCAATCAAAGTCTCTAACTCTGAACAATACGCGGAACCCATGATCAAACCACCATGGTACAAAGAAGACCTCCTTTGTGACTTTCACAAGATCAGGGGACATACCACTACAAATCGCATGAGGCTAAAGAATATCATCCAAGACCTCATCGAAGACAAGATCATCAACATTGAGCAACCAACCAATAATCAAAATCTGAAAATATACACAAATTCGATGTTGAACCACAATCAAGGAAATACCTAGGAGAACAAAAATCATCTATCCACCCATCCGCTCATATCCATACCATAGCTTGAGTTGGTGCCCATATCATATTCCACCATAGTACTACTTGGCATTTTCCTAAGGTCAACTTGTCCTGCCTTTATCGAAGTAGTCTATCACTTAAACGCTGGGGGCATGTCCTTGAAACTGGCGGTGGATCGGATTTGTGTATATCTTTTGTGCTCTTCCCAAAGTCATAAAAATCCAAACGCAGGTCAAAATCTCAAAAAAACTTCACAAATTTATCATTGAGTCTTGTCAATCTTTCACCTTGTTCAAACTACATCGTCTCTGAGCTTGAATGTAGGCAAGGTTGATCTCCGATCATCCCCCGAGATAGTTTAGGTTGGCCCTTTAGGCATCTGTTGCAATGACAATCTATTTGCCCATCTGGTTTTCCCATCTGGTTTATAGTTTAGGTCAGTCCTTAGGCATTCGGTGCATTGAGCAATCCGTTTGAATAAAGTCAATCATCGCCTTCACTCTTTGGTAAGTCAATTAGAAGCAAGTCTAGTAGGCTCAAAAGTGAACTCTCTAAATCGTCAGAGTCTTGAAAGTCTAAGTCAATAAGCAAGCAAGTTGGTCAACTCAGAATATCAATAGCTTATCACCCAAATCAGTCTCATCAAAACCCTGATCACAACATGTCCTAGGTTGAATCTTTCCTACATTGGACATAAGCATCAAGTATCCCACAGTAGTTTAGCCTCGGCTAGCGGTATCAAGAACATTAGCTTGTTTGGTTTTTTTTTCTTGCTCTTTGTCGACTTAACTTATTTTGCGCTCATTCCAAGGACCTCTCAATGATGCCTAAACAAAACAGGTTTAGGGAAAAAGGAATGGGGCAAAGATCATTATCTTTTTTTATCTATTGTGCTTGTTGGATATTCCTGTAAAATAACTTCGTTATGTGCACTTTGTTTTGTTTGTCGGAAGGATGTTTTAGGTATCTTGTTGACCACATAAGAAGGCTTGCCTTATTATGTTTTGGCCTGAGATGTTTAGAATATCTGAAATGCATTCCGAATAAGGTTTCATTTTTCAAGTGTGAACAAGAGTACTCCTATTTGTTTGATGAGTCAAAGTCCATCACACTAGTTGCAACGCCATCCTGGTTCTTCATACCTTGATGCATCGCACCTATGTGTGTTATCAAACATAAAGAAGGATATGCTCTTTATATCTCCCATCCTTGGATAAGCAATACATCATTATCATTCATCATCATATCCAATAAAGTTTGGATGACTAGTGGACTTGTTGGACTTTTGCACCTTCTTGAATTTAAGGGTTGATCCCTCTCATTCTTATATTTGCTTTCGCACTAACAACGCATCTATCCTACATCTTGCATTTGCACTTTCATCTTGCAGATCATCATAGGACAACATCATTCATCTCACATGCATTGCATAATCATTTAAGATATTTAAAATAATATAGATTTGTTATTCTAAGCATCTTCCAAACATCTCATTAGCATTATCATTTAAGTTGTTTAGGATAATATAGGTGTGTTATTCTAAGCACCTTCAAAACATCTCATTTACATCATCATTATCATATAGATTAGTTAGTCTAACCATCCATACATCCATTTTAAACCTCTTTATCTCGAGATCGACCTCCAATCAAATCTTTTCACTCGATGTCTCGAGAGGGCAATGTACTCATGTACTTCTTTTCGTTGGAGCATCCAAAAGAATTAGAAAAAAAAAAATTCAATGTCGGTGGCATCATTCTTTCAACCAATGCAATGAGTACATTGCTTCAAAGAGGGGAAAAACGTAGACATGCAAAATTAACACTATTGATTAACAATATTGATTAATCATATTTCATCCATCAATTAAACAAATCAGGTTTAATTAAATAAATCACTTGTTATCTCCTAAGGTCTCTTGATTTAATTAAATCACATGTATTTAATTAAATGATTAACATTCATTTTCCTCTTATTTGATTTAAAACAAATACAAAAATGCAAATCAAATGTCACACCACCTAATCATTAGCTTAATTAATCAAAATCTCTAATTAATGCTAAGATTAACCCATGTCCCATCCACTTGCACAATAAATCATTTAAATTGATTTATTAAAACACTTATTTTCCTCACAAGGCATATTCCCAAAGAATATGCCCTCATTAACTCCCCTTGTTTGACTTTTTGTTCAAACAAAATTCCCCCCAAATCCCTCAATCATATGTATTCAATGCCATTTTCAAATTTGATATGGGCACATTAGCCAACACTTGCACAATCATGGGCCAATCCCATTATGACAAGTGGCTCTCTCCTATTTGATGGGGATTAGTCCCACATTCATTAATTTGGACTCTCCTCTCTTCAAGCTCAACTATAAATTCAAGGCTCCTATCCTTCTAAAGGGGAACACAGAAGCTCATGCAAAGTTATTCTCTTAATTTGAGAACAAATTTTGTCCATTATCACATCATTTGCTTATCAGGGATTGGGAAAGGGCTCTCTTCTCACATCAAGGGGCACCAATCCCCCTATGGGATGGTGGTTGGTTTAACTTAGATTAGATTTACATATTTTAGGTTGCACATGTTTTACTTAATGTTTTTCTCTTCTATGTTTGATCAGTAATTTCATAGGGAGAGGTTTATTTCAGTTTACTAACAATAGCTAATCCATCTATTGTTAGGAATTGCAAATTTTCCTCTCACAAACACATCTTGAAATATATCACTAAAAAGTGGCTCTTGATGAATGTTGAGTTGTTCACTAGATGGGGTAGAAGCTTCTTCAAGCTCTTGAACATTGTTTTCAACAATTGTGGTGGGAATCTATTGCATGTTTTGTTGAGCGAGAAATGCCTGTGTTTGCTGCTGAGCCAACAACGCTTGTTGTTGGTCGTGCTGTTGTTGTTGCACCAAAAACGCTTGTTGTTGGTCGTATTGCTGCTATAATTGGTAGTCTTGCAAGGCTTTTTGATACGCTTTTTGTTGTGCTTGCAATTGAGCTTGGTATTGTGCTTGCACTTGTGCTTTCTGAGCTTGGAATTGTGCTTGTGCTTGAGCGTGTGCTTGTTGGATTGCTTGTGCCATCTGAGTGACATGTGTGGCTTGTTGGTTTTGGAGCACCTTTTTGTGGGAAGCTTCTTGATCAGCTTGCAACATGATGGAGAATGAATTGGTTGTGTTGTGGTTTGGTGGTGGTGGTGGGTTGGGGATGGTGCGATTGTTGGGATTGCTTGGATGGTTGCCACCTGCTATTGCGATATCGATGGAAAAATGGGATGATTTGGTATGATGTTTTGATTCAGCATTATAGGTTGATTTTGAACATTGTTGTGGTTGAGAATCATATTGCCTTGATTTAGGTAACTTTGATTTTGCCTGGTGTTACTTTGCCTTGAATCAACATATGGAGTTGCCAATATATTGCTAGGATTTTGAACAACATTAGGGGGATTTGCAAGCATATCTACACCGAAGTTTACCAAGTGTGGATTTGAAATGATTATGTTTGGTAAAGATGTACTTGGTATATTCACATTTGGCATGTATGGATTTGGTGGGATGATATTTGGAAAACTCATGTATTGAGTGTTCGGTTGATAGATTTGCAGATTTGGACTTGGATTTAAATCTACTATTCGGAAAGGTGTTCCACAACTTAGATTGGGCATACTCATATTGAGGTTTGGAGGAGATGATGATGCTATGTATAAATGTGAGTTTTGAAAATCGACTGGCATTGTGAGACTTGGATAGTTTGGTTGACTTGAATTGCTCATGATAGATGGATCAAGTTTATATTCGATGTCCCTCTTGTGTTGAGATCGAGTTTGAACCATAAAATGAAGATCAATTTTCAAGAATGTAAGAGATGAACCTCTTAATTCTTTAGATCGGTCTAAACCTTAGGTTCAGAGAAGCAAAGAACTAGGATAATTGAAGGATCAAAGTGGTGAGGAGGATGAGATAAATGAAAGATGAGTGATATGGATGAATGGAACTCTTAAAGAAACTTTGAAGGAAATGCTAAACTTTTTGGGACTTTGATTGATCGTGATTGGATTGATAGTTTGACTAGATGTGTTAAGTCAAACAAAATGTGATAAATGCACTTGTAAAACTCTAGGAAGTTGTGTTATCCTAGAGTGGACTTGTACATAAGAGGATGGTTTGACTAAGTGTGTTAAGTCAAATAGGATGATGATTTGATAATTTGGCTAAGTGTGTTAAGCCAAACAAGATGAACTCATAAACCCTAGGAAGTTGTGTTATCCTAGAGAAAACTCGTGTAAGATGATGGTTTGACTAGGTGTGTTAAGTCAAACAAAGTGGTTTTGATTTCACCTAAAAGTTTAGCATAAAAGAAGTTTACAAAGTTTCCAAGAGCTGTTGGTGAGGTGATTTTTGACTGATTTTGAAGGTTGAGAGATGGATGAAAGTGATTGAAATTTGATCCTAGATGAACCTGAGATGACTTGTTTACAAGACCAAGATAATGAAGAACATGCTTTTCCCTACGACTTTTTCAAACCAAAAGATCAATGTTCGAATGCAAACCAAAAGACATAAGATTGCAAGCACATGTGTGGGGTTCAATTGATCTGTTATCTTTTTTAGATTCGGTTCCTTTTTACACAAGCACTTTCTTGATTATGTTTTCAAACTGAATGTCCAATATCCTAACTTTCCTTTATCCCATAAAGTCTATTATGTGGAAATCAAGAAAATCAAGGCAAAGGTTACCTATCATTGACTTTAGTGAGCAAATGGAGATATAAATTCAAATGTTTAGAAGCCTCTAAGGATAGAATCCCTAGGGAAAGCAATAACACTTGAATTTTGTCAATGGTATTTGCTTCCTAAAGGGTTTGAAATTTTGATGATTCATTAAATGTTTGTTTCCCATTGTTTTGGATCCAAGCAAAGTGTTTTCGATTCCAAGCACCTTTTACAACCCTAGGATGATGAGATAATATTTTGTTGGGTTCCCACTTGGATGAATCTAACTGTGCATATCTTGTGTGGATGGTTAAATGCTTGACCGCACTGGCTCTCCTCCATAGCACACACTTCTCAGGCCAGCCAAGCATTAGTACCCATGAATCTTCCATGGCATACCTTCCATCTCTATAACAAGACCGCATGTATAACATGGGGTGGCTTCAAAGGACATGACCTTTTGCACCAACAAGATAGACAAGGTTTTGGCCTTTTTCTAAACAATGGGTTCTAATGCGGGCATTCCATTCGTGGGGGATTATCCAGCATCGGCGAGAGTCCATTGTTGTCCATCTCGTCGGAATAATCCTCATGATTCTTGAACTTTTCTCAAGAATCCACACTTATATACCGGTTGGAAGTCGCTTGGCTTTAGCGTGTTCTCGGTTTGGTCGTTCCCTTGGGTGAGTACTTTTTCCCACAAGGCAGGCCCTCTAAGTAAACAAAAGTGAATAAACTCATCCGTACTTCGATCAACCTTCGGCTAGAAACAAAGGGAGAACACTCGTAACAAGTTTACTCACACTCACAAAGTGTTTTCTTCAATTTTAAAAAGCCCAAATTGAAATGTGAAGGCAATTTTTTTGACAAGTTAATATCACCAAAATGCTTTTGATTCTCAAGATCACTGTGAAGCGCGAGAGAAGCACATACACATTTCAATGATATTAATTTATGAAAACGATTGCAAAACATTCAAGACACTTGTTCATTTTATACCTCAAAGCAATGATGAGTTCGTTTTTAGATTGTAACCACAAGCATTAAAAGATGCTTTTCAAGTCTTGATCTCAATTTTTTTTTTCAACTTTGATTTGTTCGCCTTTGTCTAATTCCAATGTTTGATTTCAATGCCAACCTTCCCTGCAAATAGTACAAAATCATCACAAATAAGAAATATGGCTTTTAAGGAATCAATGATAACATAATAAATACAATTTCAAACCAATAGAATTCCTAAACTTGTTAAAAACAAGAAAATGATCCTATGAGAGATAAAGATTTGTAGGTATCCTTTGGATTTGATAGGCAGTGTTTGACTTCAACCCACAATAGAGCCTTGTATATTATGAATCCTTAAGTCATAAAATCAACAAATTCAATAAATATAAATCAAACATGTTCAACGCCGCATCTCTATGATTTGTATCATATGGTTGAGTAATTATTGACCTGTACCATAAACAAAGTCAGCATCTAAAACAATAAACAAACTAGTAATTCTGACTTAGCTTCTCTGTATTTTCTTCAACTCTAGGACAAAATCTCTCAAAAGATTGCCCGACCACTTGTCTTTATTGTGCCACCCATCGTTGCTACTAAAAATAGAGAATTTTTTTTTTTCAATTTATATCAAAATCTAGAGTAATTAAGGCTCTGCCATCATCAAAAGCCTGTGTCAGTGAAAGAATGGCTTGAATATCTACTATTCCTCGAGTGGAAGAAAATATCCAGGGATTACATCTGCAATTTGGTGCATTTCCACATTTCACGTGCTAAAAGAAAATAGAATTGAAAAATGGACTATCGCAGTTTGAAAATGCAAATAAATCACTGAGTGAGATTTTACAATGGAGTGTCATCCATTAATATCTTTCCCTTAGTGGAGAATATTATAATTTTTTTCTTTTTTCTGTAGTGGATCAAAGCCTAAATACACTGTTCCAAGATCTATGTCTAGAGGGCACATAATAGAAAAGAATCAATACACTCTAAGCCGACTATTTGAGAGACTAGCTAAAAAAGTATAATGTGTTCTCATGGTCTTCCAGGCACGTAAATTGTTTGACAGGATGCCTCAGATAAATGTGGTCTCATGCCATGTCGCGGGTGCATTAAATAAAGTTGTTGAAAAGGCTTTGGGTGCTTTCAAGCAGACGCCATTGGGAAATACAAAGCTGCATAGCAATGGTTAATATGCCAGGAAACATAATCATGAAATAAATCAAACAACGAATAAAAGATCTTTTAGATATTTTCAAACCAATCCAGCCAACACGCAACTTGAGTCTCTTCCAAAAGTCAACATAGAACAAACTGGAGCGCATAGAGAAATTTTGTCTGATGTTATAAATGGAAATGTGTGGACAACAGACATGTATGGGAAGGTGGGGAAGCATAGAATAGGTACAGGAACTCCCTGACAGAATCGGCTGAAAGACAATGATGTCTTTACTGACTACTGTGATTGCAAGATATGCGCAATACGTGTCTAAAAGACTTTAGAAACTTTCATGAAAAAGACTATCAGTGGATGTAAGAAAAAATTATACAGATCATAAATGGCATTTCAAATTAGAAAAGGTCTCATCTAATTCTTGCCTGCAAAGATCTTACCGATCCCAAGACGAGTAATTACGCCTCCCTTCCATAGTCAATCCTCTATGTAGGGAGTTCGGGCTTGCTTATCTCTTCTGGACCTTTTCAAGCTTCCTCTAATGGAAAATTCTTTGTTACAAGCCAGAAAGCATTCTGTAGTTATTCCCGCAAGGTCCCTTTGTCGCCTCTAATCTGGACTGAAAGCTTCAATATCTTTTCTCTATGCTTCAATATGGTTAGCATAGTTCTAACATCCTCATAGAATAACATGACATTCTTCAAAACAAATGATAAAACCAAATAAAAAATGTAAAGAAGACATCAAATGCATCTACTCTATGGTGGATCGGTGCTCTTTCAATATGTGAAAGAGCCCTTTCCCAACCCTTGATAAGCAAGATTGCCAAGATGATGAGATGATAGACAATGAGATGCTCATGAACTCAAGTTGCCTATAGCGTAGATGCTTTCAAATGTGGATTATAGATGATAGATAATGAAGAGCAAGATTGATTCTCAAATGAAGAGAGTGACCTTGCATGAAGTGTGTTGTGTTGTTTGAAGGAGAGAAGCCTTCAACTTATAGTTGAGCTTGAAGGGAGGAGAGGCCAAATTGATGAATGTGGGATCATTCATGGACCAATGACAAGATGCCACTTGTCAAGGTGTGAGAGGGTGAAGAATGTGCAAGTCTTGGCCAATGTGCCAATTTCAAATTTGAATTTTGGATGAAATGACATGTTTTAGGGGCAATGAAAGGTGCATTAAATGCCAACTTTGACATGTGCACATGACATGTAAGATCATTTAATGCTTTGATGGAAGGGACAAATCCTTTGGAGGGAAGATTCAAATTGGAAGAATATTTCATCTTGATGCCCTTTTGATAGTAATTAGAAGAATTGATAGATCAAATAATTGATTTATTGGTGCAAGTGGGTGGGTTAGTTGAGAGTTTAGATTTGATTCTAGTTGAGTCAAATGCTAGAGAATGGTAATTATGATTATAAGTTAATTAATTTAGATTAATTAACTTAGGGGATTTTAGGGATTTGATATTTGATTTAAATAAGTTTGATTTATCAAATCAAATAAGGAGAACTTAGGACTTAATGAAATAATTTGATTTATTTAATTAAATCTGATGAACCTCAGGGATTTAATCAATAAAATATTTTAATTGATTAAGAGAAGAAATGAATGTTAATTAGAGCGGAATGCATGATGCATGATGTTAGTTTTGCATGTCTATAGTCTAATAGTTTTTTTTTTAATCCAATTTACAATTACTCTTAATATTGAAGATTAGGCAAGCAATAACCATCTAAAATTCTAGAGTCAATTCAATTATGAGCTCATCAAGCACCAATGGGTTTCATTATCTTTTGATAATTGTTGTTTTTGTTGATTTATCAAGACAAACCACAAACAACAATCAAATAAAAATGAGACATCATGACTCCTCTAAATCCTTCTTGTGACATCCTCAAATAAACTAGATGTATGCTCTCATTTATAAATGATAAACTCATTCATGTATTGAATGCAATCACATAAACTGAAATGACAATGGTTAACCATATCAATTTAAAGCATTAATAAACTGAATCAAATGAACCACAGATACTCAAATAGACACAAGATATGTTGAGTGGAAAATCCTCAAGGGGTATAAAAACCACTCTTGAACCTGCTGCCTTTTTTAGGCTTTCATTTCAATAATCATTTTTGACAATGCCTCATAGGCTGATTTCTTAGCACCAACCCCTCTTTTTAGAGACACCACCCTCAAGGAGCACTAACCCCTTTTCTAATTTTCAATACAACATACAATGATATAGAGGATCTCTATGTTTCCTTGATTTTTGTCAAGTCAATGTGTAGAATTCTCAAATGTCAATCATGACACTTTAGAGTTCCACCCATTATCAAGCATTAAGATAAATTGAGGAAAATATTTTTAGAGTCTTACTACAACTTCTCATCAAATTGTATTATCAGTGGTGTGTACAAATTTATTTTTCTCACACTCTATTTCATACATTTTTCATGATAATGTTCAAAAAAAGTTAACACATTATTATTCTCAATCTATTTTTTCCACACTCAAATTCATTTCTCTACTGTTATCTTTGTACTTTTCGGGTTTTCTAGTAATGATTAAACCCTAATCTCTCTAATTTCCTCTTTTTACATTTTACATCATTACATCCCAGAAGGGTTACAGCAGTTGCTCGTTTTTCACTTTCAAAGAATTACTCAAAGATGATTATGACGTTAGCATGCTACTGTCAAGCAACAGTTCCAGATGTTATCATGATCATGAGGGAAGGATCAATCTGAATAAGGTCTTCTGAAAGGAGTACTCAAGCATTGTGCAAATATAGAAGGCAGACTGTAAAAATGTCCCCTCAAGCAGCCTACACAAACAATGCTTTAACCAAACAACATCAAGGCATGCATGTAATTTTTAAATAATGGCCATGAAAAACTGTTGCAAAAAGAAGTAACTGAAAGAACAATGCTTCCATCACCGAAATCATGCATTTCAGATATAATCATGAAAGGAATAGACATTTTCCATTTTTCTTTTTGCATAGAAAACTTAACTTGAAATAAACTTGCCTGAGAAGTAACGGATCTGTTAAGCAAACTGAAAGAATACTTGAGAGGACCAGAAAAGAATTTTCCATGAGCAATTTACCAGATTTGCATAGTAGTTGAGCAACCCATGCCACATTGCTATTTCGAGCATTCAACTGATGCCAAGAACCAGACAAGAGAAATGACCATGTTGATGGTATTTTAAGCTTCCCCATTCATTGTCCAAGAGTTACAGAAAAACATTTGATTACATAGTTTAGCAGCTGAGAGAGTGATTCCATGGAGGCAGAAAGAATATGGTTCCAAACCCTCAAACAAGTGAAGCACAATTTTTTCCCTAAACTCCCAAAATAATCAATCAAAAAACTCTACCAAGATTGATATCGTTTGAAGTCTGAGAGAACTATTATTAATAAATGAAAAAGTCAATATATCATTTGACATCTGCTTCCTTACCGCACAACCGTCATCTCCCTTCGGACTACCTATGGTATAGTGGTAGCTCCTTGCATACCACTAACTGTTTCCACCATGCTACTGTGGTTACTCTTCTGACAGCCCACAGTATAGCGGTAGATGTCTTGCATTCTGCTAGTCACTTCCACCACACTATCGCGGTTACCTTTCTGACTACCCAGAGTGTAGCGGTAGCTGTCTTTCTTGTCGCTAACCGGTTTCACCACACTACCATGGTTTCCCTTTAGACAACCCGCAGTGTAGCGGTAGCTATCTTGCTTGCTGCTAACAACTTTCACCGCACTACCACGGTAAGACATCTTATCAAAGACAAGCTTTATACCTGTTGTCAAATTTTAAGCCTTGATTGTTTTCTATCATTAACCCAAATGCAATATAATATACATTCCTATAGTGTGCCAAACATTTTCACTACCAAAAGATATCCAAAAATATCAATGCAGATTGCCACCTTGTTATATTTAATGCTATATAATGTGCCAATGCCAAATAATGTCCAATGACTAATGAGGTATAGTGAAGACTAATTTTGCATGTTAAATTGACAATTCCATTTCACATACCATAAACCATTATCAGTTGATTAAGGAAACCCGATAGGGTTTTCTTAAAATTGAAATGCAACTTGATCAATAGAACAAAGAACTTGTAACCAGAGTACCTCAACCAAGATCTGTACATGGAGTCAAGATATCAGTGCCACCATATATAGCATCCAAAGTGAGGTAAATATGCCAATTGGAAAAGTAGATCAACTGAGTAAATCATCACCAAGATGGTAGACTGTAGTACAAACTGTCATCAAGGACAAATTCGCACAATAGAGATTCAATAGTTTCAAGCATGCAACCACATATATAAGGAAAATGATAAGGTTCACGAATGATAATGTATGGGTTTAAAAAGGACACATCCTATATAAGACAAACAATAAGATGTATAAAGGAGGCAAATCTTGTTTTGACAATGTCACTTCTTGTGTAAGACGATTGATTGATTGATAATTCTTGATTTGATGTTTTGACTAATTAGGAAATTGAACGGTTTGGGTTGAAGACAAGTTGGCTAGTTTGTCTAATTGCTTCATTATTTTTATGAGACTAAGATGATTCTTTATGTCTAATCAAGGCGTCTAATTGATTAATTATGTTATGGATAGTGACTAACTTGAAAAACCTTGAAGGATTGACCTAGTGCCTGATGGGCTCGTCGAAGATGTCCCTACTTACGTAACATGTGTCGAGACATCATAGTTTGATCTTCAATCGAGTGAAAGATGCTTTATTAAGAATGATAACTAACTTTATTTTGTAAACCCTAAGGATTGACCTAGTGCCTCAGGAGCTCCTCGATGATGCCCTTGCCTACATGAAGTCACAGAGGCAACATAGTTTTACTATCTTTGACTTTACATGACTTGAAACTATTTTTATGATTTTGAAGGTTATTTAGATGTTATTGGATTTTTGGGAATATTTCAACGCTTTTTATCTTTTTGATGTTTTTTTAATTTATTTTTGATGTTTTTTATTTTTGACATGTTTTGGTTTTTTTGGATATTTGAATTTTTTTATTTTTTCAGAATTTTTGATATAGTGATCTGTAGCACCAAGTCTAGGATCATCTATTGAAGAAATGATTTAAGTACTTGCCCCTAGTCAGGTATAAGACAAAATTATTAGGGATGGGATTAGATAAGCCTTATAGTGGATGGGTATGGAAGGTGAAATATGTGAAATGTCAGTCATTACAAGCAGCATGAAGGACAAAAAAGAATTATTATGGATGGTGAGAGAAAGCATGTAGGTAAATTTATTATGCGTGAGGATGGAAAACCAGATAGAATGATAGTAGATGATGGGTAAAAGACTAACTACACATCGTAGCTCATTGCAAGGTTTTCACCATGGTACTTACCCAAAGTTCCATCGAACTAGTTTCACCATTGAACGAATTATTTCTCTTTACTATTTTGTATATATATATATATATTTTTTTTTTGGTCACACAAGATGCCTATTTTCTAGGTTTTCATCAAGGTGACATTTTTTTATTTTTTTGTATTTTTGAGATTTTTGAGAAAGGCTCTCTAAAGCTAGTGTAGAATTTCCATAATTCTAGGCTATTGATAGGCTTTAACAATGGGTTTCCTTGAAGAGTCGAAATCTAGTTTGCACAAGACCATATACTATTGTTATGATGTATAGACCTAACCAATTAGGCTCAAATTTTCCACGATATTCTCTTTTTGCTTGATTCAGAGGATTTCCAATTTGGACCAAGTCATCAATGTCTAAGTGTCCCACCAAGACCTTATTATAACTGCAATGAAGATGATTTTGATAAGCTTATAGTTAAACCAATGAATTATGTGTTCACTCATCTAACAATTTGAATTCATGCAATCTAGATACATGATATTCCTCATCATCAATAATCCCTTCAATGGATATGCTCAGGGAAGGCACCTTGACCTCAATAGGAACTACGACTTCAAAACCAAAGACTAAGAAATATGGTGTTGCTCATATGGGAGTGTGAATTCTAGTGTGGTAAGACCATAACGTAGGATTGACATGGAGGTGCTAGTCATGACCAACACCATTAATAGTCTTGGAGTTATTAATAGACATTGCCAAAAGCATTTATTTTTCCATTTAATGCTTCTAGTTATTAAGTATAAAAGACAAATAGACACACCACTCACTAGTTGTAGACCGTTACCATTGCACATAATGACAAATGTCGAACATGACAACCCACAGCCAAAAACATGCAAGCTTCTCAACAAAGAGTAAATAAACAACATCCAAATTACCCAAGAATTCTCTACTTATCTTCACACCATTTTTCCAACACATATTGTGATGTTTGCATTCAATGCATTAAACATGCATTTAATGCTTTAGTACCAACAAGCCCATCGCCAAAAATTGCATTACATTCATACAATGTTCCCCACCATATATAAAGTTCTCAAAAATATGCGCTTATATTAGACTATAAGGAATAGTCAAAAATATTTTAAACAAAACAATCTCATTTAGGAAGTGCCTAATTCAAAAAAAATACATTGATTGCATTAGTAAACCAGCCTATTGACAGGAACTAATAATTAGAGTGAGACAAAGAGTTGATCGACTAAACAACACAGCCCTTTTTTGGACTAGTTTTTAGATTTGGGAAAAGTGCATGCGTACACCCCAACTTACACACAACTGTGTAACATCCAACTAGATTGTGACTGTACTTAGAGTGTAAATGACATGCATTATTTTTTTCATAAATGTGTCAAGTAATTAGGGGAAAGGATTGTTCCTTGAACATGTAATGATGTGATGGAATTTATTGATTTAATTTGATATTTTAATAGTAGAGTATTAGTAATTGTGATTTTAAAGTTTTGTGTTGATCTGATAATTCATTATTGAATGAAATGCATTATTTATGTGATTTCATATCACCACACAAACAAAACATGAATTACTGTACAACAATTGATCTAAACTTTTTGGAGTCTTTTTTGAACATCCCAACAAAACCATATGGTGTGGCATCATTTCATGATGTGGACCTGCATCATTAATTATAAGGAGGGCTCTTATTATGTAAGCTACTGTAAAAAGTTTTGATTTTAAATCACCATATATTATTTTGAGAGGTACAAAATTAGAGTGATCAACTATTAGGTACATCTCCAATATGAATACATTTTCAAACAATACAAAATATTTTATTATTTGAACTAAGTTTTTTTTAAATTGAAAAGGACCTACTAATCAGTGAACTTAATAAATTTATATGGTACAATGTAAAAGAATCAAATTTTATCATGGCTGATAACATGTGCATAACTACACTTCTCATTTCTAATAACACTTAATCATTTAAAGTAATGAATTTAAAATATAGAAAAAAATAATGATTTTAATATTCTAAAGACACTTTAAATACTTAGTTTTGGGAGTATGTCTAATAGTTTTTTTTTTAATCAAATTTACAATTACTCTTAAAATTGAAGATTAGGCAAGCAATAACCCTCTAAAATTCTAGAGTCAATTCAATTATGGACTCATGAAGCACCAATGGGTTTCATTATCTTCTCATAATTGCTGTTTTTGTTGATTTATAATTCTAAAACTAGGCAGCATTCAATTTTTTAAGACCATCACCTGTAAAAGATATTTCAAAGCATGCATATTCCATGTCCTGTTACACTTGAATAGCTCCAAAATTCGACATTATATTTAAAAAGCTTCCCTCAAAAGTAAAATGTGCTTCACATGTGTGGTTAGAGTTCAGAGCAGTACTATATCATCTAAGATTCTAGCATTACACAGAATTTTAAGAAGTTGATACCATCGTTAAACCATTTGAGCTTGCTTTATCTCTACCAGTGTGTCCCCGTACCGATTTTTATCATGATCCCTTAGTCAACTATAAATTTCTGTTATATTGTCATTAAATGCTTTACATGGTTGCCTAGAAACTAAGGTGCATGGTTACTTTAAAAAGTGCTCCATAGATATATTGGATGCATTTACTTGGTTGAATCTTATAAGATTTCCTTATATTAATTAGCACCAGGGGTCAAACTCAATGCATTTACTTGGTTGAATATTATTATATTTCTTTATATTAATTAGCATCAGGGGTCAAACTCATACTACAAATGCAATGTTCTTATATGTCATTCACTTGTACTTATATTATACTATTTAGCGAGAAAATTAATGATCAAACCTGCAACAAAACGAAATGCTTTAACAGTCGGGAATAATACCTACTTGCTCAGGGAGCCACAGATTGCCTTAAATATTTAATGGACCACCAATTCGATAATCAAAGCAGAGTCCATTGGCGGCACTTGTTGAATAAGGACAAAATCTGTTGTTTAATTGCATCAAGAAAAGTGCATTTAATGTCTACAAACTTACAGTCCGGATGTACTTAACACTACCTGTTTGCTTCTGCTGATTTGATAGATCCGATTCAAACAAGAGTTTGGTCACTACTGCTTGTCACAGAGCTGCTCCTGGTATGGAACGAGTTCTTGTTTAAGTTCTACTGATTCGACTACACCCAGATCAATAAAATCCTCAACAATTTTCAAATCTATATGTATTCATTAAACCCTTAATATGTTGTAATATTTGAACATGAAAAATATATAACAAAAATTGAAAACAATCAACACAATACACAAGATAACACCATATTTACGTGGAAAATCATGGTGAAGATTAAATCACAATATAAATATTTGAAAAAACCAGCTCACTACCAAAATAAGACACACTGTACATAAAGTCTCACATCTCAGACTCGCTATCAGAAAAGAAAGAAGAAAAGAAGATGAATGTTACACATAGAACACATTCTCAATGTAACATACATTTCACCACAATAGCTCCACCAACACTCACAGCCATCAAGAGATCAAGATACCTCAGCTCACTGCATTGGAAAATCTGTGTTATAGCTCGCACTACATTTCACATTTCCTAGTCATTAGCTTCTTTTTTCGCCTACGTTCAATCTGATGTTCCGTGACACAGGCTTTGAGCTCATTACCCGTGCTATTCATAAAGGGAGATACAGTTGCATGCTGTGGTGCAGTGGTGGAAGGAGGAACATGGTACAAAACACCCCTCATTTTCCTTGTTCCAACTGTCACACTGACTAGGTAACCATGCTCAAATTTTCCATCAATGCAGCAGTAACAACACTTCCAATAGATGATGTCGGGTCAACTGCATCAACGTTGTATTTATCATTAAATTTATTCATCTGCATAAATCTTTACAGTAGTAATACAAAGGTCAGTCCCTAATTATCAATGAATTATTTACAATATTGGTTACAAGCAAGGACCTCCGAGTGCTTGGGCAGAATCAATCTTCTGCTTTTCCATATCTACTACAGGACCTCTCTGAACGTTGTGAAACTGCTTATACAGCAGAAAGTATGCAATTATGTGAGAAAAACACCAATCTTAATGTGAAGATGACACAGTTTGAAAATACAGTTTTATCTAGATACCTGGTGATGGCACTACAGGACCCTTACGCTGAAAGAAGTAAACCTGCTTGTACTGGTGAAGCAAATAAAGATAATCCTTTCGTAAAACAAACGAGGCACTCGTAGTTGTTGGAGGAAAGTTACCTGTGACCTGTGTCATGTGATAGAGCAAGTCTCAACTATAATCTTTAAACTCCGATCAAAATGCAATTGCCAAATTACCAAGTAATAGCTCTGTCCCGCGTGGAGAAAATATAACTTCTGAATAGTTCACTACATTGCTGTTTCACCATCATAAAATCCAGAAATATAAAATTACAGGGTGTAACTAAATTACAGATATGCCAACACATTGTATCACACACCATGCACAATTATATCTTCTAAGCTTAACTATATGAGAAGCAAAACCTTTGGTTGTGTTGGAGAAAACTGGCAGATGCATGGCATAAACAATGTCAACTGTACCGGATATTGGTCTATTGAAGACCGTAGTCCTTTCTGCAGTGTCAATTGAACCATATATCTGATGATTCGATGATGTTAATTAATGTTTTATATGGAGAATCTAATTATTATGAGAAAGTTAAATTTTGAAATTCCTTTATTTTTTTAAAAAATAGTTACACATAGTGATTTAAAAAAAATCTATATTAGAACTAGAACATGACATTAAACTGTTGGTGAAGTTAAAAGTAAAATAATTTAAATTTATCAAATTTATATATATTTAATTTATTCTCTCAAAATTCAATTATTATATGATAACAAATCAAACGAATTTATTATTTTAAATTATTCATCAAGTTTCAATTTCATTATTACAACTTAGGTTAGGTTTAGTCATTTTTTGTTACAATATGTTTAATATTAACTTAGGTGAATGCTTATTGCCCAAATATATTATATGTAGATGTATTACTAGAATAATATGGAAGAGATTTTGAACAACAATGAACTGACTTACAAGAATCTCATACTTGTCATCTGCATATATTTTCAAACTAAAATAAAAGAGTACTATAATATTTTTCGTTATGAATTTAATACGCTATTTCAATTTATAGTAAAATTGTAATGATAGAAAATCTCAACAAGGATTTCATTCTGTAGATTAGAGTTATGGATATTTCAAAGATTTGTTTGAACTAAAATAAAAGAATACTTTTATATTTTCCATTATGAATTTAATAAGCTATTCTAATTAGAGGAAAATTACAAGAATCTCCTACCTCATATATTTTACAACTATTTGATTTGAAATAATTTTGTGAGCTATAAAAATGTACTTTTATACTTTTCATTATGAATTTCATAAGCTACTCCAATTTATAGTACAACTGTAATGACAAAAATATCAAAAAAGAATTCATTATGTAGAATAGGGTTATGGGTATTTGAAATATTCTTTTGAGCTAAAATAAATAAGTGCTTTTATATTTTTCATTATGAATTTAGTAAGCTATTCCAATTTATAGTACATTTTTAACCACATAAAATCTCAATAAGGATTTCATTCTATAGAATAAGGTAGAATCAAGAGAAAACGCATGAATCAATAGCATCAACCATAAAATACATAAAACTCAAACCCTAGTATCCTAATCTCAACAAGGATTTCATTCTGTTGAATAGGGTTATGGGTATTTGACAGATTTTTTTTGAGCTAAAATAAAAGAGTAGTTTTATTATCCTAAAGCCATTACCTATATTTTACTATGGGTATTTGAAATATTTTTTTGAGATAAAATAAAAGAATACTTTTATATTTTCAATTTTCAATTTAATAAGCTATTCCAATTTATAGTATAGTTGTGATGACAAAATCTCTCAACAAAGATTTCATTCTATAGAATAAAGTTATGGGTATTTGAAAGATGTTTTTAAGTTAAAGTAAAAGAGAACTTTTATATTTTCCAATATGAATTTGATAAGCTATTCCAATTTACAGTACAATTGTTATGAAAAATATCTCAACAGGGATTTCATCTATAGAATAAGGTAGAATCAAGGGAAAAGGCATGAAGCAATAGTATCAACTGTCAAATACATAAAATCAAACCCTAGGAGCCTAATCCAACACTGAAGCACAAATGAACATAAAAATATAAAATGATAAAACAGTATTACCTATAATCCCTATGCCATGATTGAATCACCTTCATTCATCTTCTCCATTTTACAGTATATCAAAGATAATAGTTGTGGTTATCTCTAGCTAGCTAGGGTTGAAATGAAAGTGATAGGTCTCTTTTATAGAAAAGAAAATTTAAATGAAGGGTGAAGATCAAATGATGAAGATCAATGGATGAGATTTCTTGAGAATCAATGAAATAAAATTAGGCCAAAAATTGTGTTTAGTTAAGGATTGATGATGGAGATTAAAAGGTAATAAAACCTTATCAAGGGTGGAAATTAATTGATATGTGAAGAGATAAGAAGGGCACATATAAAGAGGTTGGCATAGGTTGTTAGAGTAAATTAAATAATTATTTAATCTAGAGGGAAAGTGAATAATTAAATAATTAAAACAATTAAAGAAAGGGAAAATGTTGACTTTTAATTAAATTGGATAATTATTTAATTTAGGAGGGAAAATGAATAATTAAATAATTAAAACAATTATTTGATTATAGAAGAAAGGGAAAAGGACAAAATAATAAATAATTAAAATAGGAAAGGTGGAAGATAATTAAATAAATAAAATTTATTTAATTATGGTAGAAAAAATCGATAATTTATTTAGTTAATCAAAGGAAGAATAAAATGATAAATGAATTAATTAAATAATTAAAATTATTAAATTATGTAGGGGAAAAAGTGGAAAATGATGCTTGTATGCCTGAAACATTTTTTTGTGTCTACATTTTTTCCCTCTATGAGATAAAGTGGTTTATCACATTGTGTTAAAGAAATTTAGTCTAGGACATGCCCCAATATAGGCGGGATAGACCCATGCCACCTCAAATTTTTTTTTTGAAATTTTTTATAAAATTAAAAAATTATTCCGACAAGCGAATTTGATAAGCATTAATGCAAGGATTCACGAAAAGAATATTAGAAGGAGGAAAATGTTAGCATAGAGTTAGATGTTTGAAGAGCGGTTGATATTTTTCTTGAGAGATGTTAGGCTTGTGTGTTTATCATCATTGGGCATGAAAAATATGGAAAATGGACAATAAGGACCATGGTATGGCATAGACCAAGGTGTGCAATGTTATCCTTCTATGAAAAAATGGCACTTCATAGATAAGGAATGTAATAACTCATACTAGGAGTAAGTTTTCCCTACTCTTTTTGTCAAGACAAACCACAAAGAACAATCAAATAAAAAGCAAGTCATGAGACATCACCACTCCTCTAAATCCTTCTCGGGACATCTTAAGGTGGCTAGTAACATTTAATACCAAAAGATAAATCAAGAAAAAGATAAGACAAATTGAACCAACAAAGTCAACAACCATTTAGATTTGTTTTTCCAAGGATTGTGTGCTAAAAGGGGTTGATAGGATTAATTGGTTGGTTGATTGATTGATAACGCTTGGTTTCAGAAAATGAAGCATTTTGTATAAGACATTGAGTCTAGTTTATGTTGGAGTGAAAATAAACTAAGAGGGAGGGGGGGGGGTGAATCATTGTTATTAACATCTTTACCAATTTTAACCGAACCTGAAATAAACCAGATGTATGTTCTCATTTATCAATGATAAACTCATTAATGTATTGAATGCAATCACATAAACTGAAATGAGAATGGTTAACCATATCAATTTAAAGCATTAAAGAACTAAATAAAATGAACCATAGATACCCAAATAGACACAAGATATGCCGAGTGCAAAACCGTCTTGGGGTATAAAAACCACTCCTGAACCTATTGCCTTTTCGAGGCTTTCATTTCAATAATCATTTTTGACAATGCCTCATAGGCTGATTTCTGAGCACCAACTGAAGGAGGACCAACCCCTCTTTTTAGAGAAACCAATCTCAAGGAGCACCAACCCCTTTGCTATTTTTCAATAGAACATACAATGATAGAGAGGATCTCTCCGTTTCCTTGATTTATGTCAAGTGCTCTTGACAGACAATGCATAGAATTCTCAAATGTTAATCGTGACACTTGAGAGTTCCACCCATTATCAAGTGTTAAGATAGCTTGAGGAAAATCTTGTTACAGTCTCACTACAACTTCCCATCAAACTATATTATCAGTGGTTTGTACAACTTTCTTTTTCTCAAACTCTATTTCATACATTTTTCATGAAACTGTTCAAAACCAGTTAACACACTATTACTCTCAATTTATTTTTTCCACACTCGAATTCATTCCTCTATCTCATCCAAAAAAAAAACTAGTATATGTTGCTCTACTGTTATCCTTTCACTTTTCATGTTTTTCAGTAATTATTAAACCCTAATCTCTTTGATTTCCTCTTTTTACATTTTACGTCATTACATCCCAGAAGAGTTACAGTAGTTGCTCTTTTTCCACTTTCAAAGAGTTACTCAAAGATGATTATCAGGTTACCATGCTACTATCAAGCAACAGTTCGAGATGTTACCGTGATCATGAGGGAAGGACCAATCTGAATAAGGTCGTCTAAAAGGAATACTCAAGCATTGTGCAAATATAGAAGGTAGATTGAAAAACTGTCCTCTCAAGCAGCCTGCATAGACAGTGCTTTAACGAAACAACATCAAGGCATGCATGTAATTTTCAAATAATAGCCATTGAAAAATTGCTGCAAAAAGAAGTAACTGAAAGAACAATGCTTCCATAACCGAAATCGTGCATTTTAGATCTAATCATGAAAGGAATAGACATTTTCCACTTTTCTTTTTGCATAGAAAACTTAACTCGAAATAACCTTGCCTGAGAAGTAATGGATCTATTAAGCAAACTAAAAGAATACCTGAGAGGACCAAAAATGAATTTTCCATAAGCAATTTACCAAATCTCTAGAGTAGCTGAGAAACCCGTGCCACATTGCTATTTCGAGCATTCACCCGATGCCAAGAACTTGACAAGAGAAATGACCATGTTGATGGTCTTTCAAGCTACCCCATTTGTTGTCCAAGAGTTACATAAAAACCGTCGATTACATAGTGAAATGATTGAGTGATTCCATGGAGGCGGCAAGAATATGGTTCCAAACCCTCGAACAAGTGAAGCACAAGTTTTTCCCTAAACTTCCAAAGCAATCAATCAAAAATATTTACCAAGATTGATATCATTTGAAGTCCAATAGGACTATCATTAATAAATCAAAAACTCAATATATCATTTGACATTCGCTTCCTTACCGCACAACCGCGATCTCCCTTCGGACAACCCGCGGTAAAGTGGTAGCTCCTTGCATACCACTAATTGTTTCCACTGTGCTACCATGGTTACTCTTCTGATAGCCTGTAGTATAGCGGTAGATGTCTTGCATGCTACTAGCCGCTTCCACCACACTACCATGGTTACCTTTCTGACTGCCCGCGGTGTAATGGTACTTGTCTTGCTTGGTGCTAACCATTTTCACTGCACTACCACGGTTTCCCTTCAAACAACTCATGGTGTAGCGGTAGCTGTCTTGCTTGCTACTAACAAATTTCAGCGCACTACCATGGTTACCAGCTTATCTGTCAGTGGTAATGCGGTAAGACGTCTTACCAAAGACAAGATTTATACTTGTTGTCTGATTTTAAGCTTTTAGTGTTTTCTATCATTAACCCAAATGCAATATAATATGCATTCCTATAGAGTGCTAAAGATTTTTACAACCAAAAGATATCCAAAAATATCAATGCAGATTGCCACCTTGTTATATTTATTGCTATTTAATGTGCCAATGCCAAATAATGTCCAATGACTAATGAAGTATAGTGAAGACTAATTTTACATGTTAAATTCACAATTCCATTTCACATACCATAAACGATTATCATTTGATTAAGGAAACCTGATAGGGTTTTCTTAAAAATGAAAAGCAACCTAATCAATAGAACAAAGAACTTGTAAATAGAGTACCTCAACCAAGATCTGCACATAGAGTCAAGATATCAGTGCCACCATATATAGTATCCAAAGTGAAGTAAATATGCCAATTAGAAAAGCAGATCAACTGAGTAAACCATCACCAAGATACCAGATTGTAGTACAAATTGTCATCAAAGACAAATTAGCACAATAGAGATTCAACAGTTTCAAGCATGTAGCCACCTATATAAGGAAAATGATAAGGTTGATGAATGATAATGTATGGTTTTAGAATGGACACATCCTATATAAGACAAACGATAAGGTCGGGTCTAGTTTCAAGAAATGAGGCAAGTCATATAAGATGTCAAGTCTGGTTTTGACAATGTCACTTCTTGTGTAAGATGATTGATTGATTGATAATTATTGATTTGATGTTTTGACTAATTAGGGAATTGAACGGTTTGGTTTGAAGACAAGTTGGATATTTTATCTAATTGATTGATTATTTGTATGAGACTAAGATGATTCTTTATGTATAATCAAGGTGTCTAATTGATAAACCCTGAAGGACTGACCTAGTGCTTGAGGGGCTCATCGGAGATGGCCTTACCTACGTAACATGTGTAGAGACATCATAGTTTGATCTTCAGTCGAGTGAAAGATATTTTATTATGAATGATGATTGACTTTATTTCATAAACCCTAAGGACTAACCTCATGCCTTAGGGGCTCATCTCGGGAAAACTTTAAGAAACTCCCCCCTTGACGTAGGTGTAAAATCCTGGCGAATCTGGTATACTTCCCAATGAAAAATATTATTTTTGTTGGCATTTTTTTTCATTTTATAGGAAAAATAAAATCCCAATTGGTGAATCTTTTATAATCCCTAGAAGTTCATTGAAAATCTTGGCGAATTGCAATTTTTTTTAATAGAATAAAATATTTTTCATTAGCGAATAAAACTGTTTTTCAAACCAGAATTGTTTTTCCATTGGAGATTAAAACCTTTTTTCAAAGACAAAAATATATTTTCATTGGTGAATTAAAAAGAATCTCAAAATAGTAAAAAAGTCTATTGGCGAAATAAACAAATATACCAACGAAAAATCATAGGGGTCATTCGTTGAATGTTCGATGGACGACTGTAGTTGCATTTTCGAAAGTAAATCTCTGAAGCACTAGACTTGTGATTTGAAACCTCTAGAATAACACTATAACCATTAGATGTGGACATGTGGCGAGATCATGGCTCATCGCTCATCACTCATTCTGTCTTTTTAATGCCTTGACATTGTACATTTCATTTAATTAAAATTCTCATTCTTTTTTAAGAAAGCATGGTTGTCATACTACTAGTGTAGGCAGTGGTGGCAATTAAAGTGACAAATCTGTACACCAACAAGAAAAAAGAGTTGCATTCTAGAAGTAAATCTCTAAAGCATTAGACTTGTGAATTGAAACCTCCGGTATAACACTATAACCATTAGATGTAGACATGTGGCGAGATAAAGGCCCATCACTCATCACTCATTTAGTCTTTTCAATGCCTCGATGTTGTACATTTAATTTTATTGAAATTCTCAATATTTTTGAAGAAAGTGTGGCTGGCAATGGCTGTGGTGGCGATTAATGCCATATGTGATATGAAAATATGAAGAAATTTCTTGGACAACTCATAGCTTTAATGAAACAAGATTTGTAATGATTTCATATCATTTGAACTTTGAGTGATTTTGACAGCTTGTTAGCTTGAGGTAGAGTTCAAGTTGGCACATAGCAAGACGTCAATCAAATTATAAATTTTAATTATATAGGCTGGTAGCAGAACTAGTGGCCCATAAATAGGGATAGTGATTCATTGATTAGTAGATAGTGCCATAAGGGTTTTTATTTTCTAGGGTTAATAAGGATTCATGAAGAAGATGATGCAGTATTGGAGATACTGTAAATTATCCTACCTACAATTATGTAGTTACAGAGTAATCAGTAAAAGATGAATTTCCTTCAAGTTCAGAATGGGTGGAATTGGAAAGAAGTTGATTTGGTTAACCTGAATTTTCTGATGGGTTTTGAACCAAGATGAGGAGCTCTGATGGAGATAAGTGCTATCCCAAAGCATAGAGGTTGTAGGTAAAAGATGGGACTAGATTTGCTTCTCCTCCTGTATTCTAACAGCTCCCATTTCCCCAGCATGGTTGACCAGGCAAGCCCCATGAATTTATTTTCAAAGAGACATTTGTATTGCATCTTCTGTATGACTCTGGTTCTCGAAGGGGATAAGTACATTTTGTATCTTCACAACTCCCATTTCCCCAAGATTGATTGGAATGCCCTTTCCCCGGCATGGTTGGAAAATCCACTAGTAGAAGCTTGGAATCATGAATTTATTTTTAGAGCCACATTTATTTTTAGAGATACATGTGTAGTAAGTTTTCAAGAGAAAATCTTGCAAATTGGAATCAATTTGTAATCCATTGTAATGAGCAACAACTTGGAATAAATTATTAAATTTTGTCTATGTAAAGTACTAAAGTGACACACTGACATATGTTATTTATACAAAATAGGAGCTACAGTGCTACTCATCTGTAAAAAGATAGGTAATAATGTGACATTGAAATTCAATTGCAATAAAATAAATGGTTGTATTGTGTTATTCTTGATTCCTTGAATCTTCGTTATTCATTTATGTTTAAGAGTAAAGAGTTTGTTTTTGAGTTCGGAACTTCAGTGTCTATTAATAATGTAATATATTCAAATCATTTTTTTTCTTTTGAGAAATTAAGTAATATACTCTATGCAATTGTTAGGACGATCCCTATGGTATTGACTTTAAAACACATGTGTCATGTAAATTTTTTTAAGTTAATATCATAAATTAGTAAATTACTCAAGTTTCAAGTTCAACCGTTGGATGAACATTTGATGTATGGTTGTAGTTACATTCTGTAATGAAATGAACAAAGTGATGGCCTTCCCAATTTAAACCTCTGGAATTACCCTATAACCATTAGATTTAGAAAACTCAATGGTTAAGATTATGACAATAGCAAACAATCAATATGAAAATTTTATGACGGTTTGGTCATTTAAATGCCTATAAAAAAAATTGTTTAATTTATGAATTTTTATATAAAATCTTTAATAAATGGAATATCTTGAAAAATTAGAAAACAATGATAATTATTAGTGATAAATATAAAAATTTACTGTTATAATTAATAATTAACAAAATTTTCTAAAATCATATTAAAAATAAATCTTGTTAAATATATTCTAAAAATTAAAAATAATTATGTTTTATTTTGAAAAGATTCTAAATTAATATATATTTTTTATAATAATATTATAAATCACATATATTAATATAAAAAATGATGGCTATTAATATTATAAAAGAGTCAAAAGTTTCTAAATTCATATTAAAAATATTCAAAAAAGTTATATTTTATTTTCTTTTTATAATAAAAATTATAAACTGATATATATTATAAATTAAAATACTATATAATGTTTTTTTACGGTTTAATAAAAATATAGCAAGTCAAACTATACGGTCTAATAAATTTTATAGCCATAATATACAGTCTAAAATTGAAAAAATGGTCATATATTTAATAGACCATGAAATTCTAGGCCTGTTGTCAACTGTCAAGTGATTAATGTTTATTTTTAAAGTTAATATCATAAATTACTCAAGTTTCAACCATTGGATGAACATTTGATGTATGGTTGTAGTTGCATTCCGTAATGACGTGCACAGAGTGATGGGCTTCCCAACTTAAACCTCCAGAATCACACTATAACCGCTAGATTTAGAAAGATCAATGGTGAAGAATTTGTAACTTGTAGTCACTAGTCTTGTAGACCTAACTCCTAAGATGTGTCATTCACTTTAAAGATTTCTACTGCTAAGTGTCAACTGTCAAGTGATTAATGTTTGTTTTTAAAATTTAAAGGTTAATATCATAAATTACTCAAGTTTCAACCATTGGATGAACATTTGATGTATGGTTGTAGTTGCATTCTGTAATGAAATTCACAGAGCAATGGGCTTCCCAACTTAAACCTCCAGAATCACCCTATAACCATTAGAATTAGAAAGATCAATGGTTAAGAATTTTCAACTTGTAGTCACTAGTCTTTTAGACCTAACTTCTAAGACGTGTCATTCACTTTAATGTTCCAATTACGAGAAAAAAAGAATTTAAAACACTTTTCACTTTGAAATTGTACAGTGATTTTTAAAGTCTTCAATATTCAGATTTCTCATTGGCCATTGTAGTGCACCACCCTGTTTTGGATTCCACAATTCCACTTCCAACAATGCCATTCTAGTTTTCAAGCATCGGGACTCCAAATCTGGGTAAGTGAAAGAGTTCCTGCGACTACGTTTCATCATTTGACATTTCTTAAAATCTTATTTTGTCAAAGTTTGAAGTTTGGTTTTAGACTTTAGAGACTCAATAATTCATTAAAATTAAGGAGGACTAATAGGTATTACTTATTAAGGAATTCAAATTTCACAACTTCACATTTGTACAAGCATGTCTACCACCAGTACCACTAGAGCAATGTCCAATAAAAAAATACATTATGTAGAATTTCTTAAAACCCCAGGTTTCACCGATGGGTACCATGATATTTATGATCCTAAAATCTTTGGTAGACGTACCTTAGAACTTATATTTTTGTCTTAGAATAAGGCTGCAAAGCAATCAAAATTTGATCGTATCAGTGCACCGTGGGTAACTGGATTAGGGCGCATGATGTTACATGAAGGTTTCTTTTGCCCATAATTTATCATGGTCTGTGCCGAAAAATTATGATGATAGGAAAAGATCAATTGTTAATAAAGATAACCAAGAAGAATTATTATCCATTAATGCAGAAGAACTTGGAAAAGTGTTAGGGTTTACAACCGAAGAATTTGGAAACCACCACATTGACCTAGAAAAGCTTGCTAGTGATTATGAAGCAATGGAAGAAAGGCTAAAAAATGATTTCTTAAATAAAATAGTTAAGGATAGAAACAAATTGAAAGGTGATCATAAGCCTCCTTATAATTTGGATTTTTTTAAACCATGGGTTTAGGATACTATTTCCATGCTAGCATTTTGCCTCGCTCTGGATAGCAATTTGGAAGTGGGTGCAAGCCTCCTTGAAATGGTATATAATATCCATTATGCTGATCAACATGTCAAATATAATTATACTCAGCACATTGTAGAATCCACGCATAAACAGTTTTTAATGATTAAAGCAGGTTCCATGAAGACATTTAGGTTCACAACATACTTGTGCTATCTTTTTCTATTCAAATTTAGAGGAATCTTTCAGACCAACAAGCTTCCCATTCAACCCTACAATAATGCAGAGGGAAATAAATTGGCTCTAGTATATGAATGGACCAATGAGATAAGGATGCATGATTCTTGAAGGAAATACAGTCATTTTTTAGACTACTTTTTGGCTCCATTGCATCAAGTAATTACAAATACTCTAATGCCTAGATTGCCTATGTCATGTAGAAATTGCATGCATCTAAGAAAAGAAATACAATTGGCTGATTGGTACTTAATGGAAGAATATACTGTGCTAAGATTTTATGGATTGGGAGTATAACCATAGAAACTTCCAATACATGTGACAGAAAGGGATTTTGCATTGGAGTATGTAAGGCAGGTGCAAAATGTTGATGAACTACACTTTCTCAGTTAGCAAAAGAAGACCTTATTTCCTTCTTTACCTTTTTCATGTGGAGGGTTCACATTTGAGAGAAAAGCATTTAGTGTGGCACATAATATTTTTATTTTTTTTGCATTTGATGCTATCTATCACTGGTAGTATGATCCATGTGAAATCATTAAATCAATGATTGTGGCTAATAGGAATGCTGAAAATAGAATTCAACATCAAATTAAACCCTTGCTTGAAAACTCGAGAAACAAGGATTCTTGGGATGAAGTCAAAATAGTAATGGAGAAAAGTGCTACTGAGAATGGTATTTCTTTTGAAAAATTGTCAGCAAAAATTATGACATTGTACTAAAAGACAATCAGGACATACAAAATTTTTTATGAAAAAAGTGATAAACCATCTAGTAAAGTAAAAATTCTAGGTTCTCTAGAGAAGGAAGTTATAGATAAAAATTGGTCACGATAAAAAATTACTGCCTTTTGGTCTATGAGGAAGGACCTAGGTGATCCAAGAGCTCTTGCAAAGTATGATGCTAATGAAGAAGATAAAGATTTTAGGAAATTGTGGAATATAGAGCATCCTGATGAACATGATGAATCTGATGATGATATTGATAGGGAAGAAGAAGAACAAGGCCATGCCAATTACAAACCTAGTTTAAGTGAGGCCACAAAACAAGAATATGCTTTAACATATACTTCAGGAGCAGCCATACTTGAAAAAAATGGTTATGAAGGTGGTCCTTTGGGGTCCAAAGGACAAGGCCCTTAGACATTACAAAGTTTTGAGCATAGAAAAATAGTTGATAAATCTGGCCTTGGGCTTGGAGGTGAAAACGTAGACCAAGGGGATACAAGTCAAACTCAATTTGTTAGAGCTTCTAGTCCTCATCCTCATGGTCAAATACAATCACAACTAGGACATGCCCTTGGTGGATAGCTTCGTGCAACTGGGAGTGCCATTGGTGGTGATGGTATGGGTAGTAGTACTAGTAGTGGTCAACATGTGCTACAACGACAAATTACACACAATACTAAGAGGAAAATACAAAAAGATACCACAAAAACACCATGTGATCAAGGCAATAGAAAGAGGCAAAGGATCCACCAGTACCACAAAGGATTTATTTCCAGACACTCCCACAAATCCAGTTAGTGTGGGTGTGACATCATTAGCAACTGCAAGTACTCCTATTCCTTCGCCATTCAAGCATTCCCTTGTTCCTACCTCCCTAAGTTATGATTTCATTGAAGAGTTTAAAAATAAATCAGACTTGAATAGAAAAACAAAAAAGCAACTGATGGAGAGTGCGTTTATTGTAACTTCAGAGACTACAACAACCATGGTATTACCCACATTTGACACAAATAAATAAATCATGGAGTACACAAATGTTGTTCCCATAGTTAAAAAAAAACCAACAAATCAGATGGATCGATCTAAATACCAGGTAACAAATTTTTCAATTGGATTTTTCTGGCTTGAATAATATTGACAAAATTAATGTTTCACAGAAGAACAATGAACTGGTGTACACATCATTGCTAAAGAAAGATAGAGAGAAGAAAAGGTTGCAAACCCAAATAGAAAAGTTACAGGTAGACCTAGCAAGTGAGAAAGAAAAGAGGAAAGTGACAGATAACAAGAGCAATGAATTATAAAAAAGAACAATAAAATCTGCCTCTACATCAACAAGCAAAGAGGATAAATCAAATGAGAGAGAAGTGAATGACCTGAAGTGAAGGCTAGATGAGAGAAATAAGAAATATGATGAGGAAAAATCCACTTCAGAAAAATTAAGAGTAAGCATTGTGAATGGAAATGTACAGTGGGAACAAAAATCTAAGAAATAGAGAAAAACAAATGAAAGATTGGAGACAGAGCTGACGAAAGAAAAAGAAGAAATTAAGTCTTCTCAGAATAAGTTATCTGCATTTTTTAGATATACAGTGAGGCATAGGAGACAAAAGATCTGGGATGAAATAATGCAGAGGTTTGATCATTTGTGTGACATGTTTCATATTATTGATGCTATCAGACAATATTATAAGAAGCTCAAAAAATATTTAGTGGACAACAAAAAGGTGTTGGTATTAGAGAAATCTGCAAATAAAGTTCTACAAATAGTCTACAAAGCTAGTGACAATGATCTGAAATCAAAAGGGATTACTAATCAGATTGAAACCTCAATGAAGTTGTCATATATCATTGAAAAGTGTTCGAGAATGTGTGGAACAAAGGATAATTTGCATTTGGTTGTAGACAAGATGAAGGTGGTGGATGAAAAGGTAAGGAACTTCACAGAGCTTGGTTTTCAGGAGGCTTTTGACACAAATGAGAAATTCATTGGAAAGGATGGTTTCAGAAAGAAGATGGAAGGTGCAAGGAAGATTGATTTGGACCAGTTTCCTCAGAACCAAGATGTGAACTATTTGGATTCCATTAGAACACTAATAACCTTGAATTCAAAATTGACTAAAGAATTCAAGAAAGGTTCCATTTCCAATTACAATCATGAAATTTTAATAAAATTTCAAGTCAAACAACATCAATTAGAGCAATGACAATTCCACCACCTCAAGAGTGGAAGTTGCTAGAAAAGTTGATACAGTGACTTGATTTATTATTTTCAATATTTGATAATATGAGTTTCGAAGTTCCAACCCAGCTTTGTGCTGACTTGTCTTTGGGCATTGGCAATATTTTGCATTGCCAATGCCAATATGCACTCCTTCATGTGAAATTCAATTAAAAATCTCAAATTCAGACTTCAGTAATGTGATGATGTTCAATTATCTGTATTATTTATTTTATCATTTGAACTACTGATGAACTTGATGGAACTTCTAATTTTGCTCTTTGAATTCCTCTTTGTGTTGACCTTGTCTTGTTCTGTCAATGTGTCATATTATTTGGGAAAGAACCTAAGGTTGGGGTTTTTATTTTGGTTTTCATGAAAATCCTAATGTTGTATGTAATACCTTGGGTGAAAATCTATTTGGATGTTACCTTTTTTGGGTGGGTTTTGTTGGTTTTTTTTAACGTAAACCAAGTTTGTCTCCTAATCTACCTTTGGAATTGCCAATTCCAATCAAGGGAAGCTCGGAGGACCTAGACCAACTGACGAGGATTTTAACTATAACCTCCTACACTTCGAGCTCTGCAAAACCCAAGAGGGTGGTCCCATAATGTGTTTATGATCTCTACACCGAACTCATAAACAATTATTAACAATTAATAGATAATCCCATCGAATAGCTCAACATAATAGGATAATACTAAAATGAGCTGGCCTTTCACCAATAATATCAACTACTTGGAGCATGGGATGATTACAACATTATTTCGTAACTTATGATAGTCATTTTATTTGCAATTTGGCAACAAGCTCTAAGTAAAGACATATAGACATAAGACTTCACAAACTCATACAATTTAAACTAGTGCCATATACCATTGGGGAGTCAAATTCATAAACATTTAAAATTTAACAACAGTTTCAAATACATAGCATATAAGGTCCCTGGCAATATTACATTACAATAGTGCCAATCCATATCCTACCCAAATACTTCTTACTAAATACCTTTACCAACATATACATCCATGATTCCATCCAAGCATTTTAATTAATTCCTTGAATTAAAGCCAAAATGGAAAACATACACACTAGAGCAGTGAGATGAACACCATAATCCTTGATTATACTATTCAAAATTATGATATGTTTATACAAAGGAGAGACATGAGCTTGAAATATAACATCATAACTCAAATGCTAGTACTATTGCAAAACATCAAATCTTCATAGACCTAAAATCCTAAACCTAAATTGTATTAATATTGAAATAACTGGTTCTTACAATCTGTTCTGCAACTATACCTAGATTCGACCTCAAAATATCTGACTTTCCAACCCCTATTTCTTGCCTTGAAATCCTTCTTATAGAAAAAGAAGGAGCAAACAAGCATCGGGCCAAAAATTACACACGTCATTGGTCAATTGGACCGCTATGTGCCAATTCAAAAATATGATTAAAACCATTGAGTCCCAAAGCATTTTTCTATTGATTCCACTCATTACATAATATTCAATGCATTAGCTATATCTCAAAACCTGCCCCAAAAGCCGTCATGGAAGGAAAACCATAATAAGTTATACTATAACCACTGAGCTGTTAGTTGTCGGTAATAGACACTATTTTACTCCTCTTCGGTTAAGTACTTGTCCACCCATTTCTAGTATTCCTCATCCCTTGGCCAGTTAAAATTCACCACCTCGATCACCCTAGTATCGTAAGGTGTGTACTTCACTGCAACCTGGTTAGCCTCTCTCTCAAAAGACTTTATGAATATGCTAGTACTAATTATTTTATCCATACTGCTCACTAGCAAGTCATAGTCTGAGTCATCAAAAATCAATTTGATTTGTGCATCAATACCCTCTTTCGCCCTATCTTGCCACTGCTACAATGTCTTAATATTTCCTTATGCATCTACTATATCTAGCATAAAAGTAGCATTCCAGTCATCAAAACTCTTTACTAGTTCTCTCATTTTTCTACTCAAATCATTAGGTAGGGCTTGGATTCCTTTCAATTATTTCACAAAAATTTGAGTAGGCTTAGACGACTGAGGCCTATTGTCTACATCAAACCTAGAAGCCTTAATCATAACATCTAAATCAATGGCCTGAGGGATCCACTTCTTAACCAAAGGCAGAACTACTTCCCAATCTATGTTAATGTTTTTAATTCCACCCAAGAACAAAGAATACAAAGAATGTACATATGACAACCTACAATCAACCTTATCATTTAGATGCCTCAAAATGGTTTCAACCACCTCATTGTGTTTAGAAATTGCATCATCCTCACTTGCCTTTAGGGCAGCCTACAATTCTGTGATTTTATTCAATATTTGCTTCTTGGTATTATCCACAGAATACTCAACTTCCTCTTCAAGTGGCTCTGGTGCATGACTGAGAGAAGTTATCTGAATGGGGGACCTAGGAGTAGAAATGATTGTGATATTAAGGGGAACTAACCCTCAAGTAGTGGGTAATGCTCTGATACCAGGGGCACTGGAGGATTCTCCTACCTCCCCATATTTTAGTCTATCTACTTTAGACTGCAACTCAACATTCCTCTGCTATATTCTATTATATTCCCCAATTATTACGTCGTATTTCTCCATCAGACTCTTCTTTTCAACTTCCTCCCTTTCAACTATATTTTGGGCCAATTTGGCCACATTCAATGTCAAGCTTGTGGCTTCTATTGTTGAGGTTTCAAAAGATCTCTTGATGATGAGTCCTCCCCTTAGACTTGTGCCAATATCAGCCATATTTGGTTTTCTACCCTGGGGTGCCAATGCCCATATGGCCAAAGTTTCATATTCCTCACTAAAAGAAGAGTCTTGCAGAGTTGCCTTAACCTCTTCCTCACTATTTTGCACAGGATGCTTGGACTGTAGGATAGCATTGAATGCTACAACATCAGCTATGTCCCATTCAGGTAGAAGTAAGATACCAACTTGAGTCACAAGTCTCCTTCCTTCCTCAGGTGTAATGCTCTTGAATTCCTCCATTAGTTTTGCCTTAACTTCATCATCATTCTCCTGTTCAGACCTATCAAGTCTTAACTCTCTCCTTCTCTTGCATTTATCCTGATATTCCTCTAATTTCATTCTCCAAATTAACTACAATAATATAGGAGTCTTCACGAAGGCATCATCATCTCAAAATGCTTTGCAGGCCTCCATCTTGGCATCCTGTACACACTGCCCCTTTATATCCATATCAGTTGACACCAATTGTGTTGATCTAGGAGGAGAAGGGATACCAACCTGCATGTCTTGATCAATTATAAATATTTCATCCATCAGAGCCTCTTATGTTTACTCAACCCTTTTCCTCTTTAGGCTTGGCTCTGATAGTAACTCTAAAGGATCATTTCTCGGTGGTGAATCTAGGTCCACAATCCTTATCCCTCCAGGTTTCCTGATCCCTTGACCCGGTTGTGATGATGCTTGCATTATTTGTTTTCCTCTTTTATCTCCTACCTCCTCACCACTACTATCATCTCTCTTCCTCTTGTATAGAGGCCTGATCTCTGGTGGCTGATAAGTTGGCCTTGTTTCTTCAGGCCTCGCCTTCGGTCTCTAAATTCTCGGGTCCACTTCCAAATTGACTTTCTTGGTTTTCAAGGTGCTCATGATATCTTTGAAGTTATTCATTAAGAAATCTATTCTTTTCTGAAGTGGAGTGAACTCCATCAGTGGATCATATTTTTGATCCATTTTATGCACCATAGCCATCAGTTTCTCATAGGCAATCCATTTATCTTTATTCAATTCCTGCCTGCTCAAATCAAACTCATTTTTTATTAGATCCTCAAGAAAATTGAAAACATGTGCAAACTTTCCATCTTTAATTCATTGCTTGAATAGGGAAAAGAATCCCTCGGGGTCATGTTGCCTCTTAGATCCACTCTTCAAATGATAATCATCAAAAAATCTTCCAAAGTGGACCCATCCTCCCTTGGAAAAGACAAAATTTGAAACAATAGTATAATCAAGGAACAAAGTCCCTTTTCCTTTCCTTGTCAAATTATCCTCATGAATGCAACCTAGTTTCCACATGACCTCGGCAAATCCCATTCTTGATGGTACATTATATGGGAGAATGTGGGGAACTCCCTGGAAACCATAAACCCCTAGGACAGTGCTTAGGGGGTATAAGATGATGTCACCCCAATTGTGGCACACCTTCAAATCAAGCTTCCTCACTTTGGGTCGGAGGAAATCATGCAAATCCTCAGGGAACCTTGGCACATTTACCACCAATCTAGCTCTAAGTATGGAAGCAAAACAATTATCATACTACACAAAGCTAGCACCTCCCCTGTTGCATGAAAAATCTGCACTCCAAACCTGTACTGGTAATCTTTCTCCATTCACTTCTTGCCTCAACTCCTTTTTCTTTGAGAAGAAGTCGGCATTCTTGTATAGGAACATATGCATTAATAGGGAGTACCAAAATAAAGGAGTACCACTATCCCCCATATGCAACTTCAACAAACCCTCATGTATCTTTTCAGCAACAAAAAATGCATAGCCGTACACTACACAAAAATTGGGATGCTGAATCTGAGCCCCCATAAACATATAATAAATGGGCATCACGGTATTAGGGTTGAAACCTAAAATATGGCAAAGTGAATAAAATGTTGCCAAGAAGTGATCAACAAAATAGCTCAGCCTAAACGGCTCCTGATCAGTTGGGCTGATGTGCATCGTTGAACTGCTTGCCTTGGCTAAATGAGGAGGAAGCAATTTTGATCTAAAAAGAGGCTATGACTTGGCATATTCTTGCTTCATTTCCTCAAAATCTACTCAGACTAAGAATGGGCTATATTCACTCAAATCAAAAACCTTATGAATCTCATCTGCATTTATATTCAGTAGAACTCCACCATCATTATCCCTGATAATCCTTGTAATAGGATCATATCATGCTTCCAATGCTCTAAGTAGGTCAATATCAGGAAATACATTTGGTACAACTAGTCTCCCCATATCGTACCTCCAACCATTACAAAAAGGATGAGGCACATTTCGCTGCCCATATCATCTCCTAAACATTTCTAGGCCCGTCATTTGGACCCTAGCATCTACAATATTATAGGTTTTACACCTTAGTCCCTCGCCTAAGGCTTTCCCATTCATTAAAACCAAACCCCTCTTCTTGTCATTTGTTGATAGCAGGAATTGATCTAGGAAATCGTCGTATAAATTCGTTTGCAAATAATCAATATGGCTAGAATGCTGCTTTGATGGCGCCATTTCCAACAACCAGGGCTTCTCCTAAAACCAAATTCTTGAACAAACTAGGGCTACCTAAAATGAAATTACACCAGAAATTTACAATTTCCCACAATTCAAAAGAACCATTAACCTTACAGTCTTAATCAACAAGACCCCTAACCAAAACAATACAACCCTCGACAAAAAACACATTCAAACAAAAACCACCACAAACAACAATAAAATAAAAAGCAAGTCACGAGACATCATCGCTCCTCTAAATCCTTCTTGGGACATCCTCAAGGTGGCTAGTAACATTTACCAAAAGATAAGACAAATTGAACCAACAAAGTCAACAACCATTTAGATTTTTTTTGCCAAGCATTGTGTGCTAAAATGGGTTGATAGGATTAATTGGTTGGTTGATTGATTGATAACACTTGGTTTCAGAAAATGAAGTATTTTATATAAGACATTGAGTCTAGTTTCTGTTGGAGTGAAAAGACACTAAGAGGGGGGGGCTTTAATCAGTTTTATTAACTTCTTCACCAATTTTAACTGAACCTGAAATAAACTAGATGTATGCTCTCATTTATCAATGATAAACTCATTCCTGTATTGAATGCAATCACATAGACTAAAATGAGAATGGTTAACCATATCAATTTAAAGCATTAAAGAACTGAATCAAATGAACCACATATAGTCAAATAAAAACTAGATATGCCGAGTGGAAAACCATCCCAGGGTATAAAAACCACTCTTGAACCTGTTGCCTTTTTCAGGCTTTCATTTGAATAATCATTTTTGACAATGCCTCATAGGCTGATTTCTGAACACCAACTCAATGAGCACCAACCCCTTTTCTATTTTTCAATAGAACATATAATGATATGGAGGATCTCTCTGTTTCCTTGATTTTTGTCAAGTGCTCTTGAAAAACAATGCGCAGAATTCTCAAATGTCAATCACGACACTTTAGAGTTCCACCCATTATCAAGCGTTAAGACAGCTTGAGGAAAATCTTGTTACAGTCTCACTACAACTTCTCATCAAATTGTATTATCAGTGATGTGTACGAGTTTATTTTTGTTGCACTCTATTTCATACATTTTTCATGATACTGTTCAAAAAAAGTTAACATGCTATTATTCTCAATCTATTTTTTCCACACTCGAATTCATTCCTCTATCTCATCCAAAAAAAAAACTAGTATATGTTGCTCTGCTATTATCTTTTTAATTTTTGGGTTTTTTAGTAATGATTAAACCCTAATCTCTTTGATTTCCTCTTTTTACATTTTACATCATTACATCCCAAAAGGGTTACAATAGTTGCTCATTTTTCACTTTCAAATAATTACTCAAAGATGATTATCAGGTTACCATGCTACTGTCAAGAAATAGTTCCAGATGTTACCGTGATCATGAGGGAAGGATCAATCTGAATAAGATCTTCTGACAGGAGTACTCAAGCATCGTGAAAATATAGAAGGCAGTCTGAAAAAATCTCTTCTCAATCAACTTGCACAAACAGTACTTTAACCAAACAACATCAAGGCATGCATGTAATTTTCAAATAATGGCCACTAAAAAACTGCTGCAAAAAAAAGTAATTGAAAGAACAATGCTTTCATAACCGAAATCATGCATTTAAGATCTAATCATGAAAGGAACATACATTTTCCACTTTTCTTTTTGTATAGAAAACTTAACTCAAAATAACCTTGCCTAAGAAGTAACAGATTTGTTAAGAAAACTAAAAGAATACTTGAGAGGAGCAGAAAAGAATTTTCCATGAGCAATTTACCAAATCTACAGAGTAGTTGAGCAACCCATGCCACATTGCTATTTTAAGCATTCACCCAATGCCAAGAACCTAACAAGAGAAATGACCATGGTGATGGTCTTTCAAGCTTCCCCATTCGTTGTCCAAGAGTTACATAAAAACAATTGATTACACAGTGAAATCATTGAGAGAGTGATTCCATGGAGGTGGCAAGAATATGGTTCCAAACCCTTGAACAAGTGAAGCACTAGTTTTTCCCTAAACTTCCAAAGCAATCAATCAAAAAAATTTACCAAGATTGATATCATTTGAAGTCGGAGAGGACTATCATTACTAAATCAAAAACTCAATATACCATTTGACATCCACTTCCTTACCACACAATCGCGATCTCCCTTTAGACTACCCATGGTATAGCAGTAGCTCCTTGCATACCATTAACCGTTTCCACTATGCTACCGTGGTTACTCTTCTGACAGCCCGTAGTATAGCGGTAGATATCTTGCATGTTGCTAGCCACTTCCACCACACTACTGCGGTTACCTTTCTGACTGCCCATGGTGTAGCAGTAGTTGTCTTCCTTGTCGCTAACTATTTTCACTGCACTACCGCAGTTTCCCTTCGGAAAACCCACAGTGTAGCGGTAGCTATCTTGCTTGCTGCTAACAACTTTCACCGCACTAATGGTTATCAACTTAATTGTCAGTGGTACAAAGGTAAGATGTCTTACCAAAGACAATCTTTATACCTATTGTCGGATTTTAAGCCTTGAGTGTCTTCTATCATTAACCCAAATGCAGTATAATATGCAGTTCTATACTGTGCCAAACATTTTTACTACCTTAAGATATCCAAAAATATCAATGCAGATTTCCACCTTGTTATATTTAATGCTATATAATGTGCCAATGCCAAATAATGTCCAATGACTAATGCGGTATAGTGAAGACCAATTTTGCATGTTAAATACACAATTCCATTTCACATACCCTAAACCATTATCATTTGATTAAGGAAACCAAATAGGGTTTTCTTAAAATTGAAAAGCAACCTAATGACTAGAACAAAGAACTTGTAACCAGAGTACCTCAACCAAGATCTGCACATGCAGTCAAGATATCAGTGCCACCATATATAGTATCCAAAGTGAGGTAAATATGCCAATTAGAAAAGTAGATCAATTGAGTAAACCATCACCAAGATGCCAGACTATAGTACAAATTGTCATCAAGGAAAAATTAGCACAATAGAGATTCAACAATTTCAAGCATGCAGCCACCTATATAAGGAAAATGATCAGGTTGATGAATGATAATGTATGGTTTTAGAAAGGACACATCCTATAAAAGACAAATGATAAGGTCAGGTCTAGTTTCAAGAAACGAGGCAAGTCGTATAAGATGTCAAGTCTAGTTTTGACAATGTCACTTCTTGTGTAAGACGATTGATTGATTGATAATTGTTGATTTGATGTTTTGACTAATTAGGAAATTGAATGGTTTGGTTTGAAGAAAATTTGGATAGTTTGTCTAATTGCTTCATTATTTTTAATGAGACTAAGATGATTATTTATGTCTAATCAAGGTGTCTAATTGATTATGTTATGGATAGTGACTAACTTGAAAAACCTTGAAGGACTGACCTAGTGCCTAAGGGGCTCATCACAGATGGCCTTACCTACGTAACATGTGTAGAGACATCATAGTTTTACCTTCAATCGAGTGAAATATACTTTATTATGAATGATTATTGAATTTATTTCATAAACCCTAAGGACTGACCTAGTGCCTCAGGGGCTCTTCGATGATGCCCTTGCCTACATGAAGTCACATAGGCAACATAGTTTTACTATCTTTGAATTTACATGACTTGACACTATTTTTGTGATTTTGAAGGTTATTTAGATGTTATTGGATTTTTGGGAATATTTCAACGCTTTTTATCTTCTTTATGATTTTTATGATTTTTTTTTTTTTTTTAAATTTTTGACATGTTTTGGTTTTATTTGATATTTGAAGTTTTCTTTTGAATTTTTGAATTTTTGATATAGTGATCTCTAGCACCAAGTCTAGGATCATCCATTGAAGAAATGAGTTAAGTACTTGCCCCCAGTCAGGTATAAGACCAAATTATTAGGGATGGGATTGGATAAGCCTTATAGTGGATGGGTATGGAAGGTGAAATATGTGAAATTTCAGTCGTTCCAAGCAACATGAAGGACAAAAAAGAATTATTATGGATGGTGAGAGAAAGCGTGTAGGTAAATTTATTATGAGCGAGGATGGAAAACCATATAGAATGATAGTAGATGATGGGTAAAAGACTGACTACACATAGTGCCTCATTGCAAGGTTTTCACCATGGTACTTACCCAAAGTTCCATCGAGCTGGTTTTCACTATTGGACGAATTATTTGTCTTTACTATTTTGTTGATTTTTTATTTATTTTTGTTGTCACACAAGATGCCTATTTGCTAGGTTTTCATCAAGGTGACATTTTTTATTTTTATTTTTATTTTTTGTATTTTTGAGCTTTTTGAGAAAGGCTCTCTGAAGCTAGTGTAGAATTTCCATAATTGTAGGCTATTGATAGGCTTTAACAATGGTTTTCCTTCAAGAGTCAAAATCTAGTTTGCACAAGACCCATACACTATTGTTATGATGTATAGACCTAACCAGTTAGGCTCAAATTTACCAAGATTCTCTCTTTTTGCTTGACTCTTAGGATTTATAATTAGGACCAAGTCATCAATGTCAAAGTGTCCAACCAAGACCTTATTATAATTGCAATGAAGATGATTTTGATAAGCTTATAGTTCAACCAATGCATTATGTCTTCACTCATCTAACAATTCCAACTCATGCAATCTAGATATGTTATATTACTCATCATCAATAATCCCTTGCATGGATACCCTTAGGGAAGGCAACTTGACCTCAATAGGAAGTATGGCTTCAAAACCAAAGACTAAGAAATATGGTGTGGCTCATATGGGAGTGTGGATGCTAGTGTGGTAAGACCATAACGTAGGATTGAGATGGAGGTGCTAGTCATGACAAACACCATTAATAGTATTCTTCAAGATTTTGATGATGGTCTTGTTGGATGGCTCAGCTTGGTCATTACCTTGGGGATAATATGGATTACTTAAGTGATTTTGAATGTCAAATTTTTCACATAATTGATGAACATATTAGTCCTCAAATGGAAAACTATTATTAGTAATGATAGAATATTGGATATCATATTGATAAATGATGTAATTAAGGATGAATTTAAATAACTTTTTACCAGTAATTAACATCATAGGGGTAGCCTTTAAATCCATTTCATGAAATACTTGGTTGTCTCGATAATGAAAATATGACCATTGGATGAGGTGGGATGGATTTTACCTAGGAGGACAGGTCACCATTGGGCTAAGGGTCATGGTGATGTGGTTTTTAGAGTTCTTGTGCTAGTGTGTATATAAGATCTCCATGTATTTGGAATATTCTGCACTTCTTGATAAAGTGGTATGCATTATGTTCCATTGTCAACCAATAGTAACAAGAACACATGATCTTCTTAGCTAGAGTAAGACCACTTGAGTGATCTCCACATATACCCCCATTTACTTCTCAAAAGGTTCTTTATCCCTTATTAGTATCAAGACATCTCAGGAGGGTGTTGTCTAAGCTTCAATGATAAAGAGTGTCACCAATGATAGTGTATCTAGCAGTCTTATGAATGAAGGTCTTATGTTGATTTGTAGATAGATCAAGAGGGAGAAATTTTTCATGCAAGTAGTTGTAGACATCTTTCTACCAAGGGGAATTAGGAATAAAAATTTCACACATAATCTCAAACTCGAGGATATCAGAGGTTGGGATCAAGAGTTTTTCTACCAAGAACTTGTGGTGTGACACATTATTTGGAATATCCAAGAGAGATCTAATTGCAGCCATTGCATTAGTTGCCTTGTTTTGGATTATGGGAACCTGCCAAAATATTATGTCATTAAAGTATTTTTTACAATTATCAACCATTCATTTGTAAGGAGTGAGCATCTCATCCTTCATATCATAATCATCATTGACTTGTTAAATAACCAATTGTGAGTCACCATAAAAATTGAAGGCTTTTGATCTTCTATTTGATGGCCATGCAAAGTCATGTTAGTAGTGCCTCATACTTTGTTATGTTTTCAATACAACAAAAAGTGATTCCAAATGACTTGGTATAGAATCTCATTGGGGTGTGATGAATAGTATCCGTTCTCTTGAATAATGACTTGTGTGAGATTCATCAAAATATAACTGAAGTGTCTAGTATGAATATAGATTCATCAAGGAATTTTGATACCAATGGATGGTCTATTGTAGTGGGTGCATCCATGAGTTGGTTGGCTATAACTTGTCATTTTATTTATTTCCACTCAACATGCTAGATGTCATATTTTCTTAGTATCATTACCCATTTGGCTAACCGTTCTTTCAAATCTACGTTACTGAGGAGCTATTTCAAGGGGTCAATTTTGGCTATGAGCTTCATTTGATTGTCTAACATTTAATGGTTGAGTTTTCTACTAGAAGAAACCATTGTAAGGAAAGTGCGTTCAATGAGACTATAGTTGAGTTTGTATCCTACAAGCATGTGACTAATATGTCAAATTGATCTTTCTTTTCCATCATCATCATTTTTTACCAATAGTGCCCCCAATGCTAATTTGGTTGCTGATATATAGAGTATGAGATGTCTACCATCAATAGGAGGCATTAGAACTGGTGGTGTTAATAGATAATATTTTATCTCCCGAAAGGAATTTAACATTGATCTATCCATAAAAATGATACTCCTTTTCTTAGCAACTTTTGTAATGGTTGATCACTTATATACAAGTTCAACAATGAACCATCTAATGGATTGTAATATTCCTTGAAGTGTTTGAAATTGGCCTATATTTTTTGGCAATGGTATGTCTATGATAACCTTTACTTTGGCAAGGTCGACCTCAATACCTCTTCTAGAGATAATGTAACCTAGGATTTTTCTTGATGTTAGTCCAAACACACATTTATTTGGATTTAATTATACTTTGTATTATTCTAATCTCTTGAAAATTATGTCTGACACTCACAAATGATAACCCCTTAACAATGATTTAGCTAACAGGTCATCCACATATCTTCCATGATGATATGTATGAGATCATGAAAGATGGTGGTCATGGCTCATTGATATGTAGCTCTGGTGTTTTTCAATCTGAATAATGTATGACATTCAAGCAATATGTTCCCAAAGGATATGTGAAATCTGTCTTATGTTGGTCTTCAAGAGGTATCCTAATTTGATTATATCCTTAGAAATCATCTATGAGGGATAGCATCTCGTACCCTACTATTAAGTCCACTACAATGTTGATGTTTGGTAATTGGATGTTGTCTTTTGTGCATGCCTTGTTTAGATCTTTGAAATCACTACATATGTGAATTCTTCTTATTGGCGATTTAGTCCCAGTTTAGGGTTTCACACTAGAACCAAAATCTAGAACTACTAAACTAGGAGCTATAGAAAATGTCTAAAACTTGATATACTAGGAATCATACGGCACAAGTGGTGATTTAGTGCTATTATCAAGGTTGATCTAAGAATTTTATGTCCTCTAATGATCTATTGTAGCTTCTCTCTTGTCAAATCTCTTAATCTGAAACACTGAATTGCAACATGTAGGTGACTTTCCATGATCTTGCAGTATAGATGACAACTTTGACCACTTGACAAATTATCTCCAATCTTTATCTTCAATGGATCTTCAATCTAGATCTATAAATCACACATTCAAGAGAGGGAAAAATGTTTTTTTATTAGTGGATAGGGGTTTTCCTTGGTAAAATCCCTATTTTGGTACTTGAAAACCTTGAAATAAAAAGAAATAGAAGGAATGATAAATGAAAAAATAATTTATGTTGCAACTCTCCAATACCTTGAACAAAAGGATGCAATCTTGTATGAAATGGGTAGAATAATTTTAAATAATGACTATTGATTGTATGTTATCAATCTTGACTTGAATGCTTGATTGAATCATAAGATACCTACATCACAAATGTTAGCTCAAAAATAAACAAGATGCATGATGAAGTTGACATAATTCTTGATTCTTGAATAATGCTCCCCAATGCTTGTTAATCATTCTTGAATTCTCTTGTAAACTCTTTTTATCTCAAATTTTCTATGAGGATTCTTGTATAAAACTTCTAGGTGAAAATATGTGATATAACCTTGTATTTATACTTGTTTATGCCAAATTTATCAAAATTACAACACTACAAGTTGACATAAAATCTAGGAGAATAAAATCCCACAAAGAATTGAGTTCCAAATTATGTCCAAGATAAGTGGGACTCATACACCAGTTGGGGCCTATGAGTCCTAGTAGGCTAAGCTTGTTACAAAAATTTCAAGAAATATTTAGTTTTATGCCAAATCACATCTAGGCCTCGAAAGTTAAGTGGGACCCATATGACCAAGGCAGTGTATGAGTCCTGAATCACTAAATATTGGCCATACAATCCAAAATTATTAGATCATGATTAATTATTTGATATGTGTTGGGATTATCCTCAGAAAGATGCATTAAATAAGGCTTGTGGATACAAAATACGATAAAATAAGATATAAAGAAGCCCAAGTTTAAAAGAGAGGGTCCAAAAAAGTGTGAAAATGTAAAGGGATACATTTTCCTACACTAAATTTATCTCCCACTTTAGTGAGAGGGTTAAATTTCTTAAAACTTACACTATAGTATACAAACTGACATTCGAAGGTGTCCAAGTGTAACAATGTTGGTAAGATAGGATAAAAATGATCAAAAGGGATGATCAAGCTCCCATGATCGATATATTATGTAAAACCAATATATAAACAAAAGAAAAGACATAAAAATGATGTAAGGAGCAACAACAAGACACAAGCATACACTACCAAAGACAAAGAGAAAAATAAAAAGAAACGAAAAAATTGAAGGGGCGGATCAAGATTTGACCATTTTTCTCATGCACTATGGATCAAATATAAGTTATTTTTCCAGGAAAAATTTACAAGTGGAACATGATGCCCACTATGCAAACAAAAAAAATGCTTATAAAGGCTAGTGGAACCTTTTACCATCCACTAGGTCAGTCCCTAGTGAGATACATACACATGTGACCGATATGAGCTCACACAAACAATCAAGTGGCTATGGGAAAGTCATGCCTATGTTCGGCTCCAATACATACAACCATACCAAAGATATAGCTCCTAATAACTTTGATAAGGTTCCACACAACAATGAACTTCATGCTCCATGAAACAAGAAAACCTTCGTATGCTTGATACTCATGAACAAACAAGATTTTTCCACAAGTAAGAAAAGTGTTTTATGAAAGTTGGCCATATAACCAATATTTTAAATTTAAAATAGTGTAAGGTATGTTCAAAGGATTTTTTCCTAGTTCATGTAAGGTCTTAACTTAGGCAACATTGTGCCTAGTGTCTCCAATAGACGACCAATCAAAGTTTAGATGATTCACATCTTAGGGGATGTAGTGTGTTGCATCAAGCCTCTAAGAGGAATATAATACGCTAAGAGATATCATGCTCTTGAAGTAAACCACACCCAATGTGACCACAAAGAGAAAGATGCATCACATGGAGTAAGAATAATACACAATAAAATATGAGTTGTAAAATTTAAAAGAATAATGCCAATGTACGCCCCCACTTTAAAGAGATTACTAAACACCATTCTATGAGAAATTACTTTAAAGTAGAAAATGATAAATGTTAACAATAAAGAGGACATGTGAGCTTACTTGGAAAGCCCTATGCCAAGTCATATGTTTCTAAATGAAGATACTTCATGAAAAAGGGGTTACCCTCAAAATGAAATCCCAAAATCATACAAGGGATCCAAACATTCAAGGTTAGTATGCCTTTTCTACAATCTTTTTAGAGAGCTCAGAAACATCATCATTCCCCAAATACTAATGGAACAAGAAGAATGACATAAAGAGAGCAAAAAAAAGGAAAATATTTTGGGTCAACATGGAAGAGACATAAATGTCTCAATTCCTTGCATCATCCCCAAAAGGAAAATACAAGAAAAATTAAAATATAAAGAAAAAACTTTGTATCAACATGGAAGAGACATAAATTTCTCAATGCTTTACATCATCCTCAAAATGAAAACACAAGACACGTGAAAAATATAAAATATTGTGATAAACTATAGATCTTAGAGATATTTGACAAGCACAATGAACACATAGACTACTTAATGTGAATCTAAATCTTATTAGATAGTGAGAGGTATATATAGTAAAAATATCTAAGCATGAGGTGTTGATGTGTATCAACACCTCTCTAGTCTACAAACTTGTTGGGGAGATATTTGAGGAAAATATCCAAGCTATGCTAATGAGTCATACTGCAATGAATGCCTAAGTAGGCTTAGGTCAGCTTGTGTGTAGGTAAGCCATTGATGAATACAATTACACTCCCCCTTAAGCATAACTTAAGTGGGAATGGATTAAATTGTTCTTGTCTACTACCCTAGTGAGGTACTGATGTACAATGCAATCTCTATAGAAAATAGAGTAAGATAGAAAAAATAGTGGGAAAAACTATCATCCAAAAAGAGAGAAGATGAGGAGAAAACTAGAAATAACCCCCAAGGATGATGATGATGATGTTGATATAGACCACACACCAAGAATAACTCATAGATGAATGAACTTTCTCTTAGTGAAGGGTTTGGTGAAGATGTCAATAACCTGCTTTGAAGACTGGAAAAAGACTAAGTTGATGATCTGACCATGAATCAACTCTTGAATATAATGCATATGAATCTCTATGTGTTTGGTTCATTGATTCTGAATCAAATTCTTGCATATCTGAATAGTACTCTGGTTGTCACAATAGATGACTATAGGCTTCCTGAAAGAAGTACCAAACTCAGAAAGAATACCTTGAAGCCATGTAGCCTCAATAGATTTGTTAATAGCCCCTCTGAACTCTACCAGTATGGATGATATAGTAATAGAATTTTTCTTCTTGCTAGACCAACTAATAGGACTTGAACCAAGTGAAAATTTGTAACCTGAAGTGGACTTATGATGCTCAATGTCACCTTCCCAATCTGAATCTGTATAACCATCCAAGTCAAGTGATGAACCAACACTATAGTGAATTCCAAACCCAAGATTACCATGAAGATAGTGAAGGATCCTCTTAGCTACTTTTCAATGTAGCTCATAAGGTTTATGAATGAATATTGAAACCATGCCTACTACATAGGAAATTTCTAGCCTAGTATGAGTCAAGTATATAAGACTACCAACAAGTTGTCGATACAATGTAGCATCAACCAATGGTCTAGTACAGGAAGTCTCAATCTTGACTCTAGAAAGAAAGGGAGTCAGAGATGGTTTGCAAGTAGTCATATGAAACCATGCAAGTAGATCAAGAGTATACTTGGGTTGTACAAGAGTAATCCCTAAAGTTGAATATGAAATATCGGTTCCAAGGAAGTAGTACAATAAAACCAATTTTTTCATGTCAAATCTATCTTGAAGTGATGTATTCACTGCTACAATAGAAAATGAAGTACTCTAAGTAATCAAAAGATCATCAACATATAAAACCAGTGTCAAAATTGAATCATCCTACTATAGTAGATACACATTAGGATCAAAATGACATCTAGTAAAACTTGAAAGGAGGTAGGAGTCCATCTTGACATACCAAGCTCTAGGATCTTGTTTAAGGCCACATAGGGATTTATTAAGTCTACAAACTAAGGATGAATCCTTAACAAAAATTGGTGGTTGTTCCATGTATATTTCCTTCTTAAGGTCTCCATGAATAAAATCACTCTTCACATTCATCTGATGGAAATTCCATCCATGTGATGTAGCTATAGAAAGGGTGAGTCTAATGGAAGTCATCTTAGCAGCTGGTGCAAAGGTTTTTGTATATTCAATGCTAGTAACTTGTGAAAACCCTTTGTCTACCAATCATGCTTTGTACTTATCAACTGACCCATCTACTACAAATTTAGTTTTATATATCCACGTACATCAAACTATCTTTCTTCCCTTAGGAAGTAAAGTCAAATCCCAAGTGTGATTTCTAATCAAGAAATCATATTCCTCATCTATATAAATATCCCACTCCGGTATTCCTTATACCTCTCTAAATGTCTGTGGATCCGAAACTGAAGCAAAGAAGGTATGCCCCCCCCACCTCAAAAATTGACTTGAATCAATCTATCATTTTTTGAATCATGTAGGTCTATATATTTTTTCTATGTATAGTGTAAGATGTGGATGAGTCTAGTGTAAATATATCAAATTCTAATGAAATCCATGAACTAGATGAAGATGAACCCTCATCACTATGAGAATTAGAAGAAGAATATACAACACTAGGAATCTACTGAGAATGATTTGAATCATAAATACTATAATCAAGATCTGAAGATTCCATAATATATTGAGAAGTGTCAAGTATAGTTTCAAGAGATGTTTCTTGAAACTTAACACTTATCTCAATAAACAACTCATGTGTGGTAGTGTGGAATAGGTGATATCATTTTACACCAACTGGATATCCTACAAAGATGCAAGGTTTTGATTGAGGATCCATAGCCTTGTGTTGCTCTTTTGGAATGTGTTCCATGACATGCAAGCCAAAAACTCTAAAATGATCAAGTGCTAGTTTCCATTTTTTCAAGCTTAAAAGGGAGTGATACCCTTTAAGGCTTTATGTGGAACTCTATTTTGTATGTAACATGCATAGTTGATTGATTTTGCCCAATATGATGGTGTCAGGCCCTTAGAGTGAATCATACAATTATCCATCTCTTTTAAAGATCTATTTTTTCATTCTGCAACACCATTCTGTTGTGGGGTACAAGGAACTTTGCACTACAAATATATCCCCTCTAATGTACAAAAATGATAAAAAATATTGTTCGCATATTCTCTCCCATTATTTGCTCGAAGAACCTTGATGAATTTACCTAATTTTTTTTTTGACAAGAGCTTTGAAATATTGAAAAGACTCAAAGAGTTATGATTTTTTCCTAAGAAAATAGACCCATGTAAAATGTGAGAAATCATCAATGAAGGTGAGAACATATCTAGCCTTTATAAAAGATGGATGGAGAAAATCCCCTAAAACATCACTATGAACAAGTTCTAAGACTTGTGTTGCCCTCCATGATTTACCTTTGTCAAATTTTTCTTCTGGATGCTTGCCAATTTCACAACCCTCACAAATCCCTCTAGAAAATTTAACCTTAGGTAATCCCTTAACCATATTCTATTGACATAGTTGTTCAAGATAGTGGTAGTTAAGATGGCCAAACCACTCATGCCATAGTTTTCTAACTTCATCTGCATGAATTAGTAGTGCTTTTGGAGAAACAATTGTGGAAAAATTGGAGAAGCTATATAATCTAGATTGGTGACTTGCCTCTCCTATTGCTACCAAATTCTTGTTTTGTAATTCTCTTATCTCAACTGATTCTGGAGAGAATTGTACTCTCATGCCCTTCCCTAAATGAGTTATTTGATACATTGAAAGGAAATTAGTTGAGAGTGAAGGTATACTTAGAAATTTTTAAAATGTTCCTCCTTTAGCTTCAATAAACCATCTCCCTTTTACCAATGTTGTCCAATATCATCACCTAAGCTGATTGTGGGCATAGTATATGGTTTTAAGGATGAGAAGACAACCTCTAAAGAACCCATATTATGTGAAGCAACAGAATCTAGAATCCATAATGGAGATAAAGATTCTTTAGCGATTGAGGATTTTCCCTTTGATTTATCATATTCCTTAGTATTATCTTGATTTGATGAAGATGCCTTAATAGAATCAGGTAGCCCTATATTATTATTTTTGAAAATTTGTTGTAGAACCTCAATTTTTTTCTTCATGCAGTGATCTTCATCATGTCTAATATGTTTACGAAAGGTGCATGCAACTCTCTTTTTACCTTGAGAGTCCTTTATGGAGTTGTCAATTTTTCTTTCTTTCCTAACTTCCTTATCCCTTTAATTGTTCTTCTTCTACCCTTTTGAAGTTTTATGTGTTTCATTCTCTACTAGTATGACTTGAGGTTTGGTAGACTTCAAATTACCCATTTGAATTAACTTTTCTCGCTCCCTTGTGAGGTTAGAAATGAAGTTATCAAGTGTGGGAATTGACCATGAGGCTCCAAGAGCCCTTTTAGTGGAGTAGAAAGTTGATAGAAACACAAAAAATTCTATAATCTAGCTTGGAAAATACAAAAAGGATTAATTGATCCTCTTTCTTGTCAATCCCACAATTTTTTAAGTGCATCTTCAAGGATTTAAACTTAGTAAAAAAGTCTTGTAAAGTTGAAAAATTCATAGGACTAAGACCTAAGAGTTAATTTTCCAACTCATGGCTTCTAATTTCATCTATTTTCCCAAAAAGGTTGTCAAGACATTCCCAAACTTGGTTGGGTTTTTTTCAAGTTCTCAACATGGAATAGAAAATTAGGAGATAAATTTAGGCATAGAAAGCCAAATGCTTGATCACACTTATTGAAAAGAAATTATCTTTAGCTACATTAGGTTCTTTCTCTATTCCCATACTTACCCTATGTAAGCCTTTGTTCTTAAGTACAAGGGTATGTGTAGGATCATGATGGACCAAAAAGTGGCAATATGATGGATATGTAGCTGGCGACTTTTTTTTTACCCAAAATTGATGAAACAAAAAGGGTTTTTAAAAGAGATCCTCAATTTTCAACCAATATAAATTATGCTTTACTTTGAATTTAATAAATAATTATTATTCATTTTCTATTGAATTATGACTAAAGTCCATATTTTTAGGTTGATTGAAAAACATCTATAGCTTTCAAACAGTATCATATTTTTTCAATCTAAAACATGCATCACATTCTATACTTCACATAATATAAGATTAAAAAATAAAAAATTGAATTTCATGATGTTTTGACCAAGTTAAGGTGGCCAGACATATGAGTCTTTATATTTTTTAAAATTTGTCATAAAAAAATTATAATTAATTATTTACTTTGCAAAAAATTACAAAAAAATATGCATCACATCGGGACATGAGTCCCTTACTTATATCTAAAATATTATAAAAAAATATTATCATTTTAATGTGGTTAGGGTGGTCAAACAGACACCTACTTCTTATTTTTTCCATGAAATTTAAGAACTATTGTGTTGAAATTTTAAATTTTCACCAAATAGATTTTAGTTTTTTGTAAATAAACCTAGTAATTTAGAAACTAAATTAAATTTACTACAAATTCTATTCTTACATATCTTTGAAATAATATAGATAAATTATTCAAATTTTTATGTCAAGTTGCCTAACTCTGATTTTTCTAATTTTTTTGCCACTTAAGGGCCTTTTTTTCCATGATGATCTTGCACATACCCACAAGAATTACTTTCACCTTCCAATCATAATAATTGAAAGGTGTTAAGGGAAATATAATAACATTATATTTCATATGGCTGTCACTTAGATATTTTCTTTTAGAAATGCGGAAATGAATAACCTAAAAATGCATGTAAATGTAAAAAAACACAACTAAACCACCAAAAACATATATGCAAGAAGGGAAAGAGGAATCCCCAATGCGATTCTAGGGTTTTTCACCTAGAAGCTAAGCTAGAAAATGGACTCTATTTCACCTAATGATATATTTTTTAGGTGAGTTCATTCAAAAGGATTAAGGTTTGTGAGGTGTGTGAATGTGTCTAAATGAAACGAGTTGATAAAAGAAGCAAACTATGAATGTAAATCCTATGAAATACAACTATGTTTGAGAAAACATAATGATATGCAAGAATGTATGAAATGAACTAGAAATGTAAACTAAACTAAAAGAAAAAGTAGGAGATGAAAGGGGTGCACTTGGAAATGAGTTACAGACTTGATTGGAGGCTTCAAATGCTACCGATGTTGAAGTTTAAGCTTGTTGTGACACTTATGCCATTTTGGGCGCCCTAGTCCTTTTCTTGGAAAATTTTACCAGAGCCCGTTTTTACCAAAAGGGTATCCAGATCTACCAAAATATCTAAAAAATAGGTTCAGTGGGACTAGGTTACCATTGTTAAAAACTTAGTCCTCTTCTAAATTTTTGAAGATCAGAAACTTGAAGTGGAAGCCCTCAGTCTGTGTTTTCTACTCTTCTAGGTGTCTGGTCTCGAAAGTGAAGATTCTAGTATGTGAGTGTCCTCCAAGCTTCAACTAGGGTCTCTTCAACCTTGGAGAGCTTGGACAAGTTGTTGAAGATTCTTCCACCTTGGTTCTTTGCTAAATCTTCTTACAAGACCTAAAAATCACACAAAGAGGGAAAAATTGTTGATTGTTAGGGATTAGAGGTTTGCCTTACTCAAACCCCTTTCGAGTAGTAAAACCAAGAAGATGAAATAAAGTAATGAAGCATAGAATAATGGAGTTTACCTTGCCTTGATGATTGATCATGAGTTGTAGCAATGGAGGATTCAACCCTTGGATGCTTCTTGAGAGATGTCTTGTTGAGTTAGACTACTCAAACCCTAGCTTTCTTGAGAAGAAGAGAAGAGTGATGAAGAGGGGAAGATAGAAGAGAACTAATGCTTAGGAGTGGAAAAATGAGGGGAATAACCCTTATTTATATAATTTATGCCCTAATTTTCCCTAAATAACACCATATAGGCTAACCTTAGGGTTTAGGAGACAAAATCTTCAAAAGAAAATTAAGTTTATTTTAATATTTATGCCACATGGGACTAGGTCGCCTAAGGTGGTGACCTAGTCCACCTGGGTATTTTTCATTGGCTTTCGAGGATTGAAGTGTGATTATTGTTGCTTTTCAGGATTGTATCATGAAAACACACTAAGATAAGACTTATATGTGTATTAAGGGATCATTTTAGCATAATAAAGGGTTAATTTTGTGATGACAAGCCTAGAAAAGTGTAAAAATATCTTACAACACCTTACAACACTTTGGAAAAAGGCTTGGGAAGGGGTAAAAAGAGGTCCAAAATCCATAGGAAATGATCCAGATAAGTGAAAAGTGTCAAAGGATACACGTTTTGGCAAGACATTTAGCCCCCACTTTCGTGAGAGGATGAACTTGCTTCAAACTCACACTAAAGTAGCCTAGTGGACATGGTGAAGAATGACATGGAAGAGGAAGGAGGTGGTCAAGCCCCTAGGGATTCAAGATTCTAAGTCAATAAGACATCAATGCAAGAAGACACATTCAAGGGTGAAATAATTGCAACAAAACAAGATACATGATCATGCAATGGCAAGGATTAGTATGAAGAGAATAAGGAGATATGTGCTGACTTTGGGGCCACTTAACATCAGGTTGTCCATGGGGTGAGTTGTCCCAAAGAAGGTGAGAAACATACATACAATTGGTATGTACTTATAGAGGTGGCTATGGGGAAATTGATGTCGATGGCGGGGCTTCCCGCTCAAACCATACCAAAGTTATACCTCATGATAGCTTTGATAAGGCAGCACAAAAGAAAGTGATATTTGAAATTATTTTATTCAAAGGGATTTTTTATTTTTTCATGCGATGTATCATCTTAAGAAACAATATATATAATGTGTTTGAGAGAGGAAAAGTGAAAATGGTCTCATCTTGTATCCAAGAGATGAAGGAATCATCTTGTATTCAAAAGAGGGAAAATGCAAATGTCTCATTCTTAGCAACATTGTACCTAATGTTTTCAAGAGAGGGAATCACAAGAAAAGGAAATCACACAATGAAATTTGAGTGGTAATGTATTCCCCCACTTTAAAGGAATTGCTACACACTTTTCTATCAACAATATCTTTAAAGTAGAAGAAGAGGACGGAGACATGAGAGCTTGTTCGGAAAGCCCTATGTCGAGTCATATGTTTCCGATACGCTACGTCATGAAGCAGGGGTGTATGTCACATGTGATTCAACTGAATACATGTCATCCACATCCCAAGCTTTCTCCTATATGTTCATGAAAGCTTAACAAGTAGTCAAAAGAGACAATGACAAGTGACATATGAGGGAAGAGGCTAGCTAGCCCCTTACCCCCACTTAGTACAAGACAAGAGTGAGCAAAAAGCATTGAAGGAATGTACGGTTGGGTGAAAATTAGTATCAATTAGAGGAATTAGGTACCCCCACATAAGGAAGAGCACCAAAATCCTTAAGATGTTGGAGGGTGATCCCACAATAGTGGTTTACAATTTTTGGCCAAACTGGACACTAAAATTATTATTTTTAACTAAATCTTCACATTCGAGCACCTATAGCGGCTAAAATGTGAGGAATTTGAGGATGATGCAAACTAGAGTCTTGTCACATTTTTTCTATAGATTCTAAAAATATTTTTTTCAAAATTTTTGGAATCAGATCGTACTGCTCTTTCTATCTCCCACAAAAACTGGGTTTTCTCATGAAACAACATTTATAAAAAGTGACCACACTGTATAACACATAATGTTTTTTCCGTGAAGGATAAGATTCTAATTCTTTATAATTTAGATTTGTAACTTCAATATCTAGTGCATCCACTTGGTTAAATATTTTTTTATTGAATATTTTCTCTTTAATCAACTTTCAAAGTCAAACTAATTACAATTCAGAAATAGCGCGACCATATAATGCATAACGTTTTTTGTATATATTGAAATTAAATTTATTTTTTAGGATCAAGGACTTCAATATCTAGCGCACTCATATTTTTCAATTTTTTTTTGATAATCTGCTATTTTTTCACATGTGCAGAACAAAGACCTTCAATTTTGATGAAAAATCTATGTTTAATAAAACTAAAAAAATAAATACATAATAAAACCAAAACATATTAATATTATATTCGTTGGATAGCTCATTATGAGGACTACTATAATCACTTGAAATAAATTTTCAATGAATTCATTTGATCTCCCTAAAGGTAAATCAAAAGTGTTTTTTAATCAGCATTTTGATAGGTGTAAAGGAGACTCATTTATAGGTATGGTTTAAAACTAGTGAGGTTCTATCCAATGGGGTTTGATCTAAGGTGGTTTTATCAAACCCTCTTTAATTGGAATCCTTAAAATGGAACTTTTTAAGGCTTAAATCATTATATTTTATAAAAATATGTGATTTCAACAAAAATCAGTTCCTCTCAAAAATTATAAACCAACTTTGTGGGATCACCCTCGATTCTACAACTCAAGGCCTTACACTCATTAGTGTGATGACCATGAACTCGGTGGTAAGCACAAAATGAATATTTGTGGTAACATTTCTTTCAAGTTCCGGGAGGAAGGGATATCAAGTGATCTTGGAGGAGTCTCAACAAGATTCCCTCTTGATCAAGAGGAGAAGGTGATCGTTTGTTGTGTAACAAAGAAGGGTCTTTCTTAGTAAAGGATGTCATACCTACACAAGGCATTTTTGATTGTGAGATTTTGTATACTCCTTTGGAATATTTTGTAAAATCTGAATCAGTGGTGTATTGCGAGATGACATTGGCTTTAAGCAAAGATTCATTTGTGTTTTTCAAAGGATCACTTTCTAAGGCTGGATTAAAAGGGTGATTAGGGATACTATTGATGCTGGAGGAATTTTTGATGATTTCGATAAAAGGAAAAAATAGAAGACCATGATTTGATACTTTTGTGTTAGGCTCAATAGGGTTCCAGATACCTTGTTTGTTAGCACTACATCCTTTTCTACTATATCAAAGTTTCTTCATAAGCTCATAACCTTTTCCATTAACCTTTTTTAACAGTTTTGGATTAGGTGAAGGTTTTTTATTGGCTTCATTAGTTAAGGTAGTCAAGGTGGATGCTTTCAAAGGATCAACCGAGTCTTTCTTTGACGAGACTATGTTTCCTTTGTTAGAGTCTTTGTTTTTTGATCTTGGATTCTCCTAGTAAAGGTTGGGTGATGTCTAAGGAACCCCAATCATAATTAGAGGGTGTTGGTTGTACGAGTTCCACTTGTTTGGTGGGTGTAGTGGCGAAGGGTTTGGATTTTTATTTCTCAAGTTGTAAGACACTAGAAGGCTTAGGATTAGCATCAAGTGTGTACACTTTGTTGTTGTAGATGTACTTCATCTTATGATAAAGAGTGGAAGACACTCCATTCATGGCATGAATGAATGGCCTACCTAATATGAGGTTTGATTAAACACCATTAGGCATAACTGTTGAACTTATCTTATGTTATTTGTCCTTGATGTTGGGTATGTGCAGGATCATCATGGAAAAAACAGGCCCTTAATGGCAATAAAATTCAGAAAAATCAAAATTAGGCAACTTGACATAAAAATTTGAATAAGTTATCTATATTATTTCAAAAATATGTAACAATAGAATCTGTAGAAAATTGAATGTAGTTTCTAAACTACTAGGTTTATTTAAAAATAAATAAAAAATTATTTGTTGAAAATTTGAAATAATATAGATAACTTAAATTTCAAGGAAAACATAAGTAGGTGTCTGTCTAACCACCGTAACCACAATAAAATGATAAAAAAAATTATAATATTTTAGTTATAAGTAGAGGACTCATGTCTCGATGTGATGCATATTGTTTTGTAATTTTTTTCAAGTAAATTATTAATTATGAATTTTTTATTACAACTTTTAAAAAATATAAAAACTCGTATGTCTCACCACCTTAACTTGGTGAAAACTTCATGAAATTTAATATTTTTATTTTTTTAATCCTATATTATTTGAATCATAGAATGTGACACATGTTTTAGGTTCAAAAAATGTGATATCGGTTGTAAGTTATAGATATTTTTCAATCAACCTATCAATCAGGGCTTTAGTCGTAATTCACATAGAAAATGAATTTAATAATTATTTATTAAATTCAAAGTAAAGAATAATTTATATTGGTGGAAAGGTGAGAATACCCTTTAAAAAAACCTTTTTGTTTCATCAATTTTTGGTAAAACGAAAGTCATCAACCACATGGGCCATCATATCACTTACATATCGCCAGTTTTTGGTCCATCATGATCCTACACATACCTTGTCAAAATTGTGATTTGGTCTGGCATCTTGGTGATTGTTATTGACATATGACATTGGAATTTAGTATCACATTATGATTTGCAACATTATAATAATGTTCAGTTTTTGATGCAGTTCAAAGTGAAGGTTCTAACACTTCATTCCAAATATGAAGGTATAACCATTTTCGGTTTGTATGATTTCATCTTGACAGTATAGTTGCATATATTTATGATCCTTCACATGATATTCAGCTTGGTTTCATTGTATATTTGATGAATATATTGGTTATGATAGAATTCATTGTGATCATATTTCTCACATTTTATATGGGTACATTTTGTGCTCGCATTTACATATATCATGGCACATGGTTTATAAGTGATATGAGTTTTTATTGGTAAATGATTTGGCTAGAATTAAGGCATATGTTTTTTAAGTAACTTATAAAGTTTGATGAATGGCATTCTCTAAGGGTTATAAACACAACACTTATAAAGTGATTTGCAAAATTGTCAAATGATAACTCACGTGGATGTGAGTTGGCAATGAATTTTTTTATGGTATTTTGAATTCACATGGGTAGTGACATTTCGTGTTGACAGTCTTGATGACTTGGACAACACGTGTGGTTTGTGATTTTGATTTCATTTATTGCATCATTGTGTCAGTTACATGGATTCCAAAATGATTGTGTTATAATTTATGGATTTCAAATATCATTCATTTTGTTTTGGGGTTTCAATGAAAAGGAATCATAGGGTAAAATGAAAGAAACTCGTTTATTTTGCAAACATAGTTTGCCCTAGCCATCGCCATGAAGTTTTTATAATTACAAGTTAAGTGTGTTATCGATGGTATTTGGAGCTGGTTTTTAGATATGTTGGACTACTAAGGGTGGCGAGTTAGTTTGTGGACTCCCCATGAGCTAAAAGTGAAGGTAACATAAAATTTTATGAGTTTTTATTTATAGTTTGAACTGCCATAACTAAGGTAATATCTATACATCTACTTTGATCTTTCGAAGATCAATTTAGTAAATAGAAGAGTAAAAATGAAAAAAGATTTACTTCATTTACGGTTATTGTTTTTAGTTTTTAAAATAATTACTTTTCCAGATTCATGTTTTTCAAAAAAGGAAAGAAATAGAAATTACAGTTGAAAAAGAAATGTGGTTTTATATGCAACTATATTTTTGTTTCAGTTTGATAAAACCCTAACTCGAGGGTTTATTTTTGACTCGGGTTTTTTAGTTTGGAATAAGGGTTTCATCTTATTCTGTGCTCTATATAAACATGGCTTTAAGCCATCGTTTAGATTGGAATGTATGAGGAAAATACAAAGTATTTGTTGGTCATGTCATTGTTATATCTTCAATATTTGAGAAGAGGAAAGAGGGTTTTATTTTGTGAAATATATGGTTCTTATAACAAAAATACCATTTAGATTTATGATAAATTATTGTGCTACTATTATGAACAATGAATATTGTAGTTGGAATCATTGAATATCTTTTATATTTCTGCATTCATTAATGATTTTGGGACTACAAATAAAGTGCAGTTGTAAAGTCATTAGTGTTTAGCATTTTAGACAGTGACTTTGTTCATTGAGGGGTTGGTGCTCCTATGAAGTTGGTACTTCAGTAAAGGGATTGAGTTGTTGCTCCACCATTGTTGCAAAGTTGGTTCTCTTTGATTAATGAAATGGAAATTTTAACGAGTGGTTTTTTATACCCCATGATGGTTTTTCCACTTAGGAAGTATTTTTGTTAAATGTGATTTTATTTGTCTCTCATTTTGTTTCATGTTAATATGCTCATTTAGTCAATTATTTGATACATTTAGTTTGTTCAAAAAGGTTCATATTTTAAAAATATTCAAGTCTTTCATGCAAAGTTAAAATTGTTCAAATCTGATTTAGAAAAGCCTTTCATAGAGAAAGTTAAATCTGCATTGGGAGAAGTTGTAGTTATGTTTCAAAAGTATAAACAATATTGTTCACATATTAATGGAACAATGTTACATGATGTTTTTAATATAATTTTTTAATGTTATTCACTTGCATATCTTTTTGCAAAGTTCAAATGTTCACTTGCATAATCAAATCTCCCACATTGGTTCAAGGCCAAAAAATTTAATTGTGCATTCAAGTCAAAAAGTTTTAAAATTTTATCACTTTGATTCACCCCCCTCCCCCCCCCTCTGAGAGTGAATCCACTTCCAATAATTGGTATCAAAGCGTAGGGTCCTTTGTTAGGTCTAATCAACCTAGGATTGATTCTAGTCATGGAGACTATTTAAAATGTCTCAAGCTCATGAAGGCACATCTATGACTAGAGCTCCATTATTTGATGGAACAAATTATGTATTCTGGAAAATAAAAATGGAAACATATCTATCTTCTATTGATCTCGATGTTTGGAGCATAGTGTTAACTGGGTACACTGTACCAACTACAAGTTGCCCACAACTTTTGATGAGAAGAAAAAATATGAAACTAATGCTAGAGAAAAACATGCTATCTTGTGTGCATTGACTAAAGATGTCTTTATCAAAGTCATGCATTACAGTTTTGCTCGGGAAATTTGGGTTTACTTGAAACCATCTATCAAAGAAATGAAAAAAGTTAAACAGTCAAAATTCCTTACTCTAAAACATCAGTTTGAGGAAATAAAAATGAAGGACGATGAAAAAGTAGTTGATTACTTCTTGAGAGTTGATGAATTTGTCAATGGTATGAAAGGGATAGGAGAAGATGTAAAAGAATTTGATGTTGTAACTAATGTCATCAGAAACTTACCGACTAAATTTTAAGCTAAGGTTTCTACTCTTGAAGAAAAGAAACACTTTGACCAACTTACCTTAGATGGCTTACTAGGCACTCTAACTGCCTATGAAATGAGAATCAGTAAAAACAATTCCTGTGGAAAAGAAACTGCCTTCAAGGTAGAAAAGAAAGATTTATCTGATGACAGTGATTTTGATTTATCAGATTCAAAATAATCTCTTCTTGTCAAGAAACTCAAAAAGAAGTATAAGGGTAAGATGACCTTTAAATTTTTTACTTGTGGCAAGCCTGGAAAATTTGCTGCTAAATTTCCTTACAATGATTAGTCTAATGAGGATGAAAAACTAGAAAAACAGTATAGGAAAAAGACTTTTTATCCTAAAAAGAAGTTTAGCTTCAAAATGAAAAAGAATCTCTTTACCAAAGAAGACTTAGATGTTGGGTTAGATGACTCACTAGGTGATGAAGATATAAACTTATTTATGGTTGAAGTAGATACTCAAAAGACTTCAAATAAAGAACCAAAAAAATAGTCTGAGATAGGGGTATGTGCAGGATCATGATGGGCCAAAAAGTGGTGATATCTAAGTGATATGATGGCCCATGTGGCTGATGACCTTTTTTTACCCAAAATTGATGAAATAAAAAGGGTTTTTAAAGGAGATTCTCAGATTTCCACCAATATAAATTATGCTTTACTTTGAATATAATAAATAATTATTATTCATTTTCTATTTGAATTACAACTAAAGTCCTGATTGATAGGTTGATTGAAAAACATTTATAACTTTCAAATGATATCATATTTTTTGAATGTGAAACATGTGTCACATTCTATGCTTTGCATACTATCGGATTAGAAAAAAATGAATTTCATGAAATTTTTATCAAGTTAAGGTGGTTAGACATACAAGTTTTTACATTTTCTAAATTTGTAATAAAAAATTCATAATTAATTATTTACAAGGAACAAAATCACAAAAAGTATACATCATATCGAGATATGAATCCCCTAATTATATCTAAAATATTATAAAAAAATATTATCATTTTATTGTGGTTAGGGTGGTGAGACAGACACCTACTAATTGTTTCCTTGAAATTTAAGTACTAATGCATTGAAATTTCAAATTTTCACCAAATAGATTTTTTTCTTTTTAAATAAACCTAGTAGTTTAGAAACTACATTCAACTTGCTATAGATTCTATTCTTACATATTTTTCAAATAATATAGATAACTTATTCAAATTTTTACGTCAAGTTGCCTAACTCTAATTTTCTGAATTTTATTGTCACTTAAGGGCCTATTTTTTCCATGATGATCCTGCACATACCCATAGAAAACTATGAAATTGAATTGCTTTGTGCACTTCAAGAAATAAAAATATTAAAGAAACACATTGCTTCTCAAGAGCATAGTCCAAACAATATAATCACATGATTACAAGTTGAACTTGATAATTCTAAAAGAGCTGTGGAGAATCTCAAATCAGTTCTTGTTGATAAAGATAAAGAGATTCAAAAACTTCAACAACAGGTTTCCACTCTTAAAAATAAAGTTGAAGGCTATGAAAGTACTATTCATGTGAATGATATCATTGGGAAAAAAATAAGCATAAAGACATGACTAGTATTGGATTCAACACTGGTGAGTGTTCAAAAATTTTAAATCAAAACTTTAAGGCAGCTGATAAGAAGTAGCCATTTGAGCATAAATGAACCAATTTCAGGTTTAATGCATTCTTTCATGGTTATTGCTTCTTTTGTAATAAATTCAGACACAAAGTGAGCAATTGTAGACTAATGATGTCTGGAACACCAAGGTTTGGTCACAAAAAGCTCTCTATCTTTCCTAATTCTATTAGATGTTTCACATGCAATACTATTTGTCACAAATCCAAACCTGATGCAAACAAGGTAAAAAAATCACTAAAAAATTTTGGAGACCCAAGTTAGTTCAAAACATAGAACAATCCATGCTTGTCCAAACTGCTCTTCTTTCCAAAAAGAAGGCATTTTGGGTTTTGGATAGTGGTTGCTCCAATCACATGACAGGAGATAAGGACAAGTTTATTAAACTTGAAGATTATTCAGGAGTTTTTGTAAAGTTTGGTGACAACACAGGAATTGAGATTAAAGGTAAAGGCTCTTTGCTTTTAAATAATGACACAACCATTTATGATGTGTATTATGTAGAAGGCCTCAAACACAATCTTTTAATTGTTAGTCATATTTGTGACAATGGTTACAATGGTATACTCAATTCACAAGGTTGTGTTATAAATAACAAATCTAGTAAAACAATTACAACTAGATTAAGAACACAAGGTAATGTTCACAATCTTCTTGACTCTTCCAATCATGAATGCAATGAAGGCATATGCCTTATGGGTAAATTTGAAGAAAATTGGTTATGGCGTAAATGATTATGGCATATTAACTTTGATAATATGGTTAGGATCAGCAAAAACAAGAATGTGAGAGGTTTTCCTATTCTAAGAAAACCAGAAAATGTTGTTTGCAAAGAATGTCTAAGAGGTAAGCAAACAAAGGTTAGTTTTAAATCCAAAGAAACTACTTCAAATAGACCTTTAGAGCTTATACACACTAATTCATGTGGTCCTACTAGGAAAGGGTCCATAAATGGTGAGCAATACTTCATGTTATTTGTAGATGACTACACAAGAATGGTTTGGGTAACCTTTCTCAGACATAAGTCAAAAGGTTTTGACATATTTAAAATATTTCATAAAATGGTTGAGAAAGAATCTGATATGAGGCTTAAATGGTTGAGGTAAGACAAGGGAGGTGAGTTTACCTCTCAAAAATTCATTGATTATTGTGAGCAACATGGTATAGAAAGGCAATATGCTGCTGCGAGAACATCTTAATAGAATGGGGTTATGGAAAGGAAAAATAGAACACTGAAAGAAATGGCTAGAACAATGCTTGATGAAGCCAAGTTGCATGATATGTACTAGAAAGAAGTTGTTCACACAACTGTCTATATTCTGAATAGAGTGAAAATAAGAGTGAAATCCAATTTCACTGCATATGAGCTATGGTATGGTAAATCTACCTCTATAAAGTACTTTGAAATATTTGGTTGTAAATTCATTATCACAAGAGATGATAAAAACTTAAGAAGCTTTTAGTCCAAATCTAATGAAGGTATATTTTTATGATATTATACCCATAGAAAAGCTTGTAAATGCTTCAATAATAGGTTGAAGAAGATTGTTGAATCTATTAATGTCAAGTTTAATTAAAAATTGCTTCTATATGATGATCATGTGTAGGATGTTGAAGAGGAACCTATAGTAGGTCTTGAATTCTCTCCCAAATCTAATGAAGCAGATAATATACAACAGGAGGATGCTTCAAGCTCTAAATTAGTAATACCTCCAAACACACCCTCCAAGATTGTTATCAAGAATCATTCTCAAGATCAAATCATTGGAGACAAAAATTTTGGGGTCTTAACAAGAAGAAGAGAAAAATTTGATGAGCTAGCACAAATTGCTTAAAAAATTATTTGGTAATTGAATTTGAGCCTAAAGCTATTTTTGATGCTTTAAATGATGATTTTTGGTTCAAAGTTATGCAGGAATAGATCAACTACATTGAAAAGAAACAAACTTGGGAACTAGTCCCAAGACTTGATGATAAAAATGTTATTGGTGGCAAATGGGTTTTTAGAAACAAGTTGGATGAATGTTGAAAAGTAGTGAGAAACTATTCATGTTTTGTGTTCAAAGGGTATGCACAACAAGAAGGTATAGACTTAGGTGAAACTTATGCACCTGTGCTCGTATTGAATCAATTAGAATTTTCTTAGCATACTCTTCTTTTAAGAATTTTAAGGTTTACCAAATGGATGCCAAAATGGAATTCTTGAATGGTTATCTTGATGAAGAGGTATATATGGAACAACCTAAAGGTTTTTTTGCGAATGATAAATCTAATCATGTGTACATATTGTAAAAGGCCTTGTGTGGTCTTAAACAAGATCCTAGAGCTTGGTATTCTAGATTGGATGCACACTTGACTACAAATGGGTTCAAAAGAGGTGGTGTTGACAATAATCTGCATGTTAAAGTCGAAGGTGATGATATTCTAATTGTTGAGGTATATGTAGATAGCATAATATTTGGCTGCATAATGATGCATTGCCTAAGAAGTTTTCAAGATTATGGAATCTGAATTTGAAATCTCAATGTTAGGTGAACTAACATTCTTTCTTGGCCTCCAAGTTTTTCAGCTTGAACAAGGATTATTTTTGTCACAAACAAAATATATCAAAGAGATGTTGAAAAAGTTTCAAATGGTTGAATGCCATCCAACTATGGTGACTGGTTGTAAGGATGATTCTCTTGATGTTGATCAAACTAAGTACATATCAATGATTGGTAGCTTGTTATATTTGATTGCCTCTAGACCTAATTTAATGCAAGTTGTTTGTATGGTATCTAGATTTCAATCTGCACCAAAAAAATCCCATCTTAATGCTATAAAAAGAATATTCAAGTATATCCAAGGTACTCTTGATTTTGGTTTATAGTATCCTAGAAACAATTATTTTACTTTGTTGGCTTTCACTAATGTTGATTGGGCTGGCTGTTTAGATGATAGAAAAAGCACCAGTGGTGCAAAATTTTATCTTGGTGATCATATTTTTGGTTGGCACATTAAAAAGAAAGACTTTATTTCTTTGTCAACAACTAAGGCTGAATACATTGCAGCCACATATTTCTTCACTCGTTTACTTTGGATGGCTCAACAATTATCAGATATGGGTATTGAAGTTGCTAACCCTGTTTCTATTTTTTGTGATAAGACAAGTGCAATTAATTTGTCAAAAATTCTTGTTATACACTCAAGGACTAAGCATATTGCAATTAAATTTCACTTTCAAAGGGAAAAGGTTTTAGCTAATGAGGTACAAGTGCAGTATGTTCCTACACAAGCACAAGTTGAAGAAATATTTACTAAGCCCTTGGCAAAGGAAGTATTTGAGAGGTTTAGATCTTGATTGGGAGTTGTCTCTCAATCCTTGCTTGCTTAATATGATCATTAGTTTAGGGGAGCTATTCAGTTCTCTAAGCAACATTTTGCTGCTTCACATGTTCTTATTTTTTTGCTTCATGCTTCATTTGTAGCTATTCAATTCTATTTTGCTTGGAATTCTATAGGTTACCCTTTGTCCTTGTGACAAAAAGGGGGAGAGATATGAGTTTTTGCTAGTTTTGGTGATACTTTGGCACTTTGTTTCAGATGGCTCAACTTTTTCATCAAGGACAAAGGGGGAGTTTTTTGAGCTTCTCTTTTGTTATTTGTTCTTCATGTTAAAGCTGTGATTTTGTCTGGCATCTTGGTGATTGTTATTGACATATGACATTGGCATTATTGTCTGGTACTCTTGGTTTGGAATTTAGTATCACATTATGATTTTTAGCATTGTGATTATGTTCAATTTTTGATGGAGTTTAGAGTGAAGGTTATAACACTTCATTCCAAATATGAAGGTATAATCATTTTCAGTTTGTATGATTTCATCTTGACACTATAGTTGCATATACTTCTAATCCTTCACATAATATTCAACTTGGTTTCATTGTATATTCGATGAATATATTGGTTATGATAGAATTCATTGTGATCATATTTCTCACATTTTATATGAGTACATTTTGTGATCACATTTACATATATCATGTGACACATGGTTTATAAGTGATATGAGTTTTTATTTGTAAATTCTTTGGCTAACATTAAGGCATATTTTATTTAAGTCACTTATAAATTTTGGTGAATTCCATTCTCTAAGGGTTGTATACACATCACTTATAAAGTGATTTTCAAAATTGTCAAATGATAATTCACGTGGATGTGAGTCGGTAGTGATAGCTTTTATGGTATTTTGAATTCACATGGGCAACGACATGTTGTGTTGACGGTCTTGATGACCTGGACAACACGCGTGGCTTATAATTTTGATTTCATTTAATGCATCATTGTGTCGGTTACATGGACTCCAAAATGATTGTGTTATAATTTATGGATTTTAAATATTATTCATTTTATTTTGGGTTTTTGATGAAAAGGAAGCCTAGGGTAAAACAAAATAAACTCGTTCAATTTGCAAACACAGTTTGCCATAGCCGTCACCATGTAGTTCTTATAATTATAGATTAAGCATATTATCGATGGTATTTGGAGCTAGTTTTTAGATATGTTGGACTATGAAGGGTGGTGAGTTAGTTTGTGGAATCTCCATGAGCTAAAAGCGGAGGTAATAGAATATTTTATGAGTTTTTAATTTTAGTTTGAACCACCATAAAAGAGGTAATATCTATACATCTTCTTTGATCTTTCGAAGGTAAATTTGGTAAATGGAAGAGTAAAAATGAAAGAAGATTTACTTCATTTCTGGTTATGGTTTTCAGTTTTGAAAAGAATTACTTTTATAGATTCGTGTTTTTCGAAAAAGGAAAGAAATAGAAATTGCAGCTGAAAAATAAATGTGGTTTTATATGCAACTATATATTTGTTTTAGTTTGATAAAACCCTAACTTGAGGGTTTGTTTTTAACTCAGGTTTTTCAGTTTGGAATAAGGGTTTCATCTTATTTTGTTCTCTATATAAACATGGCTTGAGGCCATTGTTCAGATTGGAATGTATGAGGAAAATACAGAGCATTTGTTGGTCATATCATTGTTATATCTGCAATATTTGAGAAGAGGAAAGAGGGTTTTATTTTGTGAAATCTTTGGTTCTTATAACAAAGATATCATTCAGATTTATGAGAAATTATTGTGGTATTGTTATAAATAGTACATATTGTAGTTGGAATCATTGAATATCTTTTATATTTTTGTATTCATTAATGATTTTGGGACTGCAAATAAAGTGCAGATGTAAAGTCATTAGTGTTTAGCATTTTAGACAGTGACTTTATTCATTGAGGGGTTGGTGCTCCTATGAAGTTGGTACTTCAGAAAAGGTATTGAGTTGTTTCTCCACCATTGTTGCAGAGTTGGTGATCTTTGATTAATGAAAAGGAAAATTTAATGAGTGGTTTTTGTCTCTCATTTTGTTTCTTGTTAATGTGCTCATTTAGTCAATGCTCTGATACTTTTAGTTAGTTTAAAAAGGTTCATATTTTAAAAAATTTCAAGTCTGTCATGCAGCTTGTTAAAATTGTTCAAATCTGATTTTAGAAAGCCTCCCGTAAAGCAAGTTAAATCTGCATTGGGTAAAGTTGTAGTTTTGTTTCAAAAGCATAAACAAATTTTTTCACACATTAATGGAAAAACGTTACATGATGTTTTTAATAAAAGTTTTTAATGTTATTCACTTGAATATCTTTCTGCAAAGTTCAAATGTTCACTTGCATAATCAAATATCCCACATTGGTTCAAGGTCAAAAAATTTAATTGTGCATTCAAGTCAATTTTTTTTAAAATTATATCACTCTTATTCACCTCCCCCCTCTTAGAGTGAATCCACTTCCAACAATAGCATGGATCAATGTGTCTAATGTGGCCACTCTAGCTGTGAGAGGCAAAGTGATCACACCAAGTGGTTTTTGTCCTACACTGTTAGATCCACTGACAGCTAAGGAGGTAGGTTGAATGTGTGCTTTATTGATATGGAGCCTATACAAGATATTGTCACTACACACATTAACAACAAAGCCATTTTCAACAAGTTTTTTCTTGATCCCTATGTGTTTGTATTGATATATGATCATAAAACCTTCAACTTTGTTTTGCACTTCCAAAGGAGGGAGCTCACTTTGGTGGAAAACAATGTCGACATTTAAGCCTTGGATCATAGTTTCTTTGTCATTTGTTTGTGCATGAGAAGGGACAAGAATTTTTTGTAAGGATTCCTTCATCATGTTGTGATAGTGAGGGGAGGCTTGAATAAGGTCCCATAAAGATATCTTAGTGGGAGTATTCCTTAGTTGGTCAACAAGGTCATACTCCCTAATGAGTGAATTTAGGAAAGAGGCAGTAGGTAAGATGGGAGGGGATGAAGGTAAGGAAGTGGAGGTTGGTTGGGGTGGGTGAGGATTGTTCCTTGTGTAATGTGTATAAATAATGGTATTATAACTCAATTTTGGTAACACATTATGTTGAGGGGGGTAGAGAGTAACTTCAGGTTTAGGTTTGGTTGAAGGGGGATAAAGAATGAGTTGAGGTTGAATAATATTAACATCCCTTAGGGAAGGAGATCCCATCACAGGATCTACAACTTCTTTTAAGGGCATAATATTATTATTGCCAATGTCTTGCATCATGATATCCTCCCTATGAGGAGAGATTTTAGGATAACTACAAACCTCATGTTCATGGAATTCAAGGATTGGTTCTTCTAAAATGACTTCATCAGAAGGAGGGAAATGATCAATGATGTGATTAAAAGTTGTGGGAGGATTAGGAGGATAGGGTTATATTGGATTGTCAAAGGTCTCATTCTCTTGTTCCATACTATCTATCCTAGTAGAAGAGCGTGGAAGAGGTTCACCACAAGCTTCATCACAAGAGGGGATGCAAATAGATTATCCCAAATTTTGGGAGCATTAGGAAAGGGAGGGTAAATAGTCTCATGACTTATAATAGGTGTATCTTTTAAGACCAACCTATCCTCGCTGCATCGAGGAGGAATATGAGAACACGTTTGAGGGTCATGGTTAGGGAGACTAGGTTAGGAAATGTTTAAATTTTTTTGTTGTGTAAGGCGTGGTAAAGGGGGATGAGGAGAGGGGCAATCAAGACCTTCCTTGCTTGTATCTTCTATCACTAAAATACCTTTGTCACTAATTGGAGAGGTATAGGGAGAAGTACAAGTATGATTGTTGTGATTGTCAAAAATAACATCCTCGTTAAGGGGTAATGCAATGTTAAAAAAAATTTCAATGGTTTGGTTATGAACATGTTCTTTAATGAATTCATTATTATAATCTACATTGAACTCATAAGAAGGAATGTTGAATTTATACAATCCATTTGAAACCAAATAAAAGCCACATATTTTGAAAGAAAACATGATAAGAGGAAAGAGGAAAGAGAATGCAATGGAATGATTTAAACTAAAATTTTGAAATGGAATTTTTTATATGGAAAAGGTAATTTTTTTATTACACTATGTAACAATATAAAAAAGAAATGTAGTATACACAAAATTAAAACTAAACAATGCATGAAATGAGCTAATTTAAGCTAGTTTTAATAAAATAGATGTAATAGAAACACAACCAATTGAAACAGATAAGTAATGGCACAAAACAAAAACTGGAAAATAGGGTTTTTAGCTCTATAAGGGGTAGTTTCAGAAGCATGAAGGGACTGGGTCGCCTAGAGTGGTGACTTAGTCCTCCTGGTGATTTTTCAAAAAAAATTGGTCGATGTAAGTGATTTATGTGTTGTACAATGCATATCTAACATGAAAATGCAAAGTTCCAGAAATTTTGAATGATTTAATATTAAAAAATGTAAACCATATGCGCTTTTCACTAATGCAAATTTTAAAACCCTAGGATGCAACAAAAACAATTCCTAATGCAATGCAATGCATTCCTATGATGAGGAAGAGGTCCAAATCATAAAAGAAGGTGCAAGAAGTTCAGGATCACCAAAATGAACCACCAAAAATATATATGCAAGAAGGGAAAGATGATTCCCTAATGAGCTTCTAGGGTTTTTCACCTAGAAGCTAAGTTAGGAAATGGACTCTCTTTCATCTAATGATATGATTTTTGGGTGAGTTCATTCAAAATTATTAATGGTTGTGAGGTTTGTGAATGGGTCTAAATGAAATGAGTTGATAAAAGAAGTTAACTATGAATGTAGAACCTATGAAATACAACTATGTTTAAAAACACAAAATGATATGCAAGCATGTATGAAATGACCTAGAAATGTAAACTAAACTAAAATAGAAAGAAAGAGATGAAAGGGGTGCACTTGGAAATGTGTTTCAAACTTGATTGGAGGCTAGAAATGCTATTGATGTTTAATTTTAAGCCTATTGGGATACTTATGCCATTCTGGGCAACCTAGTCCTTTTATGGAAAACTTCATCGGAGCCTGTTTCTGCCAAAAGGGTATCCAAATCTACAAAAAAAAATGAAAAATAGGTTCAATAGGACTAGGTCACCATTTTTGGTGACTTATTCCTCTTCTGAATTTTTGAAGATCAGCAACAGGAAGTGGAATCCCTCAGTCTGTGTTTTCTACTCCTTGAGGTGTCAGGTCCCAAAAGTGAAGATTCTAGTATGTGAGTGTCCTCCAAGCTTCAACTAGGGTTTCTTCAACCTTGGAGAGCTCAAACAAGTTGTTGAAGATTCTTCCACTTTGGTTCTTTGATAAATCTACCTACAAGACTTACAAATCACACAAAGAGGGAAAAATTGTTGATTGTTAGGGATTAGGGGTTTGCCTTACTCAAACCCCTTTTGAGTAATCAAACCAAGAAGATTAAATAAAGTAATGAATCATAAAATAATGGAGTTTACCTTGCCTTGATGATTGATCTTGAGTTGCAACAATGGAGGATTTAGCCCTTGGACACTTCTTGAGAGATGTTGTGTTGACATAGACTACTCAAACCCTATTTCTTGAGAAGGATAAAAGAGTGGTGAAGAGGAGAAGATAAAAGAAAAATGAAGCTTAGAAGAGGAAAAATGAGTGGAATAACCCTTATTTATATAATTTATACCCTAATTTTCTTGAAATAACACCAAACAGGCTGCCCTTGGGGTTTAGGAGACAAAATCTTGAAAGAAAATTAAGTTTATTTTAATTTTTATGCCACATTGGACTAGGTCACCCAAGGTAGCGACTGATTCCACCTAGGAATTTTTCATTGGCTATCAGGGGATGAAGTGTGATTATTGTTTCTTTTCAGGATTGTATCATGAAAACACACTAAGATAGAACTTATATATGTATTAAGGGGTCATCTTAGCATAATAAAGGGTTAATTTAGTGATGAAAAGCCTAGGAAAGTATAAAAATGTTTTACAACACCTTACAACACTTTGGCACAAGGCTTGGAAAGGGGTAAAAAGAGGTCCAAAATCAATAGGAAAGGATCCAAATGAGCAAAAAGTGTCAAAGGCTACACCTTTTGGTGACACAACACAAAACGCAAGCACTTCTTGAGGAAGTGTGAAAATGAACCGCACACAACACCCCCCTTGATTATTTTTTTTTCCTCCCCAATTTGGCGCTTTATAGAAGGAGTTCTTGTAAATCATCCAAAAGAGGCATAAACAAGCACTTTAGAGAATTAGTGCGATAATATGCTCTTTCGTTTCATGGCAAAAATATATGCAATTTTGCAAAAAAAAAAACTTTAAAAATGAGTTATGATGCAAAAGTTATTATAGGTTGGAATTTTTACCCTCTACAAAATTGACCCTCCTTACAATAATAAAATTTCAGATGTGAGAAAATATTTTTTTTTGTGCTAAATTTCAGAATAGAGAAATATAAATAAATCTCAAAGCAAGAAAGCAGGACTTTGGAACAAAGGTTGATTCAACCATATATGGACCTATGGGAGTCCATGGAATGCTTTTCCACCACAAAAAAATCATGTGGGTAGGTCAAATATGCAACCTGAAATTTCTTCGTTGAATGGAAAAGATGTGATGGTATTTGCTGATGAAACAGGCCTCCCTTCATACCAAAAGATGGAAGGGACAAGGGGAACTCATGGGAGTCACTCGTGGTAGGAACAAGAGGGCTCTACTCATGGCAGGAATAGGTAAAACACCTCCTCAATTAGAAATTGCTACCACCAACAAAGATATCACTCCTACAGTAGACATTTTTTTAGCTTAAAATATTGCCTCCCTTTTTGCAGAGTCTCTATAGGCCGATTAAAACCCAATGAACTTGTGAAGTAGCATGTGCCTCAACAAAATGGAGCCCTCCAAATATTTCAATCACCACATGGTATGCAATAGGTTGATCACGTCTTCAGGTAGAGAATACATTGCCACCAATCAGAGATGCATACCCTTTCCATGATAGATTTGAGCCTCTTTTTCCATAGGTACAGGATTCAAATAGAAATTGGAGCCTTTTCTTGGTCAAAAAAATTCCTCTCTATAATAGAATCACAAATCCTTGGTAAAAAATGTGCCTTATTTGGTCTCATATGAATCACAGGCTTCACAAAGGATTATATACTTTGCAACAAGGTTATGAGCCTCTAAAAAATAGAGATGTTTTAAAAAATAGGGGTTGATGCACCATGAGCAACCTACACAAAGAAAAATGCACTTCAGATGAGTCACGGGCTTGCACACCACAACCTCATCAAAAAAAATTCCTTCTCTAATTGCCACAAAACATCCTACTCCTTTGGCATCAACTAGATGGATCAGAAAAAAAATTAATAAACCAATTCACTTCACGATATGATAAGCTGCATATCTCAGAGATATTTTTCAAGCACAATGAAAGCATAAACTACTCAATGGCAATCTAAATCTTACTAGATAGTTAAAGGTATATATAGGAAAATATCTAAGCATGAGGTGTTGATGTGTATCAACACCTCTCCAGTCTATAAACTAGTTGGGGAGATATTTGAGGAAAATATCTAGGCTATTGTAATGAGTCATACTACAATGAATACCTAAGTAGGCTTAGGTCAGCCTATGTGTAGCTAAGCCATTAATGAATACACTGACAAATATTTTTGACATAAAGAATAATGTAGATACAAATAGAGGAGTGTCACAAAGATTGATGTACACCAAATAGAATAGTATGAAGGATCACATTATGCACATGCAATCACACAAAAGAAACATGAAAAAGAGAACAATGAAAAAGAAGTTAGTAAGGCACATACCAATCATTTTAATCGTATACTAAAGGTAGATAACTAGACAAAGGGACAACAATAAATGCATTAATAGGACAAGGCTATCTATTCTTACCCCCACTGAGAGAAAGACAAGAATGAGCCAAGGTAGGTGATGAGAAAGAGGAGCCCCTTACATTTTGAAATTATTTAAAATGAATGTAAAAAATGTATTAGTGAGCATGTTATGATCCTACAACTATTACATGGAAAGGAGTGAAATTATATGCTTTAAGGTATTATTTATGATATCAAAATTTTTAAATATTGGTTTTAAATCATGGCAGTGATCAGTACTATGTCCAAGAACTCTATGGTATTGACAAAGTGGAATGTTTGCATCCTTAGGATATAGTTTTGTCTTTTCTCTCATGGGTGGTAGTTTTATAAGTCCTAGGATTAGAAGTATAAATAAGGATCTTTCAGTGGTAGATGACAAACAAGGGAATTTTAGTTTATTTAGTTTGTAACACCTTCGTTGCTTGCTAGATTCACCAATTTCTTTAGTTAGATGTTGAGTAGGACCTAAGGCAATCCTATCATCCCCATAATCATTACAAGGCACTATTTTTTCTTTAGAAAGAAGGTTACCTATATATTGGGAGGAGGATCTGGATATCCTATCCCTTTGTTATCTTTAGATGGTATTTGTTCTAAGAGTTGATGAATTTCATGTTTACTTGTTATATCACATCCTAGTTTGTGAGTCAATGCACGTTGAATGCAGTAAATAATATAACTATTGGATCACAAAATATAGTATATTAAATGAAAATTCTGCAACATAAATTTTCTCAAACATTTAGACACCAAATAGAAATCCTACAAACTTAGCCAATAAGCTGATAACTACTTTTGTGTTGCTGCAACTACATATATTGATCTTTTTTATAAGACCCAATTATACAAATAGGCATGGTAGATAACAAAGGACATAAAACACATGAAGTCAACAAGCAGGGTACAATTGCAATAGTCTCATTTTCAATTGAGTGATAATAAATATTTATTTTGTCTCTATATTTCCTCATGTAAGCATATTATTTTTTCCTATTAAAAATGAGACACAAAATCATATCTATAGGAACAATTCACTTTTAATGACTAACTTATTTTTCTATTTATCATACTTGATAACTAGATGTATATCTCACTATTACAAAGAAAACTTACCAAGAATAAAACCCAACACTCGCCTAAGATTCCATGAATTAGTACCCACCAGCTCTCCCACACATCTCACACAATTTACATCCAATGGAATAAAAATGTATTGATTGCTTCATGATAAAATATTTCCCACAATAAATATGTTTCCCTTATTTTTTCAATTTAGCTAAAAAAAAATGAGTAAACTGTAATTTCCAAGCACAAAAAATATCTGCTTAAATCCTGACTATAGGAGAAAGGAAAAATATTTTAAAAAACATAATGTCATTCGCCAAGCAATTAATTAAAAATAAAATGCAATGGATGCAGTAGTAAACTTTCCTATCGATAGGAACAAGAAATATAGCCACTACAACCATCCATGGAAAAACACAAAAAATGCTTGAAACAATACAATTTGATTCACCATGAAAACTTTAAGAACAACAAGTGATTATTTCAAAAGAAAATTTAACAAATGTAAATATAAACTTGGCTACTGATAGAAACTAACAATTTTAATAGTGACCTACCTTTCAACAAAAAAATATTTTTTTCTTATGAATTACATGACATGCCATTCACTATGCACATTTTTCTATTCACTAAGTCACATTCCTAAATGAAGCTTCTCCTTTATTGTCCACAACTCTTCCAAAGCATAAATTTAATGCACATTGGAAGTGTGAACCCTTGTTTCATACTTGCACAAACACAACAAACAAACATGTTATTAGATCAAAATTCAAGATGAAAGAAGGATTACCCATGGAATCCATTTATAAAACTTAGATAGAAAGGAAAGTGAAGAAAAAATGCAATAAGCCAAATTAAATATATCTAAACTAAGAAAAAGCTTGACCCCATGGGGGAATTAGTGCCAATTGATGTGTTGAAATTGGCCCTTTCCCAACTCCTTAGTTAAAAATGTTGATGATGTGTGGATAGTTCAATATCCTTGATGAGATTTTAGTACAACCTAGCTCTGGAGTTATGAAAACTATGAATACTTGAAGAGGAATGGGAAAAATTGGCTCTCAATGTGAATAGAGTAACCTTGCATGAGATTGTCGATGATGAATGAGAGGAAGACCCTTTAATTTATAGATTTTAAAAATGGAAGAGAGAGTGAAATTGAGCAATGTGGGATCATTCAACATCCAATGGCCAAGTGTTAGTTTTCAAGATGTGAATGGTTGAAGGTTGTGCACATTTTGGCCAAAGTGCCAATAAATGCAATTAGGTGGAATTTGAATTTGAGGAAATGACATGTGAGAGGGAAAAAAAATGAAATAAATTCCACTTGGCTCAATGCAAAAGGACATGTAAGAGGAGTCAATTCCTTGTTGGAAGTACCCATCCACTTGGACTTTTTGAATTCAAACTTGAGGGAATATTCCTCCTCTATTCCATGTTGAAAGAAAATAGGTAATTAAATAAATCAAAGTAATTGATTTATTGTGCAAGTTGCATTCTCTAGAGGATTTTAGCGATTGAGATTAAATTAATCAAGATTTGATTAATTTAAACAGAGGTTAGGTGGTTTGACAATTTTGACTCAAATTTATGAGTTGATTTAAATCAAGAATTGAGAAGAAAGATTTAATTAAATAAATGATTTGGTTTATTTAACTAAAGGGGATAATGTTATATTAAATTAAATAAGGTTTAATTTATTCAATTTAATAAGAAAACTTTAGGGATTTAATCAAATAGAATGAATTATTTAATTAAAAGGGGATTTTAGGGTTAATTAAATTAAATTGATTAATTTAATCAACAAAGGAGAAAGACCTAGTTAAATAAATAATGATTTATCTAATTAAGAGACAAAAGATGATGATAAACTGAGAGTGTGATTCAGGGAGAAATGACATTAGTAATTAGGATCAAGTGCATTAAATTGATTTGTACATTTTCCATGTCTACATTTTGCCCCTCTTTGAAGCAATGTACTTGTTGTATTGATTCAAAGAATAAACTGTTATGATCGAAGTTCAATTTCTTCTTGATTTTTTTAGATGCCCCAATGCTGCCCCAGTTGAAGGATTATACTAGTATATGAAATTTTTATTTTTTGGATGATCTCACGAAAAAAGATGACAAGGTGCCTGATAGGTCCAAAAATGTCTCGGGATGCCAGAAAACATGTTAGAACATCAAAAACGATGTGAAATGGTCCTTGGTTGGACAAAAACAGGATTGGGTGACCAAAACCCTTGCCAGATGGCCAAATTAGGTCAAAAAACCCTAATTCTCAAGCTTAAATAGACCTTGAGGGGTCACTTTAAATACATTTGCACCTTTTGCCCTTATAATTTTTTGCATTCAGAGCAGTGATCCTTGATCGAGATGGCACAATGATAGCTTCCCCAACAAGTGTCAAAGAGAGTATGAGCACATTAGCGGCCAGTCGCTGCAGGACCCGTGGTATGTACCCCCATCTCGACTTTTACTTTCTCATTTTTCGTGCATTAACTAGGGTTCAAAAAAAATTTAGGTTGAGATATGCTATATAGCGCCACTGAAAGTGCTTGATTGGCACCACATGCTCCAATATCATACCGCATATGCAAAGAGCATCGTGTGATGCAGTTAGGAACTTAGGATCTCTAAGGTCAAAGTCGGTCACGTGCACAAATAGCATTGTGCGACGCAGTTAGGAATTTAGGGTTATCAAAGTCTACATCACGACGCACTTTAGAACTTTCTAAATTGCACCACATTTGCAAATAGAACTGCATTTTCTATTTCAAATGCAAAAATCCTACGCGAGAGGCAGATTATTTTATGAGACTTCACGTGGTGGTTTCCCTTGCATAGAAGGAGCTTGATATAATTCATTTGAGGGAGCACAGATTGTCGATGCTACACAGATTACAGGGTATGCATGTATATCTTTAGGAGAAGCTTGGTATTCTTGGTCTCTAGTACATTGTGTATGTCCCTCCTATTTGGACACATTTGGGTATGATGATAGCTTTGGTCGAGCGGTGGCATAGTGAGACTTCTTCCTTCCATCTTCCTACTAGTGATGCCACCTTTACTCTTGAGGATGTCTTGTGCATTATTTGATTGCCTATCCATAGAACTAAAGTGATTTGCGATCTAGAGGAGGGTAGGGATTCCTGCTTTGACATTATGGGCATTGATACGCTTATCCTTTCCGATTGATAGATTGACCTATATTGATACTGAGGTAGAGTGCCCACCTATAGATTGATTGTTGTTGCTATTATTTGAAGTCTTGTGGAACCCGATCGGCGGGGTCGATACTTTAGTCTAGGCTAGGGACTGGCATGGCATTGGATGTGCGTTCACCAAAAGTGCTTTGCTTAGGGACCAATATTGCTGGCCTCCCCATATAGAGATTTGCATGAGTTCACCTGGGATATTCAGGCCCTTGGGGTCGGGATTACTTTATTACAAATCTAGGTATGGGAGTGGATCCTAGTGCTTTGTCCAGATTTCACCAGTTGTCCTTGATATCGATGATCCTATTATCTAGCGGTATGGCGGGTCACAGATTCATTTTACCCACATTGGCATAGGTGGCCTTTCTTATTGGAAAAAGGTTCTTGATGAGATGAGAGAGTTCATCTAGAGACCTTGGATGGGTATAGACCCATGGTATGATGATGCAAATTAGATATTTTTTGCTTGGCAGGAAAGGTGGATGCAGGGTCAAGAGCATACCACGATAGAGTAGTATCTCCTAGGGTGACCCATCAGTTTGGAGAGATGCAGGATAGGCCTGATGATCAGTACATGGTGATCTCTTCCCATAGCACGAGAGAGATGGCATGGGTCCAACCCTTCTTAGTAGCTAAGGTAGAGTCCTCCTTCAGACAATTAGTAGCTCGACCGTGGTCATATGATCAAGGACCAACAGATGTAGGGGTGACTCCGGTGTATAGATTATGGTTCAGGCCTCCCCTGAGATTGACAGTTCCCATGTAGCACTCCCTCAGAGGAGACCTAGAGGTAGATTAGCTAGCAAGGGGAGAGGATAGGGTGGCAGAGGTGATGTAGAAGAGTGGGTGGTCCACCCCCTCATCAGAAACCTCCTAGAAATCAGGTACAACAAGAACCTCCATGGGTAAGGGGGCAGGATGGTCATCCTAGAGATGGGGATAGGGTAGTTCCATAGTAGTAGCTAGTAGTGCAACGAGACCATAGAGATGCACTGATCCAGCAGTTGTAGGGTCAGATTTAGTTATTGATTGTAGAGAGGGATGAGGCTCGGTAGCAGGTTGTGACAGTTAATACAGAGAGATACCAGGCTCGATCCGAGAGGGATAAGGAGATTGGTTAGTGGAGGTAGCTAGAGAGTACAACTTTATCATCCCAGGGCTGATCAATTTACCTATGGGAAAACAAAGAGGTAGTCAGAGAGGCCAAGCACTATGAGTAGCATTACAGACAGGCAGTACTAGTAGCAGGTTGGGTGCCATACTTCTCTCAGCAGACAGGGATGAGGCTACCAGAGGACCATGGTGAGAGGCAAGTGGGGGAGGGCACTAGCTAGTAGGGCTAGCCTTTTGATCATAGACATTTTTCCATTTTGTATTCATGGGCCTTGATTATTTACCCCCTTTTTATACTATGTACCTTGATTGTACACTTGATCCAATTTTTGTACCATGACAATAATTTTTTGATGATATATATGAGATGGTTGGGCTTTATAATATGTTTCACAATGTATGATATGGTAGATGTATTTTAATTTCCTATGTGTTGTGAGATGCTTCTCTTTTGTATCTTTCTATTCATTTTGATGGTTATGTGGTAAATGCTATGCTAATGATGATTTTTTGATTTGCAAATGATAAACGAAATACAATTGATAAGTGCTATGCAAATGATTAATGATGATGATGCATACTAATTATTTTTATCATGTCCTCAGTGATTTATGTATAATGTGTAATGATTTCTTAAGATTCTTAGAATAATAAATTTATATTATTCCTCATAACGTAAGATGATGATAATGTGGTATGATTTATGATATGATATGCATTTATTCTAATGAGTTTGTGGATGTAGGGTGTATGCATTGGCGATGTTATAATTAATTGTCATGATACCATGTTAGTATGGAAAGAAGATAGAAGACCTTAGAATCAATAAGTTAGTTATGATGATGGTGATATTCCTACCAGGAGTTGGGATTTTCAAAGGGTCAATTACCTTATGTTTGATAACACACATATGTACGATGCATCAAAATAAAAAGAACCAGGATGGCGTTGTACCCAGTGTGATGGACCTTGACTTGGCAATCAGATAGGATTATTTGTGTTCACACATAGCATACACACTTCATTCAAGATGTAGTTTAAACATTCTAAACATCTCGGGCCAAAACATAGGAAAGAAAGCTTTCCTATGTGGTCAACAAGATATCTAAAACATCCTCTCCACATTCCAAATAAACTATGCATGACTAAGTTATTTTACAAGAGTATCCAACAAGTACAATAGATGAAAAGATAATGATCATTGCCCCATTCCTTTCTCTCTAAACTTTTTTTTTTTAGGCATCATCGAGAGGTCCTTGGAATGAGTGCAAAATAAGATAAGTCAAAAAAAGACCAAATAAAGCAAACCAACAAGCTAATGTTTTTCATGCCATTAACAAAGACTAAACTATTGTGAGACACCTAATTCTTATGTCCATCATGGGAAGGATGCATCCTAGGAAATATTGTAATCAGGGTTTTGGTGAGACTAATTGGATGATAAGCTATTCGTACTCCGAGTTGATTAACTTGTGTGCTTACTGACTTAGACTTTAGGAATTTTGATGATTGGGTGTTCACTTTTGAACTTGCTAGACTTGCTTTTGATTGACTCACCAAAGGATGAAAATGATGATTGGTTTATTAGGAATGATGATAATCACGTGTGAAAGCGAGATGAGATGAATGCACCATTTTTGGGGTTTTTGGCTATTTTTGGTATTTTTGATTTTTTTTATGTTTTTGGTTTTTTCAAGATTTTGTGATGAAGAGACTAACCTAAAGACATATCCTAGGGGTCTCAGGATCCAATCCATAGATTAGCCTTTCCTATGTTATACACACAAAGACCACATAGTTCGACTAACGACAGACTTGACTCGATGATAGGATGGATCGGAAAACAGATTGTCGTTTTATTGCGATGGATGCCTAAGGACTATCCTAAAATATCTCGGGGGATGATCAAAGATCAACCTTGCCTATTTTCATGCTCAAAGACGATGTAGTTCAGACAAGATGAAAGAATGACAAGATTTATGATGAAATTTTTGAAGACCTTTTTTTTTTTGGAGATTTTCGACATGTTTTTGGATTTTTTAATGATTTACTGAATGTTTTTGATTTTATGATGCCTTGGGAAGAGCACACAAAAAATATACACAAATCCAATCCAGTGCTAGTTTTAGGAACATGTCCCCAACGTTAAGTGATAGACTACTTTAATAAAGGTAGGACAAACTGACCTTAGGAATATGCCAAGTAGTACAATGGTGGAATATGATACGAGCACAAGCTCAGGCTATGGTATGGATGCAAACGTGTGGATGGATGGAGGATTAATGAAATGTGATGGAATGGATGAGTGAGTCATGCAGATCATGGTGGATGGGGAGTGATTTATTTACGCTTGGCGCCTATTTTCTAGGTTTTCACCAAGGTACTTGTCCAAAGCACCACCGAAGTGGTTTTCACTAGAGGACAATTTTTTTCTTTGCTTTTTTCAATCCTTTTTCTGATTTATTTTTTTGATTTTTGTAGTTTGGTATTTTTTTGTTGTCGCCAAGATGCCTATTTGCCAAGTTTTCATTAGGGTAACCATATTTTCAAGACTTTTTTTTTTTTTTTTGTATTTTTTGGTTCTATACCTTGAAAGCTTTTAGGCATAATTTTTTCGAGATGGGAGTTGTTTAGAGGCTCACCTTCTGGTGTTGATACATGATAGGGTCCAGATTTATAATTGGTTGTGATGATGAAAAGTCCTAGCCAGTTGGGTTCAAATTTACCTTTGCTCTCTGGATTTGGTAAATTCCTTTAGTTCTCTTTCAGCACAAGTTCATCGACTTGGAAGATGTGTCGCCTGATATTCTTGTTGTAGTTGTGTTTCAGGCAATTCTGAAAGACTTGTAGATGGTTCAGGGCATCCATGCAATATTCACCTAATAACTTCAGTTCATTCAATCTTGAAACATGGTATTCCTCATTTTTTATGAGGTTTTGCAAAGATATTCTCAATGATGGGAGCTTGATCTCAATTGGGAGTATGGCTTATGATCCATAGACTAGGGAGAATGGGGTGGCGCATGTTGGTGTGCAGATGCTAGTGCGGTAGGCCCATAAGGCAGGATTTAGCTATAGATGCCAGTCACGACGAGAGTCATTGACTATTTTCTTAAGGATTTTCAGAATGGTTTTGGTAGTAGCTTTTGCTTGGCCATTTCCTTGTGGGTAATATGGAGTAGAAAAACGATGTTGGATTTTGAATTTTTTGCATAAGTCACAAAAACCTTGATTCTTGAAAGGTGTCCCATTATCAGAGATAATGGATTGGGGGACACCATATCGGCAAATGAGATAGTTTAGGATGAACTTCAAAATCTAGTTTTCTATTATGTAGGTCATGGGGATTTCCTCGACCCACTTTGTGAAATACTTTGTGGTGGTGATGATGAACTTGTGGCCATTGGATGACGTGAGTGTGATTTTACCTATGAGATCAAGCCCCCATTGTGAAAAGGGCCATCGTGTAACAATATGATGGAGTTCTTGGGCTAGTGCATGGATAAAGTCTCCATGATGCTGGCATTGTACATACTTTCTGACAAATTCATGTGCCTCTCTTTCCATTGTTTTCCAGTAGTACCCAGTTCTTAGTAACTTCTTGGCCAAGGTCATACCGCTCCAATGTTAACCGCAAGTTCCACTATGTACCTCAGTTAGAACAATCAGGGGTTCATCAGGTTTTAAGCAATGTAATAGGGTTCCATCAATGCTCCTATGAAAGAGGGTTTTTCCTAAGATGACAAAACGTAAGCATATTTTCACAAAGGTTCATTTGAGGTTGGAGGTAATGTTAGTTGGGAGGAATCATATTCTTAGGTAGGTGTAGATTTAATGATACCAGATATCACCGAGACTAACGAGTTCACATGAATATTTAGACTTTGGTACCTCGAAAGTGGGTACGAGAAGCTGCTCTACCAAGAATTCATGTTTTGGGACATTGTGAGGCATATCCAGTAAGGATCCAATTGTTGTCGTGGCATCTAATGGGACTTCAATTTTCTAGCAAAATTGGGCTAGGGTTTTAGTGTTCCAAAGTTACTCATGGTAACTTTGATTATCGACCTTCTAAAGTGGACCTCTTGTTATGTTTCAATGACAACCTACCACCAGGGAGAACCGGTCACTTAAGTGAGGTTTTATCCCTCTCGAGTCATGCTTTACCGGCCCTATTTCACCTAATTCACCAGTCTTTTGGCATGATGACTTATGTTCTACATCGCTGGGAATTTCAATGCAGGCCCCCACTTCAATGTTCTATCTGAAGTCTGATGAACCATCTGATCACATGAGTGGATCTTAGTTGCTTCTTGCCAACCTCGCGGGTTTCCCTACTAGCGTCACCAAAGTGGTGCAAGGCTTGCGAGATGTCACCATCTGGCATGAACAAATGAGTGGGTTTTCTTCTCGAGGTGTTGGATATGATGTGGGGCCATCTTTTCACTGGTGATGGCCATTAATAATAGGGTTAATTATGGTTTCTTGCACACCTTGCATGAGCAAAGTGAATATATTGGAGGGCATTGTGAGGTATGCGAGGACATGGCACATGGCTTCCTTTTTCCAACAAATGGGACTATGTGGGTCCCATTGTGTGGTTTGGATCTACTATTTTTTGAGGGTTTTGATTGGGTATTTTTTTGAGGGTGCTGAGATGGATCGTCAATATCGAAATTTTGATCTACACCCTCCGTTTTGTCACAATGTGGTCTGAATCGGTGGTTCAATTTCAAGAAGGGGGTGTGTGATTTGTCTACGTGGCATACGTTGCTTGGTCTTTGCTCATGTCATTAATGGCACGGTTTTTCCTTCTCCAAAGGATCTCCACTTGATTTCCTCTGGTGTGTGAACAGTTCCATTCTACTGGGAGTATTCATGGCTATCTAGGTCACTAATTGTTTGAATGCTTGAATTGCCTTGAAGTAATCATACCCTGCATGCTGGGCTATTCTATAAATGTTGAATGATTTTTATGCAATTAGCATTTCATCTTCTTGTATCTATGTATAGGAAGGTTTCTTCTCCTATGTGTTGCAGAGCTCTATTTCTTTCATGGGTAAATCAATTAAGCGTAGGAGTGTGAGGTTGGGATCCCATGGGTTGCTAGTCATGATGCAGCCTATTATGCCCATATCGCTCAAGGGTGCTACAAGAAATACTGGAAAGAAGCCAGTGCACTGTTTGTCCTCGGTGATCATTTCAGATTCAGATGACTCTGATACCGATTCAGACTATCAGTGTTACTTGGCCACTCTAACTGAACTCATTGGAGTGAACGAGGAGGCCATGTTAGTTGAATCAATAACAGTATTGGCACCAACTTCAGTTGTTAGGGGTGATGCTCACAAGGCTGATAAGGGAGAGGTGGTTCCGTGGCTGTCACAGGCACGGACTCGAAGTGGTTGCCTGTACCAGGGCCATGTGTTTTCTTGATGGTTACTGGCGATGGGTTCATTGGACATGTTTTCTCTTGATGTTTCATCGTATGGATGTGGAAGTAGACGTGTGCATGCTTTGCATGAAATTTTGTTTTCCGACTGGTTATTTCGTAACCGTTTTTTATTCCTTCAATCATGCACGATGTCATCTAATGATAAGGAATGTAAATTTGAATTTCACTAAGTTGAAATTCAATTTTGTATCGACAATGTAGCCTAAGGCTTGTTGCTCTCCTGTTATATAAAGGAGATTTCACAACTCATTGTGGGGTCAGGAATTTTTGGGTCCGAAGCTTTGAAGTTTGTACAGTCCATCTTATAGTTGAAGTGTTATGAATATTTTGTTCAAGAAATCATCCCGGGTGGGGATTTGTATACAGATTAGTATGATATGCTTTTTAATTACTGATATCGAAATAAATCTATAAAATTAAGATGGTTTACTCTATTATGTGTGTGCCATGGATTATGAATGGAGTTATCAAGGGTTCCTCCTTCCAGTTTCAACAATTAATTGAAAGTGTAATTAGTTTTATTGATTTAACATAAGGAGTTAATCAAATGCTTGAAGATTCAATTACATGTTCATGGTTGTATATGCTCAGGATTCTTGAAGAAGTATTGTTTTAGTGTACTGAAATATCTCATGATAGTAATGCTATATGAAGATAGGTTCATCGTATCGGGATTTTATTCTATATGACTTCGTTGCCCAATGGATGAGGCACTGAACAATGTTTTTATCCTTTTGTTTATTTAAGACTGTAAGCTCTAAGCATGGTAATCCCAAATACTGAACATAAACATTTGTTAAAACCTTGTCCTCCTTCGAGAGGTATTTCCTTGTAGTAAGTGGGTCAATTTCGTTGCTTTTTGGCACTGGTAATTATTCTTTGGTCTGCCAATACCATGAAATGATGACTATCCTTCTGAGTGTGTAGGAATTGTGATCTATATGGGGGAATTGTTCTTACCAGTCATGAGGCATTCTTATGAACACATTTAGGTTTACCCACCTTGGTCCTATAGAGCCAAAAATGTAGGAGAGTTCAGTCCTCAACTAACTCTCATTAGTTGGCCACTAGTGGTTCTAGTTATCCTTGATAGGGGTTGGCTACCTCTTAGAGATCTGCAATATCTATGTGCATTTTAAACACCAAGAGAATGGCGACTCTACTGGGGATGAACTCAGAAGTTTTAGCTGCAGACGGTGCTATTATAGAGTCATATTAAATGATATGCAGTTTTGAATCTACATAGTGAATGTTTTCCAAATAAGCGAAAGGAGGTAGTTCAAAATAATCCTAATAATTTTGTGGTCTATGGTGTCCTGTAAGCAATGGATTCAGGAGTTCTAGAGTTATTCATTGAAGGATGGTTTTATTTGGGGAGAACTTTTGAGAAAATTTTTTAAAAAAAGGGAGAAAGAAGGAAAAGGAACCATAGGTAATGGGTTATGACTGTGAGAGATATTACTGATGATATGGTGCGACTCTATAATGGGTAATCAAACCCATAATTTGACAGAACCTAGAAAACAGGCTCTCAAAGTTCTTTGAAATATCATCCTCTGAAAGGAGGTGGTGACTTTGATTGAAGAACCAGTGAATAAATGAAGGAATAGTTCCAGATTTGTGCTATTTATAGTTTGGAAAAGAGGTTGATACAGGTTGCAAACAACTACCAGGTATTTCACCAAAACTAAAATAGTTCACTACTTTTAATGATAATGGGTGTTTTGATTAAAGATAAAAATGGTTCCAAATTTATATGTCAAGCATATACAAGGGAACAAGGATTTGTTTTACCATACTTCTAGTAATACAATATGTAAAAGGATTTATGAAACACATTTGTATTGCATAAAATATTGGAAGGTAAGGGATACTTTTGTCAGTCATTAACAAACTCACTAGTTGAGCTAACAAGTGATCTGCCTGATAATTGTATGTTAGTAAGTAGTCTCTCGTGTGTAAGGTCAAACATAAATATTCTAGAAGACCAAGTTGTATTAAGTCCTTTGGGGATTTTTGTAACTCAACTGTTATATGCCTTTTATATTTGGTGATATTAGCAATTACCCGAATTCAATTCCTAGGAAAATTAGGAAGTATTTACCTCAATATACAGGGAAAGTTGCAGAATCAACTTCTAAGAATTTACAACGTTTTGTCGATGTAATGGGTGATTATGAAATTGATCATGAGGATGTTGTCATGAAATTATTTGTACAATCCTTAAAAGGTGATGCTAGGGATTGGTTTTCTTATCTACCTACCTTTTCCATTAATTCATGGAATCAGTTGGTGATTGTTTTTATGGAACAATTCGATTAAAGAGTCAATCCCAACACATTGAGAAAAAGATTTGTGGGAATTCACATACAAGAGGAGGAGTTAGTCCTGCATTTTAATCTCAGGTTTTCATGAACATTGAGGGAGATCCCTAAAGAAATAAGACCAAATGAGGCTAAAAGCTTGATTGTGTATCGAGGTGCTTTCAACAAGAGGATGAGTTTTTTTATTAAGGGATAAGGAACCTACTACTCTGCCTCAAGCATACCATCTAGCTATGGAAATTGAAAATAATATGAAATATTCAATGATGAAGAGGTACCCGACTGTAGGTATTAGTTACCCATGCCTAACCAATGCTAGTATAATATTTGAGCCGATTATTCAAAGACTTGATGATAAAATTATGGCTAGAAATGTTATAAGCTCATAAATGCATTTTGATGATAATGAGATCCAGCTTGAAACCCAGTCTGATTTGAGTGAAGATGATCAGGTTTTTATTGTATCAGAACTGTATGATATGAGAAGGAAAGAGAAGGAATCATCATATGAGTTTTTTTTGAGATTTTTGGAAATCTTAATACAAATTCCCATAGAGCAAAGACCTAATGATTATGAATGCATTGATTTGTTTCGTGAACTATATGAATCCGGACTGAGTTCCTTACCAAAGGAATTGAAACTTGCTAATTTGGCTCAGGTGATTCAATGGATAGAGATTGAAGAGTCCGCCAGGAATGCATCTACACAAAATAAAGGTGGTGGGGGTTTTCTGCAAGCTCTATTGTGTGTTCAAGGCTATTGATATACCTGCATTTGTGTCAACAATGCTTGTTGTTGATCTTGTTGTTGTTGTTCCAATGAAGCTTATTATTGGTCTAGTTTTTGTTGTTCTAATAAATCTTGTTTTTGGTCTAACTCTTGTTGCACCAACAAAGCTTGTTATTGTTCTAGCTTTTGTTGCACCAACAAAGCTTGTTGTTAGTCTAGTTGTTTTTGTGCCAACAAAGCTTGTTGTTTAGCTTGTTGTTGTGCCTGAAAATCTTGCAGGGCTTGTTTGTATGCTTGTTGATGAATTTCTTGTAGTTGTTCCTGGTATTGTGCTTGCACCTGTTGAGTGTGGTGTTGGGATTGAGCTTGAGCTTGTGCTTGTTGGGCTTCTTGCGTAGTTTGTGTGGCTTACTGGGCTTGTGCAGCTTATTGGGCAACTAGTTGCGCTTGCACTTGCTGAGCAACCTGCCATGCAGCTTTTTGGTTTTGTTGAAGTACCCTTTGATGGTTGGTCTTTTGGACAACCTGAATAATGGTGATAAATTAATTCATCACTTTGGATTTTAGTGGGATTGGTTGTGGATTGGGAATGGTGCTAACTGCTGTGACAAGCGGAGGAGTTGTGTTGGTGGCCTGGATAAGGGTTGTTGGTGGTTTGGTTGAGATGCTCGATCCTTGAAAAGATATGTTTTGAGGGATTTGAGGACCGACTGATGTATTGATCATGGTGACTTGAGTAGTTCCCACTTGTTGTTGGGATGCTGCTAGAAAAAGGAGAGGATTCGATGTGATGCTCAGATTGCCTTGATTTGAGAAACTAGCAGTGGGTAGGGGGGGAAGACCCAACCCAAGAGGTGATATAGATGTTAGCAGTAATGGAGGGAATGATGGTATGTTCCATTGGAAGAGTGACAATGAGAACGGGTCAGTGACTCCTATTATTCTGAACAAACCATCCTCTCCTTGTGATAGAGAAGTTTGTATGTTTAATAGATAGGTTGGTGTTACACGGAATAAGCATGAATCCAAATGATTATGGAAAATGAGTGGGATGTACTGGTGTGATGGATTTACCAGGACAAGACTATCTTGTGTGGTGATGATATTTACCTCTCTTGTGTTTACAAGGCGATTCTTTTGTAATTCATGAAACATTGCACTTCCTTTGTTAATAATTGGTGACATTGATGTGATTTTCGATATGATTTCAAGAAATTTTTGAGTGATGTTTGGAATCGATATTGGGGGTATGCTTGCAAGAGGCCTTTCCATACTAGTGCCTACGTCAAGGTCAGAAGGGACATGGACCCCTCCTTCCGTTAATGTGCATATGTATAGAGAATGATTAAGTTTAAGCATAGAATTGACAATTCTATAATTCTTTGGATTTTGAATCATTTCAGCTATCTCATTTTGTGTCATTCCTAAGTCCTTGTTGATTATTTCCTCTTCATAGCCTTCCTCTTGAGGATTTTGTGATGGTAGAGAAGAGTTGTTTGGGGGATTGCTTGATCCCGCAAGGTTTAATTCAGTGGTTGCTTGACTTAAGTCACTAGAATTTGATATTTCTTTGGTGTTTTCCATGTTCCTTATGTGTTATGATATTTTTTGGACCATAAAATAGGGATCGTTTGATCTTAATCTTTAGGCCCAAAAGAGGAGAAGAACTAGGATATTCCAAGGATCAAAAAAGGGGGATGATGGGGATGAGATAAATGGATGAGGTGAATGAGTGAAAATTTTGGAGAACTTTTAGGGGTGATGCTAAAAATTTTAGGGCTTGGATATTTTGATAGTTTGACTAGGTGTGTTAATCCAAGCAAGATGATGGTGAACTTGTAAACCCTAGGAAGCTGTGTTATCCTAGAGAAAACTCATACAAGAGAATGAATTGGCTAAGTGTGTTAAGCCAATCAAGGTGATCATGAACTAGTAGACCTTAGGAATTTGTGTTATCCTAGAGGTAAATCTGTTCAAGAGGATTGAAAGTTTGAATAGGTGTATTAATAGGATGAAGAAAAAATTACACACAGTTTTATCCAAAAATCTTGATTACTAATAATCATGGACTATGGAAACAAAATGTTATCAATAGGTGTATTAATTCAAACAAAGTGATACTTATTTTTCCTTTAAGTTTAGCATAAATGATGTTTCAAAGTTCTCAAAAGTTGTTTTGGCAAGATGAAATTCGATTGATGGAGAGATGGATGAGAGTGAGAATAATTTTGACCCTAGACTTTGACCTAGACAAGACTCTTTTTTACAAGACCTCAGTATTGAAGAGCATGTCTTACTTCCTATGTGAGAAAAGAAAACCTTTCAAAAAGCTATGGATTTTGTTGGTAATATAATTCATACAAATTGGGTTTTTATTTGAAGCCTTCTTGTAGAAATTATACACCAACCTTTCTCTAACTTCAAAAATCCTTTCAAGATGCTCATCATGAGATTTTAGACTAATTCTTTTGAATCTTAGTTTTGGGATTTTGACTTTTTGAGAAATCAACTGAGAACACACATTCGTGAGGTCCAATTGTTCTTGTCCTTTCTTAGTGAGTTCTTTTTACCAAAATTACTTTCTTGACTATGTTTCAAACTGCTTGTCTAATGCCCTACTTGCTTTTCATCCCACAAGGTCCATTATGTGAAAATCAAGGAAATTAGGGAAAAAATTTCCTAATGTTGACTTTGGTGAAACAAATGGCGATTAAACCAATGAACTTAGAAACCTCTAAGGATATAATCCCTAGGGCAAGCAAGAGCACTTAGATTTGTCAAAGGATATTTTTTTCCTCAAAGGGTTTGAAATTTCAAAGCTTTTGTGAATGTTTGTTTCTAAATTTTTTGGAACCAAGCAAGGTGTTTTGATTCTAATAACATAAACAACCCTAGGCTGAAAAGATAGTATTTTTTGGGTTCCCACTCTGATAAATCTAGCTACACATATTCAGTGCAGATGATTAGATGCTTGACCATATAGGCTCCCCCTTAAAGTACACTCACTTCTCCAGTCAATCAAGCATCAATACCCATGAATCTCCCATGGCATACTTTTCATCTCTACAACATAACCACATGTATAACGTGGGGTGACTTCAAATGACATGACCTTTTGCACCAACAAATAGATAGGATTTTGGTTTTTTGCTAAATAAGGGTTTTAATGCGGGAATTACATTTGTGGGGCACTATCCATACGGCGAGAGACCATTTTTTCCCTTCTCATCAGAATAATCCTCATGATTCTCAAACTTTCCTCGAGAATCCACACTTATATACCGGTTGGAAGTCGCTTGGCTTTAGTGTGTTTTCGGTTGGTTCGTTCCCTTGGGTGATTACTTTTTCCCACAAGGCAGACCCGCCAAGATAAACAAAAGAAATCTACCATATCCCGTAGTTCAATCGACCTTCATTGAAAAACAAAGGGAGAAAACTCACAATATACCATGCTCACACTCACATGTTTGGTTCAATTTGATTTCCAAAAATGAAATGTGGAGGTAATTATTTTATTCAACTTAAGATCACCAAATTCTCAAGATCGCTATGAGGTGCAAGAGAAGCGCATATGCCCTTTTTATGATATTATCTTGAATAAATAATTACAAAAAAAAATAGCACTTGTTCATTTTAAACCCTCAAAGAAAAATGAATTATTTTAAAGCACCAATTCAAATGTGGAAGTTGCCTTGTTCAATTTTTAAACCTCAACCAAATCTAGTAAGATTGTTTCTAAGGTTCTTTTAAGTCCTTTTGTAAACTTTTGAAAATATAAATTGTGTTGTTCTTTTTAGAGCCCAAAAGGAAATTTAGTGTTTTCTAAAGCATGAAAGGTAACAAATCCTTGAAAGAGATTAAGAATTCTCTAAAGTGTTAAACAAAACTATAGTGTTCAAAAACACTTGGTATAAGAGGGGGATGATGCCATTATGTAACCTTCCATTTTTATTTCTTCCTTGTCCTAACCTGCAAGATCATAAAAAATAGAGAGTATAGGAACATTAAACAGGTCAATAATATAAAAATCTAAAAACAAAAAGGCACATGTTAAAAACATAAATTTGATTTTTTGACTATTTTTCAGCAGCGCAGTTAGTGAATGTGGTGTAGTTTGGAACAAATGTGGTGCTATATAGCACCACACCTTTCACTGAGTGTGGTGTTCTATGGAAACAAAGAGCATGGATGCGGCAGATTTTTGTCAGGCAGTGAGTTTGCAACTCGAAAAATCCACGACCGAGTTTAAAATTTTAAATATTTTGAGTGGGAACATGGGTGCGGCATAATTTGGACTAAGTGTGGTGTGATATATCATCATGGCTCTGAAAGCGGTGCAATATTGCATCGTGGGACTATGTGAGGCATAGTTTTAACTCACAGATCTGTGGCGGATTTCAGAATTTTAAAATTCTGGGGTGAGAAACAAGTGTGGCATAGTTCGGATTCAGAGCGGTGCAATATAGCATTGCACCTTTGGAAGCAATGCAATATAGCATTGTGGGCCTGGGTGTGGTGCAATTTCCTATGTACACAAAAATGTTAAAAAAAAACACATAATTTTTTATAAAACGTGATGAAATACTTGAAATTTTCCCTCCTTCTAGCGCCAAAATGTGAACCCTTGTTTCATACCTGCACAAACACAACAAACAAACATGTTATTAGATCAAAATACAAGATCAAAGAAGGATTCCCCATGGAATCCATTTACAAAACTTAGATAGAAAGAAAATTGAAGAACAATGCAATAAGCCAAATTAAATCTATCTAAACTTAGCAAACTCTTGATCCCATGGGGAATTGGTGCCAATTGATGTGTCAAAATTGGCCCTTTCCCAAATCCTTAGTTGCAAATATTGATTATGTGTGGACAATTCAATATCCTTGATAAGATGTTAGCATAACCTAGCTATGGAATTATGAAAACTATGAATACTTGAAGAGGAATGGGAAAAATATTCTCTCAATGCGAAAAGATTAACTTTGCATGAGATTGTGGATGATGAATGAGAGTAAGACCCTTTCATTTATAGATTTTCAAACTGGAAGAGAGAGTGAAATTGAGCAATGTGGGATCATTCAACATCCAATGGCCAAGTGCCACTTGTCAAGATTTGAATGGTTGAAGGTTGTGCATATTTTGGCCAAAGTGCCAATAAATGCAATTAGGTGGAATTTGAATTTGAGGAAAGACATGTGAGAGGAGAAAAAGAATGAAATACATGCCACTTGGCTCAATGCACAAGGACATATAAGAGGAGTTAATTCTTTGTTGGGAGTACCCATCCACTTGGATTTTTTGAATTCAAACTTGAGGGAATATTCCTCCTTTATTCCATGTTGAGAGAAAATAGGTAATTAAATAAATCAAAGTAATTAATTTATTGTGCAAGTTGCATTCTCTAGAGGATTTTAGTGATTGAGATTACACTAATCAAGATTTGATTAATTTAAAGAGAGGTTAGGTGATTTGACAATTTTGACTCAAATTTATGAGTTGATTTAAATCAATAATTGAGAAGAAAGATTTAATTAAATAAATGATAATTTGGTTTATTTAACTAAAGGGGATAATGTTAGATTAAATTAAATAGGGTTTAATTTATTCAATTTAATAAAAAGACTTTAGGGATTTAATCAAATAAAATGAATTATTTAATCAAAAGGGGATTTTAGGGTTAATTAAATTAAATTGATTAATTTAATCAACAAAGGAGAAAGACCTAGTTAAATAAATAATGATTCATCTAATTAAGAGATAGAAGATGATGATAAGCTGAGAATGTGATTCAGGAAGAAATGGCATTAGTAATCAGGATAAAGTGCGTTAAATTGATTTATACATTTTCCATGTCTACATGAAGACTTAAAATTTATTGGAAACAAAGGGGAAGAACCTTACAAGAATCTGACCTTCTAGTTCCTTCTTCAACAACCAAGTATATTTGTGCTCATATAGATGTCTACCTCCAAATCCAATTGCAAATAATGGTTCCTATTAGAGGGAAAAATTAGACAAATGAACACAGTCCATGACATATAATAAACTATTCATAAACATGAACCACAAAAAGATCAATTAAATTTACAAAAGAATAGACCAAGATGATAATTTATTGTGAGCATTCCCCATTAACCATTGTAATAGATCATAAACACGGGACCAAGGTAGTCATCAGTGGTGCGCTACTACAAAATAACAAACATGCAAAACAAGAACCAAAATTTACAAACATTCAAGCTTTTAAATAAGCAACAAATAAACAACAATAAGAACAGATAAAACCTATTAATCACATCAGATTTCATGAATTAAATATGTATTCATTGCTTCTCTACTCACCAGGCCTTCACCACATCTCACACACTTTTCTTTCCAAGACTTGTCGATACCATGCTACCCACACAAGCAATAAACACAAAATTAATGCATTCACTCGCTCGATATCCCCTATCATGCTTATGCAATCCACTGTACCCATTTGCATCGTTACACCTTGTAGCAACAAGCAATACTTATAGTCAACAAGTGTCAAAAAACACATAGCCAAGCCATTCACCACCAATGCAATTTTTTAGAATAAGGAACATGCAAAAGTGCACCCGATAGCTAAAAAAACCACAAGCTTTTCAAAAAACCATAAATAAACATGAATAGACACAAAGAAAACCCAAAATTCACCTAATATTTCATGAATTAACCATACATTCATTGCACATATACCCACATGCAAAACACAACAAAGAGCTACAAAACCCATAATCTTTCCAACAAACAATAATAAAATGAGAATAAGCAGAAAGAAAATATAGCACTTGCCCAAGATTTCATGGACTAGTTATTAGTTCAATACATGTGCACCCACAAAATTTTCAAGTATCACAAATAAAAAACCCAACCATTCACCAGTAGTGCACTTTTACATAATAACAAACATAGCTAAAAAACCCACAATATTTTCAACAAACGACACAAAAACAATAATAAGCACAAACAATACCCAACACTTGCCTAAGAATTCATATATTAACTATGCATTTGCTACACATATACCCACCTGCAAAAATGAAATGAATAGGTAAAATACCCACAAATTTTCCAACAAATGATATTCAAACAAGAATAAGCACAAGCACAAGCAAAATCGAGAACCCGACTAACATTTCATGAATTAGCCATGCTTTCATTGCATGTGCACCCACATTACATAAGACATTTCCAAAAATGTCTAGCTTTCCTTGTAACGCTTCTAGTTATTAAGTATCAAACACAAATAGACACACCACTCACCAGTTGTAGACCTTTACCACTCCATAGAATGACAAACGTCGAACACGACAACCCACAACCACAAACATGCAAGCTTCTTAACAAACAGTAAACAAACAACATGCAAATTAACCAAGTGTTCTCTACTTATCTTCACACTAGCTATCTCATAGATACCACAATATTTGCATTTAATGCATTAAACATGTATTTACTGCTTCAATACCAACAAGCCTGCCACCAAAACTTGCACTGCATGCATCCTTGATTAAATATTTTCCACAATATATAATGTTCCCCACTGATAGGTTGTCATTAGGTCCTACTACTATAGAATAATTGAATGTCAATTGTCGACAGGGTAATGTCCAAGGCAGTTTGCAAATGGAGATTATTCAAACAACCCATCTTATATTTTCAATTTTTCTTTTAAACTACAGAAGTTGAGACTAAACCAAAGCCATTACTACTTAACTCAAAAAAGATCTTACTCTAAGAAAATCAAGGAAAACTAAATTAAAAATCATAAGACAACTAATCTAGAACACATTACTACTAAACTAGAAAGCATGGAAACAAATAAACTAAATAACTGGTAAACTATGGAAGCAGAAAAGTAAGGAAACAAACAATTAAGCATCTTCTAAACAGTAAAGAAATATTATCAACTACAGAAGAAGACTTATACAAATTAAAGACAATGGTGCTTCAGAAAAACTAACTAAACTCTTCAACAACTTGTTATTTTCTACTAAACAACAATTTATCCTAAGCAAAGGAAATAACTTAATTAATAAAATACTTATCTATCTAGGCTAACTCCCCTCGAGTGGCCAGCTCGTGGGCCAATACTTCATCTTTAACTCACATAAAATATAGATGTTCAAATGCTCTTATGACATGCAGTCTCCATCATTGAATTCAATAGTTACCAATAAACAAAAACCAAATAACTCATTGCAATAGTGAATTGCAAATCCATGTAAACAACATAACAATACTTTTTCTCTGACTGTTTTATTACTTATGAAATTATAGTTTTATAGATAACTTTCTAACTAGATCCTATACTTACAATGGCATCGATAGCCATTGAAAAAGTCTTCCTTAACTTAAAACTAACTTGATGTCTTTAAAGCTTCTTAAAACATGCAGAAGGCTCGAGAAGAGCCATAAAGTTTTAAACAACTGAATTAAAAGAACTAAAATTGAATCTTCAGCGCATCATCCAAGCTTCAAGGAGTGGGTTCACAACATTAATTTGAGGCACGTGTTGGCTAACTTTTGCAACAGCCGCATGATGACCTGTTAATCCCTACAACAACACTCAAATCAACCCATTAAACCTTCTTTGGACAATTTCCTCAATTGATTAAAAGAAAGAAAGAAAGCATAATTTTTCTAAAAATAAGTAATTACTTCTTCTAAAGTTTAATAAATTGGCACAAGCTTAGGATTGAATTAACAAGAATGAGCTTTCCAAATTTTATTATGATGAGGTTATTTTCACCTCTTCATTTCCTCCCCTACCTAATTTCTGGCAGGTCCTCCTACTCCATAGTTAAATCCTTGAGTTTTATTCCATTCTTCATAAAGAGTACTGAGATCATGAGTTTTCTTGGCTGATGTATCAAAAGTTTCAGGGTTATGAATAAACCCTCTATGGAACATCACATTTTCTCTCCACGCTTTAAAGAGTCTATCATTCTGATCTGTGGAAATATTAAAAGCTGAGGGTGGATTCAGTAGCAAGGGGGGCCTGTATCTCATTCCTATCCACTTTGGTTTGAGTGTTTTCATGATTTTAATTAGAGCATCAGCCCTTCTGAATGACCATCTAATGTTTAGAGGAGAAATAACTTCTCTTTTCTTTAAATAAGCTGGAAGAGGGACGAACCTTTCCTCGTAGGCATTCCATGCTTTGCCAATTAATTTTTGTCCATTTTCTATGAAATTGTCATAACACATCTTAAGGTTGTTGTCATACCTTTCCCTCATCTTTTCATTAACCAGAAGAGACAGAAATGTAGCTTTGAACCCCTCAAGCCTTGAATTTGGTGATTTGATCTAGAGACCCACTGTTTTCTCTGCCTATACAAACTATGTTGTTCTCTCTTACCAATGGATTTGATTTCTCATAGTTGAGAGAAATGCCCACAATTATACCTCTCGCACAAACATATTAATAAAGAACTCTGTATGATTTTCTAATAACAAATCATGTAAAAATAATTCACAAATTAAATCCTGGTCTTCAAGAGTTGATTCTACAAATATTTTTACAAACTCTTTGTCATTAGGCTCATAAGGTTGATCATTATAGATCCTGAAAAATTTCCATCGCACTCATTGTTCATTTAAAAACATTGAGTACATTCTTGATGGCCTTCTACAATTCAGCAAATAGTCCATAAGTTGACAGGCATCTTGCTTCCCTCGATAGGCTTTGTGAAATGAATCCTTTAGGAGCACTAGTTCTTTCTTGAGCCTATGATTTTCAGTTTGGACATTTCTGAGGAAGTAACAATGTTCCATCCATTTTGTTAGCAGAGGCAGAGTGCTGACCTGGAACCAATTAGTTACAACTGGTTTTGTTTGAATTTCTTTGGACTCGGTTTGGGGTCTCACAGTGCATTCCTTCATATCCTCTTCTAGTTCAACTATTCTACTAATGGAAGTGTTCAATTCCTCAGTCTTTATTTTCTTGTCTTCCTCGAAAGCTGAGAGCATGAGCATAAAATTTGGTTTTATTTTTCCTATTTCTACATCTTTTTGTGCAATATTCTCACTATAAGTTTTATGGTCTTCACACTGCTCTTGTACCTGTTCTTGCAACTTATAGATGTTTGAATCTTTTTCCTACGATAGTAGCTTCAAATCTTTCATTTCCTAATCCCGTTTATTTATTATAGCAATTTGTACAGCTAACTCTTTTTTCTACAATTCTATAAACTCATTATTTTTAGACAGTTGCCTCTGTAAATCAACAATTTCTAGTTTATACTTTTTCTAATTCAGCACTAGCACAACTGGTTTCAAATGTTTCAACAATTTTATCTACACTGGGTGACAAATTTTCTGGCACACTGCAATCCCCTATAGGTTCTCTATCTTGAGTTCCATCATTGAAAATTTCCTCTATATGTGCAGAGTGAAAAGGAAATACTTCACTTGAATTCTCTCTATTTAGGGGTGTTTCATCTCCACTAGCTTGTTTTGAAATTTCTATGGGTTCTCGTAGCCGCTTAGGCTTCTTCTTTTGTGAACTTTCCTCCTCACTCTTTATTGGGGTTTCGGAGAATTCAGAAGCCAACCTCTTACTTCTTCTGAGTGGAGGTGATTCCTGTAAAATGATAGGTGTTGGGTTTTTCCTTACTCTCTTCTTTCTTGGTTTACTTGTGTTAGAATAAACAACATGAATCTATTCTTGCATGTTAGTGGTTTGGAATTTATCACCACAAAGGTCTGGAAAATCCTCACCAAGAGTAGTAGGATTAAGAGTTTCTGGAGCTAGAGAGCCCTTAGGGGAGGTTTCTCCGGATGATGGAATAGCCTTTTGGGATGATTCCCCTAATTCTATGGTTCTTGCTATTGTAGGCTTCTCCATTTTCTCTTTAAATTTCTCCCATTTCCCTTCGGATTTCTTACAAAAGTGATACTTATAGATTAGCTGAATTAACCCGTGGTGTTTCAAGGGCCCAAACCCTATTTTAGACCTCTCCATGGAAGTATTTAAGGAATCAAACAAGAATTCTGACATATTAACCCCAAGAGTTGGGTCCTCCTTTCTATGACGTAGATGGGTCAACATATGAAAGGAAGGCACTACAACTAAGGTAAGTTGACCTTCACAAGTAAAGTATCTTATTATCCATGCAATAGTTGTACCCTAGGGTTCTAATATGGAGGTTCTCTGGAACCCCTTGTTTTTCCCCCTAGTACTCAATACCACCATTGGATATGGGTCTCCTTCTCTAACAAACAATTCAGCTAATTTTTGGTACGTTACTTGAGAGGTTTCTTTGATATTTATGCCTTTATGCTCTAATCAAGATAAGCAAGAAATAATCTTGGAGCTTACCTTAAAACGCTTCCCCTGAAGTACTGCTTCGCCATTGGTGTAGTTCTCCGCAAAGGATCTTACCAGCTTTTCATTATGGCCTTCAAATTTCCTGATGAAGTTTAACCACCCTACTTCCTCAAACAATCTGGAGATGCTACTCAACTCCAGTGATTTTTTCGTTGAATTTGGCTCTGCCTTTCTTTTTCCACCCCCCATTTTCTGATTTCGTACACTGTAAGAAATTCAATTCCAGCACAAAGCTCCCACACAGGTTATTTTTGAAAATATTGCTTCTGGAATTACTTATTTGTTTTATTTGCAACATATGCTTCAATGATTTCCAATCTACATGGAGGTTTGCGAAAGGCTTTCCATACAAGTGATTGATCGCTGAGTGGCATGAATTACTAATTTGGAAGTGAGGTTCGTGCCAATTTATTATCCTTTATTTGAGAATAACTACCTATTTAAAGCAAAAATTAATACTTACTCTCATTCTGTGATCGCTCAAAGATCTTAATCCTCAAATATTTAACAGGATGATGTGAAGGAATTGGTTTAAATGATGACGAAGTTATTATGATATGCTGCAAAATTCTATGGGGGACAGAGCTATCAATGAGGAGTATAGAGTTGGGTGGCTTACCTATAACTAGAGCAAAAATAGAAAGAAAGATATATCCGATATTTGGCAGAAGAATTGTGAAAATTTAAAAATTTTGAAAAAGGTGGTGGAGGATAACCGAATAAGTGCTTGAGCACATATTTTGGTCAACGCGCTTGAATGAGTGCATAAGTTTTGGACCATCGGTGTATGGTGCGACTGAAACAAGAATGAAATGAAGGGTTCTGGATCATTGCTAAAAGATGTAGCTAGAGTGAAATGAAATGAAAGGTTTCAGAGCATCGCTGAAAGATGCAGCCAAAGCAGAATGAAATGAAGAGTTTCAAAGCATGACTAAAGTTTGTAGTCAGAGCAGCAACTGAATGGAAAGGTTCTGGAGAATCACTGAAAGATGCAGCCGGAGCAGCAACGAAATGGAAATTTTTTGCAGCATCGCTGAAAGATGTAGCTGGGTCAACAACGGAATGGAAAGGTTCTGGAGCATCGCTGAAAGATGCATTCGGAGTAGCAATGGAATGGAAATGTTCTCGAGCATCGTTGAGAGATGTAGCTAGGGCAGTAATGGAATGGAAAGGTTTTGGAGCATCGCTAAAAGATGTAGCCGAAGCAATAACAAAATGGAAAGGTTCTGGAGCATCGCTGAGAGATGCAGCCAAGGCAACAATGGAATGAATGGTTGAGTGACATGGCAAAGAATCTTCATGACTTTGAAGCTTAGTACAGAACACCTCCTCATCATGATAAGCTCAATTCAAGTTCCAGAGCATCAGGCTTTTGAAAATGTCAAGTTTTGGAGCATTGGTCCTATAACATTCCAAAGCATCTTTGGAGGGTGCTTCGGAAGTTACTCTTTGCTTTTTGAGAAGTCCTACAAAAATATAATTTTTTTTTAGCTAAGTCCAAAAATGACGAAACATAAAATGAAGGGAAATATATCAACATACATGTCTTATTATTATATTATATATATATATATATATATATATTATTATTATTTTTTGTAACAGTAGCCTAACATTTTTACTGAAGACTCTGCCATGGAAAAGTCAACACATTTGACCTTAGCTTTAATTTTGACCATCCTCGTAAAGTCTTCCCTTTTGAATGGCTTATGGTAAATGGGTAAGCGATGACCATTAACCAATAGAGTTCGTGTGTCACCATCGATTGACTTTAATTGAATAATTCCATTCGAAAATACTTCTTCAACTTTATAAGGTCCCAACCAATGAGTTCTGAGCTTGCCCTTATGGTCTTTGTATTTAGAATCAAATAACAAGGCCCAATCCCCATTGTGAAACTCCTTTTCCTTAATATTTTTATCATGCCAAACCTTCTGTTGATGCTGAATTAGTTCAATTTGATGAATGGCTTCTAAATGAAGTTCATCTAATTCGCTCAGTTGCAAAACTCTTTCAACTTGGGCTCTTTTTAAATCTAGACCTAATTCCATTTTTGTTCGTAGATTTTGTAACTCGAACTCAATGGGAAGAAGAGGCTTCTTCCCAAAAACTAGCTCATAAGGACTGAATCCAGTCATAGATTTCCAAGTAGTATTGTATGCCCATAAGGCTTCAAGGAGCTTCCTGGCCTAGTCTTTTATTCTGGAAGAGATTGTTTTTGTCAAAATATTTTCTAGTTCTCTATTAGTCACTTCAACTTAGACATTCTCTTGAGGGTGGTAAGGAGATGAATTTCTATGGCTTACTTGAAAATGATTGGTAAATGCCAGAAGCACTCGAGACATGAATTGGGGTCCTTGATCAGTTACAATAGTTTGAGGGGCTCCAAATTTAAGGAAGATTTTATTATAAAGGAAGTCAGCAACCTATTCTTCCCTAGCTATTCTCAAGGCTTGAACTTCTGCCCGCTTTGTCAGGTAGTCGGTGCAAACAAATATATACTCTTTCCCTTGAGAGGAAGGATCTATGGGCCCGATGAAATATAAACCCCATTTTTCAAATGGTTCGAGGACTACTTGAGGCTACAACGACATCTCTGAAGAAGCAGTTGGTCTTCCTACCCTTTGAAATTCATCACAATGATGCACATAGTTCTTAATGTCTTTGTCCATTGAGGGCCAATAGTATCTGACACCTAGGACTTTGTGGGAAGTTATCTTTACAGAGTAGTGTCGTCTCAATGGGTCATTATGACAGGCCCTCAAAATAGTGTATGTTTCATTAGCTCTTACACATCTCCTCAAAATCATGTCAAGACCACAATGAAATAACATTCCATGAATCCACTTGAACGGAGCACTCTCCCTGATTAGTCGCTTCTTTTGCTTAGATGTGAATCAAGGAGGTATCTCAGATGCAGCTAAATATTTAGCGATATCTCCAAACCAAGGTGATTTTACAGAAACCAAAAATAGATTTTCATCTAGAAAATTGTCCTAAACAAGGGTAATGTCATCTTTCTCATGTTTGATCCGTGACAAAAAATTAGCTACCACATTATATTTTCCTAGTTTATCAAGAATCATGGCATTAAAATCTTGAAGAAGCAATAGCCATCTCATGACTCGACTATTTACCACAAGTTTGTTCATTAAATACTTCACAGATGAGTGATCTATGTAAACTGTGACCTTATACCCCATAATATAATGATGTAATTTCTTGATAGCATGAACAATAGCCAAGAATTATTTTTTTGTTGTTGTATAATTATTTTCTGCTGTAGTAAGATTTTTGCTGATAAAATATATTGCATACTTCCCTCCATTCTCATCTTCTTGTCCTAGAACTACTCTGATAGCCTCATCAGAAGCATCAACATAGATATGAAATGGAATACTCCAGTTTGGCCCTCTCAGAACAAAAGCAGAGATAAGTTTTTCTTTGATTGCTTCAAATGATTGCTGGAACTCAGATGTCCAAACAAATTCTACTTCCTTCTATAGAAGAGAGAACATAGGACCTGCAATTTTACTAAAGCCTTCTATGAATCTTCTATAGTAACCGGCATGTCCAAGAAAACTTCTTACATCTATCCAAGTTTGAGGAGTCGTCAATTGTTGGATGACTTCAATTTTCTTAGGGTCTACCTTTATTCCTTCTAAGGAAATATGATGACCCAAGACTATTCCTTGCTCCACCATTATTAAGCATTTCTCATGGATAAGGGATAGTCTACTTTCCTCACAAACTTGTAGAACTTGATCTAGGTTCTGAAGAGCTTCATCATAGTTTGATCCATAGACTATAAAATTTTCCATATAAACCTCTACACAGTCATTAACGAGAGCAAAAAATATACCAAGAACAACTCTCTCAAAGGTTGTTAGAGCGTTGCATAGTCCAAAAGGAAGCACTCTATATGTAAATGTGCCCCAAGGGCAGGTAAACATGGTTTTGTCTTGGTCTTCTAGAGCAACCTGTATCTAATTATAACCACTAAATCCATCTAGAAAGGAGAAATACTTCCTCTCGGCCAAGTTCTCCAGGTTCTAATCCACAAATGGTAAGGGAAAATAATCTCTATAAGTGGTTTTATTAAGTTCTTAATAGTCTACATAGATTATCCACTTCCCATTTTTCTTTGGAACTACCACTATAGGTGATACCCATTTACTATCAGAGATTGGATAAATAAATCTAGCACGAAGGAGTTTCTCAATCTCAATTTTGACCAGATCCTTTAATGCAGGATTGAGTATCCTTTGCGGCTGGCAAACATGCCTTATATTGATATCAGTATAAATATGATGAGTACAAACACTTGGGTGAATTCCCCTCATGTCTGTATAATCCCAAGCAAAAGCTTTGGATATTTGTACCAATAGATTAAACAACTTATCCTCTTGAGTTTCTGTCAACCAAATATTGATATTTAAGGTCTTTCTTGGTAATAGAATTATTAATTTTGTTCGAGGATGAACCGCGGTTACAGTATACATAGGTTGTAACAACATATTAAGAGGACAACTATGAGGTACCAGTTGGTGAAACCTTGTGATATATTCATAGAAATGACTTGTTCTAGGAATCATATTTGCTAAGGGACACGACGTTCCCATTGTAGTGTAACTATGCTCTATTCCACTTATATCAATTGGCTGTCCAAAAATTCTCAGAGCATCTACCATTTCCTCCTCATTCTAGGTTATAGAAAGGCCTGCTATCTTGTTTACTAACTCTTCTTCCAGTTCTTCCCTGTGTTGTTTAATTACAACCATGAATAGGGAGGCTAAACTATCTGAACCATTTGATTCCTTAGGTTCATCAACCCAGCCTTTTTCATGCTTGGTAAGCATTAGTAGGGTGATATAAGAACAAGCGTTTGCTATCCTGGCCATTCGAAATGTTCCTCCTTCCCTACAATCAATCTTAGTGGCAACCATAGCTAGCCAAGGTCTTCCAAGGATTACAGGATAGCTATAGTTAGGTGTAAGTGATTGAATCACCTGTAAGTCGACTAGATAATCCCATCCATCAACTTTCACGTGGACATTTTTAATGACACCCTTCGAGATGGCTATAGATTGATTTTCATTTGTAAGACTATGGTTGTAGGATGTAAATTAGTTAAGCCTAATTTTTCCATTACATCCATTGTCATCACATTAATAGTTGCTCCTAGATCCACTAATGCATTTGGTATTGTTACCTCATTGACTGTAATGGTTATAAGAGGACTTCTAGGATCATCTTATTTCAGAGCAATAGTCTTTCCAGACAGAAAATCAGCTAAATAACCATCAATATGAATGGCATTTATCATTTTTGGCTTCCTTCCTTGTGTTTTGGTATATAATAGTTTTATTAATTGGTTTAATTCAGGGATTTCTTTTATTTCTTGCAACAAAGGAACTTCAATTTGCAACTGTTTAATCTCCTGAATTAACATAGTTTCCGTAGCAAAAGATACTTCCGGAGTATTTTCTGGAGTTATGGAATTTAAACATTTCAGATATGGTGCCATCCTTTTCTTTCTTGGAACAAGATCCTCCTTCTATTGACTTAAGAGTGGATCCTCCTCCCCTTGAGGCAAGTCAGTATCCCCTGCCAATAAAAAAGGCTCGTCGTCTTGCAGAGTAATATCTTGCTTAGACGAGGTGTGTCTTATTGGACTGGTAGGCTCAATTTCTTCCTCTATTTCTTTAATGTTTGGTGGTTGAAGAGTTCAACCAAAATGCAACTGCACATTTCCGAAATGTATTGCATTAAGCCCAGTAACATTTTCATGTTCTATAGAATAAACTGTCGTATTTTGGTGATTATTTTTAGGATTGGGAAGTGGTTGCGCTAGAAGTTGAGGTTGATTTATTTGCTCATGTTGAGGAGGGTTCTGAGGTGGGGGTAACAGATTTTGTTGTTGATTCTTCCTTGGCTCAGTATAGAACTGATTTTGTACCCGATGAGACTATCTAATCTCTCATCCTCATTTTTCCTTAGCTTAAACAACTCCTCCTTGCGATCACTCGCCCTACAATAACTCTGGTATTTTTGCAAGAAAACATTATCCATTTCTTCCCAAGATGTTATACTACCTGAACCTAGTCCCATGAACCGGCGCATTGTTGAGTCCTTCAAAGTTGATGGAAAAAGCTTCAACTTTTGATTGTCGTTCTTATAATCATAATTCTGACATGGGCTTTAAATTCAAAGAGAAATTGGTCAGGCTCTTTTGAAGGCAAACCACAGAAGGTTGGAAGGAAAGCTAGAGAAATGTTCTTCATGGTAGTATCATCATCAACGTCCAACGTGATAGGATAGGTAAACATTCTAGGAGGTTGAGGTTCAGCTCTACAATCGCCCATGGTGTTTAGAAGAGTGTGTTCCTCAAAAACAACTTCCACGATATCTCAATGTTATGCCGGTTGCTCAACAAGTAAATAATGGAAAGCCTCAGGTGGAGTAGGCTCAAATAATTCTTTGAAAGTGTGGTTGTCTAAGCCTTGGGCTTCCCTATGTATGATAGGTACGTATTTTGGGGGGGTTTTGGTATAAAATGTCTGTGGGGGCCTCTTTTCCTAACCATGCAGAAAAGAAAGCTAACTAAGATATTTTTGGCATAAAATTGTATTATTCAAACCATCTCCTAATAACACTTTTAAACAAAAATACTTTCAAAGGATTTTTAAGAAGTATCCCTAGCAACAGTGCCAAAAAATGATAGGCTATTGTTAGGTCCTACTACTTTAGAATAATTGAATGTCAATTGTCGACCAGGTAGTGTCCAAGGCAGTTTGCAAAAGGAGATTATTCAAACAACCCATCTTATATTTTTAGTTTTTCTTTTAAACTACATAAGTTGAGACTAAACCAAAGCCATTACTACTTAACTCGAAAATGATCTTAGTCTAAGAAAATCAAGGAAAACTAAATTAAAAATCATAAGACAACTAATCTAGAAAACATTACTACTAAACTAGAAAGCATGTAAACAAGTAAACTAAATAACTGGTAAACTACGGAAGCAGAAAAGTAAGGAAACAAACAATTAAGCATCTTCTAAATAGTAAAGAAATATTATCAACTACAAAAGAAGACTTATACAGATTAAAGACAATGGTGCTCTGGAACAACTAACTAAACAATTCAACAACTTGTTATTTTCTATTGAACAACAATTTATCGTTAGCAAAGGAAATAACTTAATCAATAAAATACTTATCTATCTAGGCTAACTCCCCTCGAGTGGCTAGCTCGCGGGCTACTACTTTGTCTTTAACTCACATAAATTACATATGTTCAAATCCTCTTACAACATACAGTATCCATCATTGAATTCAATAGTTACCAATAAACAAAAACCAAATAACTCAATGGAATAGTGATTTTCAAATCCATGTAAACAACATAACAATACTTTTTCTCTGACTGCTTTATTACTTATAATGAAATTACAGTTTTATAGATAACTTTCTAACTAGATCCTAAACTTACGATGGCATGGATAGCCATTGAAAAAGTCTTCTTTAACTTAAAACTAACTTGATATCTTTAAAGCTTCTTAAAACATGCAGACGGCTCGAGAAGAGCCATAAAGTTTTAAACAACCAAATTAAAAGAACTAAAACTAAATCTTCGATGCATCATCCAGGCTTCAAGGAGTGTGTTCGCAACATTACATTGATGTACATGCTAGATAACTTTTTCAACAGTTGTATGATGACCTATTAATCCCTACAATGACACTCAAATCAACCCATTAAACCTAGTTTGGACAATTTCCTCAATTGATTAAAAGAAAGAAAGAAAGCATATTTTTTCTAAAAATAAGTAATTACTTCTTCTAAAGTTTAATAAATTGGCATAGGCTTAGGATTGAATTAGCAAGAATGAGCTTTCCAAATTTTATTATGATGAGGTTATTTTCACCTCATCGCCCACCATATATAAAGTTCCCCTAGTTTCCTATTTTACTTAAAGAAAAATGAGAAATCGACCTACTCAAACCAATAGAAAAAGAGTGAAAACATAATTTTCCAACACAAAAAATATGCATTTAAATCGCGACTATAGGGAAAATCCAAAAATATTTTAAATAAAACAATCTTATTTTCCAAGCACCTAATTCAAAAGAAAATGCATCGATTGCAATAATAAACCTGCATTAGCCCTTGTAACAACAACCAAGCATCATAAAAACATAAACAACCCACTCACCAATAGTATACTGTGACAAAATAATAAGCATCAAAGAACAAATACTTGCAGTTATCAAGTGTAAAAAACACACAGCAAAGCCATTCACCACCAATGCAACTTTGCACTACAATGAACATGCAAAAGCACAACCATTAGCTAAAAAACCCATAAGATTTTCAAGAAACAATAAACATACAAGAATAAACACAAACAAAACCCAACAACTTCCTAAGATTTCATAAATTAACTATGCATTCACTGCACATATACCCACATGGGAAAACGCAACGAAGAGCTACAAAACCCACAATATTTCCAATAAATGATAATAAAACGGGAATAAGCACAAACAAAATCTAGCACTCCCCTAAGAAATCATGAACTAGTTATGTGTTCACTGCATGTGAACCCATGAAAATTCCAAAAATGTATAATGTCATATTGTCCCAATTTACTTAAACAAAATTGAATAGTAGACACAGTAGCATTTAATGCAATAGCTATACTTTGATATACAAGTGTGCCATATCCAACACATACAATACAATTGAAAAGTTGACCTACTTCAACATGCAATGAACATATAGTTAATTCATGAAATGTTAGGTGAGTATTGAGTTTGGTTTCTACTTATTGTCATTTAACCCATGAAATCTTAGGACTAGGTTTTTTTTTCTTATTCTCATTTATTTATCATTTGTTGGAAAGCTTGTCATTAGTTTAGCCTTTTGCATCTTTTTTATTCTATAAGTATCAACTACAGGTGAATGGATTCATTGTGTCTCTATGATAGTTGACAACTACAAGTATTCCTTGTATGTTTCTTATTCTTGTTATATCCCAACTATAGGGAAAAGGCCAAAATATTTTAAACAATACAATTCACTGGTGAAGTGGCTATTTGAAGAGCAAGTGCAATCGATGCAATAGTAAATTTTTCATTTAGCATGAACCAATACAAGCACAAATGTTTACACTATACAATTTGATACACTGCCAAAGGTACTATATCATTCATTTTTGTAGAAGTATATCAACAAATTAAGAATCCATTATATTTTTTGCAAATAGTCAAACATTAAATGTAAATTATGCCACCCTTAGCCACAAGGCAGGGGCTATAGAAGCAGCCAATGCACTTTGAATGCACTAAATGATATAGCTATTTCATCACAAAAAATAGTATATTAAATGCAAATTCAGCAACATAACTTTTCCCAAACATTTAGACACTAAATAGAAATCCTGCAAACTTAGCCAATAAACTACAACTACTTCTATGCCATTGGAACTAGATATATTATTCATTGTTATAAGACCGAATTTTACAAATAGGTATAATAGATAACAAGGGACATAAAAAACATGAAGTGAACAAGCAGTGTACAATTGCAAGAATCTCATTTTCAATTGAGTGATAATAAATATTTATTGTCTCTCTAATTGTTCATGTAATCATATTATTTTTCCTTGAAACATGAAACACATAAGCATATGTATAGGAATGATGTACTATTGATGACCAAATAATCTATTTGTTTGTCATACTTGATAACTAGATGTATTTCTCACTATTACAAAGAAAACTTAGCAGAAATAAAACTCAACACTTGCCTAAGATTCCATGAAATAGTACCCGAAAAATCTCCAACACATCTCGCACAATTTGTATCCAATGGAATAAACATGTATTGACTGCTTCATGATCAAATATTTCCCACAATAAATAATGTTGCCTTATTTTTCTAATTTTGTTAAAAAAAAAATGAATAAACCATAATTTTCAAGCACAAAAAATATCTACTTAAATCTCGACTTAAGGAGAAAGGAAAAAATGTTTTAAACAAGACAATGCCATTGGCCAATCAATTGATTAGAAATAAAATGCAATAGATGCAATAGTAAACTTGGTTAACGGAAGGAACCAATAATAGACCCACTCCAACCATCTATGGAAAAAACACAAAAAACGCTTGAAACAATACAATTTGATTCACCATGAAAATTTTAAGAACAACAAGTGATTATTTCAAAATAAAATTCAACAAATACAATTATAAACCTGCCTACCGATAAAAACTAACAATCGCAATGGCAACCTACCATTTAAACAACAAAAAAAAAATGTGCTTATGAATTACATGATATGCCATTCACTATGCACATTTGTCTATTCACTAAGTTAGATTCCTGAACCAAGCTTCTCCTTTATTGTCCACAACTCTTCCATTGAAGCATAAATTTTATGCACATTGAAAGACTTAAAATTCATTGGAAACAAAGGGGAAGAACGTTACAAGAATCTTACCTTCCAACTCCTTCAACAACCAAGTATATTTGTGCTCATACAGATGTATTCCTCCAACTCCAATTGTAAATAATGGTTTATGTTATAGGGAAAAATTAGATAAATGAATACAGTCTATAACATATATAATACACTAAATTCATAAACATAAACCATAGAAAAATCAATAAAATTTGCAAAAAAATAGAGCATTGAGATGATAATTTTTTGTGAGAATTCCCCATTAACCATTGTAACAACAACCAAGTATCATAAACATAGGAACAAGACTCTAATCAGTGGTGCACTGCCAAAAAATAACAAACATTCTTGAAACCAGAACCAAAAGCTAGAAACACACAAGCTTCTAAGCAAACAACAATAAGCACAAATAAAACCCAGTATTCACATTAGATTTCATGAATTAACTATGTACTCATTTCTTTTATACTCACTAGGCCTTCACCACATCTCACACACTTTTCTTTTCAAGCCTTGTTGATACCTTGCTACCCACACAAGCAATAAACACATAATTAATGCATTCACTTGCCCGGTATCACTTTTCATGCATATGCAATCCACTGTACCCATTTGCATTGTTACACTTTTTAACAACAAGCAATACTTCTAGTCATCAAATGTCAAAAACACACAGGCAAGCCATTCACCACCAATGCACTTTTGTAGAATAACGAACATTCAAAAGTGCACCTAATAGCTAAAAAACCCACAATTTTTTCAACAAAAAATAAATAAACAAAAATAAACACAAAGAGAACCCAACATTCACCTAATATTTCATGAATTAACTATGCATTCATTGCACATATACCCACATGCAAAAACACAATGAAGAGCTAAAAAACCCATAATCTTCCCAACAAACAATAATAAAACAAGAATAAGCAGAAACAAAATCTAGCACTCACCCAAGATTTCATGAACTAGTTATCCGTTGAAGGCATCAACACCCATAGACTTATCAAGTATCACAAATACACGGCCCAACCATTCACCAGCAGTGCACAAGCTTCTCAACAAACACACAAGCTTCTCAACAAACACACAAACTTCTCAACAAACAATAAACAAAAAACATGCAAATTAGCCAAGCATTCTCTTCTTATCTTCACACCAGTTGTCCAACACATATCGTGAGGTTTGCATTTAATGCATTAAACATGCATTTACTACTTCAATACCAAAAATCCTGCTACCAAATATCGCACTACATACATCCTGATTAAATATTTTCCACAATATATAATGTTCCCCACCATATATAAAGTTCCCCTATTTTCCTATTTTACTTAAAGCAAAATGAAAAATCAACCTACTCAAACTAATATAAAAAGAGATAAACTGTAATTTTCTAGCACAAAAAATATGCGCTTAAATTGGGACTATAGGGAAAAGCCAAAAATATTTTAAACAAAACAATCTCATTGGCCAACCGCCTAATTCAAAAGTGAATGCATCAATTGCAATAGTATAATAATTAGAGTGAGACAAAGAGTTGATCAACTAGACAACACGGGCCTTTTTTTTGGAACACTTTTTAGTATTGGGAAAAGTGCATGCATACACCCTAATTCATAAATGTGTCAAGTAATTAGGGGAAAGGATTGTTCCTTGAACATATAATGATGTGATCAAATTTATTGATTTAATTAGATATTTTTAATAGAAGAGTATTAATAATTGTGATTTGAAAGTTTTGTGTTGATTTGATAATTCATAATTGAATGAAATGTATTATTTATATATGATGTCACATCAGCATACAAACAAAACATGAATTAATGTTGACTATTGATCTATTCTTTTGGGAGTCTTTTTGAACATTCCAACAAAAACATATGAAGTGGCATCATTTCATGATGTGGACCTACATCATTAATTATAAGTAGGGGTCTTATTATGTAAGCTCCTATAAAAAACTATGATTTTAAATTGCCATGTATTATTTTGAGAGGTACAAAATTAGAGTGGTCAACTATTAGGTACATCTCAGGTATGAATACATTTTCAAACAATACAAAATCTTTTATTATTTGAACTATAGTTTTTTTTAAATTGGAAAGGACTCCAAATCAGACTGTAAGCTAGCTTATTAAATTTATGTGGTGCAATGTAAATGAATCAAATTTTACCATGACTGATAATATGTGCAGAACTACACTTCTCATTTCTAACGATTAATCATTTGCAGTAATAAATTTAAAATATAGAAAAAAATAATGATTTTAAATTCTAAAGACACTTTAAATACTTAGTTTTGGGAGTATGTCTGATAGTTTTTTATTTAAATCCATTTTACAATTAATTTTAAAATTGAATATTAGGCAAGAAGTAACCCTCTAAAGTTCTAGAGTCAATTCAATGATGGGCTCATCAAGCACCAATGGGTTTCATTATCTTTTGATAATTGTTGTTTTTGTGGATACAATTTTAAATATTTTACAACACAACCAAAACTACCACATACAGGAAAGGATTGAATATTGCTAGAGACTTGGCAATTTTGACATTAGGATACACACTTTGTTGATTTATAATTCGAAAACTAGGCAGCCTTCAATTTTTTCAGACCATCACTTGTAAGGGATATTTCAAAGGATGCATATTCTGTGTCCTGTCACACTTGAATAGCTCCAAAATTCGACATTATATTTAAAAAGCTTCCCTCAAAAGTCAAATGTGCTTCAAATGTGTGGTTCAAGTTCAAAGCAGTACTATATCATCTAAGATTCTAGCCAATTAGTATACAGGCTTGAACATCTGCTCAAAGAAAATTTAACCGCTGAAAATAAGTAAATAATATATAGCTACTGGTTGGTTGATTCTAAAATCAACAGGATCAAATTTTTCATCAATACAGCTAGGAACAACACTTCCAATAGATAATGTTGGGTCAACAACATCAAAGTTGTATTTATGATTAAATTTATTCATATGCACAAATGTTTAAAGTAGTAATACAAAGATCAGTCCCTAATCAATGAGTTATTTAAAATATTTGTTACAAGGAAAGACCTCCAAGTGCTTGGGCAGAATGAATCTTCTACTTTTTCATATCTACTACTCTGAAGGTGAATGTGTGTATTCTTTCTCTGACAAACTCTGATCAAAATGCAATTTCCAAATTACCAGGTAATCTAAACAGTTCACTAAATTGTTGTTTCACCATCATAAAATCAAGAAATATAAACATTTCAAATTTCTTTCTCTTTATAGCTATATTAAATTTTCAAAAATAAAATTACAGGGTTTAACTAAATTGCAGATATGCCAACACAATATACATTCTTGAATGTGGAAACAACATACACAATTATATCTTCTAATGTCCATATCATGTGTTTTTGTGAATATTAAACATGAAAGCTTAACTATATGAGAAGTAAATGAGTATGCATAAACCTTTGGTTAGGTTGGAGAAAACGGGCAGATGCATGCCATAATCAATGTTAAGTGTGTCCTTTTTACAGTGTCAATTGAATTTGATGATGTTATTAATGTTTGATATCTAGAATGTAATTATTATGAGAGTTAAAGTTTTGAATTTTTTTCAAAAAAAAATTAAAAATAGTTACACATTGTGATTTAAAAATTTATATTGGAACTAGAACATGATGTTAAAGTGTTGAGGAGTTTAAAAGTAAATCAAACTTATTATTCTAAACCATTTATCAGTTTCAATTCCATTATTACAACTTAGGTGAGGTTTAATCATTTTTTGTTACAATATATGTAATATTAACTTAGGTGAATACTTCATGTCCAAGTATATTATATGTAGATATATTACTAAAATAATATCCAAGAAATTTTGAATAATGAACTAACTTACAAGAATATCCAAACCTGGAATACAGGCTCCAAGTGTAAATAAAGCACCCTCTATCCACCAGGATCTACGTGACTCACTCATCCATTCCATCACATTTCATTAATCATCCATCCACCCATCCACTCACATCTATACAATAGCTTGAGATGGTGTCCATATCGTATTCCACCATAGTACTACTTGGCATATTCCTAAGGTCAATTTGTTCTGCCTTTATCGAAGTAATCTATTGTTTAAACGCTAGGGGCATGTCCCTGAAACTAGCATTGGATCAAATTTTTGTATATCTTTTGTGTTCTTCCCAAATTCATCAAAAAAAACAAAAAACATTCAAAAAATTCATCCAAAATTCAAAAACATGTCAAAATATCATAAAATCTTCAAAAAATCATCATTGAGTCTTGTCAGTCTTTCACCTTGTCCGAACTACGTCGTCTTTGAGCTTAAACGTAGGAAAGGTTGATCTTTGATCATCCCTCGAGACATTTAGGTCATTATTTTAGGCATCCGTCGCATTGGCAATCCGTTTGCCCATCTGGAATCCATTTTTAGGTCAGTCCTTTAGGCGTCTGTCATATTGGCAATCTATTTGCCCATCTATCTTTTCATCATCAAGTCTATTGTCAATCGAACTACGTGGTCTTTGTGTGTATAACACAAGCAAGGCTAATCTATGGATCAGCTCTCGAGACCCCTAGGATAGGTCTTTAAGTTAACTTGTTCATCATAAATCTTAAAAATACTGAAAGCATTGGAAAATGTGAAAATACCAAAAAAATTTGTAAAACAGCCTCAAAATATCTGAAAAATCCAAAATGGTGCATCCATTTCATCTCGCTTTCACCCACGAATTCTATCACTCATAATAAAATCAATCATCGCCTTCACCCTTTGGTAAGTTAGTCAGAAGCAAGTCTAGCAGGTTCAAAAGTGAACACTCTAATCGTCATAGTCTTGAAAGTCTAGATCAGTGAGTCAGCAAGTTGGTCAACTAGGAATATCAATAGCTAATCACCCAAATCAGTCCCATCAAAACCCCGATCACAACATGTCCTAGGATGAAGCTTTCCTGCGATGGACATAAGCATCCGGTACCCCACAGTAGTTAGTCTTGGCTAGCAGTATAAAGAACATTAGCTTGTTTGGTTTGCTTTATTTAGTCTTTTATTGACTTATCTTATTTTGTGCTCATTCCAAGGACCTCTCGATGATGCCTAAACAAAATAGGTTTAGAGAGAAAGGAATGGGGCAATGATCATTATCTTTTTATCTGTTGTGCTTGTTGGATATTCTTGTAAAATAACTTTGTCATGCGTTCTTTGTTTTTTTTCTAGGGAGGATGTTGTAGATGTCTTGTTGACCACATAAGAAGGCTTTCCTTGTTATGTTTTGGCCCGAGATGTCTAGACTATCTAAACTGTATTCTGAATAAGGTTATGTTTGTCAAGTGTGAACAAGAGTACTCCTATCTCTTTGATGAGTCAAAGTCCCTCACACCAGGCCCCATGCCATCCTGGTTCTTAATACCTTGATGCATCACACCTACATGTGTTATCAAACATAAAGAAGGGTATGCTCTTTATCTCTCCTATCCTTGGATAAGAAATACATCATCATCATTCATCATCATATCCAATAAAGTCTTGATGATTAGTGGACTTGTTGGACTTCTACATCTTCTTGGATTTAAGGGTTGATCCCTCTCATTCTTCTATCCTCTGTTGCGCTAACAATGCATCCATCCTGCATCCATCTTGCATCCTTAATAATCACATCATATCATCATAGCACAACATCATCCATCACATCCATCTCACATACATTTCATAATCATTTAAGTTGTTTAGAATAATATAAATTTGTTATTCTAAGCATCTTCCAAACATCTCATTACATCATCATTATCATATAGATCATATAGTCTAACCATCCATATATTCATTTTGAACCTATTTGTCACGAGATTGACCTCAATCTTTTTGCTGGATCTCTTGAGGGGGCAATGTACTAATGTACTTCTTTTTGCTGGGGAATCTAAAAAAGAAGAGATTTTTTTTAATTTTGATGTTAGCGACATCATTCTTTGAACCAATGCAACGAGTACATTGCTTCAAAGAAGGGAAAAATGTAGACATGCAAAATTTACTCATGCATCTGATCATGCTTCATTCAACATTATTTCGTCTATTAATTAAATAAACCAATTTAATTAATTCACTAATCTTATCTCTTTAATTAAATAAATCAAATTATTTAATTATCTCCTATAGTTCCTGATTTAATTAAATCATATATATTTAATTAAATCACTCATATTCATTTTCCTCTCATTTGATTTAAAAAAAAAAAAAATCATATCAAATTTTATATCACCTAACCTCCTATTAGATTAATCAAATCCTGATTAATTTAATCCTAATCACCTAAATCCTCTAGATTCATCCACTTACACAATAAATCATTTAAATTGATTTATTAAAACACCTATTCCTTCACAAGGGCATATTCCCAAGGAATATTCCATCATTAACTCTCTTGTTTGACTTTTTTGGCCAAACACAATTCCCCCCCCAAAATCCTCAACCTATTCATTTATTGCCATTTTCAAATTTGAAATGGGCACATTGGCCAAAACTTGCACAAGCATGGGCCAATACCATTGTGACAAGTGGCTCTCTCTCATTTTCTGGGTTTTAATCCCACATTTCTCAATCTTTTCCTCTCCTCTCTCAACTTCCTCTATAAGTTCAATGCATTTTCTCTCATTTTTCATCTACATTTTAGAGCATCCTCATTATAGGCAACTTGAGTTCATGAGCATCTAATTGTCTATCATCAAATTATGGGAAAGGGCTCTTTCACATATTCATAGAATAGGTTATATTTCTTGTCTTCTTTACATGCTTAATTTGGTTTTATCATTTGTTTTGAAGAAGGTTGTATTATTCTATGAGGATGTTAGAATCATGCTAACCATTTGCAGATTTTGATGTCCACAACTTTACAACTATAGGTATTTGAAATATTTGTTTAGCTAAAATAAAAGATTACTTTTATATTTTTCATTATGCATTTAATAAGCTATTCCAATTTATAGTACAATTGTAATGATAAAAAAATATTAACAAGGATTTCATTCTGTAGAATAGGGTTATGTGTATTTGAAAGATTTTTTTGAACTAAAATAAAAGAGTGCTTTTATATTATCCATTATTAACTTAATAAGCTATTCCAATTATAGAAAAATTACAAGAATCTCCTACCTCATATATTTTACAACTATGAGTATTTGAAAGATTTTTTTCAGCTAAAAAAAGAGCACTTTTATATTTTCCATTATGAATTTAATAAACTATTCCAATTTATAGTACAGTTCTAATGACAAAAAATCTCAACAAGGATTTCATTTTGTAAAATAGGGTTATGGGTATCTGAAAGATTCTTTTGAGCTAATATAAAATAGTACTTTTATATTTTCCATTATGAATTTACTAAGCTATTCCAATTTATAGTATAGTTGAAATGAGAGAAAATATCAATAAGGATTCCATTCTATAGAATAGGGTAGAATCAAGGAAAAATAAATGAATTAATAGTATCAACCATCATATACATAAAAATCAAATCCTAAGACCCTAATCACAACAAGCATTTCATTTTGTAGAATAGGGTTATGGGTATTTGAAAGAGTTTTTTGAGCTAAAATAAAAGAATACTTTATATTTTCCATTTTGAATTTAATTATCTATTCCAATGTATAGGCCATACGGGAAACTCCATCATGAGCAATTCACTGCCAATAATTCACCCGCATAGAAAATTCACCACAAGGATAATAAGCACCCTGGTATGACATAGACCAAGAAGTGCAATGTTATCCCTTTGCAAAAAATGACACTTCATAGATAAGGAACTTCATATCTCATACTAGGAGTAAAGGTGTAAAATTTCTAGTCTCTACAAGTTTCCAGGAGCATGCATTCTGTTTTGCAACTTTCTATTTTGTTTTACATACTTTTTTGGGTCATTTTGTAAGTCATTGTATCAAATTAGGGTTAAGAATTTCATTTATTTTTCCAAGTTTTTACTTGGTGGTGAACCCCATATTAGTTTACATTCAGCCCCTAAGACAGTCCCTTAGTAGATCTCTTACCTGTAGTCCACTCTTGGGTTGATATCTCTAGGGCATCCTAGAATGTTAGTTTGTAGAAAAGAGATGTTCTATGTCCAAAACCATAAAACATCCAATTTTCAAATAATAATTTTTGTGAAACTACATTTAGAATACCTTCTTTACTGATTTGGAGTCCATCATCATCCTAGGTCTAGCTTTCATCGACTTTGCATTAGGGTTTACATTAGTTGATTGGCCCCTAGGATTTCTAAATTTTGCACTAGTGAAAGTGCATATAGGTTGCATTTTGCATCTCAAATCATTGAAAATCATCTAAAAACTAAATTTTCACTTACTTTGCAAATCATACAACATAAAAAGCATAAAAATCAATTGATTTTTTTTGAAAATTTTGAAAAAAAATCTCTACTAGGACTCATTTGCCACCTTGGGAAAATCAGTCCCTGTGCACATCTAAAACTGCCTTTTACAATATTAAAACCTTATTTCTACACTTCTATGTTTTTCCCTTAACTATATCTATTTTAGTGGGTTGAGTTTTTGTTAGACGCATTTCATTAGATCTAGTTTAAATTGGTCCATTTCATGCATTGCTCAATTACAAATTTGCATTTACCACATTTCATTTTCAAATCATTGCATAGTGTAATTAGTAAATTACCTTGTTTGAAATCTAAAAAATTGCATTTCATTTGAGGTCTTTGCATTGCATTTTGAGTTTGCATAGATTATTGTTCAAAAAATTTAGTTTTAGTCTTTTCTGAGTTTGCAAAGAAAAAGTTAGTCATTAAGCATGTTAGTCATTCATTTAATTCATTCCCTAGTTATGAGAGTCTCTAAGTGCAAGAGAGTGAAAATTTTGACAATTTTCTTACAGATACACCCCCTCTTATCTCTCCTACTTGTGGGAATGATGTGATAGAAGAAGATATAAATATAGACAATCGTGATTATTAGAGTTTCTCTTCTCCTAATACCTATCCTACTTGTGACGAAGTTATTCTAGCGTTAGAAGATGCGCTCATTGGGAATCACAACATTGTTGAAATCTCCTTTTCTATTAACTCTCCTACATTGGAAGATATTATAGCACAAGAGAATGACATCATAAACACATTTCCAAACATCACCTTACCTAGCCTCAATTCTCCCTTTGCTTGTGAGAATTATTTAGTAGAAGAGGATGAGATTGTAGATGATGATGATATGTTAGTATTAGATGATCAAACCTTTAAGGTCTATAACAGCCCTCTTTATGATTCTTCCCCTTCCTATCCTATTTTGGAAGAGATTATGGAACAATGGAATGAAATCATAAATGATCATGAAAATCATACTTGCCCTTCTCCTAGTATCTCTCCTAGTTGTCAAGAAGATACTTTGATGAATGAAAGTCATGAGAATCTTAGATCACCTAAGGAAACCCTTATTGAGTAAGACAATTCAACCATAGATCATTCCCCTACTTGTGATGAATTAATTTTGGAAGAACCAATCCCTGAATGTTAAGAACATTTGGTTTGTAGTTCTCCTAAAAACTCTCCTCCTAGGGATGATATCATGGTGAAAGAATGACAACAATAATAATGTGGCCTCCTTAACTAATGGTTAAAAGGTTGATCGAATGTGATGTTTAATTAGTAATGTTAATTTCGTATGTCTACAATCATACTTCAGATTTCCTAGTCTTAGACACTTTTATGGCTAGGGTTTTATGTATATTGCTTATCTATTTCAAGGTTTAAATACCAACTAGTTGTTTGAATAAGGAAAACCCCCCATTAGAAACCAAACTATGTTTTGTTTTGAAGGTGATTTCGAAGATTTGGACCTGGATTTTAGTTGGAGAACATATTGCAAACTATACACCCTTCCGTTTCCACTTTTGGGATTGGCAGAGAAGCCTAAGTGGACTAAGTCACTAATCGTGGCAGCTTAGTCCCACTTCATATGTTTGTCAAAGGTTTTTCAAAATTTGGATACCCAGTTGGCTAAAATAGGCTCTAGAACAGTTTCTTAGAACTGGGACTAAGTCACCCAGCTTGGCGTAAGTGTCCTAGTTGACCAAAAAATCTTGTTTTCTAGAATTCCATAGGCATTTGCAGTCTTCACCTCAACTCTTGTTCATTTTTGGGTGCACTCTTCTTATCTTCCCTCCTATCTTGTCTTTTATTGTCTTTAACCTATCCCTTTGTATATCATCATGTTTTTTCAAAAAACCTACATTCCATTAGTTTTGCATATTGAGTTAATTTCTATTTCCATTTTATTGAATTTAGGACATTCTATATAGATATACATCAATTACATTTACATTAATCTTAAGTGAACCTCCTATATTTTGGGGTGTGAAAGAACTCTCTCCTTTTAGTTGAAAACCCTACAAGTGCTAGAGAACCCTCCTTTTCCCCCAAAATATGTGGTTCATTTTGGTGAACCTGCATTTAGAACATACCCTTTTTATTTACCATGTATTTACATCCTAGGAATAACTTATATTAACATTTGCATTGCATGTTGCATTGTTTAACTTTGCATCCTAGGGTTTCATACTTTGCATTAGTGAAATATTCATTTTTGCACCTCATTTCCTTGAACACTAGTAAAATTTTGCATTTACAATTTAGATTTTCATTTTATAGTATAGAACACATTAGTATTCGTTAGAAAAATCAAAAAACCTTAAAAAATACCCCTACTGGGACTAATTCGCTAGCCTAGGCGACTTAGTCCAAGTGCTCATTTTGGATCAGTCTTTTTTGTATTCAGTTTCTAGTAAATGTTGTTTTTGTTTGTCTCAGTTACTTTTCCATTTAAATTCAGTTATTTTCTGTTAGATGGTAAAAATTAGCACAAGCATCTTTTAATTTCATGGCATTTATGGATAGCATTAGATTTTTACAAGTTTCATTTTTCAGCATTAGTTTCTAGTTCATTTAAGTCACATTCATTAGAACATGAAAAAAACATTAGAAACACAACATAAAACAATCCACACACTTCTCCACTTGAGAAAAAACATATCATCCAAACCTTTTAGTAGTGATGAATTGGAGAATTTAGATGCAACTCTATAGGGATTCCTCACTAAGTTCATCCACGAAGGTTTGTGATGAAAAATCCAAACCAACCAATGATAACCTATCTCCGAAAACTTTTAGTTGTGATGAGTTGGACATGTTAAATGAATCCCTTTAGGACTTTATCTCACCAAGTTCATCCATTATGGTTTGTTGTGAGCACCCTACAACAAAATATATTAATTTAATTCAACCTCAACTAGTTCTCTACCCACCTTCCCATAGCCTCAAGCTCCATCTAAATCTGAGTTTACCCTTTAACCACCTAAGCATGATATTGTCACTCACACATATAACACTAGAAATAACCCAAAACCCCAACAAGCCACCCCGACAACCTTACCTTTACCCAGCCCCATATTACCTAGTGCCCCTTGCTTAAATTGACACCTTCGAGAGTATGATCTCATTGAGAAACTTAAAAATACTCCCGTTAAGATATCCCTTTGGGATCTTCTTTAGTATTCACCAAAATATTATTCTATGCTCCAAACAACATTGCAACAATAGTGGTTCCTCTTGGTACAAATGCAAATGATGTGGTAACTCTAATACAAGAAATGAATACAGTCAATCTAGACATTACCTTCTATCTTGACATGAGCTCCCTCCATTAGAATTAAGGAAGAAAAATGAATCCTTTATGATAATTTCTCAATACAATTAGATAGGCATTAAAAAAAAGCTTGTTGATAATGGATTTTCCTTTAATGTGTGCAGTGTAAAGCTTCCTGATAGATTATGTGTGGATAAATCACAAATAAAATCTGATTCCCTATCTATTATAGTATTTGGAAATGTCACAAAGCAACCGATTGGTGTAATCACTTTACCTATTACAGTCAAAATGGTTAATCTACAAACTCCTATTCATGTCATGCCCTATGACCTTTCCCATAATCTTCTTCTGGGAAGACCATGGATTCATGAGATGCATGCAGTACCCTCGACCCTTCATCAAAAAATGAAATATGTCTATAAAAACAAAGTTTATCAAATTAACATGGACCTTGAGCCTAAAAGTTTCTTACAACTTGAAAAAGGAACAACAAGTCCTCTCAACACATTGATTCCAACCTCCAACATAGCAGCTCTAGAGACAAACAAACACAAAGAAGACCCTATGTCTAAATTACTAGGTGATGATATCATTAGAATTCACACCTTCATTTATGGTTTAGTACATAATCACACAAAAAGAGGGTGAAAAACAAGAACAACCAATAGTCCCGTCAATCTTCCCAAACATCTACCTCATCTACTTTGGAAAAAAATAAAATGTACACAACAAATTTTGATGAGATAGGTTATTAACAACTACCCAACCCACAATAAATGGAAACTTTATGGACGAGGTTATGATCTTGTGAAAAAATTGTGTTACAATGGTAAAGGACATGTCGAAAACATGAACAAGGAATTCAAGTTCCCATAGAACTTAATACACAGAAGAAAAAGATTGGTTTAGGGTATTCTTTTTCTAAGACAAGAAAAATGAAGCAATGCCCATCATTCAACCTCAACACCATCATATGTAAACCAAGAATCATTCTCACACAAAAACATCCTGAATTCCTTGATATGGATTTACCACCGTCATGGGATTATGTTGAAAATGATGAAGCTTTTAAACAAATGTTAGATGCTTCCAATTTGATATCTTTCTCCAAGAAAAGTGCTACCTATGTTATGATGAGTGTCAAGCAAAATGTTATTGGCACCATTGATACAATCCCAAACATGGGACCATATGATCCAACCTTTCCTAAGTTAAATGCACTCCCCTTAGGGAACACCATTGATATACCAATGGTCATAGATGATATTTACAGAAAGTCATTAAAACTGGGAAGTGCCTTGATGATGAAGAACAAGATGATCTTGAAACCTTGCTTCATGAATTTTCTGAACTTTTTTCTTGGAATTATTCAGATATGCCAGGAATCGATTTTAAAATAGTAACCCATAACATCGTTCTTGCTAAAAATGCTAAGCCTGTTCGCCAAAAGATACAAAATACGAACCCCAAGATAGCCTTGCATGTGAAATGAGAACTTGAAAAAAATACTTGACACTCTTTTCATTTGACCTATCGATTATTCTCCATAGATACCAAACATTGTCGCAGTTGCTAAACTTGATAATTGTGTTAGGATATGTGTGAAATTTTGTGACTTGACTAAAGCATCTTTACAGGATGATTTTCTTCTTCCTAACATCAACATGATAGTGGATTCAACTACTAGACATGCTTTGTTGTCATTCATGGATGGATTTTCTGGTTATAATCAAATCTTTATTTTAAAACCCACAAGATCAATACCAAACGTCATTCACATCTTCTTGGGGAAAATTTTGTTAGGTTATGATGCCTTTTGGACTAAAGAACATAGGTGCCACTTATCAATGAGAAATGACATTTATATTTCATGATTACATACATAAATTCTTGGAAGATTACGTTGATGAAATTCTAGCTAAATCCTTAACATGACAAGATAATGTGAATGTTCTTCAAAAAATATTTGAGCGAATGCATAAATACAACATGCACTTAAATCCAAAAAATTGTGTCTTTAAAGTAGATAGTGGAAATTTTTTAGGGTTTATCATATCTCATAGAGGCATTGAGGTGGACATGGAGAAAATTGTCACTATAACCAACATGCCACATCCTCAAAATATTTCCCAATTATGCACCTTACGAGGAAGGATTCAAACCATTCGTCATTTTGTCACCTCAGCTGATCGAACGTTATCTTTTAGACACCTCCTCAAAAAGGATGTGTATTTTTATTGGAATAAGGATTATAAACAAGCCTTTGAGAGTTTGAAAGAACACCTTGCAACTCTACCCATTTTATAACCCACTATACCAAAAAAACCCTTCATCCTTTATATCGCCACTTCCGCTCATGCTCTTACCGCATTGTTGGCTCAACACGACGATAATGGCAAAGAGAATCCTATTTATTACATTAGCTGAAATCTAATAGATTATGAAACACTTTACACAACATTTGAAAAATAATGTTTGGCTATTGTATTCACTACTAGTAAGTTGTGACACTATTTACCAAATGTAGAAATACAAGTCATGACAAAATTTGATCCTCTCAAATATATTTTTAACAAAACGAGCTTATAAGTACGTCTCGCTAAATGGGTAATGTTGTTGACTCAGTTTTACCTTGAGTTTGTTTCACAAAAAGAAAATAAAGACAAAGCCTTAACCAACCACTTAGTCGATGCTCCTTCTCCTTTAGCACTACCTAACTCAATGTCTCTTTTCTCGATGATAATGTGTTGACCATAGAACTTCCTACATGAGAATTATGTTTTAATGGTGTGTCCCAAAAAATTATATACCTTTGAAGTAGAGGACAATTTTGTGCCCATTTTGGTCCTACTTTAGGTCCCATTTCATCAATTATCACCCTAAAACAACATTTATAGGCCCCTAAGGTTCATTAATTTTGACTTGGAGGCCTGCTATACCCAAGGGATCATTCAACCCCTAACAAGAAATATCAAAACCCTTTAAAAAGTATTGTTCCCACTTCAAAATCCCTTAGTGGGACTAGGTTGCCCAAGTTGGCGACGTAGTCCTTTTTGATGATTTTTGAAGTTTCAAGCAGGGAAATGAATACTTTATCATAAATTATTGATCGATGTCGGATTCCTAGGTCAAAATTCCCAAAAATTAGGTCTTGTTGCTTATATATACTTGTTCTTAGGTAATTTTTCCACTCTCTCTTAGTCATTTTTTCACATCTAACTCCAAGAACCAAGTGCAAATCATCTTCCTCAAGAAGATTCATCTCTCACAAAACAAAAGTTGAAGCTTTTGGACAGAAAATTATGACTTTGTGCAAGTCTTCAAGCTCACTTCACTTCGAAGATCACTCATTGACAAAGGTTGGAGATAGATGCCTATGGAGATTCATGGAGAAATGTAGGTTGAGGAGGTGCAACTAGCCACCAAATCATACATAAAGACTATTTTCAAAGTGACTCCATCTTCTACTTTCATCCCATTTGTAGATTTGAGGTTTCCATCCCATTTTTTATTCCTTGTTACATTCATTTACATTGGTGGAGGGTTTCTAGGGTTAGAGTATTGCATCATTTCAAATCTTGTACATACATCTTATTCTATCACAATAGAATAGGGTTTCACTTTGCTTCAGGTTTTCCTAGTTGTAGACACACTTAAGGCTAGGGTTTTTTGTAGATTTTACATTGCAAATTACAAGTTTAAATACAAAATATGGGTTTGACCAAGGAAAATCCCCATTAGCAACCAAAATACCTTCTATTTTTTAGGCTATTTTATAGATTTTGATCCAGATTCCCGTGAAGAAGAAGAACATAGACCAGAGACCTCCCTATCCACTTTCGGTTTCTCAGAAAAGCTAAAAGGGACTAGGTCACCCATAATTTCCTAGCCTAGTTCCATTGAATCTTTTTGACACTAGAAGTTGCAGATTCAGAGACCCAATTGACAGAAATGGCTTCTGGATCAATTTCCCTAAAAAGGGACTAGGTTGGCCCACTTAATGTAAGTGTCCTAGATGACTCAAAACCCTCATTTTCTAGATTTCTAGTTACTTCCTCAACTCCCTCTTTCGCCTACAATAGTTTCCAGGTGCACTCTTTTAACTAAATCAATATTTTTACTTAGTTTAATCCTCTCTTTAGAATTATTATAATATATCATGTGTTTTCTAGCATTATGAAATCTATTATTTTAGGTTAAAAGGTTAGGTTTTCATATACATTTCAATACTTTTCATATTTCATTACACATTCAATCGCTAGCATTGAATGAATCGCAAGATTTGTTGCCCACTGGAGGTAAAGCAAAACCCTCTTCCTTCTAGGTGAAAACCTAGAGAGTTGTAGATGACCCATCCTTTTACTCCCACACAAAGCACACATTTTTTTGGTTCATTTTGGTGAACTTTCATTTCAACACTTTACATACTTCTGATTTCAGTTGCATTTGCATACTAGGAGATCATTCTTTAGCATTGCAATAAATGTTGCATTGTTTAAAAAAGCATCCTAGAGTTTTTTTGTCTTGCATTAGTGAAAAGGCATAGCATTTAGCATTCATTTCCTTGGATGATACAAAAATCTGGCATATATATCTTGTACCTGTACATTTTACCTTTCATAAATTTGCATTTTCAATCAGAAAACACAAAACAAAACACAAAAAAACTCATACCAGGACTAGGTCACCACCCTGGGCGACCTAGTCCCAGTAGACATTTTGCATCAGTAATTTTTTCATTTGCTTTCCAGATTTTACACTTTCTATTTCTTTCTATTTATGACTGGTTTTAGTTTTGTTCTTCTCTATTATATGATTATTATTAGCTTAAAATGACATTTATGAGTAGCATTAAAGCATATATGTTTCATTTTTTGGTCTAGTTCCTAGTTCTTTCAAAGTCAATTTAGTGAAACATACACCTGAAAACATAGATAACTCACATGATACAATGCACAACCTTATTCATTATAGGAATACTATATCATCTAAAACTTTTAGTAGCAATGATTTCGATAAGTTATACAAAGCTCTTCAAAGCTTCCTCTCACTCGCTTCATCCACTAAGGTTCGTGATGATATAGTTACAACTTCCCCACCCTTATCTTCCAAACATTTTAGTTGTGATGATATGGGTATGTTAGATGATGTCCTCCAAGATTTCATCTCCCATACTTCATCCACTATGGTTTGTTGTGATGACCAAACTAAAACAGAACATGTCAATGTCATCCAACCTCAATTTTTTATTTACCCACCTTCCCCTAAAACTCAAACCCTGCCCCAACCCTAGTTTACCCTATTACCTCCTAAGAATGACACTGTTTCCCACACTCATTATACCCATAATAACCCACATCCAAAACAACCATCTTCCTCCACTTCCCTATCATTACCAGCCTCATATTACATGTGGCTCCATGTTTCAGCTCACAACTTAGGGAGTATGATTTGGTTGAACAACTTAAAAACACTCCTACTAAGATATCCCTTTGGGATCTCCTTCAAAATTCCCCTTACTATCACTCCATGCTTCAAACATCCTTACAACAAATAGTGGTCCCTCCCACTATGAATAGTAATGATGTGGCAACTCTCCTAAATGAAATGAACACAACTAATGTGGATATTACTTTATATCAACATGAGATCTCGTCATTTGAATTACAGAAACAAAATGAAGCCTTGATGATTATAGCCTAGTATGATCAAATAGGTATTAAAAGGACCCTCATTGATAGTGACTCTACCCTAAATGTGTGCAATGTGAAGCTTCTTGATAGGTTACTTGTGGATCAATCACAAATCCAATCTAAATCCTTATCCATTAGAGGATTTGATAATGCTACAAAGCAACCTCTTAGTGTCATCACCTTACCCATTAATGTTGAAATGGTTATGTTGCAGACTCCTATTCATGTCATGCCTTATGATCTTTCTTATAATATTCTCTTGGGATGACCACAGATACATGATCAATATGCATGCGGTACCCTCGACCCTTCATCACAAAATGAAATATTTATATAATAACAAAGTTTATCAAATTGAGGTACACCCCGAACCTGAGAGTTGCTTGCAACTCGAAAAGAGCACATCAAGTCCTCTCCATACCTTAATTCCTACCTCCAATATTTCCCCTTCTAAGAAAGACTTGAACCCAAAGATAAATCTTCGTTTAATTTACTTGGTGATCATTGGGGAGATCTTTACAATTTACTCCTTCCTTTATAGGTGAGTGTAGTATCACACACAAAGAGGATACCCACAACGAACAATCCATTGTCCTCTCTATCCAACAAGAGGAGAACCCTTCTCACACATCTACCTCATCTCTTTTGGACGAGAATGCCACATATACAACAAATTTTGAAGAGATAGATTATCAACAACCCCCTAACCCACAAGAAATGGAAATACTTTATGGACATGGCTATGGTATTGTGAAACAATTGGGGTGCAAAGGTAAAGGATGCGGTAAGCATGAGAAAGGCATTTGTGTACCCATCAAACATACTATGCAAGGAACTAAGACCGGTCTAGGGTTTTCCTTTTCTAAAGCCACAAAATCCAATGAATGACCCTCTCTCAACATAAATACTATATCATGCACATAAAGAAAAAACCTTATGCTTAAGAACCCTAAATTTATTGAAGAGGATGATCCCCTCTTCATCTATGTTCATGGAAAAAATTTAAAACAATTTTTAGGTGCTTTAGATAAAATCCTCGCTCCAAGAGACATGCCTCTTGTGCTATGTTGAGTTTTGAGCTTTCCATTAGTAACCTTAATGAACCTCACACCAGCATGGAACCATATGATCTAGAAATTCCTAAGTCTAATGCACTCCCTTTAGGAGATACCCTTGACATACCAATGGATATCGATGACAAAGATAAAATAATTAAAATTGAGAAGTGCCAAAATGATGAAGAATGAGAGGATCTTGCCACCTTGCTTCATACCTTTCCTAAACTATTTGCTTGGAAATATTCTAACATGCCTAGCATAGATCACCACATAGTTACCCATAACATTGTCCTTGCTCAAAATGCTAAGCCTGTTTTCCAAAAGATTCAAAAAATGAATCCTAAGGTTGCCTTGCATGTTAAAGGGGAACTTGAAAAACTCCTTGATGCAGGTTTCATTTGCCCTATTGATTATTCTTGGATATCAAACATCGTCGTGGTGGAAAAATCCAATAATCGTGTTAGGATATGTACAGATTTTAGAGACTTGAATAAGACCTCTTTAAAAGATGGATTTCCTCTTCTTAACATTGATATGATAATGGATTCCACAACTGCACATGCTTTGTTATCCTTTATGGATGGCTTTTCAGGGTATAATAAAATCTTCATTAACCCACAAGTTCAATACAAGATGGCTTTTACATCCGCTTGGGGTACATTTTGTTGGGTTATGATGCCTTTTGGTTTAAAGAATGTTGGTGCTACTTATCAGTGAGCAATGACCTTAATCTTCAATGATTACATTTACAAAATCTTAGAAGACTATGTTGATGAAATTCTTGATAAATCCTTAACTCACCAAGACAACGTGGGTGTCCTTGACCAAATATTCGAGTGTATGCATAAATATAACATGTGCTTAAATCCTAAAAATTATGTCTTTGGAGTCGATAGTGGTAAAATTTTAGGTTTTATCATATCTCATAGAGGCATCGAGGTGGATACGAAGAAAATTGATTCTATAATTAGTATGCCAGCTCCTTGTAACATTTCCCAATTACGTGTGTTACAAGGACAGATACAAGCCATTCATCATTTTTTTCTTGCTTAGTCGATCATACATTACCCTTTACGCATCTCCTTAAAGAGGATATTAATTTTGATTGGAATAATTATTGTAAACAAGCCTTTGAGATTTTGAAAGAATACCTCATGACTCCACGTTTTTTATAGCTCACTATACCCAACCAACCTTTCATCCTTTATATCGATACTTCTACCCATGCTCTTGCTACCTTGTTGGCTCAACAAGATTCCAATAGTAAAGAGCATCCTATATATTATATTAGTAAAACACTCCTTGATTACGAGACTCATTTCTCCATAATTGAAAAACAATGTATAGCTCTTGTATTCGCTACTAGTAAGTTACGACATTACTTACTCAATGTTGAAGTACAAGTGATGACAAATTTTGACCCTCTAAGATATCTCTTCAATAAAATAGATCTGCCAAGATGTCTTGCTAAATGGGTCAAGTTGTTAACTGAGTTTGACCTTAAGTTTATTGCTTAAAAAGAAATCAAATGCAAATCCCTAACTAGCCATTTAGCTGACACTCCTTCACATTTAGTGTTACCCACCTATGACTCTTTCCCTGATGACAATATGTTTACTATAAACCTTCCTACATGGAAATTTTACTTTGATGTATCCAAGTGTAGAACAGGCTCTGGTGCTGGAGTTATTTTAATTCCACCTGTTGGTAAGCCTATTCCCTTATCCTATCATCTAAACTCCATATGTACAAACAACACAGCTAAGTATGAAGTGTTAATCATTGGATTACGCGTTGCTCTCATCCTGGGGATTAAAGATATTAAGATCTATAGTTATTTTCAATTAGTGATGAAAAAATCAACGGTCTTTATCAATATAAGGATCTCAATCTCAATCTATTAGAACAGTTTAACTCCTTTACCATTGATAACATACCTCACAAAGAAAATTTACATGTGGATGCAATGGTTAGTGTAGCCTCTCTTATATCTCCTATCAACCCTTTTGAATAAATCATCTTTACCATTCATACCATTATGAAACCCTCCATTAGCGATCAACCTACTGATATTTGTCCCACTTTTCGAGATAATCCATGTGAATGGTATGATGCCATTTTCATTTATCTAATAAATCCTTTAATGGAATCCTTCTATGATGTCTCAAGGATGTTGAAACTCATCTTACCCTTGAACAAGCCCATTATGGTACTTGTGGAGGACATTTTGAAGGAAAAACCTTAGTGCAAAAACTCCTTCGCATAGGATATTACTAGAAATTCATGGAAAAAGATTGCTATATGTATGTTAAGTAATACCATTAGTGCTAGGAACATAGTCATTTGATCCACACTCTTGCTTCAGAGCTTTGTTCCCAAATACATATCCGGTTGTTCTCTGTGTAGGGCTTGGACTTAATTAGAAAAATATCCCCACCTTCTTTTCCTGGACATATGTTCATTATTATTTCTACTGATTATTTCACCAAATGGGTTGTTACCATTCTCCTTCACTCCACAACCGCTGAGATGAAATTTCATTTCATATTGGAACAAATTATCACTCTCTTTGGCCTTCCTTTCACGTTAGTCTTAGATAATGGTACTCCCTTTAAGAAAAAAAATGTGAAGAAGTTCCTCTAGACCTTCCATATCCAACATCGATTTTCAACACCTTACTACCCTCAGTCTAATGGTCAAGCCGAAAGTAGTAATAAAATCTTGGAGCAAATCCTTAAGAAGACTATCAATCAGAACTAGAAATATTGGCATACACAATTACAATATGCACTATGGACATACCGCACAAGTGTTCGTTCTTCTATGGGAAATACCCAGTTTTTAACCTTGTTTATGGTACCAAGGCTATCCTTCCTTTAGAGTTAGAAATCCCCATATGTTGAGGATTGCTCTCCAAAGTCTTGTTGATAATGACACTTATGCAGAACAAATTCTACACAAACTTGAAATGCTTGATGAACAACACATCAATTCTCTCAAGCATCTTCAAGCTTACGCTAAGCAGTAGCAATGTGAACATGATGTCCTTGTCATTCTTCACACCTTTAATAAAGGTGATTTATTTTTATATGAAAACCAACACAACACCACCACTGATTATGCCAACAAAGGTAATTTTAGTCCTAACTAGCTAGGCCCCTATGTGGGGAAGTCAAGTTACGGATTCAGTGCTTATACCCTAATCGAGCACAATGCCACTCCTCTTAAAGATCCTATTAACATTGTGCATTTGCATCGGTATTATGTCTAATCCCCTCTTGAATGGTATAAATTATAAAGCAAAGTTGTTAAAGCTATTGGATTCTATCCTATTGGATCTCTCATTGCTTCATTCCTAATACATCATCATGCTTGTGTCCCGAACACTAAAAGTGATTATTTAATTCATTTTTATAATTACTTTAGATTTCATACTATTCAACTTTTTCCCTTTTTGTGTGTTTTGTTCCTTTAAAATCATAAGTGCATAACATATTTAATCTTAATGTCAAATCTACCATACATTATAAATATGTTTTAATTCCATCACATACATTCTGTTAAATCATGTTTCCATTAATTAAATACTTTACCAGAGACTTTAATTAATCACATTGTAATTTAGCATCCACTCAATTAAAATACACCATCTAAAATACAAATGCATATATATACATATATCAAGAGTGTTTTTTACATATCATCATAATATATGGTGTCACTAAGGATTGTGATAACAAGATCCCTAAGGATCTAGTACTCACACTACATCAATAGTAGGGTGTCGGGAGATAGTCATGTGTGATCATGACCATGATCCATCGACTCTAAGTGTGAAATCCAACCCTCCCATTTGTGCAAGTTCCAACTAATGCTCACCTACTATTTGATCCCTTTGTTTCCATAGTTGTACTTCCTCTCTCTCTAGTCTCTCCACCTCTACTGGGGGTTATGATGGTTGTGCCTATGGTACAACTCTCCTTCAGTCGACCTATCTCCTCAATCCCTCATAGGCTACCCACAATATCGTGAAGGGTCTTAAGGTCTCTAGCTCTCGCTCCATGATCGATGGGGGCACATAGTTAGTATCCATCTCCTCTTCATCAAAGATCATTGGCACTATCTCTATAGCTGCCTATTGTAGGAACTCTCGCCAACCCTCTACAGGACCTACAAAATCAGACAAGAGTCTCATCATATAAATATATATGCATTAAATCACACATCAAATACATCTATCAAAATGAAATATCATCACCTATATCTATGGAAGAAGGTGGAATGTCCACCTCATCCTGTGTAGGGGGAATAGAATATTTTCTCACCTCCCCTTGGCTATAAGTGTTGGCACCTATTGCTGCTACTATCTAGGATATAGTCATATGTATAGGTGAGACCTCTCCCTACTCGTATCATTCCTTTACTACTGCATCATCATCATCACTCAGGGGTGGCTCCTTTACTCTCTCCTCCTCCTCCTCCTACTCCTTATCCTCATCCTCTTCCTCATCCTCTCACTCATGTCCATCATAATTTGGATCTACACCCTCATCATACTCCTCATCAATAATATCTATAAATATATCAGCCACCCTGTACCATGTCTCCTTAGCCTTGTCCTCTTTGTCTTTGTCCTCCCCCTCATTTCACATAGGCTCTGCCTCTCCCACTGGCTCATTCATGGGGAACACTTGCTCTCGTCGTGATGCTCCATATGACTCCTCATAGTCCCATGTGGCCCCAACATCATCTACATCATCGAGAAGTGGCTAGTCTGAGTCACTCTTAATGACATCATCTAGTGTGAATCGTGCTATATGCCCTCATCTCTGAGCACTTCAAGCAGATCTCCTGAAGAATGATCATGGTCATGGTGGTGTCTACACCTACCCAAACTATCTCATAACCTGGTCATAGTAGAATGACTACACTATGTGATCGTGCAATCCTACCAAGAACTTGCTCATCTATAGCCTCCTCAGTTGTCTAGTATAATCTAGCCACTGTTGAATGAGCTTGTATGGCCTCCACATGATAGCCTCCTCATCTAGTTGATTGAATCTCACTCTCCAAAAGTGAAAATCATTGTACTACCATAATCACCATAATGCATAGCCAAATGCTCATGGATATCCCTTTGTTGTCAGATACAGGAAACCAACTAGTTGTGTATATGTGATATTCTCTAAGCACCATACCTATAAGAGTATGTAGTGCACCATACTATCCATCTCCAAAAAAGAAAAATGACCAAGGTCATAGTACAAATTTGCTAGAATGCATCAGCCCCAGGTGTACACCGTCCGGTGCTCTATCGTGCCTCATACTAGATGTACCAGTCCACCCTCCAAATTCATATGCATCATAATACGTCTCACCACTAGCCCTCATGAATAAAGTAACATCGCCAATTCTATTTATCCTGCTAATCTTTCATCATGTACCTGACCCTCAAGGAAGTATTGCATGTCTTCCTGTTGCTCTCAGAAGGACCATCCCCTCTGCAACTGCACTATCTCCCCCCGAAAAGGGACTTAGAGAATGTGATGGACATCCTTTAATGTAATGGTCATCTTTCTTGTGGGTAGATGAAAATTTCATGTATCGACATTCCATCTCTCACATAATGCCATCAACATAGCATCTTGATATCTCATAGGTGGCATAAGATATGCCCAATAGATGCCCACTACTTGCAAATGCTTCGTCTCTGCTATTGATAGTGCTGGAGCCAAGTCTCTGAGGAAACTATGTTGTCTCTCACCTAAACATTTCCACAAATGCGTGGGTACCTATACAAATTATTATAGTATGTTATCTAAATCATCTAATTTCTTCCATTTTACCCTAATTCATTAGGAAAGTGTTCTAATGTTGTTCTAGTATGCTCTTCCTATGGTCCTAGGCACATTAGAACCCTTTTGGGAAACTTCATGAAGAAACGAGATAGTTTGCAAAGAAACCAGACACTTTGCAAACAAAAGGGACACTTTGCAAAAAAAAAATCTAGGATCCTAATATACTCTAAATATGCATTAAATTCATCCTATAATTGAAAAATCACAAAGAAAAGGCTCTAGAATCAACTAACCTCATGTTGGTGGTTGTTGCTCACCACCTGATCACGTAATACATCCAATCTGGTGGGGGTGAAATCAAGTGTTCTCGACATTTTGTCACTCTCTCCTCGTCACTCTTTAATGCTACAAAAAGTTAAATTATAAAGTAAGTACATGTTTACTCTTTTTCATTTCTTTTTAACTATCTCACTTTTACACACATGTGCACATTTCTACCCTTTTACTTTGATAACCTTTTTAGTGTGCTTTTTCATCCAAATCAATATTTTGGGTGCTAGTGATCTATGTTTTTGATGTCATTTGTTGCATCAAAATCATGTTTCCATAGCCTAGATCATCACTCACCTATCCCTATGAGGCATGGTACTTGGAAATGCCCTCTGATTTGTGTTTCCTCATTTGATGTGGTTAGATGACTACCTTGATTCCACCTCCATAAAGCAAGCAGAATCAAGGGGGCAAACATCTATCCTTGAATTTGATCTTTAGGGATTAGGTAAGAGGATTTATAGGACTTCTAATGAATTTTTGTTGTAGGATATGGTTACTTAACATAGTGGTTTTCCATATAACTACATTTGGTACTTCATTCTCCCACCATTTAAATGAGTATCCTTTTATGAAAATGAAGGCGCATTGTTTATTTTAGAGTCCTTTAACTTACATATGCATGTAGATTCATAAGGACGCTAAAGTGGGGGCTAAATCTATCATGAAAAACTGTATACCTTTGAAGAAAAGGACAATTTTGTGCTTGTTTTGATCCTACTATCACTTTAAAACAACATTTATAGGCCCCTATGGTTCGTTAATTTTGAATTGGAGGCCTGTTATACCCAAGGGATCATTCAATGCCCAAAAAGTGATATCAAAACCCTTTAAAAATTATAGGTCCCATTTCATCAATTATCACTTTAAAACAACATTTATAGGCCCCTATGGTTCATTAATTTTGACTTGGAGGCCTGTTATACCCAATGGATCATTCAACGCCCAGAAAGTGATATCAAAACCCTTTAAAAATTATTGTTCCCATTTCAAAATCCCTTAGTAGGACTAGGTCACACAAGTTGGTGACCTAGTCCTTTTTGAGGATTTTTGAAGTTTCAAGTGGGAAACTAAATATTTTATCATAAATTCTCAATGGGTGTTGACTTCTTAGGTAAAAATTCTCAATAATTAGGTTTTGTTTCTTATACATATTTGTTCTTAGGTCATTTTTCCACTCTCTTAGTCATTTTTTCATGTCCAACTCCAAGAACCAAGTGCAAATCATCTTCCTCAAGAAGATTCATCTCTCACACAGAAAAAGTTGAAGCTTTTGGACAACAAATTAGGGTTTTGTGTGGGTCTTCAAGCTCACTTCACTTTCAAGATCACTCATTGACAAAGGTTGGAGATAGATTCCTATGGAGATTCATGGAGAAATCTAGGTTGAGGAGGTGCAACTAGCCACCAAATCACACCTAGAGACTATTTTCAATGTGACTCCATTTTCTATTTTTAGCCCATTTGCAGATTTGAGGTTTGCATCCCATTTTTCATTCCTTGTTACATTCATTTGCATTGGTGTAGGGTTTTAAGGGTTAGAGTCTTGCATCATTTCAAATCTTTTACATACATCTTATTCTAGCACAATAGAATAGGGTTTCAATTTGTTTCAGGTTTCCCTAGTTCTAGACACACTTAGGGCTAGGGTTTTATGCATATTTTGCATTTAATTACAAGTTTAAATACAAACTAGGGGTTTGACCAATGCAAACCCCCATTAGAAACCAAAATATCTTCTATTTTGTAGGTCATTCTACATATTTTAATTTGGATTCCCATGAAGAAGTAAAACACAGACCAGAGACCTCCCTTTCCACTTTTGGTTTCTCAGAAAATCTGAAAGGGACTAGGTCACCCATGATGGCGACCTAGTCCCACTGAAGCTTTCGAACATTTAAAAGTGCAAATTCAGAGACCCAATTGACAAAAATGGCTTTCAGAGCAGTTTCCCTAAAAAGGGACTAGGTCACCCCATTTGACGTAAGTGTCTAAGATGACTAAAAAACCTAATTTTCTAGATTTCTAGTGACTTCCTCAACTCCCTCTTCGGCCTACAATAGTTTCTAGGTGCACTCTTTTAACTAAATTAGTCATTTTACTTAGTTTAACCCTCTTTTTAGCATTATTATAATATATCATGTGTTTTCTAGCATTGTGAACTCTATTTATTTAGGTTAAAAGGTTAGGTTTTCATATTACATTTCAGTACTTTGCATATTTCATTACACATTCAATCCCTAGCATTGAATGAATCGCAAGATTCGTTGCCCTTTAGACGTAGAGGAAAACCCTCTTCCTTCTAGGTGAAACCATAGAGAGTCTTAGAGGACCCATCCTTTTACCCCCACACAAGGCAAGTAAATTTTTGTAGTTTAGATGGATCCAAGTGTAGAACAGGTTCTAGTGTTGGAGTTATATTAATTTCACCCATAGGAAAGCCTATTCCCTTGTCGTATTGCTTAAATTTCCTATGTATGAATAACATAGTTGAATATGAGGCATTAATTGTTGGATTGTGTGTTGCTTTAGTCATGGGAGTCAAAGATATTAAGATTTTTGATGATTCACAATTAGTGATAAAAAAAATAAAGAGTCTCTATCAAGAAAAACATGACAAATTATTGGAATATAAGGATCTTGTATTGACCTTGTTAGAATAATTGGAATCGTTCACCATTGATAGCATCACCCGAAAATATAATTGACATGCGAACATAATGGAAAGTGAGGCTTCTCTCATATCTCCTTCAGAACCTTCCAAAAATGTCACGTTTACCATTCACCTAATCATGGAACCTTCCATTAGTGATAAATTTGGCAATGCATTCATAACAATCCAAGATAACTCATGCGAATGGTATGACAACATATATACCTATTTAAAAGATGCTACCGTTCCCAAGCCTACAACAAAAAACACTCGAACTTGTCTAGAAAAGTTGGCAACCAAGTATATAATCCTTTTCTATGTGTTGTATAGAAGATCCTTTGATGGAATTTTGGACTGCGATGTCTTAGGGATTCTAAAACTCATATAGCCCTTGAACAGGCCCATTTAGGTGCCTATGGAGGTCATTTTAGAGGAAGATCCTTACTACAAAAGCTCCTTCATAGGGGATACTATTGGAGAGATATGGAAAAGGATTCTTTGCGTATGTCAAGTGATTTCATAAATGTCAAGAACATAATACTTTGATCCATGCTCCTTCTTTTGAGCTCTGTGCCCAAATTCCTATTTGGCCATTCTCTGTATGGGAACTAGATCTTGAGATTGAAAGAATTTCACCAACTTCTTCCACTAGACATACGTTTATTATTACCGCAACTGATCATTTTTAAAAATGGGTAGAAGCCATTCCTCTTTGATCCATCATTGCTAATGTAATATGTTGTTTCCTATTGGAACACGTTGTTACTCACTTTAGACTCCCTTTCACATTAATTTTGGAAAATGGAGTACCATTTAAAAATAATTATGTGAAGCAGTTCCTAGAGACATTTCATATTCAACATCACTTCTCAACACCATACTACCCACAGTCTAATAGTCAAGCTGAAATTACTAACAAGACTCTAGAATTGATCCTCAAGAAAATAGTTAACAAACATCATAAATATTGGCACACGTAATTATAGTATGCACTATGGGCCTATCACACAAGTGTACAATCATCTATAGGAACTAAACCTTATAAACTTGTCTATGGTACTAAGGCTGTCATGCCATTGGACATAGAAATTGCTACATTAAGGATTGCTCTCCAAGGTCTTATCGATAATACTACCTATAAAGAATAATGATTGCATCATTTTTAAATTCTTAATGAACAATGCATTAATACTCTTGAGCATCTTCAAGCTTATACTAAGAAATTGCAACAAAGTTATAATCACCGCATCATCCCTTGGTCATTTAACTAGGTTGATTTAGTTTTATATGAAAATAAATGCAATAATATTGTAGGCTACGCTAAAAAATGAGAATTCAGTCCTAATTGGTTAGGACCTTACATCATCAACTCAAGCTATGGCTCTATCACTTACACATTAACAAAGCTCGATGGCACAGCCCTTAAAGATCCTATTATTGCCACACATCTGCTTCGGTATTATGTCCAGTCCCTTTGAATGGTATGAGTTATAAAGTAGTGTTTCTTGAGCTATTAAATAATATCCTATATGCTATCCCACTGCTTCGTTCTTGAAACATAGTCATGTGTGTGTCTTGAACATTAAAGTAATTATTTAAATTTCATAGTTACTTTATGTTTCATACTATTCAAATTTATCTTGTGTGTTATGGTAACGTAAAATATAAGTTCATAACATTCTTAATCATCATGTTGTATCTAAAATAAACTATATCATTTTTTAATTAGATCACATAATCTTTGTTAAATCATGAAGACATTATTTAAGTAATCTTAGAATGGCTATTTAATTAATCACATTGTCATTTAACATTCAAACACATTAAGACAAGTAATATAACATCAAAGTACTCATATATGTATATCAAAAAATTTATGTACATGTAATCAAAATATGCAATGTCATTGAGGACAGTGATTACTAGATCCCTCAAGATTTAGTACTCACATTGCATCGATAGTAGGAAGACGGGAGATAGTCGTATGTGATCATGGCTGTGATTTTTCGAATCTAAGTGTGAACTCTAAGCCCTGTATCCATCCAAGGGCCACCCATTGCTCTCTTTCTATATGATCCCTCTCTTCTTGTAGTTGTACTACCTTTGCCTCCAATCTCTCAACCTCTGCTAGAGTCTGGGCTGATTGTGCCTCTTATGTAGTCTTGACTCAGTGGATTTGTCTCTTTAGACTCTCATATATTTCCCGTAATCTTGTGAATTGTCTGAATGACTCTAGATCCTTCTCCACAATAGGTGGGGCCACATAATCCAATTCTATCTCCTCCTCATCGATAGATGTTGGAACTATCTTTGCAGGTTCTTGACAGTAGAGATTTGTCCAATCTCTCGTAGCTCTTGCAAGGTAGAAACAATGCACAATCAATACACATCATGATATATATACAAAAATTAATACACAAAAGCATAATGTATGCATGCATAAAACTTAATATCATCACCTATATCTCTAGTAGGCTAAGAAATATCAAACTCATATTATGCAGGGGGCATGGATGATGTGCTAGCCTCTCCTCAATTGTGGGTACTAATGCCAACTGTAGCCACTATTCATGATCTAGTCATATTAATGGGTGAGGACTCTCCCCACTTGTGTTGATCCTTAGATATTGCCTCATCACTCTCACTTAGGTGTGGCTCCTCCTCCTCATCCTCCTCCTCCTCCTCTCCCTCCTGGACCTCATATTCAAGATCTGCATCCTCATCATACTCCTCATCAATAATATCAATAAATATGTTTGAAACCTTATAGCATGTCTCCTCAACCCTGTCCTCACTCTCATCTCGCTCATCTAGAAATGGTCTTGCGTCTTGTATAGGCTCATCAATTAGATAAATAGGAGTTGGTCTTGATACTGTCCACCACTCCTTATAATCCCATGTGGTACCAATGTCATTTTCATAAGAGACTAGAGGTTGATTGTGATATGATAAATCAGAGTCACTCTCGACCAAATCATCTAGAGTGAGCCATACTGTATCACCTAGTCTCTAGGCACTCTGCACTACCCTCATGAAAGAGGACCATTCCTTGGGTGGCATCCAAATCTATCCAAACTACCACATGAATCGATCATAGCAGAAATAATGTACTATATGATTATGATGGCCAGCCAAAAACCTATCCAACTGTAATCTCTTCATTTGTCTCATGTGATCCGACCACTAAAATGTCAATTGATAAGATCTCTACAAGATCTCATCCTCCTCTAATTAGTCCAATCTTACTCTCTAAAAGTACAAATCCCCATACTACCACAACCATTGTAGAGGATAGCAAAAGGCTTGAGGATACCCCACTATTGTCAGACACAGGAAGCCACTAGGCCTAGTGCATGTGATATGCTCAAGGCACCAAACCTATAGAAGTGTGTAGTGCACAATGTTGTCTACCTCCCAGAAAACAAACTGTCCTATATCATAATATAAATGTGCTAGGATACAACACCCTTTGGTGTGTACTGTCATGTTCTTTTCCATCCCATATATTAGGTGCACTATCCCTCCCTCTAGGTGTGCTACATGTCCATATGGGAGGAGTACTATTATAACTGTATGTATCATAATCTATCACACAACTAGAGCTAGTGAATATAGTAGCATCACCAGGTCGATTTGTCCTATCACCCGCTCATCATTCACTAGCCCATCTATACAATACTGCATATTGGTCCACTACTCATGGAAGGTTCAATCTCTCTGGAAGCACAACCGCTCTCCCCGAATAGGAACTCGAAGAATATGGTGCACGTCCTCTAGAGTAATCATCATCTCTTTGATCAACAAGTGGAATGTACATGTGTTTGTATCCCAACACTCACATAATGCCATCAAAATAACATCATGGTACCTCATGGGGCATGAGGTACATCCAATATATCCCCATAACCTATTGTAAGAGAGGGGGACCACCCATTGTAAGCCCCTAGGTCATGAAAGACCAAGAGAGAAAAGGCTGCCCTAACTTACCTTAGTTTAAAGGAAAATTAGGATAGGAGGGATGAGAATGATGAAGCCTATGTGTCCTTCAATCACTGTGCAATGTTGAGAACTGAGGGGAGACTACACAAGTCACTTTCTAGAGTTAACTCTACATCCCAGGTAGCTCTTTGTCCAAGGAAAAAAGTGCAGTTCTAGGATGACAGCGTGGCATGCTAGTGTCTCGCAGGTGTGTTGGTGTCTGTATGGCCAAAAAACTAGATGTAAGGTTGGAATCCTGAAAAAGGAATAACAATCTACTTTACTAGTTTTGGGAAGTAAAGAACAAGACTAAGAAAAGCGAAATATAAATACGGATATGATAAAAGAAGTATATTACTGCAAAGGTGGCAAAGATAGTTTCATAGAATAATCCTCTCACTAGCTTGCTTCGAGATCTATCCACCTGCACACAAAAAGAGGGAAAGTGTTGGGGATATTTAGAGGCCTCCCTTAGTTAGACCCTCGTCTTCATGTTTCCACCTCCACAGATAGCCAAGTTTGCAATGATAGAAATAATGATAAAGAAGGGAAATACAAGTTATGTATGCAAGAAACACTACAAAACAATATGTTCTTACTCAAATGAATACGGTAGAGGAGATGAGAGGATCTTACCACCTTTGTCCAAAGTGCTCAAGGCTTGTGGAGGAGTGAATGAGAGAAACTCAAGCCTCTATTGTCATGGTGTTTGTCCTATGCTCGCACTATCAGAGTGATGGAGTGAATAATGTTGCTACAAAGCTTGAAAGTGGATGAATGGAAATAGAGAGAGTTCTCAAATTGATCTTTCAAAACTTGAGAATGGATGGAATGGTCAAGAATATGAAGGAGAAGATGAAAACCAACAATATTCAGGTCAGTCGGCCGAAGAGGGGCATTGCACTTTGACTACCAATTGAGAGTATAACGTCCCTGCAGACTCCAGCCGCAAAAATCTGCTAGGGACATAAGCACACCACATGGAATTCTATCTAATGCGTGGGTGTCCCTGATAGAAATTCCCCCACTAACACACAAAAAAGGTGCCAAGTGGAATGCACACAGTAGGCTTAAGTGTAATTAAACCTCCACTTTTGGTTTTCTAAAGTGTAAAAGGGTGAAAGGGGAATTTGTGTTAGGGGTGCAAATTCACGCTCATACATTTTTCCCCCACTTTAGAGAGCACAATTATAGATGAGTGCTTTGGTAAAGTAGAGTAGTAATAAATTAACATAGTAAGAGATGTATAGTTGAACGGACAAGGAAGTAGAGCATGGTCTGGTGAACTTGGAAGTGCAAGAGAGGACTTCATAGTTCCATGGAACCATAAAGTTGAGGTACAAAACTTCCTTACACATTCATAGTCCTGCAAGGGAGGTATCCTTCAAGAACTCTCACATGAAGGAAACCAAGAAAAGCACCTTATAGCCCTATAGACCTATAAGGATGGTATCCCACGAGAACTCTCACATGAGGGAGACCAAGTAGAGCACCTTATAGACCTACAGACTTGTAAGGAAGGTATCCCCCAAGAACTCTCACATGAGGGAGATCGAGTAAAGGGGACTTCGTAGAGTTAGAGATGGTGACATGTTTACCCATAGATATAACACATCAGGAAGCGGTCACGTAGGCTAGTGGATGGACAGTCACATAGACCATCACCAAGTTGTAAGACTTTCAAAGTGGTCCATCAAGAAAATTTAAAAAGGAAGGAGGGTCCACTCAAGGGATGCGTTATTTGGAAGGTAGAATCTAGTCAGGCTGCCCCAAAGATAGACATAAAGATGCAAAGACGGTCTATTCAGGCTACCCCCCGACTAGACGTCGAGGTGTGAATCCGCTTTAGTCAAGTTGCTCTCGAGCTAGATGCCATAGAACTTTGTTGAAAACTTTCGAAGGGGTCCTTTTGAAAGATGTTCACTTCATCAAGGAATTCGAATGGAAGGAGATGTGCTCTTGCAAGGGGAATACAATGACCATTCCCACTTTGGAGGAGGGTTTCCAAGTCCTTTCTTTACAAACCCATGATGAAGGAAACATGTTTCGTTAATGTTTCAAGTTGAGAATGCAATTCTAACAAAGAAGTGAGTGAAGGGTCTTTGAGAAAAGATTTGTTCATCCATGAATGTATTTTCTAAAGACCAAGTAATGTAGAAGAGGTGTTGTCACACATGAAAGGGAAAACTCAAGAAAAGACAAGAGAAAGGTAAAGGGAAAAGTAAAGAAAGTGCGTCGCCAAAAATTGTATACCTTGGCACTTTTTCCCTCATTTTGGCCTTTTCCATCGGATTTTAGCCTTGATTACCTTAATTTAGCCTTGTAAGCTTGAAATTCATCAATAACATAATGTTGTTTTACTAAGGTGTTGTGAAGTGTTGTAATGCATTTCCAGACTTTTCTAAGACCCTTTCAACATAATTCACCTAAATAATACATTCTTACACCTCCCTAACCCTTAGGATAGAGTGTTGTAAAGTGTTGTGTTGCATTTTCACACTTATCTAGGCTCATCACCATTAAATAAACCTTTTATAAATACTAATTTTCCCTATAATGCATCATTAGTCCTAACCTAAGTGTGTTTCGGGAGGAAAATCTAATAAAATTTATTAAACATAGATTAATTCCCAACAATCATCAAAATTTTCCTAGGTGGACTAGGTTGACACTTTGGGTGACTTAGTCCCTTTAAGCATACAATTAAAATTTTAATTAAGATTCAATGGAAATCTTGCCTCCTAAACCCTAGGGTCGGCCTATTAGGTTGCATTTTGGGAAAATTAGGGTTTCACATGTACAAATAAGGGGTTCTACCTCCATTTTGTCTCTCTTGGTTCATTTTTAATCTCCCAACCCATTTTTACTCTCTTACTCTCAATCTCCAAGCAACCAAGACTTCACAAGCAAGCATACAAGCATTAGGGTTTTCAGGTTATGTCCGTTGGAGTTGCTCATGCATGTTGCAAACCATCAAAAAAAAATTGGTAAGCATTTATATTGTGTTATCTTTCAATCCTACATTCCTTTGCTTTCATCTCCTTTAGGTTTAATCACCTACAATGGGGTTTGACTTAAGAAAATCCCTATTTCCTAACCCCAACAATTTCTAGTATTTGCATGTGTTTGAAGGTCTTTTGATGCAGATTAGGTGAAGGAAAAAGTGTTGCAAGAAGTACCAACATTCTCCTCAAGTGAAATCCAAGCCTCAAAACTTAGGAAGGATAAGAAGACAAGCTACAGGTCACTTTCAGAGGATCCTATCAAGGGGTTTTATAGAAAAGGGAAAAATCAATCAAGACCCATAAAATCAAAGCCTAAATCCTCGAAAAGCTACAAGAGGACTAGGTCACCCCTATTGGAAACCTTATCCCTATACTAGGCCCATAATAGTGTTTCTATATTTTTGGGCACCCATTTCCCCAAAACCTGTTTTGACAGAATTTCCAGGTTGGAGCACAAGGTCGCCCCAGTTGGCATACGTGTCCTTTTTCTCAGTTCAGGTACTTTCTGGGAGATCCCAAGAGCATTCGACTATTACAAAAATTTTCTAGTTACACACCTATCCCTCTCTATTATTTTCCAGAAAGCATAAATTTAGGTAATTCTAGAAGAGTTTTGCATTAGATTAGTTTTGTTTCATTTAAATTTGCATACATTTAGATTAGCTTCACTTTACTTTCAATTCTAGCCACACATTTCACACACTTAGCACAAACCAATTATCAAATACTTCACCTTTTTGAATGATCCTTCACCATAACACATATCAACATAGTAGAAAGAGCATTATTCCTAATCCAATTTCTCTTAGGATGAAAAACCCTAGGAGCCTAGTAAAGGGTTCCTCTTTCCCTTGTTAGACTATATGTGTTTTTGGCGGTTCAGAAAGTAGATCACACACAAAGGGCAGAGGGGGATTTGGTTTTGTGAGGTCAGATCTACCTCTATTTATATATATTAGGTAACTGTGGCAACAGGTGAAGGATCATCAATCCCCAACCAAATCAAGAAGAAAGCATGAAAGACAAAGTAAAAATAAAAAATTGGGTCAACATGGAAGGAGGCCTAAATGCTCCCAATGCTTTGGATCATCCCAAATTTACCTAAATTCAATCACAAACATGGAAGAGTAGAGATACATATAGAATAAGGTTTACAACACAAACACCATGTCTATATCCAAGCACCAATAGGGGTGACAAGGGTCATCTAGGAACATATAGCATGATTACGGGGGAGCACATCATAACATAGACACATATAATTAATGATCAAGAAGAGGTTCTCCCACTAACACTGGTCAACCAAGAGGTCATCAGCTTCCCACTCTAGTCATATGGAGAAGGATGGCGTTCCTATAATGGTGTAATGTTAAGGGGAGGAGCTTTTGATCCTCCCACAACAAGGACCAAGGCAGAGGGACCTGTGATGTCTCCATCGCTCAACTCTTGTGGGTCCAAGGTCAACAAACTCACAAAGATCACTGAAAATCTTAGAACTTCATCCATCTAGTTAAACATGCATTTAAAAGGACTTCCATGTTTCACCTTGGTGGATAGAGGGGTTTGCACCTGAGATTCACCACTAGGCTCACCGAGGGACTCACGAGTAGTGAAAAACTTGGGGGAGGCCAAAACTAGTTTCGTTACTAGGATAGAACAAGTCAACTTGAGGCCACCTTTCGGAGAAGGTGGGATCTTCTTACATCCTTCGTTGCTAGAGGGACCACCCTCTACCTTCTTCTTCATTACAGGAGATGAAATACCCATAGATGAAACAAGGAGGGTTGAGGGAGAAGAGGAAAGAACCATAGTGGAAACAGCTAAAGTGTTCACCATGTCCATGGGCTTTGGGAAAGGCAAGACATCTGGGACATAAGTCAACAAGGGTGACTCTGCCGAAGGAGCGATGAACACTTGCACCCTTCTAGTCACATATGTGCTCCCAACGGGAGCCGTAAGGTATTCACAGACGAAAGGAAGAAAAGAGGTGTAGTCTTATTCTCCTCCTTCTTCTACAAGGAGGATTGTTCAACTAGGAGATCCATTCGCTTACGCTTATGCTCGCACACAAGGTGGTTTTTACAATTCTTCAAACCAAAAGCCAAGATCTACGAAGGGATGAAAGTATCTTGCTCAGCCATGGGAGTGTCCTCCATGGTTGTTTCCAGTGGAAGGACAAACTCTTGAATGGGAGAAGGAGGGGTAGGTTCAAAAATGGTGGGAGGAATTGACTCTAGCGCCTCAATAGCGAGCTTCTTCCTGTTGATTATTTTGGGAAGAAGAGAAGCAGGAGGTCGTGGAGGCCAAGACATAGAGGATTCTCCATGGGGGGATTTGTGTCTTCCATACCAAACGGTCCTAGTCTCTATGTGTATGTAGGGTGCTTGGCCTTTTTTCAAGTAGGAACCATGGGATTCTCTCACAAAAGCAAGATAGAAGCAAATGGTACCAAGAGAGGGTGAGAGGAAGCATCGAGCTAAATAGTGGAAGAGGAAGGAGGAGGATATCGAGACCACTTCTCTTCTTCACTTCTACGTGCCTTGGTGGCATCACTACCAACTTTCAGACAAGCTCTATGTGAAACAACATAAGGCAAAGGAGGGTACCTCACTTTCAGCCTAGTACGCCCTTTCTTATGGTTTTGATATGTGTGGTGTAGGAGGTCCTTCCTAGGTGGGAGAGGACCAAGGGATGCGGGTAAAAATTAATCTAAGGTATAGCTGCCATGTGCAACCGGTGGTCTATAACTGCTATCATGGACAATGTGTATAGATCCTCCATGAACAAACTTCAAACATTTGTGTATAATCAAGGGAATTGTTTTCATAGCTACTAGCCAGGGGATGCCTAGCTTCAATCTGAAGAGTTTAGACCTCGAGATGATGTCAAACTTTGGGATTAAATATTTAGTTCCAATGAGGACCGATAGGATGATACTCCCTATAGGAGGTACAAAAATTCCATCATGTGTGTGGACGGTACTCTCAAGTGCATCATACCCATCCTTGTGTAGGAATTTAATCAACATGATCTCCTTAGTTATGATATTCACTTGTGATGTCGGATCAACGAGAACACTTTCCATAGTATTCCCATTTATCCTCGTAGGAATGTAAAGAGGATATGGATCTCTATTGAAGCCCTTCAACAGGTCCTGTGAAGTTAAGGTTATGCTCATATCACTAATCACAGTTTGCGTAGAGGGAATAGGTTGATTTAAGAAAGAGGCCATTCTACACACCAACAATACTTCTACAAAGCCTCCTAAGATAACTTGACCCAATTGAGGTTTTGTTACGCAATACTTTGGAACCTTCTAACTACGCCTACTAGGGGTCACAGGTTAGGTTGCCAGACAAAAGTCTCACAACACTCACACCTAAAACACTCCTAGGATATGAGGAAAGGAGATTTCAGTATCGTAAAATAGAACCAAAATGGTTCACATCATGTTAACCAAAAATATAAGAGAGGGGGACCACCCACTATAAGGCCCAAGGTCATGAAAGGATACTTGAGTGGAAAGGCTACCCTAACTTACCTCAATTTAAAGGATAGTTAGGATAGGAGGGATGAGAATGAAGAAGACTATGTGTCCTTTAATCACTCTACAATTTTGAGAACTAAGGGGAGACTAGATGAGTCGCTTTCTAGAGTCAACTCTGCGTCCTAGGTAGCTCTCTGTCTTAAGATAGAAGCATAGTTCTAGGATGACAACACAACGCGTTGGCATCTCGCAGGTGCATTGGCGTCCATACTACCATAAAACTAGAGAGACGAGGTTGGAATCCCGAAAAAGGACTAACAGTCTAGGTTAGTAGTTTCGAGAAGTAAAGAACAAGACTAAGAAAAGTGAAATGTAAATATGAAAATAATAAAATAAGTACATTACCGTAAAGGTCGCGAAGATAGTTTCATAGAATAATCCTCTCGCTAGCTTGCTTCGAGATCTCTCCACCTGCACAAAACAAAGAGGGAAATTTTTGGGGCTGTTTAGGGGCATACCTCAGTCATACCCCTGTAGTAGTGTTTCCACCTCCACTGACAGCCAAGTTTGGAATGATAGAAATAATGATAAAGAAGGGAAATACAAGCTATGTATGCAAGAAACACTACAAAACAGTATGTGTTTACTCAACTGAATATGATAGAGGATATGAGAGGAGCTTACCACCTTCATCAAAAGTGCTCAAGGCTTGTCGAGGAGGGAATGAGAGGAACTCAAGCCTCTATTTTCGTGGTGTTTTTCCTACACTCGCACTATCAAAGTGATGGAGTGGTAGATTACTACAATGGAGTGAAGAATGTTGCTACAAAGCTTGAAAGTAGTTGAATGGAAATGGAGAGAGTGCTCAAATCGATCTTGCAAAACTTGAGAATGGATGGAATGGTCAAGAATATGAAGGAGAAGATGAAAAAACCATATTTGGGTCAGCTAGCCAAAGAGGGGCATTGCACTTTGACTCCCAATCGAGAGTGTAGCGTCTCTACAGACTCCAGCCATAGGAATCGGCCACAGACATAAGCGTACTGCATAGATGTCTGTGCACCATGCGGGCATCCTTGATAGAAATGCCCCAACTTACACACAAATAGGGCACCAAGTGGAATGCATGCAGTGGACTTAAGTGGAATTAAACCTCAACTTTTGGTTTTCGAAAGTGTAAAAGGGTGAAACGGGATTTTGTGTTAGGGGTGTAAATTCATGTGCATACACTTGCAAGTGCTTTACGTCCTCTTCTAACAAGGCAGGGGCTAAATCTCTCAAGAAACGCATATTCCTACAACCCAAACGTTGACACAAATAGGTGGGTACCTATTAAAAACAAAAAAAATATGCTCGATAAACCATCTAATATCTTTATTTTTTCCTCTAATTCAACATGCAAGTGTACTAATGTTGTTCTAGTGTGCATTTTTTAAGTCCCTAGACACTTTGGAACCCTTTTGGGACACTTCATGAAGAAAGACACTTAGTGAAAAAGTGGGACAATTTACAAACAAAAGGGACACTTTGCAAACAAATGGGACACTTTGCAAAAAAATAGGATACTTTGCGAACTTTTTTAACAAGTTCCTAAATTATCTATAAATACATATAAATCATTACATAATTGAAAAAAAACAAAGCGAAGGTAGCAGAATCGACTCACCTTGTGATAATGCTCGCCTCATGCCACCTTGTCCTGCAACACATCCAGTCTCGTAGGTGTGAAGTCTTGTCTGCTCAGCATCTTTCGTTATTCTCTCATCACTCTCACACTGGAAGAAGGTAAAATGAAAAGTAAGTGAAAATTACTTCATTTTTAACTCCTTTTCATTCTCACATAACTACATTCAAACTTTTCCTCCCTTAGAAATACTAGAGTACTTTCCATTGAAATAAAATGTCATGAGTACTAGTGAACTCCATTTTTAACACCACTTTTTTATGTCGAAGTCATGCTTGCACACCCTATATCATCAATTATCTATCGATATGTAGAATGGTACTTAGAAATTCCCTTCGATATGAGTGTCCTTATTCAATGTGGCGAGATTGTTGTCTTGAGTCCACCTTCGTAAAGCAAGCAGAATCAAGGGGGGCTACACGTACGCTCAAATTTGATTTCTTGGAGTTGCATAAGAGGACTCTCAGACAACTAACGAATTTGTGTTGCAAGATGCAGTCCCTAAAGTTGTGGTTTTGCAGATAACTACATCGGGGGCTTTGTTCTCCCATCTTTTGAATGAGTATCCTTTTATGAAATGAAGTGCACTATTTAGAGTCCTTTAGCTTGCATATGCACATAGAGTCATATGGGTGCTAAAGTGGGGGCTAAATGTAATGTATAAAATTATATACTCTTGAAGAAAGAGACAATTTCATGCTTAATTTTGACTAATTTTGCCATTCTTGCACCAATCATGCCTTTAAAAATAGCATTTATAGGTCCCTAAGACTCATTCTTTTGGACCTTGAGGCTTATTCCACCTAAAAATAATACAAGTCCCAACAAATAACATTCAAATTACTAAATTTTCATGAATCCCACCTAAAAAACCCCTAGTGGGACTAAGGGGCGACTTAGTCGCTTTTTGGGTAATTTCCAATTTTGAGCGAGAAAATCTCTTACTTAATCAAAATTTTTGATGGGTGTCGGCCTCTTAGGTCTAAACAACTGACAATTAGGTATTGATTCCTATAAATACATTTTTTAGTTCATTTTTCACAACCTTTAGTCATTTTTCACAAGCAAATTCAAGAATCAAGTGTTGAACATCTTCCACAAGAAGATTCATTAGTCTATCTACAAGAAAGTTGAAGCTTAGGGTAGCAAGCTAGGGTTTTTGTAGGTCTTCAAGCTCAATTTTTGTCTAAGATATCACATTCCAAAGGGTTAATCATGGATTCCTATGGATAATCATGGAGAAAGCTAGGTTTAGGAGATACAACTAGCCATCAAATCAACCTAAAGACTTGTTTTCAAACTGGTTCCATCTTCCATTTTCTCTCTATCTTCAGCCTAAGGAAGGTTTGCATATCATTAAGATTAATTTCTAATGTGATTTAGGGTCTCTTGGAATGAGTCTTTCATTGTTCTAGTTTCATTTATGCATCTTATTCTCGCATGGTAAAATAGGGTTGCATAATACTTCAAATTTCTTAGTCTTAGACATATTTAGGCCTAGGGTTTTATGCAGATTTCTTATCTCTTTCAAGGTTTGAATACCAACTAGGTCTTTAATAACGAAAACCCCCCATTATAAACCAAACTATATTCTATTTTGTAGGTGTTTTCAAACATTTGGACCTAGATTTTAATTGGAGAACAAATTACAAACTATAGGCTTTCATTTCCACTTTTGGATTTGTAGAAAATCCTGAGTGGACTAAGCCACCAATATTGGCAACTTAATCCCCTTAACATGTTTGTTAGAGGTTTTTGGAGATCTGGATACCTAGTTGGCTGAAACAGGCTTCAAATTAGTTTCCCATAACTAGGACTAAGTTGCCTAGCTTGGCGCTAGTGTCCGAGTTGGCTAGAAAATCAGGTTTTCTAGAATTTAAGAGGCATTTGTAGTCTTCACCTAGAATCTTGTTTATTTCTGGGTGCACTCTTCTTATCTGCCCTCCTATCTTGTCTTGTAATGTCTTTAATCTATCCCTTTGTATATCATCATGTTTTTTCAAATAACTTACACTCTATTAGTTTTTCATCAATAGTTCAGTTTTGTTTCCATTTTATTGCATTTAGCACATTCTAGATAGATCTACTTCAATTACATTTACACTAGCCTTGAGCGAACCTCCTAGATTTTGGGGTGTGAAAGAACTCTCTCCATTTAGGTGAAAACCCTAGAAGTGCTAGAGAACCCCCCTTTCCACCAAAATATATTGTTAAGAAGCAGGTTCATTGTCTCACTAAAGTGGGGGCTAAATGTAACATCGAAAAAAGAGTCCTTAGCCTTTTTTGAGCTTGTTTACCTCTTTCTTGTAGATTTTGGCTCAGTTTGGCCTTGAGTTAGTGTTGTAATGTGGATAACACATTCACATTAGGTCTTGGGCCCTTGTGAACTAGTGTACTTTAATGATGCCTTGTAAAGGTGTTGTAAAATGTTGGAGTACACTTTCACACTTTTCTAGGATTTACAAGCATAATTAACACTCTTTTCATCATAATTTATCTTAGCCTTTCCTTATTTTGTTTGTTGTAAAGTGTTTTAGCATACTTTCACATTCATCTAAACTTGTTATTAATGATTGGGCTATCTTATGTTTTAATTGGCCCTATTTGGTATCCACAAGCCTCATTTATTGCATCCTTTTGAGGATAATCCTAACACCAATCAGTAAACAATCATAATTAAGGTGTTTTTGGCTTGTGTGGTCCAAATTTAGTGATCTGGGACACTTCCCCCAGTTGTGGCGAATGAGTGCCACCTAGATTTTTGTGTCCCAAACCTGTTTTTACACCTTTCTAAGAACTTTTAATTTTTGGTCCTGTACATTATGTTGGATGGGACTCATTCGCCACTTGTGTCAAATGAGTCCCATTGACCAAAATTCAAATTTCTAGCAAGATTTTATTCTCCTAGATCTGATGTCAGCTTGTAGTCTTATAATTTTGGGAATTCTTGCATAATTAAGTATAAATACAAGGTTCTTTAACTCATTTTCACCTAAGACTTTTGTTAGAGCATTCCTAATAGAAAATTGAGTTCACAAGAGCATTCAAGGGAAATATTTCTCATCCATTGTTGCAACAATTCAAGATCCATCATCATAGCAAGGTTCTAATTGCATTACTTTATATTTAGGCTTCATTATCTTATTTCATCATTTGGTTTAATTACCTACAAAAGGTTTGACCAAGGCAAACCCCCATTCCCTAACAATCAACAAGTTTTTCTCTCTCTTTATGTGATTGCAGATCTAGGTACTTTGGAGACTTGAAGATTATTGAAGATTAGGTTTCAAATTTGTCTCCCCATTTGTAAGGTTTCTTCACTAAAAAGCCATCTACAACCCTAAAATTAAAGTTTCAGATTCGAGAATCTAGAGGAATAGATTAACAAGACTAAGAAGAGAAGATCCAGACTTTGAATTTCCATAAAAGCCAAACTAGACTCATTCACCAAGAGTGGCGAATGAGTCCCACTATAGGTTTTTTTCAGATATGTTTACAGATTTGGATACCCATTTGGTTGAAACTTGCTCCAGTACAATTTTCCTAAACCGAGACTGATTCACCTAGAATAGTGAATGAGTCCCACCGGTCCTAAAAAGCAACAATTTTAGGATTTTAGAGCTCCACTCCCTCTCTCTAGATTCCAGGTGCACACTTTCAGTTTTTTGTTTTGTTTCATGGTCATTTCTACGACATTCATTGAAGCATTGCATCAAACTAGGGTTTTGCATTTCATCTTTCCTTACATTGTCTTTTCCAAATCCGAACTTGGTGATCAACCCCTCATTTACATCTTCTTATCCCCTAGAACACACCTTTCATCAAATTTCCATTACCTTTGCATTGGAATCTCAAGGATTTTTTTTTGAAAGTAAAGTATAGAAGATTGTTACCCTAGGTCCTAAAACCCTAGTGAAGCACACAATTTTCTTCTCTACAAAAAAAAAATGAAGATGAAGGGTCTACCAACCTTAAGCCACAAGAGGATCTAAAGAAAACTCAAGGTTTCCCATTAACTAAGATCATAAATCTTGGTATTGAAACACAATTGCCAATCCAAATGCACCAATATTTATTAAAGCCAAATTTCTCCAAGACTCTTAAAAATGAAACTTTGTTTGACATGGGCATATACCCTTTTTTACAACTAGTTTACCCAACATCCCTTTTCCTTTTTATTTTTAGAGTGTATGTATAGCTTCATAAGCAATGATTATTCCATTTGTGATGGATTTCCTTGGAGTGAACACACCTTGTTCTTCTAAAATTATGTTTTGAATTATTCCTTTTAATTTGTTAGATATCCCATTATAAATAATTTTCTAAATAATTTTTGTAGAGAAGTGGGCCTAATATTATCCAATGATTATGTAGTACTTTTCTTCTATAATAGTGCAATAAATTTTTAATCTTAACCCTTGATAACTATTTTTTTAATTTATGTATTCGTCTATCACATCCAAGAGATCCATGCAAACGATATCCTAGCATTGTTGAAAAAAAACTTGCTAAAAATCCATCTAAATTCAAAATCTTGTTAGACACTAGCTAAAAAGTGGTAGTTTTTATCTCCTCTAAAGAGAAGGATCTCATGATGGATTTGTTTTGTTCCTAATACCATGTTAGGAGTGCTCTTCAAAAACTTTTAAATTAAAGCTACATGTTAGTATTGCCAATATTTAATCATACACTTATTTTAAGAATTTTTTTAATACATCTAATATTTTATTTATCAAAGTACATAAATATTTATTATTTCATTTATTAAAGTTAGTATGCCAACTTTTTAATAAATTTTGTTAGCATACTCATTGTCATTACACTTTACTCATTGTAATTGATATTTAACATATAAATAATTATCAAAGATAAAAATAATAATAATAATACATATTCAGAAAATAATAATTTTACATATTTAAAATTAAAAAACAGCACTTTTCAATATAATAACCAACAATGGAACTAATATTTTTAAAATTAGAATTAAACTTTTACTCATTGTTATTTTTCTATCTCTATATATGATATGAATTTGTTTTAAAAATAACATCGAATAATGACTGTGGACGTTAAAATGAGAATGAGTATTGCGTACAGTCATGGAAAGTGCATGAAATCAGTCGGCACCACGAAAACTTAATGACATTTGTGTACGAGAAGAGAAGATAGATAATACGTGAAAAACAGAAGGAAATCATGGAAAAGGCGTGACAAATAACAAAGTAGCCAATAATATGAAGAGAGGTAAAATAACGGTTCATGCCTTTGATACTTTTATTTATGTTTACCTCTTCCTCGAGATGAATTATAAATAGTAATCTCCCACAAATATATTTCCAGCAATGGAGAGACTCTCCACACTATTAAATTTAGTTTCTCATTAAGATTAATGTTTTCGTGTGAAATATTTTTTTGATTAAATTAGGATGGAAGGAATTGGAAAGAAAAATGTTTTGCATTTGTTACTCATTCTTTTCAATGAGGGCACGTCATTCCTAAGATACAAAAGGCTTTTGCAGCTGTGACGTAAATACCGAGGCTGAATGGATCTGCAGTGTTGCTTACCTTACTGCACTCCAATCTTTATTGTTTACGTAGCGCATCTGACACCTCCATATTCTCTCTTGGTTTTTCGGTTGAGTCTTATTGGAGGTTATTCATTATCTGGCTATTGTTAAAAGTGGAATGTATACTGCTGTAGAATGATAGCAGAGATTATTGATTTTTTTGGATTTAATAGAAACAGAGTTATTTTCTTCTTGGATGTAGTCTTTTGGTGAACAATGTTAAAAATTTGGTTTTTGTTTTTTGCATCTATTCTCTGTGTGTGTAGGGGAGACGGGTCTATAGTAGAGCACACCATCTTTGGGTTTTTCAAGATCTTATGTGAAAATTTTAAATCAATCCCAATTTTGTACAGCAGTTTATTTGGCAACTCATATCTTTCTATATTTCGTTTTAAGGTTACATCATCAAATGTGATGCTACATCACTATGGTTTTTGTTGAGGTATCCAGAAAGGGCCAAAAAAAAAAAAGTGAGACTGATAGTGGTGCACTAAGTCATGTTTTATTGGTGCACTGATGTGGCATCACATGATTTGTCAGTTTGTGTATTTTATGGATAAAAAGTGTTTTGCAATTGGATATTAAGATGCTTTATTATAAGGTTCACTGTAGATTACTTCTATCCCACTATTGAACCTGCTCCATTATGAACCCCTCTCCCCTATATATTTGATTTAATTAATTACTTTTCATTTTGATCTGTATTCTTCATTCAACATATTGTATAAATAACAGAAGGTACAACTCTCAGCAGAGTTACAGAAAGGGAGATATGAGGTTTGCATGATCTAAATAAATCAGCTATCCAATTGTTCCCTTCTTCTGGCAGTATACAAGCAGGAGCGTCCAAACTTCCTCTTATAAGATTCGAAGCATCCTGGAAATTGAACTCTTAGGACGTTGAATTTCTGAAGCAAACCTTACAGTATATCCATCATTAAACTGATCTCAAAACCAAATGCAACTGCAAAATATAATGTATTCCTTTTCAGGTACAAGTATCATCTTATAATTTATTTGCATGAATCACTTTGTCGCCTATAAATAGTCTTTATTAGGGCTGCCGTTTGCAAAAATAGAAATTTTCTTTTGCAACTCAGAAATTCGGCTATATAAATATAAGTTTTGTTTTGCTTTGTTACTTTTGCTGCAGCCTCGTCTACTCGAGTTCCGCCTGCCTTTTCATCCTCTGTTTTAAGTTTATATTTATATTCTTACATTCTAATATTTATGTTCACTCCAACATTCCCTCCTCTCTTATATAGTATATAATATTATGTTTATTTGTTTTATATTATATATTTTATTCAAGTGAATATATATATATATATATAAAAATTTAATTATATATTAAATAATATATAATAATTATAATATAACATCATATAACAAATGTCACATAAATATTTATTTTTATAGTATTGTAATTATTGGTTTTTTAGATTTGATAAAAATTAAATGTAAATTTTATTAATGTAAATAAAAAAACATATAAAATTTGTTAATTATAATGTTTTAGTATTGTTAATTAGTTATTTGCATGACTTAATCCTAACTCTAATTCATACCTTAATTCTAATTATATCCCTAATTCTAACCTTAAGCATAACTTTAATCATATGTCTTTTTTATATCTAATTTAACCAAAATTCCCTTTGATTTATATTCCTAGAGCATCCTATAGCTTCAAGAGTAGTGATTATTCCATCTATGATGGATTTGGAGTGAACCCACTTTGTTATTTTAAAATTATGTTTAGAAGTATTCCTTTTAATCTATTAGATATTTGCCTTATAAATTATTTTGTAAACTATTTTGCACAAAGAAATGGACCTAAAATCATCCAATGATTTTGTAGTCCTCTTCTTTTGTATTAGTATAATAAAACTATTTTTATTTTTATTTTTGGATTCTATTGTCACATCCAAGAGATCCATACAAATGATATCCTAGCATTATTGAAAAAAACTTGATGAAAATTCGTAGCCTTGTTAGGTGCTAGTAAAAAGAGGCACTTTTTTAGCACCTCTAAAGAGAAGGACCTCTTGGTGGAGTCATTTATTCCCGAGACCATGCTAGGAATGTTGTCTAATAACCTTGAAATTAAGGCTTCATTAGTATTTTCAATATTTAATCATATAGTTATTTTAAGAGTTTTTTTAATGTATTTACTATTTAACTTATCAAAGTGAATAATTGTTTACTATTTTACTTATTAGAATTAGTATGTAAACTCTTTAATAGATTTTGTTAACACACTCATTGTCACCACAATCTATCTTTTGCTATCACTATAACTAATTTTTTAACATATGAATAATTGTCAAAGATAAAATAATAACTTTATGTCAAAAAATAATAATTTTACATGTTTACAACAAAAGACACTTTTATTTAATACTTTTAAATGTAATAACCAACAATTCAAACTAATATTTTAAAAATTAGAATTAAATTTATATTAATTATTATTTTCCAATCTGAGAATGATACAGTCATGGAAAGTGCATGAAATCGATCGGCAACATGAAAATTTAATGATATTTCTATACGAGAAAACAAAATAGATAATACGTGAAAAAGACAAAGAAATCATGGAAAAGGCATGAAAAATATCAAAGTAGCCAATAATATGAAGAGAGTTGAAATAACTATGGTTCAAGCCTTTGATGCTTTTTATTTATTTTCATCTCTTCATTGTGAGGAATTTAAATGCTCAAAAACACAAAGTTGATGCTTTGTTTCTCAATCAACTGGAAATACACAAAACTCAAAATGCGGAAGCACGAGGAGACATGAAATAATTCCTTTCTGTTTAATAATTGGAAATGAGATTACATAAAAACATAAAACTTAAAACTCAGAAAATAAACCTAAGCTATAGACTACAAATTTTTTGGAGCCTTCAAGAGTTGCTCAACCAGACTTCTGACTTTCAGGAGCTCTTGGGAGCTCACTGTCAGGAGCTACGCAAAACTCTTTTAGGAGAAATCACTGCTCAGACATAAACAAAATACAGTTTTTGTTGTTCAGGAGCTTTTGGGAGCTCACACAAAAAAATACACATAATCTGTTGCTATAAAACTAAACATTCTCCAACTTGCTAACTAATAGAACTTGTTGCCTTCAATTAATTTTGTCTCTTCAACATTCCCTCTTCAAAATTCAAAATTACCTACCACCATAAATTCAAAATTCAAAATGAGCCACCACATTTATTTCGGGAACTGCAGGGATGATCCCCAAAATAAAAAAGGCTCTTAATGGGTAGGTGAAGCTGCAGGGGGTCTAACATGAGAGAAGGAGGCTCAAGAGAATAATAAATTCCAACACTCTCCCTTTATCTTGAGTTGATGAAACAAGATCAATCCTTATCCAAATCAACAATGCCTAATATGCTCCTTAGGCGCTTGAAATTGTCCCTGCTCAATGGCTTGGTGAATATGTCGACTAGCTACTACTCATAACTACAAAATACCATTTTAATTTCACCATTTTCCACCAATTCTCTAATGAAATGATACTTTATTTCAATGTGCTTACTTCTTCCATGAAACACAATATTTTTTGTCAAGGCTATTGATGAAACATTGTCACAAAAGATTGTTGTTTCGTCCTCTTATTCTTCTTTCAAATTTGCCAAGATTCTTCTCAGCCAAATAGCTTGACATGCTACTGCATTTTCTGATATATACGCAACCTCAATTGTTGATAGGGAAACTATAGGTTTCTTCTTGGAAGATGATGAGATAGCTCCCAGACCCAAATGAAACACATAGCCTGATGTGCTCTTCCTATCATCCAAACTTCCTATCCAATCACTATCCATGCATCCAACCAAACCAAACTCATTTGTTGTTGTGTAAAATATTCCATATCCTTTGGTGCCATTTACATACCTTAAGATTATTTTACCCACTTACCAATGGGTGTCTCTTGGAGTCTCCATAAATCTAGAAATAAGACTCACTACCTGCATTATATCAGACCTAGTTACAATCAAATACATTGAACTTCCAACCAAACTTTTAAACATTCTTGAATCTACATTCTTGTTGCAATCTTCCTTGCTCAACTTTAGACCTATGGTTGTTGGTGTTGGGGTAGGCTTGCTTTCAAGAATTCCTAAATTTCTTCAAGATCTCATTTGCTTATTTTTCTTGAGAGATAAGCATACCATCATGCATTTGTTTTACTTCTATGCCTAGAAAATATCTTAGGAGATCTAAATCTATCATTTCAAACTCTATTTTCATTGCCTCTTTAAAATGAACAATAAGGAAATCATCATCCCCAATAAAAAATAGATCATCTACATACAAGACAATAATCAAAATATTACCATTTGTTGCCTTGATGTAAAGAGTGGGCATGCCATCACTTTTTCTGAAGCCATTGCTCATCAAATATGAGTCAATCTTGTTGTACCATGCCTGTGGAGCTTGTTTCAGCCCATAAAAAGCTTTCAAGAGCTTATAAACCTTGTATTCTTCACCTAAAACTTCATATCCAAGTGGCTGGTCCACATAAACTTCCTCTTTCAACACACCATTTAAAAAGGTGGACTTCACATCCATTTGAAACACCTTCCATTTGTGTAGGGCTTCAATTGCTATGACTACCCGCACAGTCTCCATCTTTGAAACAAGGGCATACATCTCATCATAATCTCTCCCAAATTGTTGTTTGTACCCTTTAACTACCAAACGTGCCTTGTGTCGCTCTATGCTTCCTTCGACATTTCTCTTGGTCTTGTAGACCCATTTCACCCCAATAACTTGCTTTTTGGGAGGAAAATCAGTTAGCTCCCATGTGTTGTTCCTCTCTATTGCATCTATCTCCTTATCCATAGCCTCACACCATTTATCCTCTTTCACAACATCCTAAAAATAAATCATATCACTATGAGAAAACAATGCAAAATTCATGTTCTCATCAAACTCTTCATCATACCTTTCATCTTGGTAGATCTCCCTTAGAATCTTGGTCTTCTTTGGCATTAGGGATACAAGAGTGGGGTCTGAACTTTCACTACTAATGTTGCTCTATTGAACAAGCTGATTCGGGAGCTCTCGAGAGCTCTCAAGACCCAATCTTTAGGCTATTTTTGGCTGCTTCCCTTTCTATATACTCATTTTAGGAGCTTTCAAGAGCTATCAGGAGATCTTTGCGGCCAATTCTCTAGTTATCTGCAACTATGTTCCTAACTGTCTTCCAGCTTTAGGATTTGTTAGGAGTTGTTGGGAGCTCTCTGTGACTAAGTTCTATGATAGTCTATTTAAGTGTCTATTTGCTTCAAGAGCTCTCAAGAGCTATCAGGAGCCAATTGTTTTTGTTGTTGCAAGATCTTGCCAATCTTCAAACTCATCTTCTTCATCATCCTAAAATTTTAGGAGCTTTCGAGAGCTATCAAAAATTTTCGTGTCATCCCATGACTCATCCCCTAAGAACTCCACGTCTCTAATGATGATTTTCTTGATGACCGGGTTATACAACTTGTAAGCTTTGGAATCTTCACTATAGCTCATGAAAATGCACTTCTCACCCTTTTCATCCAATTTATGCCTCTTTTTAGTCACAAGTGTGTATGCCACACACTCGAATACTCTCAAGTGCTCAACTATCCATTTGCATTTTCTTGATACCTCTTGTGGTATTTTTGTCACCGACCTCCTTTGTTCGACTTTTATTTATCAGATACATAGTTTTTGCTAAAACCTCTCCCCAATATTTAGTAGGGATTCCCTTTTCTTTTATCATGCTCCTTGCCATCTCCATGATTCTCCTATTCTTCCTCTCAACCACTCCAGTTTTGACACTCCATGTTAGATCCTTTTTTATTCCATTTTTCCTACAAAAATTCACAAAATGATTGGAGATATACTCTCCTCCTCGATCTGACCTTAGGATGTTGATGAAGTGTCTGCTCTCCTTTTTTATCTTGGGCCTTAAACAACAAAAACTTATCAAAATCTTCAGACTTATGCTACAAAAAATAGACCCATGTCTTATGGTTGTAATCATCAATGATGGTCATAAAAAATTGGCTTTTACCAATAGATTTGATTTTCATAGGGCCTACCATCTCCAACGGTTCTCTTTCCCTTGTAGAGTTTCTCAATTGAAAGGGTTGCCTATGTTGCTTTCCCAAAATGAAAGTCTGACACCTAAAATTAGGCTCTACTATTCTTGGCAAACCATCAACCATTTTCTTCTTGAACAAAAGACTGAAACCAACAAAGCCTAAGTGTCCATACCTAAAATGCCATAGCTTGGGGGGTGTTTTTTTTTTTTTAAGTACACCCTAAAAGAGCTCTAGAAGGTAGCAATCCTTCATTTTAAATAGTATCATAGATGAATGGCCAACTCAATGGGTAAAGGAGGTTTGCACCCTTGACCCCTGCACTTTAGGCTCTGCGGGACCAAGGAGGGTATTTCCGAGAAAAGTTCACATAGATTTATCAAAATGAGGGAACATCATGCGAAGATGTATTCCTTTACACACAAATAAAGATTATTTAGCAAAAATCTTGGCTGGCTTTACACAAATAACCCCGCATTTACTAGGAAAAGGGAATCATTTTGGATTTGCATCTTAGAATTATCAAGATTTGATTTAAGCTCAACATCATTGTGAGTCATTGACAAGGTATACCGGGCAACCTACTAAATTACAGATATATTCATAAAACACACCAGTGCCTCATCCATTGGGCACGAAGTCAAACACATGACAGTCGGTAATGCACAAATCATGAAATCAATGGCTTCTTCCCATAATGCCTTACATTATGAAAATTTCACTTCACCAAAACACTACTTCTTATCAAAATCCTAGGTGATTTCTTACAAACATAAAAATCCTTTCAAGTATTTTAATCAACCCCTTTGTCTAAAACAAGAGAATAGATCCTGCATTCAATTAGGCATTGAAAGACAAATGATAAAATGCTTGGTTTTTCATTCATAATATTATAATAGTCACACACAAGAGAGAAGCTATCCTGATTTTATATATTCATCATAATATCAACAAGTTATGCAGAATAATCTAAGATCATCATGTACGAGATTCGAACCCAAGACAAAACTCTAATATGTCATATATACATTATGCATTCCATTTACATTCAGCTAGCACCTAAGCCATTTTAAGACTCAAAAATGATATTGGTCCTTCTGAAATGAACCTTGAAATCCCTTTTATAATCCAAGGGAGCAACAAGAAAAGGGTTCATATCAGTTACATTTCATGGTAATTTCGAGGCCATTTTTCCTCGTGGGGCTTTATCCCCGAATAGTTATGATTTCATTCATGTATTATGGGAGAGAAAAAATAACAAAAGTGGCACCAAATCATTGGGAAAAGATGCCACACAAGCCTTAGGAAAGGTGTTGCCATCGGAATCCACACTTACCAAAAATGGTAAAAGTCACCATCACGCCAAACAGAAAAACAAACCTCTTGTAACACCCCTATCAAAAATCACATCATCAACCTAGGACCCCATCACCACCAACCAAGACACACAGGCATCACCCAACCTTGTTACTAGCTGGGTGGACACCCTCAGCTGGCCTCCTCATACAGAGTGGAGTTGCAACCACCACCTCTTCATCAAAATTGGTATAAGGTACAAGGGAAACAAGGGAATGGTCACTGCCAGAGCCAAACCCTTCATCTTCTCCTGAAGAGTTGTCACTTATCACTACCAAAGGACTAGATTTTTCGAGAAAAACCTTAGGGCCGACCACCATCACCGTTAATTATTTCACAAACAACCCAAATTCCTTCTTCTCACATTGACCCAATTTCTCTACAGAGGCTCATGGTCAAATATTATAACCATCTCTAACAGCAGCAACCCTCCTTGCTCACTTTCGATCGCTCCTCTTCGCTCTCAGAATGACAAGTTCTTCTTCAACCATATTTATCTGCTCAGGTTTATAAGCCAGTGGCTCCTACAAACTGAAATGACATGATGTGCATACTGGTATGGAGTAAAGGGTTGACTGACTCATCGTGTTAGTAACACAAGTCAGATATACACAAAAAACAAGTAGCACTCACCAAGAGATCCCAAGATAAAACAACGTGAACTGCACTAGCACCAGACACAAAGAAGGTTGCCAAAACGTAGTAGGAAAAGCATAGTCATTGAGGCACTAGCCCACAACCTTGGCAAGAACTCACCACACATCAATAATTACTGCTCAACAGCTATGATAATTAGCCACAAGCACAAATTCGAAAGCATAATGGTGAATAGTTTGAAGGAAAATCTTCATTAAACAGATAAATTCCTAGCATGCTACAATTAATGGCCACTCTGGTTCACTCACGTGACTAAAAAATCAATCAGTGGCATGCTTCATCTAAACCGTTGATCACCGCAAACTAAAGTTCAAGCAATGAAGATCATTAAGGATCACCACTTGCTTTATTGGTCGTACTTAGAAATAGCGAAGAACTGCTTTAAAACTACCACGTACCCCTCCTTATCCTGAGGCTATCTATCCCTAGAATGCACATCGTCAATCCAACAACCTCGAGCAAATCCTAGACATGGTTTGAAAATATTGCTCGTCGCCAATTCATCCTTGCCATACATGTTTCATCCAATGATGGCTAAGAAGCCAGCAATGAAACATCAACCATTGACCTTGATCATGCAAGGATCCCTATCGTTGTTACCTAGCCACATCATTGATCACTCTTTGATACCCGCTAGCATTGTCCTATCCTATGATAAAATGAGCACATGGAGATGAAAGGACTTAGTCCATCGGAAATCACGGGTTTCATCCCAGCCCGCAATGGGAAACATGCGACAATGGTGGAGTCAGTGATGAAGACCATAAGTATTGCATTGGCACCAAACCCTATCGCAACGCCCATAGCATGTTAGCCCCCAAGTTAACCAGCCCTATCCAGCGAAACATTGCACCCTAGCGATGGAATACAACCAAGCCATTGCTCTTCGTGGGTTCAACAACATCTTGCACAAAACAATTCACAATAGTTAAGAGGGGAGCGATGGGTCAAAATCTTGACCGTATCGTTCATCGGGCGTTATTTCCTCAAGGACACAAAAAACATGCAAATACATGCAAGTGGCCAATACAAAAGATGAAGGACATTGCTCATCACGGGTTTCTTGACAAAACTAGAAAACGGACAGGCGATGGGCAATGTGAAAATCAAACCCAACTTAAGGAGAAAATATAAGCAGGTGCGCCAAAGGTTGTTTTATAAAATGACCTAGTTATGGCGGGCAAGACAATGAAAGGGTTGATACTTCACGAGACTTGGGACCATGAAGGATTAATAAGATGACCAAAAACCGACTCAACCAGTCAACATAAAAATAGAAAACCCGAAGCCACAAAGGACACGGACATGAAAAATTCACAAGATCAAAACCCTAGGATGATGACCAATAGGGTTTAACCTCAATTTTCATTAAGTGGAACCAAGAAAATTTAAAGGTTCCACCAATGGCTCCGAGTGGGGATGTATGCCTCTTGCAGGCTTAGAAAGATCTCAGAATCTCCAGTAGAAGCAGACCATTTGAATAAAAAAAAAATTGATCTTGGGATTTATTTTAGTTCTGCTTGCTTTGATGTGGTCTGATGGACCCCTACCACCAAATGGAAAAGAACACTCAATTTTTACCCCTATCAAAAACCTTGTCCTATTGTTTTTGCGGTGGAAATACCCATAGATCAGGCATGCCAAGGTAACTCAAACTAATCCAATTGGCATCCCCACTCCTATCCTACATGATTTTCTTAATTTCATCGGCCTGAAAAACCCAAATCCCATCTGACTGAGATGGTAAAATAGAGTATTCATATCTTGCCCGGTGACTGTCCAAGACATTATTTTGAAATTCTTCATTTATGTCACAGCGCACATTGGAGTCACCCTTTTCAATGTTAAAAGGAAATGACTCGTCGCTAATGATATCCCTTTTACAATAAAAGTGAGTATTGTTATTATCCGGCAAGAAAAAATATGTAATGAGGCCCCAAAGCTAAGGAGAGTCTGCAAAAAATTCCAGCACACAATCATACTAGTCACCATCACATATCAGATTAAGTGCATGCACATCAGATCTTTTCTCATCACAAGGCTTATACTGAATTATCTTGATCATTATGCCTATCCACCATTTGGAGGATTAACTGATCTAAATTAGCAGCCACAATAGAAGAATGTGAGTCATTCATATCACCTTTGCCTTTAAGCTCGGCCACCACATTCATGTTATCATCAATACCTTTGCAAGGCATATCTATTATGAAATCATCAAAGCTTGCAACAAATAGTGGATTACCCCTACACCAATAAGAATAAACTCCTATCTTTTCATCTATTGGTGAAGATTCATCATATAAGGGGTTTTACCATATTCTCAGTTTACTTACATCCACCCCTATTAGCTGGGTATTCGGGTCACAATCTCTCATACCTTGAGAGTCTTCATCAAGATCATCTTCATCGCTTACACTCAGAATTATGGAACCACACTCTAAAAATTCATCATACGAGGACAAAACTCTAGCCTCGACCACTTGAATCCCCTCATGATCACCAACATGTCCCCTATCATATGCTACAAACCTCATCTCCACTACATAATATGATATGTATCCAACAAAACTGTAGTCTAAATTCATCTTGTCACCAGAGGAACCACTAATTTGTGTGTCATGATCGTTAATTCGGCCAGGAAGTGATACCCCCTTTTTCTCCTGCTTGTCTTTTACCATACCCCAAGGGTGGAAATCAGGGACCACTTCACCATCCTAGTATGGTATCTCAAAAATTACATCATTCATTAGACAAACAAGATTACCAACACACTATTCATGTTTAGACAAATCATCTTGCTCTAACAGCGAGGATTCTTGATCGTCCTGGTAATAAGTATCCTCGACATCACTCTAATATGATATTTGTTGTTCTTATTCATTTTGAATCCTCTCAATGATCCTGATCCAATAAATGACTTGGCTCAAGGCATGGGGATTTACCTCTTCTAGTAGAGCACTCAATCCAGGTTGATATAATTCACAAAACAAATCAATGCATGTAAGGGCACTAGGCCTAAAATTTTTAGGTACATCAAGAAAATCATTTTTTAAACCTCAAGAGAAGATGGTCAAGGGACTCAGCCTCGTGCCTTTGCAGGTCACACAACCTCCAAACTGTAGATACTCGATCATCTCTGTCATGCATAGGGACATCATCCCCTTCAACCACAATATAACCTTCATGTGGTGCTATTGATGGGTTAGAGACAACACAAATCTCATTCTCATGTTCTAACTCACCATTGACTAACTCGTCTATCACGGTAGCATCATGGGGAGTATTTAATTTCTCATCACAAATATTGAAATCTGCCCTCATCATTGAGTATTTCAAATTATTCTCAATGTCTATAGCAATGTGATATGCTTGTTGTAGTGTTGTAGGTTCCTTATCTCTCAACAAGCAACTCATTTTTCTATCAAATTCTCCCTAGTACACAACAAAACATTCAACGTCACTTGGTCTTATGTGTGTTTTAATCTCCCTTATCACCTTTGAAAATCGAAGATTAAATGAAGGACCAACTCCTCTTCATTCTTTTCCATGTCCATAAATTTTTGTCTAACCAGGGCCAGATCAATCATTTCTCCAAATTGTTGCATGAACACCAATTTGACATCTCTCCATGAGTGTATAGAAGACACAGGTAAATATGACAGCCAATATCTAGCATCTCCTTTCAAATACTTAACAAACAGTTTCATAACTACATCTAAAAAGGTCACCTCATAATCTCCAATCACATCAACAATGTCCTGCAAATGTTGATTTGTCGACTCAGCATGTATACCTTTAAATATTGGTATCTTATTCCTGATCTTGTATAGTACAACATTTGGGTATCCACAAATGTTACTGAAATCCAAAGATTTGTACCTTTCACTATTGAAACCTCATTCATGGGACAAGGGGGGCCCATTGTTTACATCCTTGTCAAGAAGTGTGGCCTGACTAGACATCTTGTTGTTTCTATCAAGTCTTGTTACATACAATCCCAGGGATATTCAAAATCTTTTACTTAAACAAAACCGAAGCTCTTCGTACAATAAATTCCAATCTCTACTTACTTAGGATTATGATTTACATGTTCCTTTTATAACTACATATAATTTCATAGCCCTCATTCATAAACATGCAAAATTAACTACCATTTCCCTTAGTTTGTGCTCTTCTCAATTCGTGGGAAATCATTTACACTTTTGAAAATAAAATAATTCTCATCATTCAGTAACATAGTAATACGAGAATACTTGGCCTTCTTGCAACATTCACCTAGCTCTTCTTTTAACACACAGATCTGGAGCTTTAGCATCACCTATGTCAGGTTCTTTAGTCAGAGTCGCCATCTCCCACTGAGAGGAAATAAATGAAGCAAAATTTCTTATTACATCAACACGTTCTGGGTTTAACTCCACAAGGAAGTTACTTTCAAATCCTTTTGAGTTACGTTCCAGTCCATTCTTGACCAGGATGAAGAATTATTTAAGGTATGAACAATTCGTCCATACTACTTCCACCATTTGACTCTGTGATTCCAATATTTGCGTCTGGAGAGTGGAATTGGATCCCCACCAAAGTCGCCAATTTTTTTGGTGTTTTTTCCAATACACCCTAAAAGAGCTCTAGAAGGTAGCCATCCTTCATTGTCAAGCGTCTCACAGATGAATGGCCAACTCGATGGGTAAAGGGGGTTTGCACCCTTGACCCCTGCACTTTAGGCTTTGTGGGACCAAGGAGGGTATTTCCTAGCAAAGTACACACAGATTTATCCAAATGAGTGAACATCTTGCGTAGATGTGTTCCTCTACACACAAATAAAGGTTATTTAGCAAAAATCTTGGTTGTATTTACACAAATAACCCGCATTTTCTAGGAACAAGGCATCATTTTGGACTTGCACGAAGTTGAACACATGACAATCAGTAATACACAAATCATAAAATCAATGGCTTCTTCCCATAATGCCTTACATTATGAAAATTTCACATTCACCAAAACACTACTTCTTATCAAAATCCTAGGTGACTTCTTACAAACCTACAAATCCTTTCAAGTATTTTAATCAACCCCTTAGGCTAAAACAAGAAAAGAAATCATACATTCAATTAAGCGGGTATGTGCAGGATTATGATGGGCCAAAAAGTGGCGATATGATGGGTATGTGGCTGACGACTTTTTTTTAACCCAAAATTGATGAAATGAAAAGGGTTTTTAAAGGATAATCTCAGCTTTCCACCAATATAAATTATGCTTTATTTTGAGTTTAATAAATAATTATTATTAATTTTCTATTTGAATTATGAATAAAGTCCCGATTGAAAAACATCTATAGCTTTTAAATGGTATCACATTTTTTGAATCCAAAACATGTGTCACATTCTACGCTTTGCATGATATAGGATTAAAAAAAAAAAAATTGAATTTCATGAAGTTTTGACCAAGTTAAGGTGGTCAAACATACGAGTTTTTATGTTTTTCAAAATTTGTAATAAAAAATTCATAATTAATTATTTACTTGGAAAAAAATTCCAAAAGATATACATCACATCAGGACATGAGTCCTCTAATTATATCTAAAATATTATAAAAAAATATTATCATTTAATTGTGGTTAGGGTGGTTAGACAGACACCTACTTCTTATTTTTTCCTAAAATTTAAGTACTATTGCATTGAAATTTCAAATTTTCACCAGATAGTTTTTAAAAAAAATAAACCTAGTAGTTTAGAAACTAAACTCAATTTCCTATAGATTCTATTGTTACATATTTTTGAAATAATATAGATAACTTATTCAAATTTTTACGTCAAGTTGCCTAACTCTGATTTTTCTAAATTTTTTGCCACTTAAGGGCCTATTGTTTCCATGATGATCCTACACATACCCAAGCATTGAAAGACAAATGATAAAACTCTTGGTTTTTCATTGATAATATTGTAATAGTCACACATAGGAGAGCAAATATCCTGATTTTACATATTCATCATAATATCAATAAGTTATGCAAAATAATCTAAAATCATCATGTACGGGATTCAAACCCAAGACAAAACCCTAGTATGTCATATATACATTTTGTATTCCATTTACATGCAGCCGGCACCTAAGCCATTTTCAGACTCAAAAAGGATATTGGTCCTTCTAAAATGAACCTTGAACTCCCTTTTATAAGTCAAGGGAGCAAAAAGCAAAGGGTTCATTTTAGTTACATTTTGTGGTAATTTCGAGGTCATTTTTCCTCATGGGGCTTTATCCCCGAACAGTTATCGTTTCATTCATGTATTATGGGAGACCAAAAATAACAAAAGAAGTGCCAAATCATTGGGCAGAGATGCCACACAAGCCTTCAAAAAGGCATCGCCATTGCAATCCACACTTATAAAAAATGGTAAAAGTCACCATTGTGCCAAACAACAAAAACAAAAATATTGTAACACCCCTGTCAGAAATCACATCATTGACCTGGTACCCTATCACCACCAACCAAGACACATGGGCATCACCTAGCCTTGTTACTAGCTGGGTGAATACCATTACCTGGCCTCCCAACAGAGAGTGGTGTTGCAACCACCACCTCTTCATGAGAATAGGTATAAGGAACAAGGGAAATAAGGCAATGGCCATTGCTAGAGTTGAACCCTTCATCTTCTCCAAAAGAGTTGTCACTTATCACTACCAAAGGACTAGATTTTTTGGGGAAATCCTTAAGACCGACCACCATCCCCCTTAATTATTTCACAAAAAACCTAGATTCCTTCTTCTCACGTTGAGCCAATTTCTTTGCACAATCTCATGGTCAGAAATTATAACCATCTCTAACAACGAACCCTCCTTGCTCACTTTCAAGCACTCCTCTTCACTCTCAAGATGACAGGTGCTTCTTTGACCATATTTATCTGCTCAAGTTTATAAGCCAATGGCTCCTGCAAACTCAAACGATGTGACCTATGTAATGGCGTGGAGGAAAGGGTCGACTAACTCATCATGTTATTAACACAAGTCGGATATACACAAAAAATAGGTAGCACTCACCAAGAGATCCCAAGATAAAAACAACGTGAACTGCAATAGCACTAGACATAGAAGATTTTGTGAAAACATAGTAGGTAAAGCATAGTCGTCAAGGAACTAGCCCACTACCCTGGCAAGAAATCACCACATAGGAGCAATTACTGCTCAGCACCTGTGATAATTACCCACAAGCTCAAATTTGAAAGCAGAATGGTCAATAGTCTAAAGGACGATCCTCATTAAATAGATAAATTCCTAGCATGTTGCAATTAATGGCCACTTTGGTTCACACGAGCGATTAAAAATCCAATCACTGGCATGTTGCATCTAAACCATTGATCACCGTAGATTAAAGCTCAATCAACGACGATCATTAAGGATCGCCACTTTCTTTACTAGTCATTTTTAGAAATAGCGAAGAACTTCTTTAAAACTGCCACATACCTGGCCTTATCCCAAGGCTATCTATCCTTGGCACAAGCACCATCAATCCAACAACCATGAGAAAATCCTAGCCACAGTTTGAAAACATCCCTCATCGCTAATTCATCCAAGTTTCCATACATGTTCCATCCAGTGATGGCTAAGAAGCTAGTGATGAAAGACCAACCATTGACCTTGATCAGGCAGGGATCCCTACCGTTGGTACCTAACCGCATCGTTGATCACTCTTTGATATACGCTAGCATTTTCATCACGATAAAATGACCACATACAGATGAAAGGACCTAGTCCATCAGTGGTCGCAGCTTTCATCCCAGCCCGCAACAGGCAACACACAAAAATTGTGGAGCTAGCGATGAAAACCATAAGTATTCCAATGGAACCAAACCCTATAGCAACACCCATAGCATGTTATCCCCCAAGTTAACCAGCTATATCCAATGAAACATCGTACCCTATCAATGGAATACAGCTAAGCCATCACTCATCGCGGGTTCAACAACATCCTAGACAAAAAAATCATGATAGTTAAGAGGGGAGCGATGGGTCAAAATGTTGACCGCATTGCTCATCAGGTGTTATTTCCTTAAGGACACAAACAAACATGCGAATACATGCAATCAGATCATATAAAACAAGAAGGGCATCGCTCATCATGGGTTTTTTGAAAAAACTTGAAAATAGATAGGTGATGGGCAATGTGAAAATCAAACCCGACTTAAGGAGAAAATATAAGCACGTACACTGAAGGTTGTTTTAGAAAATGACCTAGTCATGGCATGCAAGAGAATGAAAGGGTCGATACTTCACGAGACTTGGGACCATGAAGAATTAATAAGATGACTAGAAATCGACTCAACCAGTCAACATGAAAATCCAAAACCTGAAGCCAAAAAGGACACAAACATGAAAACCTCACAAAATCAAAACCCTAGGATGATGACCAACAGGGTTTAACCTCAATTTTCATTAAGTGAAACCAGGAAAATTTAAAGGTTCCACCATGGGGTCTTAAATAGTACTCCTAAGGGCTACTAAATGTATTGTTGTACATTTTCCATTCATGAGAGGTGCAACAATGGACTGAGATAAGAAACATGTCTCAATCTTCAAAGGAAACATCTGGTTCTTCATCATTTGAACTGTTGCAAACACTTTATTCCTCTCATTCTTATCATAATGACACATTGACCCTTCTCCATCAACACTTTGTCCAACACTCATGAATTTATGCTTTAATCAAGGAGAAAAAATACATTTTGGACCTCCTTCTCACCTTGCTTGGTGCGGATCATGATAGACCCTTTTCCCTTGACTAGAACTACTCAATTGTTCTCCATTTTAATTTCAAAATTTAGATTTTTATATTAATGAAAGGAAATAAACTTTCATTACCACTCATGTGGTTGTTGCAACCGTTATCCAAATACCAAACTTCAAGGCTATCTTCTTCACTAATGTTGCACATGATGAAGGCTATGGATTGATTTCCTTCATCCACATTTACATTTTGTCTTGGCTGATTATTATGCTTTTTCCAACACTTACTCACATAATGAACAAATTTATAATATTGTTAGAATTCAACATTGCTTTTTTCATTTATCTTATTCGAACTGTTGTTCTTCATGCCTCTTGAGGAGCTAGTTTGAGAATTACTTGCTCCCTCTTGACTTCTTGCTCATCCCGAGCTTTCTCCTTTAGCATTTCCTTTTATGGATCTGCCACAACCTCCTTGAGAGTTGTTTCTAACTCTCCCCCTTTCTCTTGCATTTGATTGAGCTTTAAATTATTTCTCTTAGTAAGAAGTAGCAGACCTATTTAGGCATTGCTCATGGGTTTGAAGAGAAACCATTAACTCATCCATCATCAATGTAGAGAGGTCCTTTGCCTCTTCAATAGCAATGATGATTTCATCATACCTCATGGGTAGACATCTGAGGATTTTCTCCACAATATTCTTCTCCTCCATCATTTCTCCATTCATTCTCAACGGGTTTATCAAACCTAATAATCTTGTGTGAAAGTCTGAAATAGACTCGCTGTCCTTCATTTCAATAGTCTCAAAATTTCTTTGAAGTATCTAGAGCTTCACTAATCTAACTTTGTCAGTCCCTTTGTAGCCAATTTGAAGGATTTTCCAAGCTTCCTTTACATATTTAGTTGCTTCTATTCTATGAAAAATGGCCTATGTCAAGGCTGCTTCTATCAAACTCAATGCCTTAGAATATTTCTTCTTTTGCTCCTTCAACTGGGTCTTCTGGTAATTTATGAGAGCTGCAAATATAGCTGGGTTAGTTACATCGATAAATACATTTATCAAAAAATCCCACAAATCATTGGTGACCATAATGGTTTTCATCTTCTTTGCTTAGAAATAATAGTTTTGTCCATTAAAGGATGGTGCATGTTTCCAACTCTTCCCTTCATCTCCAACCATGTCTCCTACAAAAAAATTGATAGCTAGAAAAAAAAATTCCCTAACTCATGAAGAAATGGGACCTACAACTCTGATACCATGTCAGGAATTTAAATGCTTAAAAACACAGAGTTGCTGCTATGTTTACCAATCAACTGGGAATACACAAAACTCAAAATGCAGAAGAACGAGGAGACATGCAATATTTTCTTTCTATTCAATAACTGGAAATGAGATTACAAAAAAACATAAAACATAAAACTCAAAAAATAAACCTAAGCTATAGACTACAAATTTTGGGGAGCCTTCAGGAGTTGCTTAACTAGACTAATGAATTTCAGGAGCTCCTGGGAGCTTACTGTTAGGAGCTACACATATCTCTTTCAAAATAAATCACTACTCAAACATAAAAAAAATACAACTGTTGTTGTTCAGGAGCTTCTAGAAGCTCACACAGAAAAAACTTGGCATAGTCTTCTACTACAAAATTGAACATTCTCCAACTTGCTAACTGACATAACTTTTTGCCTTCAATTATTTTTGTCTCTTCAACATTCCCTCTTCAAAATTGGAAATTACCTACCACCATAAATTACAAATTCAAAATGAGCTACCACATTTATTTATGGAGTTGTCAAGAGCTACAGGGATGATCCCCAAAATAGATTGGGCTCCTGACAGGTTGGTAAAGTTGTAGGGGGTCTGATGTGATAGCGGGAGGCTCAAGAGAATAACAAATTCCAACATTCATTAAGATGAATTATAAATATTGGATTGAAATATATGGCAGGGCATAACATCCTCTTGTTTGTTTCTTATCTTAGTTTGACACTCTTGAGAATAAAACATAAAACTGGTTCTTAGAAATTCATTTTTCCCTAATTCAAGAGACAAGATAATAGCTCTGAAGCCACCATTGAATCCCATCTTTATCTTCTTTCACTTATCTTTTAACTACAATAGAAATCATATATTTGTATATCTATGGTGTTGCCTTTGCTTATACTAGTTAATTGTCTCTATGTATAAATCAATAATGCTCATGTTTATATAAAGGTTATAAAATAGCCATCTTTGTTATTCTTTTCTATTTAAAATATTTAATTACATTCTATTTTTTCCTTTTTTAGGAGGCATCTTTTACCATATTTATTAATTAAAGAAAAAATAAATAATAAAATATATTTTTATTTTTATTAATTAATAAATATAATCAGATGTTCAATTTGGTTTTTACATATGCATCCTTTATAAATAGTTTAGAATTATATTTTCAAAAATAGGTTTGATTGGAAAAGCATAATTTAGAATTATACTATTGTCTTGTAATGCATAACCCTTGTAAATGGAGAAATAAATGTTAAGGTTTTATCATAATAGATTCTTTAATATAAAGTCACTAACAACTTCAAAGCCAAGATTTACAAATTTTGGTTACAAAATATAATATCAATTATTTGATGTTTTATCACAATCTAGTTCTTTGGTTTTATCCTATTGACTTATATCTCATTCAAAATATTAAATAATTCAAAAATAAATTATACTAATTGAATAATTTAAAAAATAGAAAAATATCAATCTCAATCATATCTCTATCTAAAATATAAAATGAACTTTTGAAAATTAAAGAAAATGTTGTACTTAAAAATATATCAATGTATTAAAATGTAAATAATAATTCATAATAAAAACTAAATAAATCTTAATATAGATAATTATTTTATTACATAGAAAATAATTTATAATAACAATATCTAGCTAAATTGTTAGTTTTAAATAAGTTTTTCATCTATAGTTTATGAATAATAGTTTATAATTACCTTTCTTTTATAATGCAATCCATAAACTTTATGTTATCTCTCACAACCAAGTGTTTGGCCTCCTACTAATAAATCAAGTAAAAAAAATCATGCAATTCAATTCCTTCTTCCATTTTCCTCTTTAGAGAATCAAATTGAACAATGAAGGATTATCTACCTCTTGCTTTAGTTTTTTTTAAACTTGAGGATCATCCCTCTCTATTGTCAATGTTTTGTGTTTTTCTATGGCAAATTTGTAAATTTTTACTATCTAGATTGGTTTATGTATTTTCTGATTTGTATGTGTATGTACATATATTATACTAAACCACCAAAAATATAAAACTAACCTAGGGAAAGAGGATTCCCTATGCTAGGACCCTAGGGTTTTTCACCCTAGGAACACTTGGGTGTAGGAATGCCTCTCTTTTCACTTGAAGGTTATGAGATATTTGGTGGTTGCATTCAAAGGGAGGGTTGATTGATGAAGGTTGTGATATGTGTGTGTTATGTGTGGCTGAAAACTTAAATGAAATGATGCTAATCTAATCTATGAAATGTAAAAAAAGAAAATGTAAACTAAATGCACCTAAACTAAAATAACCTAAATGTATGCAAACAGAAGGGAAATTGGAAAGTTCAGAACTTCTGCACCTGGCAATGGAAACTTGTAGATGAGAGGCCTTGGAATATTTTGAATTTTTTTTAAAATTAACAGAGGGACACTTACGCCATGTTGGGCGACCCAGTCCTCCTATCGGAAAACTCTGCCGGACTGGGTTTTGAGGAAAAGGGTACCCAAAAATACAAAAACCCTTTTTCAGGCTTAGCACAAGGACAAGATCGCCAATAGTGGTGACCTAGTCCTCTTGATGCTTTCTAAAGATTCAGGGTTTGATTTCATGGGTCTCGGTTGGTACTTTCCTCCTCTACAACAGTTTGTGTCTAAAACTCCTAAAAATGACTTGCAACTTATCTTTTTGCTCCTTCTAGGGTTTGTTGCCTTGATGTGACTTGGATGGAATGTTTGTACTTTCTCCAACACTTTATACCTTGCTAAATCTAAGTAAAACTTTCAAAGCACATGCAAAGACCAAGAAAATGTTGGTGTTAGGGAATAGGGGTTTGCCTAAGTCAAACCCCTTTGATGGTAACAAAACCCAAATGAGAAAAAATGAAAGGAGAGATGCTTGAATGATAAACAATGTAAATTCTCACCAAATCCTTTGTTGTTGAGGTCTGTAAAATGCAAGAACAACTTCAATGGAGGTTTCTTGTGATGCCCTTGTGCTTAATTGCTTGCTTGGGAAGCTTGAGTGCAAGAGTACTTGTGAAGAGATTTAAAAATGATCTTGGGAGAGACTAAGAGAGGCAAAATGAAGATGAAAACCCTTATACATGTTAAACCCTAATTTTCCTCAAAAATGCAATATGATAGGCCGACACTAGGGTTTTGGGGGCAAATTCTTGTTAGGTTTTTGTCTCAAATTTGAAATTTATGCCAAAAGGGACTAGGTTGCCCAAGGTGGTGACCTAGTCCACTTGGACAATTTCAAGTGGTCGTCGAGAATAAAATGTTGATTAATGATGTGTATTAGGCTTGCCTCTTGAAACACACTTAAGTTGGGACTAAACGTACATAAAGGGGACAAATTAACACTGAAAAAGGGTCAATTAGTGGATGATAAGCCTAGGAAGATGTGAAAATTCCTTACAACACCTTGGAACAAGGCTTGAAAAGGGGTAAAAGGGTGTCATTTAGGTGAATTGTGTTGAAAGGGTCTTAGAAAAGTTAGGAAATGTGTTACAACACTTCACAACACCTTAGTAAAACACCGTTAGATTATTTTTGAATTGTAAGCTTTCAAGACTAAATTAAGGGAAAACAAGGCCAAAATCTTGTTGGCAACACAAGGGAAATCAACTGAGAGGGGGGTGTTGAATAAGTTTATATAGATTTCATACTTATTAACCCTTATTCTCAAATCTAATTAATAACCATGAAAGCATGAATAAAAAACACATCAGAAACACACATGTCACACCAAGATGTTTTACGTGGAAACCCTATTAGGGGAGAAACCATAGTAGAGATCAATCCACAAGTTTATACCTTGGTTAAAGTATAAGAAGAATAAAAGGGACATTCCCATGAAATTAGGAACACTTCCTAGAGCTCACTCCTCAAATACAAAGGAAGACTCGCTATATTACAGAAACATTCAGATTAAATCCATCTAAAGAATTTGAACCGAGAAAGTAGCATTTGCTAATGCCTGATTACAATTTTGGTTAAGCACATGAACACTTCTTCACTCTTCTTGACTCTTTTTTACACTCTGCTTTGCCTTCTAATGATCTGAACCTTATTTGCACATAGTATTCACAAACAGCATTCAAATAATTTTTATTCACACACTTTCAAATGAAGAAACAATCACTTATATATATCTATAGCAAAGAATTACATCGCTTCATGTCAGCTTCAACAAAATAATAAGATTCAAATACAAATTGTCGGCCCAAAACAATAAATATTATTAATGTGAGTCAACCAAGGTTGGTCATAACATAGTAGAGACCCAAAATAATGTCCTCACACACAAAAACCCTTCAAAGATTCTTTCTCAAAGATCTGCAACATGCTACACTCACCGTATCGGTCGTGAACATTAAAAGCATGAACACACAAGAGAAAATCATAGATCGTGAGAACAATGATCAATTTGGATGTGCAATAAGGATATAACACAATCTATAAATATCCATAAACATCATATGAACATACGCAACACCTTAGATTAACCGAATCACATTATCGCCTTCCATGAACACCAGATACAGTAATAGAATAACTTTCAGAACATAGAAACTTATAACTTGCTCAAATATTCATGCACACCTCTAAAAAATTTAGAGTATAAACTATATAGACTTGAAAACAAACCCTTTAATCTATAAATTCTCACCATCAACATACTGAACTTTCCATCATACTGATCTTCGCTGCTTCACAGATAACCTGTAATATATTTATTACAATTTTCTCAATATCCTCGACATCTACAGTCTTAAAAATATTTATGCTAATAGTGTTGACATCAATGACAACCACATATCAGCAACACAACCACAACATCTAAAATAATCCCCCTTTGGCATTGATGGCAACACATGATGTGAAAAACACCATCAACACAACTAACTCCAACACTTACTCCCCCTTAGGTTTTGACACTTTTCTTTTACAGATAACTCTTCTCGCCCTTTCTTTTTAACTCTTCCATAGTTTTTCAAATTACCCTTCTCCCCCTTTCACGTCAATGGCAAAGATGCACACAAGCTCTTGTGAACCCCTAAACCTACAAATGCACAAAGACGACAAACATTGTTAATGTTAGATCAAAATGCATGCAAAAATGAGGGATTCCCCATAAAATCTATCTATTCAAGCTAAGATTAGGAAAATAACGATGAAAGCAATCCTAATTAAGCTAATAGCATGATGATCCTATGGGGCAATTGGTGCCAATGAAATGTTACAATTGGCCCTTTCCCAATTCCTAAGTAGCAAAGATATGTGAGTCTAGAAATGGTCAAATCTCCAAAGAGATTTGAGCATAACCTTGGTATAAAATGTGATAAAATGATGAATTCTTGAATATGATGAGCAAAATTAGTTCTCAATTGGAAAGAGTAACTTTGCACGTGAATTGTGGATGAGAAATGAGGAGAAGAGTCTCCAATTTATAGACTTCTATTTGGAAGAAATGAGCGGGATTGAGCAATGTGGGACACGAGATAATCCAATGGCATTGTGCCACTTGTCCACATGTGATTGGAGGAGGAATGAGCACATTTTGGCCAATGTGCATGATAAATGCATAAATTTGTATTTGAAATGGTGAGTTGACTTCTTGAAGGGGGAAGAGAAATGAATTTAATGTCACTTGGCTCAAGGTCAAGGACATGTAAGAGGTATCGAATGCCTTGTTGGAAGGACCAAGTCCACTTGGCCTTTTTGAATTCAAATGAGGGAATATTCCCTTTTGATGCTTTGTGAGGGAAAATAGATGAATTAGTAAATCAAAGTAATTGATTTACTGTGCAAGTTACATTCTCTAGAAGATTTTAGTGAGAGGGATTAAGTTAATCATGGATTTGATTAATTTAATGAAGAATTAGGTGATATGATAATTTTAGACTTAGATTTATGGATTGATTTAAGTCAACAATTGAGAGCAAATGATTTATCAAATAAATGATTTCATTTATTTAATCAAGAAGGAATATTTTAGATTAAATTGGATAAGGTTTAATTTATTTAATTTAATAGGAGGACTTTAGAGATTTTAATTAAATAAAATGATTTATTTAATTAAACAGGGATGCAATGGTTAATTAAATTAATTGATTAATTTAATCTTTGGAAGAAGAAGACTTAACCCAATAAATAATGATTTATTAAATTAAGAGATAGAATGTGATGAAATGTTGAGAATGTGATTTAAGAGGAAACATTGTTAGTAATCAGGATCAGGTGTGCCAAAACGAACTTGTACATTTTCCATGTTTACATTTTGCCCCTCTTTCAAGCAATGTACTTGTTGCATTGATTCAAAGAATAAACTGTTGTGATCAAAGGTTCGGGGTTTTTTTATTTTTTTTAGATGCCCCACTACTACCCCAGTGGAAGGATATTGTTGGATATTTCCCCCTCGAGAGATTGGACGAAAATTTTGATTTTTTGGATGATCTCACAAAAAAGATGGCAAGGTGTCCGATAGGCCATAAATGCCCCAGAATGCCAGAAAAAAGCATTAAAATGCTAGAAGGGATGAAGAATGACTCTCGGTTGGACAAAAACGGGTTAAGGGGACCAAAACCCTAGCTGGAAGGTCAAATTAGGTCAAAAAACCCTAATTTTTAGACTTAAATAGACCTCGAGGGGTCACTTTCAATTCATTTGCAATCTTAGTCTTTGGAAAATTTCACATTTTAGCTCTGAGTCTTGGTTAAAATGGTGTAACGATAGCTTCCTAGGCACATGTCGAAGAGGGTTCGAACACACCAGCGGCCAGCCGGTGTAGGACCCATGGTATGTACCCCTATCCAACTTTCAAATTTATCATTTTACGTGCATTAAATAGGGTTCAAGTCTTGTACAAGCTACACAGCGCTATATGGCACCGTGGAAAATGCCTTATCGCAACCACGTGGTCCCCTATTGCACTGCATATGTGAAGTGTGTTGTGCGGGCCGCTTTGTAAATTAAGATTTAGTTAATTAAAATCCCATCGCATGCCCCTACTCCACCACGCGGCGTAGTTAGGAAATTAGGATTTGCGCTAAGTAGGACCGCATATGTAAAGTGCACCACGCAAGCCACTTTGTGGCTATTAAAATGTCAAACTCCACAGTGGTGGTGCAGTTTGGAACTTTCCAAACTGTGTCGCACCCGCAAACAACACCGCATTTTCCAGTTTAGGGCGAAATTTAACGTGAGATGCAAATGAAACTTTATTTTTTCTAACAAGATGGCCTTCCCTGTGTAGGAGGAGCCTGGTGCACTTTACTCGTAGGAGCACCAATGGCCAGTGCTTAATAGACTAGGGGATATGCATGAGTTGGTCCAGGAGCACTTTGGTGCCATTGGTCTCTAGTATGTTGCGTACGTCCCTCTCGTTTGGTCTCACTTAGTTATTCTTACGGCTCTGGCAGAGCGATGGTATAGTGAGACTTCCTCCTTCCATCTTCCTACCGGTGAGGCCACGATCACTCTTGAGGATGTATGGCGTATCCTTCGATTGCCTATTCACGGGACCCGAGTCATATATGATCCAGATGCTGACAGAGATGCTTGTTATGGGGTTATGGAGTTGGATGAGATTGAGTTTTGTGACGGTCAGATTGACATAGAGCTATACCACGGCTACGTGCGCACATATAGATTGATTATTGATGCTATCATCTTAGGCCTTGTAGTACCTGATCGGCGGGGCTGATACTTCAGTCCAGGATGGGGACTAGCGTGGGATCAGATGGTTCACCATAGGGAGTGCTTTTGGTGAGGACCAGGATTACTGGCGTCCCTCTATAGGGATCTTCATGAGTTTGCTTATTTGGACAGCAGGTCCATCAGGGCTGGAGGTACCCTATTGCATATCTGGGCATGGGAGAGGATCCCAGTGCTTCACCCAGATATCACACCAGTTGTCCTGGAGATAGATGATCCCCTTGTTTGGCGATATGGTGGGGTAGTGATGCACTTTTCTTTCACTGGCGTAGGTGGTATTCCACACTGGCGGTGAGTTCTCAATGAGATTAGAGAGTTCGTCTGGAGACCGTGGATAGGTGTTGGTCTGTGGTGAGATAATAATCAACAGCTCTTCTTCGCCTAGCAAGACAGGTTGATGTAGGGCTGAGAGCACACCATGATTGAGAGGTATCTTCCAGACAGGGTTGCTCATCAATTTGGGTAGGTACAGGACAGGCCCGATGACCAGTATGTGGCCATTTTTGCACGCACGACCAGAGAGACAGCATGGGGCCAGCCCATCTCGGTAGCTGAGGCGATATCCTCATTTAGGTAGTTAGTGGCTCGACCGTGGCCATATGATCAAGGGCTGGCAGATGCAGGGGTCACTCCAACTTATAGAGCATGGTTCAGACCTCCACTCAGATTGATAGTTCCAGGTGCAATTGTCCCATGACATAGACATAGGGGTCGAGCAACTGGCAGAGGGCAGGGCAGAGGACAAGGTGGGCCACCTCCTCATTAGACACCTCCCAGGGATGGGGCACAATAGTCACCTATCCGAGTAGGGGATCAAGATGTTCAATCAAGGGTAGATCCTCCACAGCAGCCAGCATAGCAGCCAGCACAGCAGCTAGCGGGACAGCCCGCGGGACAGTCCGATCATCGAGATGCGTTGATTCATCAGCTACAGGGGCAAGTTCAGGCTCTGACTATAGAGAGAGACCAGGCACGATCTGAGATGGATCAGGAGATAGGATAGTAGAGATAGTTAGAGAGTGCATCATCCTCATCCTAGGGTCGATCAGTCAATATTTGTGATTATAGAGAGGCCATCAGAGAGGCCGAGTACTATCGGTAACATTATCGCCAGGTAGTACCATGAGGCAACAGAGTGCCAGACTTTTCCCAATAGACAGGGAGGTGACCAGTAGAGGCCCATGGTGAGAGATAGGTTGGGGAGGACAGCAGCCAGTAGGGCCCACCCCGCTCTTGATCACAGGACAGTTTGTTTCATTTTTGATATATGCGATGTATTATTTTGGCCTTATTGTATTATGTATTCGATGTACATCTGATCCGATTTGTATCATAACAATATTTTTTTGATGATATATGAGATGATTCACATGTATGATATGCAGATGCAAATGTATGATGCTATGAGATGTTCATATTCTTATGCTTATGTGATGTGATGTATTTGATTGATGCATTTCTTTTTGTGTATTTTTCATGTTTTAATGATGTAATGCACATTAATGATGTTAATGGATGCAAATGTTAATGGTTGCAAATGTTAATGGACGTAAATGATTATGTATGATGTAATGATGTTTAAGATTTTTAGAATAACAACTTTATATTATTCTTCGTAACTTAAGATAATGCTATGATGCCATGTGTTTTAATGTTGATGATCATGTGGATGCAGGGTGTATGCATGGGCGATGCTTTGATTACTATTATGATACCATGTTAGTGTGGAAAGAAGGTAGAAGAAACACAAAATTAATGAATTAGTTAGAATGATGATGGTGATTTGCATTGCTAGGAATTGGGATTTTCAAAGGGTCAGTTGCGTTATGTTTGATAACACACATAGGTACTATGCATCAAGGTATAAAGGACCAGGATGGCGTGGTACCTAGTGTGATGGAATTTGACTTGAAAATCAGATGGGAGTATTCTTGTTCACACTTAACATACATACTTCATTCAGGATGTAGTTCAGACATTCTAAACATCTCAAACCAAAACATAGAAAAACAATCTTTCCTATGTGGTCAACAAGATACCTAAAATATCCTCCCTACAAACCAAACAAAACATGTACAACTATGTTAATTTACAAGCGTATCCCACAAGCATAGCAGATAAAAATATAATGATCATTACCCCATTCCCTTCTCTCTAAACCTGTTTTGTTTGGGCATCATCGAGAGGTCCTTGGAATGAGCATAAGATAAGTCAATAAAAGAAAAATAAAGAAAACCACACAAGCTAATGTTCTTCGTACCACTAGCCAAGACTAACTACTATGAGGGGTACCTGATGCTTATGTCCATTGCAGGAAAGCTTCATCCTAGGACATGTAGTGATCAGTGTTTTGATGGGATTGATTGGGTGATAAGCTATTGATACTCCAAGTTGACCAACTTGCTTGCTTTCTGACTTAGACTTCCAAGACTTTTGATGATTAAGCGTTCACTTTAGAACCTGCTAAACTTGCTTCTGACTGACTCACCAAAGGGTGAAAGTGACAATTGATTTTATTATGAGTGATTACAAATTATGGGTGAAAGCGAGATGAAATGGATGCACCATTTTGGTTTTTTCAAAATATTTTGAGGCTCTTTTTTGGAATTTTTACATTTTTCAATGTTTTTGGTATTTTCAAGATTTATGACAAACAGACTAACTTAAAGACCTATCCTAGGGGTCTCGAGAGCTGATCCATAGATTAGCCTTGCCTACATTATACATGCAAAGACAACATAGTTCGACTCACAATAGACTTGACTCAATGATAAGATGGACAAACGGATTGCCATTTTATTGCTTAAAGGACTGACTTAAGATGCAAACTAGATGGGCAAATGGATTACCAATGCGACGGATGCCTAAAGGACTAACCTAGATATCTCAGGGGATGATCAAAGATCAACCTTGCCTATGTTCAAGCTCAGAGACGATGTAGTTTGACAAGGTGAAAGACTGACAAGACTCAATGATGAATTTTTTGAAGATTTTTTGATATTTTGACATGTTTTTGGATTTTTTGATGATTTGGATGTTTTTGGATTTTTGATGAATTTGCAGAAGGTCACAAGAATATACATGAATCCAATTCGATATATGATATAGGAACATGCCCCTAGCGTGGTGTGATAGATTACTTTGATGAAGGCTGGACAAACTGACCTTAGGAATACGCCAAGTAGTACCATGGTGGAATATGATATGGACACCAGCTCAGGCTATGGTATGGATGCGAGTGGATGGGTGGATGGATGATTTGAGATGCGATGGAATGAGTGAATCATGCAAATCCTAGTAGATGGGGGGTGTTTTATTTACACTTGGTGCCTATTTGCTAGGTTTTCACCAAGGTACTTGTCCAAAGCGCCACTGAAGTGGTTTTCACTAAAGGACTAATTTTTTCTCTTTACTATTTTGAATCCTTTTTTTGATTTTTTTTATTTTTGCACTTTTGATTTTTTTGTTGTCTCCAAGACGCCTATTTTCCAGGTTTTCATCAAGGTAACCATTTTTTCAGGACTTTTCTGAATTTTATTTTTTTGTATTTTCTGGTTCCATACCTTGCAAGTGCTTAGGCATAAAAATTTTTGAGGTGAGAGCTATTTATGGGCTCCTGCAGAGGCTCACCTTCTGGTGTCGACAGCTGATATGCCCCTGATTTGTAACTTGTGGTGATGATGAAGGGTCCTAGCCAATTGGGCTCAAACTTTCCTTTTGTATCTGGGTTTGGCACATTCTTTTGGTTTTCTTTCAGCACAAGGTCACCAACTTGGAAAGTGTGTTGCCTGATCTTCTTGTTGTAGCTCCATTTCAGGTGATTCTGGTAGACCTTTAGATGATTCAAGGCATCCATGCACCATTCATCTAGTAATTCTAGCTCATTCAGTCTTGTAACCCTGTATTCCTCATCCATGATGAGGTTTTGCAGTGATATCCTCAGTGGCGGGAGCTCGATCTTGATGGGGAGGATGGCTTATGATCCGTAGACTAGGGAGAATGGGGTGGCACCTGTTGGCATGTAGATGCTGGTGTGGTAGGCCCATAAGGTGGGATTTAACTGCAAATGCCAGTCACGACCAGAGTCATTGACTATTTTCTTGAGGATTTTTAGAATGGTTTTATTTGTAGCTTTTGCTTGGCCATTGCCTTGTGGGTAGTATGGAGTTGAAAAGCGGTGTTGGATTTTTATTTTTTCACACAAATCATGAACATCCTGATTTTTGAAGGGTGTTCCATTATCAGAGATAATTGATTGGGGAACACCGTATCGGCAAATGAGGTAGTCCAAGATGAACTTGGATATTTGTTTTCCCATGATGTAGGCCATGGGAATTGCTTCGACCCACTTTTTGGAATAATTAGTGGGGGTGATAATGAACTTGTGGCCATTGGATAACGTGGGTGAGATTTTACCAATGAGATTGAGCCCCCACTGTGAAAAGGGCCAAGGTGTAACAATGGGATCCAATGGGAATAAGGTCTCCATGTTGTTGGCATTGTAGACACCTTTTGACAAAGCTATGTGCATCTCTCTCCATTGTCGGCCAGTAGTACCCGATTTTTAGCAACTTCTTATCCAAGGTCATACCACTCGAGTGTGAATCGCACATGCCATTGTGTACCTCAGTTAGAGCAGTCATGGCCTCCTCAGATTTTAAACAATGTAGCAAGGTTCCATCGATACTTCTGCAGAAGAGGGTCTCTCCTAGGATGACGAATCATGAAGACCTTTTGACGAAGGTTTTCTTTATGTTCGGGGTGATGTCAATTGGGAGGATTCCTAATCTTAGGTAGGTGTATATGTCATGGTACCAAAGATCACCAGGACCAATGAGTTCACACGCATATTCTGACTCTGGTACCTCAAACATGGGTACGAGAAGTTGTTCTATGAGGAATTCATGTTTCGAGACGTTGCGAGGAATGTATAGCAAGGATCCAATTGTTGCCATTGTGTTGGCTACACTATTATTTTTCCTTGGTATCTGCTCAAAGGTGATGTCGATGAATCATTCCTTCAAGCTTTCTACCACCTTTTTGTATGGTGTGAGCTTATCATCCTTAGTTTGGTATTCACCGTTGACTTGGTTGATGATAAGTTGTGAGTCCCCATAGACTTTTAATGCCATGATTTGCCACTATGCTGTAATCTTGAGGCCTATAGTTAAAGCCTCGTATTCTGCAATATTATTGGTACAGGGGAATGCCAGTTTATATGATCTGGGTATGCAGTCTCCTTGTAGGGTGATGAAAAACACATCGACTCCTGATCCTTGCTGCGTGTGGGAGCCATCAAAGTACAATTTCTATTGGTTGGTTGTATTCAGATTGAAAATGGACTCATCTAGAAATTCTGATATGAGCGGGTTGTCTGTGTAAAAGGGAGATTCTACTAGCTGATCTGCAGTGACTTGTCCTTTTATGGCTTTTCATTCTACATACTCAATATCATGTTCGGATAATATCATTACCCACTTAGCCATTCTGCCTGTAAGCATTGCTTTTGACAATAGATATTTTAGAGGGTCTATCTTGGTAATTAGCTTGATTTGATGAGCTAGCATGTAGTGTCTGAATTTCTGAGCGGAAAATACCAGTGCTAGGCAAGCCTTTTCTATCGATGTGTAATTGAGCTCGTGCCCCACCATTGTTCTACTAATATAGTAGATGGCCCGCTCGGTTCCTTTTTCATCATGTTGGGCTAAAAGGGCACCAAGGGTGGTTGTTGTTGCTAGGATATACAAAATCAATGATTTCCCTACAATTGGTGGCATCAACACAGGTGGTGTAAGTAGATATTCTTTTATTTTACTGAATGCTTGCTTGCATTTTTCATCCCATCTGAATGCTAATCCCTTGAGAAGCAGGTGTGAATAGGCAATATGTTTTATCTGCTAGTTGTGTTATGAATATCCGGATGGACTGGAGTCTACCTTGCAATCCTCTGAGTTGTTTTAACATTCTTAGCACTTCCATTTCAAGGATTTCTTTTACCTTTGCAGGGTCCACCTCTATCCCTCTCATCAAAACTATGTATCCCAGTAGCTTTCCTGATTGTACTCCAAATACACATTTCTTCAGGTTGAGTCTAACCTTGTATTGTTCTAGCCTGTCAAAGATAGCACTTAGAGTTGCTACATGGTCCTATCTCTTCTTTGATTTAGCCAGTATGTCATCCACATATTCTTTGACTGTTTTATGGATAATGTCATGGAAGATCAACGTCATGGCTCTTTGGTATGTAGCTCCTGCATTTTTCAACCCAAACAACATTACATTCTAGCAGTAGGTGCCCCAAGGACATGCAAAGGCTATCTTACGTTGGTCTTCCTTTACTATCATTATCTGATTGTATCTCGAGAAGCCATCCATCAATGATAGCATCTCATGTCTGGTTGTCATATCCACTATCATGTCAATGTTGGGTAGTGGAAAATCATCCTTAGGACATGCTTTATTTAGGTCCCTAAAATCAGTGTAGATGCGGATGCCCCCTTTTGGTTTTGAGACAGGTACAAGATTTGATACCCATTCTAGATAGTCGATCAGGCGTATGAAGCCAACATCTAGAAGTTTTTGTAGCTCAATCTTGATGAGTAAGGCTATTTGTGGGTGCATCTTCTTTAGCTTTTGTCTAACTGGTTTTGCTCCGAGGTAAATAGCCAAATGATGAACCACTACTTCAGGGTCTAGACCTGCCATGTTAGCATAGGTCCATGCAAAATTTACCTTTCTTTCTTTTAGGAATGCTGCCAATAGTTCTTGTTCTTCTGTTTGAAGTGTTTGAGCATAGAATGTGATTTGCGACTTTGTTTCCGTTTCCAAGTTGATAGGGTTGCACTACTCTGCTAATACTGTTGATTTCTCCTGATGTAGAGCAGTAGGGGGGAGATTGAATCTTCATCCTCCAGTGCCTCGGAGAGGTTTTCACCATTGGATGTGTCCTTCATTTTTACTATTTTGTGGTTAGAGAGTGCCACAATGTGGTTTTCACTCAATAACTCCGAGCTTATTCTCAATATTTACCTTTTGCGACTGAAGGACTCAATCATCTCCCCATAGTATGCATGTGTGTCCAATGTAATTTTGAATCCAGCCTTGTGATCCCCACATGGAACTGTATCCCTTAGTCCCATGAATTTTGAGAGTGCCTCATCATTTTCGAACAAGTCTAGAATCGGTGGTCCCCATTGGTCATGATCAATGAGTTGGGGGTGTACTAAGGTGATTCAGTGGGTTGGTTGGTTTGACTCAGCTGTGGAGGCACTTATCATTAACAAGGTGGAATCTTTGAAAAGCCTAGGGAGACCTGCTATGGTATCATCATCGTCACTACTAGCACAAACATCAGTGATGTCAAAAGTGTAATTATCTAGCGGGATACCTAAGCAAACGGGTGGTCTAGGAGTGTTTTTTGTTACCTGAGGAGAGGACCTGACTGCTCTTCTGGGATTTCCTCTGCCACGTACGATTATACTCAGAGGAGTATAGCCAAGGCCAAGGTTCTACATTCTTCTTTCTACAATGATGGGCTCCAATTGTCCATCAATGTTTCTTCCAAGGCTCTCATTCCTGTTATAGCCCATACCACACATCATTTGTAACCCTCTGTTAGTTTCCTCCATGAGTAGGGTGGGAGTGGGTTTTTCATCTTGGTATAGTGTGTTTGAGATGTCTTCTTCATCCACATTCTCCCTAGCAAGATCCTCCCAATGATGGAATCCAGAGGGTTCAACTCTAATAGTGCGGATAGGTGTTTGAACTGGCTGGGGTTGTTTGTGCGACCTAGGAGATTGTGGTAACTCTCCTACAACAAATGCATTTCTTTTCAATCTATAATCACCACATCAATTGTCTTGGATCATGTTTTTAATCTTAGATATGTCAGGGATGGCAGGTGTCTCTATCGCAGAAGTGGAGGCGAGATTGGTTGGGTCTATGTATGAAGTAGATGGTCCTTCATCATTTTTGGGTACTTGAGGGATCTTGTAAAACTTGGCTTACAAGTTTTTGCAGTAGGGAAAGGGTTCGGGATCCCCATATATAGTGACCTTCTCGTTTTGATGTGAGAACTTGATGCATTGGTGGTAAGTCGAGGCCACTGCCTTCTTTTCATGTATCCATGGGCATCCCAGGAGGATGTTGTATGGTAAGTCGAGATCGAGGACTTGATAGGTGGTTTCCATAGTTGTCAGCCCCACTTGGATGGGGATTTTGATAGTGCTCTGAGACACTCTTTCCTAGTCATCATATGCCCTTATTGTGATGCTTTTGTTCTTATTGATGGAATCCTTGGCGAACCCCAATTTATTTATGAGTTTTAGTGAACAAATATTAAGACCTGCACCTCCATCTACCAGGACTCGTTTGACTTTATTTTTATGGATTAGTACTTGGAGGTGGAGTGCATAGTTATGAGATGGCTGCGGGGGGAAATCTTGATCTGAAAATGTAATGAGATTTGGGGTAATGATGTTACGCACCATAGCCTGAAATTGCTCTGTGCCGAGGGTGGTAACAACGATAGACGCAGCTAGTGCTTCATCAAGGATCTTCCTATGGGCGGCAAATATTTTTAATAGTTCCATGATGGAGATTTGGGTGGGTGTTCTTTTCAGCAAGTCAATGACATTGTAGTCATAGGGGATGGCCTTTGTATTGGAAATGGGGGTCTTAGCAGGTGCTCCAACGATGGTAACCTTTCCGCATTGTGTGGTGACTCCACAATCATTGTTGGCTCCCTTGATATTTATGATGGTGACCATTTCGTCGACGCATCCCACTATCTCCTCGTATACTAGATTAGCACTAGCATACTTTTGCTTGCCCTTATTATTCCCTTGATTATTCCCCTGATTGTTCCCTTGGTTATGGTTTGGCATCAGATTCGTGTATATTTTCAAGTCTTGGTTTCCGGCCAGCTACTCGATGTTGATGACCTTATCCTCAATGAGGTCTTGGATTATTTTTTTGAGTCTCATGCAATTGGCAGTGGTGTGTCCTTTGACTTTGTGAAATTCACAAAGGAGGTTTTTATTATACCATGATGGCTTGATCATGGGCTCCATGTACTTCTCGGAGTTAGAGATTTTGATTAGATTCTCTTTGACCAGCTTCTTCATTATAGACTCAATCGGATTCACCAAGAGCCGTGAACTTCCTCTTGGGGGGATATTGTTGTGGGGAGGTGGTCCTCCTTGATTACCCAAATTGTTGATTTGATTGGTGGAAGATGGTTGTGGCTATGCTACTACCGCATTAGTCTGCATATTGTTATGATTATGATTTTGTGGTTGATGATGGTTTTGGTTATTCTTCTTAGGGGCACTGATGACTACTTCAGCATCGACCACGCCGTCGTTCATGATATTTTTATTCCTCGACCATGTTCAAGGTTTATCATTGTAATTGTTAGATGGGCGGTTATCCTATGGTGGAGTGAATGTTGGTGTGCCTCCTCATGCAGTAAGGGCTCTTTCAATGTTGAGTGCCTTTGGGATTAGTTGATCATAAGATGTGATGCACTGCATTTTCAAGTAGAATGCCAAGTTGTCATCTAGATTGGCTATGATAGTGCAAACTTGTTTTTCTTCTGGCATGGTCCACTTGCTCTAATTGGCCTTGGATTGCCATCTTTGTAAGAAGGATGCGAATAGATCCCCTTTTCTTTGTTTTGAGTGCAGACAGTTCTTCCAAACTAACATCCGCACCCATATTGAAAGCGTAATTATTAAGGAAAGCTTCCATGATTTCCTCAAATTTTTTAATGCATGTGGGTAGCCGATAAAACAATTCTATAGCTGGACCAGTTAGGCTACGAGGGAAGAGTCACATTAGGTACATATCATCATATGCGACCTCCATGCAGTGCACCTACTATTCCCTGATGTGGTTTTTAGGGTTACTCATTCCATTGTACTTGTCAAATTTGGGGATCTCGAATCACTTTGGGAACGGTATCATGGTGAGGCTTCTATTGAAAGGGTAAGGGCATAAGTTCCCCAGTGTCCTTGTGGTTTTTCCTTCTTGTAATTCCAACACTTGCTGTGAAAGAATTTTGAATTGTGTTACGACATCTTTGCTCGGATCGAGAGGTGGGATGAATGAGTTGTGAGGTGTCTGAGGTGTTTGATGGGTGGGGAGAGTACTAGTGGGCATTTGTTGCAAGCTCGGTTGTGCATTCAAAGCCTAATGGTATGCCTGCATTTACATCAACAAGGCTTGTTGTTGATCTTATTGTTGTTGTTCCAACAACGCTTATTTTTTGTCCATCTGTTGATGTTCCCATCAGGCCTACTGTTGATCAATTTGTTGTTGTGCTAGTAAAGCTTGTTGCTAGTCTAACTTTTTTTGGGCCAACAAAGCTTGTTGTTGGTCGAGCTATTGTTGTACCAACAAAGCTTGTTGTTTAGCTTGTTGTTGTGCTTGAAATTCTTGTAGGGCTTGTTGGTATGCTTGCAAATGGATCACTTGCAATTGTGCTTGGTACTGTGCTTGTGCTTATTGTTGGGCCTGAGCTTGGGCTTCAGCTTGCGCTTGGGCTTCAACTTGAGCTTGAGCTTGAGCTTGCGCTTGTGCTTGGGCTTGAGCTTGTGCTTGGGATTGAGCTTGAGCTTGTGCTTGAGCTTGTGCTTGCTGCTTTTGCTAGAGTACTCTCTGTTGGTTGGCCCTTTGGAGGGTTTGGATTAGTGTGGTGAATGAATTTGTCATATTGGCTTTTGGTGGGATTGGTGGTGGATCAAGAATCATGCCAACCATTGTGATAGGTGGAGGGATTGTGGTAGTGACTGGGATTTGAGTTGTTGGAGGGGTGGTTGAGATGATTGGTCCTTGAGATGCTATGCTTTGGGATACTTGAGGACCAATTTTGGTGGTGGCTTGTATGATTTCCACTTGTTGTTGTGATGATGTAGGCAAGAAGAGGGAATTGGGCGTGATGTTTAGATTGCTAGGTTCTGAGAAACCATAGAGGTGATGTGGTTGTGAATGAAAATGCAGGAAGGGATGGAATGTTACCTTGGAAAAAAGGATTTGCAACATCAATTTTTTCAAACAAGCTTCCTTCTTGAAGTGGTAGAGAAGCTTGTATGTTTGATTGACAAGCTGGTGTTGCACATAATGAAGATGAGCCAACGTGGTTATGGAAGGTGAGCGAGATGTATGGGTGGGATGGATTTTCTGGAGCAGATGTAACCAGTGTGGTGGTGATGACTACTTCTTTTTTAGCCACAAGGTGATGCCTTTGTAATTCTTGGAACATGGCACTCCCTCTGTTTACATTCGGCGAGGTTGGTGTGATGGCCGATGTGGTGCAAGGTACTTCTTGATTGATATTTGACATTGTGGATGCACTTGGAATAGGCACATATGTACTAGGGATTGCATCAAGGTCAGGAGGGGGCAAGACCCCTCCTCTCACTAGCGTATTTAGGTATTTGAACATAGTACTAACAATTTTGTGGTTCTTTGGATTTTGAGCCATCTCCATGATTTCGGATTGTGTCATCCCCATGTCTTCATTCCTGATTTCCTCTTGATGACTCTCTTCTTGAGGATTTTGTGATGATAAGGGAGAGTTGCTTGGGGGATTGCTTGATCTTGCTAGGTTCACTTCGGGGTTTAATTGACTCATGTCCATAGAAGTTGATATTTCTTTGATATTCTCCATGTTCTTCTTGTGTTGAGATCTTGTTTGGACCATAAAAATAGGGATTTGTTCGATCCTAACCTTTTAGGTCCAAAATAGAAGAACTAGGGAAGCTAAAAGACCAAAGATGGTGGTAATGGTGATGGGCTAAATGGATGGGATGAGTGAGTGAAAACATTTTTGAAGAAATTTTGAAGGCATATGCTAAACTTGTAAGGGATTTTTATATTGATTATGATAATTTCACTAGATGCATTAAGTCAAAAAGGATTACTGTGAAGTTGTATTCCCTAGGAAGTTGCGTTATCCTAGGGGAACTTGCACAAATGGATGAATTGGCTAAGTGTATTAAGCCAATGTAATTGTGAACTAGTAGACTTTAGGAAGTTACGTTATCCTAAAGAAAAATTTGTCCAATGGTTGAAACTATTTTGGCTAGGAGTGTTAAGCCAAGATAGGGTGATGTTGATTTAGCCCTCTAAGTTTAGCGTGATGATTGTTTCTAGAGTTCACAAAAGGTTTTGATGATGGAATGAGATTTGGTTGATGGAGGAATGAATGAAAATGACGACTTTTATCTTGAACCTTAACCTAGACATGACTCTCTCTACAAAACCTCGGTATTGAAGAACATGCTAGACTTCCTAAGGGAGAAAAGCAAACCTTTCAAAAAGTTTAGGATTTTGTTGACAATAAAATGTAGGATTATTCCTTGAGGCCTTTTTGTAAAATTTGTATACAAGTCTTTCCCTTACTTCTAGGAGCATCTCAAGGCGTTGCTCACAGACTTTTAGACTAATTTTCTTGAACTTTTGCTTTGGGATTTTGATCTTGTGGGAAATCATTGGAAACAACACACATGAAGTTCAATTCGTCTCTTTATCTTGGTTTAATGAAATTCTTGTTTTTATCCAAGAAACTTGTTTGGTTATGTTTCAAACTATATGTCTAGTGTACCACTTTCTTTCTTATCCCACAAGGTCCTTTGTGTGGAAATCGAGGAAAATAGGGCAAAATTTCCTTATGTTTAACCTTGTTGAAAACAAATGACAGTAGAATTTGTGCACTTAGAAACCTCTAGGAATATGATCCCTAGGGAAAGCAAGAGTGCCCAAATTCGTCAAGAGTATTTGTTTCTCAAAAGGGGTTTGAAATTTGAAGGTTTTTTGTGAATGTTTGTTTTTCAAATGTTTTCAAGATCAAGCAATGTATTCCTTTTCTTCCAAGCACTTTTACACTCCTAGGATGATGAGGCAATATCTTGTTGGGTTCCCACTTGGATAAATCCAGCTGTGCATATCTTGTGCGAATGGATAAATTCTTAACCACACTGGCTGCCCTCCATGACACTCACTTTTTTGGGTCAACCAAGCATTAGTACCCATGAATCTCCCATGGCATACTTTCCATTTCCACAACAAGACCGCATGTATCACGTGGGGCGGCTTCAAAGGACATTAACCTTTTGCACCAACAAGATAGATAAGGTTTTGGCCTTTTTATAAACAAGGGGTTCTGATTCGGGCATTTTGTTCGTGGTGAATTATCCAACATCGGCGAGAGTCCATTTTTTTCCATCTCGTCGGAATAATCCTCATGATTCTTGAACTTTCCTCAAGAACCCACACTTATATACTAGTTGGAAGTTAGTTGGCTTTAGCGTGTTCCCTGTTGGGTTGTTCCCTTGGGTGAGTACTTTTTCCCACAAGGTAGGCCCTCTAAGATAAACAATAGCAAACAAACATTATTCATAGTTCGATCGACCTTTGTTTAAAAACAAAAGGAGAACACTCGCAATAAGTTTTATTCACACTCGCATGTTTTGTTCAATTTTAAAATGCCCAAATTGAAATGTGGAGGCAATATTTTTAACAACCTAATATCACCAAAACATTTTTTATTCTCAAGATCGCAATGAAGCGCAAGAGAAGCGCATACACATTTTAAATGATATTATTTTGTAAAAAAGATTGCAAAACATGGAAAACATTTGTTCATTTTAAACCTCAAAGAAATGATGAATTCTTTTTAAGCACCAAATGAAGTGTGAGTTTTCCTTGTTCAATTGTTACCTTTTAAAAAAAATCTAGTGTGTTTTCCTAAAGTTATTTTTAGCCCCTTGGAAAATTTTGAAAGGAAATTTGATTGTTTAATTTTAGAACCCAAAAGAAAACTAGTGTCCTAAAATCAAAGAACTTACCAAATTCTTTATAGAGTGTTAAAAAACACTTTAGTGTTTAAAAACACTTTGTGCAAAATAAACATGTTCTCATAAAAAAAAGAAGGTTGCTTGTTCTTTTTAGTCCCAAAATAAATTTAGTTTTCCTAAGGCTAAATATTTTTAAGAAAATTCTCTTAAGGAGTGATAAAGAACACTTTTAGTGTTTAGAAACACTTTGGGTTTGTGAGCATGATATCATGATAACTTCTCCCTTTTCTTTACCTCTTCTCCAACCTGCAAAATGACAAAAAACTAGAGAGCAATAATAAAGTAAACAAAGTTAATGCTCAAAAAATTAAAAAACATATTCAAATTTTAAAACAGACTATTGCCCGCGGTGAAGTTTAGTAGCTGCGGTGTTGTTTAGCGGGTGCAGTGTTGTTTAGAAAACAGGCAGTGCCATATAGTGTCATGTGATTGACTGTATGCGGTGCTATGCAAAAATAGAGACTGCGAGTGCGGTGGACTTTGGCACGCAATGGAGTTTGAAAGCGGTGAAAGTTGGCAAATTTTTAAATATTGAACGCGGGAAGCAATTGCGGTGCTATATGTTGCCGTGGGTTTCTAGGGGTGTGGTGCAGTACAGTGCCACATATAAGTCAACGGTGCAATACAAGACCACATGAACTACCCGCGGTGCAGTTTCCTGTGTGTAAGCAAAAAAATGTGAAAAAACCATGGAATTTTGAAGAAAAACGTGATAAATCTTGAGATTCCCCTCCCTCTAGCACCAAAATGTGAACCCCTAAACCTTTAAATGCACAAATATGATAAACATTGTTAATGTTAGATCAAAATGCATGCAAAAATGAGGGATTCCCCATAAAATTCCTCTATTCAAGCTAAGATTAGGAAAATAACAAAACTTAAATAACAATGAAAGCAATCCTAATTAAGCTAATAACATGATGATCCTATGGAGGAATTGGTGCCAATGAAATGTTACAATTGGCCCTTTCCCAGTTCTTAAGTAGCAAAGATATGTGAGTCTATAAATGGTCAAATCTCCAAAGAGATTTGAGCATAACCTTGGTATAAAATGTGATAAAATGATGAATGCTTGAATATGATGAGCAAAACTAGTTCTCAATTGGAGAGAGTAACTTTGCATGTGAATTTTGGATGAGAAATGAGGAGAAGAGTCTCCAATTTATAGACTTCTATTTGGAAGAAGTGAGCGAGATTGATCAATGTGGGACACGAGATAATCCAATGGCATTGTGCCACTTGTCCACATGTGATTGGAGGAGGAATGAGCACATTTTGGCCAATGTGCATGATAAATGCATAAATTTGTATTTGAAATGGTGAGTTGACTTCTTGAAGGGGGAAGAGAAATGAATTTAATGTCACTTGGCTCAAGGTCAAGGACATGTAAGAGTTATTGAATGCCTTGTTGGAAGGACCAAGTCCACTTGGCCTTTTTGAATTCAAATGAGGGAATATTCCCTTTTGATGCTTTGTGAGGGAAAATAAATGAATTAATAAATCAAAGAAATTGATTTATTGTGCAAGTTGCATTCTCTAGAGGATTTTAGTGAGAGGGATTAAGTTAATCATGGATTTGATTAATTTAATGAAGAATTAGATGATGCGACAATTTTAGACTTAGATTTATGGATTGATTTAAGTCAAGAATTGAGAGGAAATGATTTATCAAATAAATGATTTCATTTATTTAATCAAGAAGGAATATGTTAGATTAAATCAAATAAGGTTTAATTTATTTAATTTAATAGGACTTTAGAGATTTAAATTAAATAAAATGATTTATTTAATTAAACAGGGATGCAATGGTTAATTAAATTAATTGATTAATTTAATCTTTGGAAGAAGAAGACTTAACCCAATAAATAATGATTTATTAAATTAAGAGATAAAATGTGATGAAATGCTAAGAATGTGATTTAAGAGGAAACATTGCTAGTAATCGAGATCAGGTGTGCCAAAATGAACTTGTACATTTTTCATGTCTATAGCTCTAAATCACATATTTGAATCATTTGAGTACTCCCCCTGAGTAGCAACCACCACAACATCAATCCAGATTAGGATATAACTATGAAATGTGCGGATTGATGCAATGTCTTACATCTTAGTTCTGATTAGGAGGGGTAATCACCCCTAACTTCCCTCTGAGATACTTACAAGTATCCTTAGGCAAAGGCTTAGTAAATATGTTTGCAATATATTCCTTAGTAGGCACATACTCTAGTTTGACTTCGTTATCACTCACTTTGTCTCTAAAGAAGTGAAAATCGATAGTTATATGCTTGGTCTTTGAATGCGGCACCAGATTCTTAGAAATTATTATAGCACTTGAATTATAACAAAATATGGTATTAGGTTCATCATACACAACTTTGATATCTTTCAACATTTGCTACGTCCACAATACTTGAGTACAATTATTAGTAGCAACAATGTATTATGCCTCTGTAGTAAATAGAAAAATAAGATTTTTATTTTTACTTAACCATGACATCAACTTCTTTCACAAGAAAAATGTGCCCCCACTAGTACTTTTTATGTCATTCACATCTCCTACCCAATCAACATTATTAAATGCACTCAAAGTAAGATCATCATCTTTAGGATACCATAGGGAAAAATCAACTATTCTTTTCAAGTATCTAAAAATTCTCTTCATAGTAGTCACATGATATTCCTTAGGATCAGCTTGAAATCTTGCGATAATGCATACAACATTCATGATATTAGGTCTAGTTTGAGTCAAATAAATCAATCCATCAATCACTGATATGTATCTAGTCTAATTTACCTTCAATAATCATCATGTTTTGTCATCTTACATCCAGTCACCATTGGTGTACCGACTGCCTTTGAATCTTCCATACCAAAATTATTTAGTAGTTATCTTAGATACTTGGACTAAGATATAAAGATCCCTTTATCTAATTGAGTGATTTGCAATCCCAAAAATAATTTTGACTCTCCAATCATTAACATCTCAAACTCATTTTGCATCTCATTAGAAAACTCCATGCACAACCCATCATCTCCTCCAAAAATGATATCATCAACAAAAACTTCCACAAACAAATATTTATCATTATAAATCTTAAAATATAGGTTACTATCAGCAGTACCTTTGTTGAATCCAAGCTTCAACAAATACTTGTCCAATCTGGCATACAAAACTCTAGGGGCTTCCTTGATTCCATACAATGCTTTCTTAAATGGATAAACTATATCTCCCTAATCAGTCAATTGAAATCCACGAGGTTACTCAATGTACACTTCTTCTTCCAATTTTCCATTTAGAAATGGTAACTTGAACTCCATCTGATAAACTTTGTATTTTTTGCAAGCAACATAAGAAAGAAACAATCTCACAACTTCAATTCTAGCAATAGGAGCAAAGGTTTCTTCAAATTCAATTCCCTCACCTTTACCAATATTGCTTTGTTTTGGATAACTTCACCTTGTTCATTCAACTTGTTTCTAAAGACCCATTTAGTTCCAATTAAATTTTTTTCCTTAGGTCTAGGAACACAATTCCGTGTATTATTCTTCTCAATTTTTCATAGTTCTTCTATCATTGCTTCAATCCAATGTTCATCTTTGCATGCTTCATTAACATTAGTTCGTTTAGTCTTTGAAATAAAACAGTATTCTTCTACAATTCTTCTCCTAGTCTGGACACCTTTGTTCTTATCTCCTATAATCTGATTTTCTGAATGATTTAATCTCACATACCTTGGAGCCTTAGAATGCTCTTGAATTTTAGGCTCTTGTGATCTCTCTTATGTACTTTCACTAGTATCTCCTTCTTCTTGATCTTATTGATTTATTGGAATGATCTAAAATTGATTTGAATTCTGAATTTTGTTTGTACTATTATTGTAATCATCATAATCATATCCATAGACTCTATATGGTCTAGCAATGTCTTCATCAACCTTAAAATTTTCACTTTCAACCATTTTATCCAATATCTTGTTGTAGCACCAGTAGGCCTTGCTCTTAGTAGAATAACCAAGAAAGATTAATTCATCACTTCTAGCATCAAACTTTCTTATATCTTCATCTCTTCTGATATAGCATTTACTCCCAAATATTTTGAAATATCTAATAGTAGGCTTATGACCAAACCATAGCTCAAAAGGAGTCCTACCAATATTACATTTTATTTGTGCCTGATTGAGGATATAAACAATAGTACTCACAACTTCTCTCCAATAGATATGAGGGACATTTCCTTCCAAAATCATAGTCCTAGCAACATCTAGAATTGTCTTGTTCTTTCTTTCCACAACACCATTTTGTTGAGGGGTCCACAGTGGAAATAATTGTCTCTTTATTCCATGTTCTTCACAAAAAGAATTAAACTCACCAGAAGTGAATTCACCACCTCTATCTGATCTCAGATAGTTAATCTTCAGACCTGTATTTGTCTCAACCATAACCTTAAAGATCTTGAACTTCTCTAGAGCTTTAGATTTCTCCCTTAATAATTAACCCACATCATCCTAGAGTAACCATCAATAAGAAACATGAAGTACCTATAACCTTCTAAACTTTTGATTCTAGCTGGACCACAAAAGTCAGTATGCACAAGCTCTAACAATTCATTTGAACAATGCTATTTTATGTGAAATGAAATTCTAGTTTATTTTCCTAACTAACATTCCTTGCATATGGCATTAGTAGGCTTTACCAACTTAGGAATATCTCTCACTGCCTAAGAAGAACTTATCTTTATAATATTGCCAAATTTTAAATGACACATTCTTCTATGCCACAACCAAATTTCATCAACTTGAGGAATTAGACAACTTTTACTAGTAGCATTCAAATGAAACATGTTACCCTTTTTTTTAGTACCTAAAGCAATCACATTTCTAGAACTTCCCAATATTCTACAGTTTCCATACTTGAATTGAAGATTGTATCCCTTATCAACCATCTATCCAACACTCAAAATATTATGCTTGAAACCTTCAACATAAAGAACATCATCAATATTATTCTTACCATCAAAAAAATACATCATCTACCATGGATTATACCACCATTGTTATCACCAAATCTTACAACACCACTATCATACTTTTACAGGCTTACAAATTTGATTTTATCACCTATCATCTGATGTGAAATTCCACTACCAATTACCCATCCATCCTTCTCTTCAACTCGAGAAGCTAGGGATTTATCCACATTTGTACAACCAACTGATTCAGTAGACACTCTATTATTTTATTTGATAGAAATAAACAAAAATTCATCTTTAATTTCATTCCCTTTGTCAGATTCATCATCTATCACACCTTCATCGATAGCATAATAGCACTTATTTTGAAATTTAGGATTGTAAGGTCTTGGTTTAGGAACTCTTTCAGGACACCTTGAGGAAAAATGGCCTATCTTATTGCAAGAAAAAAATTTAATAGGCAACTTCCCTTTGTACTTACCTTCTCCTTTGGCTTCCCTTTTGACAATAAGTGCTTCAAGTTCATTAAGTTCTCTTTCCTCTTCTTTAGTCTCTCTCATTTCTTCCTCATAGTTGAATACCTTTCTAGAAGAACTTTCACCCGAATCATATCTCTGCTTGTCTCTCATAGAAGTAGTAGATTTAAATGTAGATTCTATCTTAGAAAGGGCATCACTGAATTCACTCAACTCAAAAGCTGTAAGTTTACCAATCTACATATCTCTAGTTAAATTAGTCACAGTTTGGAGCTCATCAATAGTTGTAGCTTTAACTTTGTATGCAGTAGAAAAGGATCTAAGCAGTTTAGCAACAATCTCTGATTCATCTAACTATCCACTAGCACATCTAATACAACACACAAGTTCATTAAATATTTTCACGAAAGTAGTAATGTTCTCATCATCACCCATTTTCAACATTTCATATTTCCCTTTCAGACTTTGTAGCTTAAAAATATTCACATTATCATCACCTTTATACAAGGTTTCCAAATTTTTCTAGATCTCATAAGCAGTCTTCAGATCCATAAAAATTTTCATCTTAGAATCAGTCAAAGCACTCAACAATGCTTCCTTAGCCTTGATGTTATACTCAACATCCCTAATCTCAAAAGTAGTAGTAGGACCATTCAGAAGAATAACATACCTATTACTTGTAATTTTCTAGTATGATTCATCAATGCATCTCAGATGACACTCCATTTGAGTCTTCCACAGAAAATATTTTTTTCCATCAAATCTCATACTATCCTTGTTATATGCCACCATCCTAGATCACCTCAAACTGCTAAACTTCTTCCAAGGAACCTGATCCGATACCAATTGTTTCCAACACAAGGGAAAACAACTGAGAGGGGGGTGAATAAGTTGTTACCGATTTTCAAACTTCTTAACCTTATTAACCCTTATTATCATATATGATTAATAACGATGAAATCATGAATCAACAACACATCAGAAACACACATAACACCAATTTTTTTTACACGGAAACCCTATTAGGGGAAAAAATACATTGGAGATTAGTCCTCAATTTTATACCCTATTAAAATTATAAGAAGAATAAATGGGGAATGCACATTCATTTAGGTACACTGCCTAAAGCTCATTGCTCAAATACAAAGGAAGACTCATTATCTTATAGAAACATTTAGATTAAATCCATCTGAAGAATTTGAACTGAGAAAGTAGCATCTACTAATGCCTGATTACAGTTATGGTTAAGCACATAAACACTTCTTCACTCTTCTTCACTCCTTACTTTGCCTTCAAATGATCTAAAACTTATTTACAAATAGAATTCACACACTTTGTATTCACACACTTTCAAATGAGGAAAAAATCACTTATATATATCTGCAACAAAGAATTACATCGCTTCATGTCTGCTTCAAAAAAATAATAAGATTAATACAAAATGTCGACCCAAAATAATAAAGATTATTAATGCGAATCAACCAAGGTCCTTCATAACATAGTAGAGACCCAAAAGAATTTCCTTGAACACAAAATACTTTCAAAGATTCTTTCTTGTAGATCCACAACACGCTATACTCACCATGTCGGCCATGAACATGAAATACATGAACACGCAAGAGAAAATAACGGATCGCGAGAACAATGGTCAATGTGGATGTGCAATAAGGATATAAAACAATATAGAAACATGCACAAAAATCACAAGAACATATGCAACTCAGATTACCAGAATCACATTATCTCCTTCCATGAACACCAGTTACAGTAGCAAAATAATTATTGGAACACATAAACTTATAAATTACTCAAATCTTCATGTGCACCTCTGAAAATTTTGGAGTATAAGCTAGATAGGCTTGAAAACAAATGCTTTAATCTGCAACTTCTCACCATCAACATATTGAACTTTCCATCATACTGATCTTCACTGCTTCATAGAAACCTATAACATATTTATTACAATTTTTTGAATATCCTCGACAGATATAGTCTTAAAGACATTTATGCTAATAAGGTTGAAATCAATGAAAACCACATATCAGAAACACAACCACAACATCCAACAAATCCAATGGAAAAGGTCAAAATGAGTGAAAAAATGCTAGAGACTACACTTTTTGGTGAGACATTTAGCCCCCACTTTAGTGAGAGGATTAACTTGCTTCAAACTCACACTAAATTAATTGAATCATGCCTGTTGAGTGGGAATTAATGTAATCATGCTAGCAAGATGAGATGACTATGATCAAGAGGGATGATCAATCCTCGAGGCTCAAGATCCCATGGAAAACCAAACATGAGTACAAAATATCACACAAGGAGTGATGTGAAAGAGTGAAGAGGGAGAAAAGTCAGATCCATCTTCGATCGTGTGTCTAGCTAGTTGTGGATCAGATCTAGGTTTTTTTTCCACAAAAGGAAGATGTACTCACTCTGGGCTGATGAGACTTTTGGTTGTCCATCAAGTGATAATGTCGAAAGGTGGTGAGAAAAATATACACAATTGGTATGAACTCACACACAAAAAGGTGGCTTATGAGGAAATTCATGCCGCTAGTTGGGCTTCTCGCTCAACCATACCAAAGTTAAACTTCTTGATAACTTTGATAAGGAACCACAAAAGACAAGGGTGCAGTTCATGATACAAGCAAAGACTTGGATGCTTAGAACTTATGAATAAGTGCAAGATGGCACCACAATCATGTAGGGTTTTTTATGCAAGGTGGCCATGTATGCATAATGCAAAAATGCAACATGTAAAATACAAAAGTGAAAAATGCAAAAAAGAATAAATGTAAAAAGGGTGTTCCAAGGAGTCTAATTTAGTTTATATGAGGTCTTTGACTTAGGGAACATTGTTTCTAATGTCTCCAAGAGAGGACCTATCGAAGGATAGAAGATTCGCAACTTAGGGGATGTAGTGTGTCACATCAGGCCACTAAGAGGAATGTAATATGCTAAGATAATTCACACTTATGAAGGAAATTACACCAAATATCATCCACAAAGTGAGAAAATGCATCATGTGAAGTGATAAGGTTGCACTAGGAACCAAAGACAAGAAAATGCAAATGCAAAAGTAAAATAATGCCAATATATGCCCCCACTTTAAAGGGATTTCTACACACCATTTTGTAAGCAATTACTTTAAAGTAGAGAAAGTAAAAATGCAAAAAAAGACATAAAATACATAAAAGGGACATCATAGTCTACTTGGAAAGCCCTATGTCAAGTACTAGTTGTCCAAGAAAGGCTGCTTCATGCAAAGGAAGGAGATAAAAGAAGGAGAAAAGGGATTTTCCCCAAAATGAAAAATACCAAAAATATAAGGGATCTATGGATTTGGGGTCAATATGTTTGTTTCTACAATGTTTGTTCAGAGAGCGTAGAACTATCATCATTCCCCCAAAGACATAGAACTAGAAGAAGAGACGAAGAGAGTGAAAGAAAAATGAAAAGAAAGAGTCAATTTGGGTTAACATGGAAGACACATAGGATGTCTCGATGCTTTGCATCATCCCTAAAATCACAAAAAAAAGAAAAATAAAAAGGAAGATGAAAAAGAGCCTCATTTTTTAGTCAACATGAAGGAGACATTGTTGTCTCAGTGCCTTGCATCATCCTCTAATGGAAGGAAAAAAGGAAATAAAAATGAAAAGAGGCTCATTTGGGTCAACATGAAGAAGAAATTGTGGTCTTAATGCCTTGCATCATCCCCAAATGAAATGAAAAGGACAAAAAAGAAAGGAAAAGAGGCCCATTTAAGTCAACATGAAGGAGACATTATGGTCTCAATGCCTTGCATCATCCTCAAATGAAAGGAAAAATGACAAAAGAGAAAGGAAAACAGGTCCTTTTAGGTCAACATGAAGGAGACATTGTAGTCTCAATGCCTTGCATCATCCCTAGATGGAAAGAAAAAAGGAAATGAAAAGGAAAAGAGGTTCACAGCATATAGAATAATGGAGGACATATAGAAGAATTTCACAAAGAGGGGGGAAAATATTTAACATATCAATAAAGGGAGCACATGACACATAAATGCAAGAAAGAAAAATAAAAAGAAAGACTAGTAAGGCACGTGTGTATTACTCTACAAGCAAGTCATCTGCATCCCAATATTGCTCAGTATAAATCTCATGAGGGAGACTAGTGAGAGGAACAACAACAATCACCGAACTAGTGTCAAGATCAACACTTGTCCTAGGAGAATTTTCATGAATGCTCATAGAAGAGGAGAAGAGTGAATTCAAAGTTTAGTTTACCTCTTCAACAATTTGAGCATTCTCACCATCATCATCATCTAAGTTGATGAAAATGGTTTTTCGAATGACTATATCAGTAGAAGCATGCAAAATTGATGGTGTGAGAGGTATGGGATTAGGATGCGAGGGCAGAAGAGGAGGATCAACAAACATGGCTTCTGGCATAGGTGGGTGATAGTTTTCAATTGTTTCATCCTCAAAAGATTGGTGAGCAAGAGAATGATGGAGACACCGATGTTCCCTAGCTTCTTTATTCCTTTTTTCTTTTTTGTCAAGGTGCATGGGGGAAGGAGCAAGTTTTTCCACCATAGGTTGGTTATTGTCCCTAAGAGGAGGGATAGGAGGAACTATGGGTGGCTCATTCACTTTCTCCTTATCTTTATACACTTGTTTGATGCAGGGGGAAGGATAGAATTTTTGTCATGATCCCTAGGCCTCTTGGATGATGTGGAAGAGGTTTAAGGTGTGGGTTGATTGGGCATGTCAGAGTCGGGTTGTAACATGTCTTCATCAAGGATAGGTGATTCTGAAGTAGAAGGATGTATGTTGTAGAGAGAGAGTTCACATATTTTCTTGGCTTTAAACTTCTGATAAGCAATGAAGAATAAATCTCGTCTAGGAGTGATGGGTTCCATGGGCTCAGGACAAAAGGCTTCCAAAGAAAATTTACTTTTGAAGGATAAAGGATTAAAGCCACTATGGTGGATAGTGAATATTTCATTGTCAATAAGAAACTTCACACACTTGTGGATGACAGATGGGACCGCTTTCATTGAACAAAGCCATGGGTGGCCAAGTCGCAAAATGAAATTGGTCTAATTGTTGTATGATGGAGAAGGTAACGTCCAATGTATTTGGACCTATTTGTAATGGGAGGGTAATCGATCGAATCGTCAGACACGTGAAACCATTATGTGTTTTGACCCAAGCAGTAGGTCGATTATAAACATCTTGAGCAATATTGTGTAATACTAGAAATCCTTATGTGATCACGTTCTCACCACAGGCGAGATCTATGAGTTTTTGATTAGTGGGGTTATCATAGATTCTACCATCTATGTAGAGACAACCATCAACAAGATTTCTTATTATATCTTATGGTGAAAAGGTGATCTCAAGAGGTCCTTTTGTTGAGCCCTGATGATGGATAACATAAATTTCTCCTACCATTTCATTAATAAGTATGAAATGGGTTAACATGGGAAGAGAAGCAGAATGTGTATCATGTGACTCAACATTCATGACATCAGGTGGTGAAATTTTGCTTTCTTTCACGAATGACACATTATCTTTGGGCATGGGGTTGGTGAATATTTGCAAGTTTTGGCTGGGAGGTGCCAAAAAATTATTGCTTTTATCATTGACACCAGCAATAGATAGATGGCCTGAATCAATCAAGTCTTATACAAGGTGCTTGAGATGCTTGCATTGTTCATAGTCATGTTTGTTATTTTAATGAAAGTAACAATAAGCAGTGGAATTATAGGATGAAGGTAATGTTTATTGGGATCAGGTGTATGGACATGAGGTAAAGAGATCATTTTTTGTCAGGGTAATTGGGTCATGGTATTATGAAGGGTGTCGGGTAAGGGTGTGAAGGTGCACTTAGGGTATCCATAATTGAAGGGCGCGGTAGACCGAACAGTGGAAACTTTGTTATTAGCACGTGGTATGGTTAGGGACAAAGGGTTAAATTGTAGAAACCCTTTGTTTGTTTTCCAAAATGGTTGAGGGTTGGCTTGGGAAGAAGCATTAGACTTCTCAACTCTACTAGAAGTGGATTGTGAATCACAACTACTAGTTGTGTTATGATAGCCACAAAGTGTTAGGCACAAGTGCATAAAAGAGGGGAACTTCATGAGGGTAAGTTTATCTTGAGAAGGTGTTAAAAGGTTTTCAATGAACATATTTTGAAGATTTGTGTCAGGTATCTTAACATCAATCAAGGAATAAAGTGTCTGATAACGAGAGATAAAGTCAGTCATCTTCTCATTAGTGTCCTATTTGCATCTCATGAGGTTAGCCAAGGTTTTATTACAGGCCATATGAACTTGGAAGTGATTAATTAAGGCATCCATGAGTGTATTAAATGAACTAATGGAATTATTGGGAAGGGAGGAGAACCAATCCAAGGCAACATAACTCAGCTAGCAACTTGTCATCAAGATAAAAGTCACTACATAAGGTATTATAGGCATTGACATGATTAGAAGAGGGCCCCTTCCCTCCGTACTTCTCAAATCTAGGAATCTCTATTCCTTGTGGCAAGGGGTGTGTAGGATGTCTAAAGATAGTGAATTACTACGAGCGTAGTGGGTAGGGAAACCATGTTGGCTTTGGTGGATAATGGATATTTTTTGTTGCATGGAGGTGATGGTGTGAAAACATTGTGTAATAAGAGGGTCAGTGCAAGTGTTCTGAGGTGGAAGGGAGAGAGGTGAAGGTGTGAATGTAGTGGAGGGATAAGTGGAAGGGATATTGATGGGAGGTATGGTGGAAGAAGGTAAGGGATGTGATGCCACAAGGGAAGTAGGAACACTAGTAGAGATGTCCAGGGAAGGTACCACATTACTAATTTTTTGTAGAGTGTTTGTCATGCTAGGAGATGTGTAAGTGGGTACAGAAGCTATGGTTGAGGAGGGAGGAGTGGAAGGTTTTCCTTGGAAAATCATAGGGGTAGGTGAGTGAGATACCTTAGGTGTAGAAGAGGCATGTTTGTGGTAGATTTATGTTATTCTCCTCATAACACTTAGGCCATCGTCATGGTCCAACAAATGGTGAAGATTCTCTATGGCAGGATGGCAGTGCCAAATATGGGCTCAAGGCTTACTTCATGTTGATAATCAGCGAGATCAGCATGGATGTGAAAGACCTTATCATGTGGGAGGCCATTGTTATCACCAGTTGTGTCTCCTAGGTGCAAGCAATTGCTAAGGATAGTTTCTAAGCCTAGTGTACCATTGTCAATACTAGGAGTTGAAGTCTGAGAGATCCCTGTTAGAGTAAAGTAATTAATTAACTTTGCTCTCCTCTTAAGATTTCGCCTTGCACACATATTAGTCATTTAATAATTAATATTAATTATTAAATGCACTCACCTTTAGGGTTAGGTTTTGATCTCCTTTTATAAGGATCGATCTCTTGTATTTGCTTAATGCTCTATTTCATTTTTCTGGAATACATCTTACACATTGTGAGAGCCAAACCCTCGTCTTGATCTCTCTCTTTCTCTGTGACAAGTCTTTTGCATGCAGGTATTAATCGGGGTTTGTGGATTTGCATTTCTCAAATCCTACATGGTATCAGAGCCAGATCTGCTGCAGCTTGTTCAATTTTTGAAAGAATTAGGGATCTTTTTTTGGTTGCATCAGATCTGTGTTTGTTTTCTAGTTTTTATTTGGAATAGGGGGTTTATTTTTTTGGTGCACTTTGAGCTCAAACGGACCTCACCATTGAGCTCGCAGCATCCAAAAACCCGTATTTCGATATAAAATTCATCAAATTTGGCTTCACAGCATTAGATCTACGAGGGTTTGATGTTTTTTGAGGGTTCCTGATCCAGAGCGTACCTGAAATTTTGGAGTGATTTCAGCCCAAATGGACCTCACCATCACATTCAGAGCACCCAAAAACCCCTAAATCGACTGTCAAATCGTCGAAATCGGACACAGTGACTCCGGGAAGACATTTTTTTTCATTTCTAGGTCGTACGGCCTGGTACGGCACGCAATCCGAGAAAAAAAATTTAAAAATCAGAGTTATGGGTGCCGCCGTCAGTTAACCGCTAGCGGTTAACAGCTAGTGGTTAGCCTAACCACCAGGCTTAATCCTCAAACCTTTTTGAAGCAGTTTTGATATTTTGGCCATAACTTTTGCATACGAACTCGGTTTTTCAAAAACAAAATATTGTCGGAAAGCTGGTTCCGAGCCTGTTCTGATGGTGCAGGAATTTCTTCAAAAATAATAAGTTTACATGCAGTTTTTCGTAGTCAAAGTCAGATGATATTTTTGCACTCTGAGGGGCATAACTTGCTCGTTTTTGCTCCGTTTTTCAGAAGCGAATAGGCGTCGGAAAGGTGGTTCTGTGCTCTTTCCAGATCTATAGTTTATTTCACCAAAAAATTCTTCAGGTATACAAAGATTTGTCTCAACCAATTACTGCTTTCTATTGTTTTCTGGCTTTCAGTTTGTACTGGGGATTGGATTTTTGCATTGTGGGGGGGGGGTGTTTTTTCCTGCTTTATGTTATTTACATCAGAAAACTAGAATCCATAAACACCAAAACAAAACAAAAAACCCCTTCTGCATCTTCTATCTAGTTCTGAAAGACCACTTAATAATAATAAAAAAATTCAGAGCAGTTGAGGCACAGTTCACAGCATGGCCGACAGATCTATTGAGCTTCTCACACCGCATAATTATCACACTTGGAAGGGTCGCATGATGACACTTCTTCAGTCTCGAGAGTTATGGTCCTGTTTGGATGCGGTTTAGCCTCCATTGACTCGCACCTTTGAGGTTATGCAGCACAGGAACAATATGGATCAGGCTATGGGATTGATTGCTTTGCACATTTCAGACAGTCTCCTGTTTCATCTTGAAGGGTGTCTCACACCTAGGGCCTATTGGACCAAGTTTGAGGGACTTTTTGGTACTATCAACGAGTTTAGAGCATTGCAGATTGAGGCAGAGTTGACTTCACTTGTACCTGATTCTTTTCCCTCCATTGAGGACTTTTTGACAAAATTCAAACAACAGAGATCTCTTCTACAGGGTTGTGGTAAGGTTAAGACTGATACAGAGTGTATTTACCTGATTTTGTCAAAACTTCATGGGAACTTTCAGATATTCTCATCTACCTTCCATTCCACTATGGATGCCTTGGGTGCACGTTTTACCATGCCTTCTTTTGAGGTGTTTTGTGATCGTTTGACACGAGAGTAGGCTAAGATATCACAGTTGGATGCTCTCACAGGATCACCACACCAAGCATTGGTAGCACAATCATCTCAGGGGAAGCAGAAGCAGAAGCAGAAACCACAGACCACAGAGCATTGGAAGGATTCTAGTTCACAGAAGACTTCTGATTCACCTTCTCCTAAGGGGGAATCATCGAAGAAAGATAGACCTAAGTGTGCTTATTGCACTAAGCTAGGACATGATGAGTCCAAGTGTTATGAGAAGAAGATAGATGGATATGCAAAACAGGTTTCAGATTTGACAGCTCTTCTTGAGAAGAACCATATTCATCACTCTTCTTCATCTACTTCAGGCGGGTCTTCTTCTTCACCATCATTCTAGATAGATGGACAGGCCCCACATAAGGGTCATGCATTATGTGCAACCACCAGTTCACATTCATCTAGATGGCTACTAGATTCAGGTGCTTCACACCATATGGCATCTTCTCAGGACATGTTCTCATCTTTCGAGGCTACGTCCTCACCACACATATTGATGGGTAATAACACTTATATGAGTGTATGTGGGAAAGGTTCTATCGATATTGATGATGGTACATTCAATGATGTACTATGTGTTCCATCTTTGTCCACTAACCTTCTCTCCATCTATCAGATTGCTCACAGTGGGACAGGGAAGACAGTTGAGTTCACACCTGATTCAGTGCACATCAGAGACATTCAGAATGGCAACATTGTTGCAACAGGGATAGTTGATCATTCTTCCCGATTGTATGCATTTACACACTTTGGTCCACCATCTCCCTCTCTTTCTACAAGAGAGCATGCAGTATCTGAGGAGAAGTTTGGTCACTTGAACTTATGTGTTCTTCCATCTGTTCATGAGACTAGTGTTGAGACTTCTACACCTCTTCCTCCTGTTGAGATCACATTTGTTCAGCAGGATACCTCTTCAGTTGTGACTGACATTGTTGCTCCACTCATCGAGCCATCAAGTGCACTTGTTGAGGCCATATCAGAGGATATTCCTTCTCTCACAGATGACAGATTCAGCACACCTATTATCGCTTCTTCATTGGAGATTCCATTTCAGGATCATCTTGATTTGTTTGATTCACCATTTTGTTTTTCATACACTCATGTTGATGTTTCGTTGTTCAGTGCGCATCATCTAGGACTTCCATTTTCACCTCACATCCAGGGATTTCCTCATCTTCAACCATTGGATCTGTTTCTTCCTCCGAGGCGACACATCAGTTTGATCATTGGCATAGGGGTCCTCTCATTCTGGGGGGGCTTTGGAGTCTCCACTCTCTCTCATGGGGGGGTATCTGATTGTATATCTGCATATGTTCTTGAGAGAGTCTCTTGAGACATTTCATTTGTACTTTCTTTTTGCATCTCTTTTTGTAGAGGATTTTTTTCCCACTGGGTTTTCTCCTTTTCTCCGTTTCATAGAGATTTCCTTGTACTTGGGTACCTGATCAGGCCTAGTTGCCGGAACCCAATTTTACTTTCATGCACTGTAGTTCTTTTGCTTTCTTGCACTAGTCTGTAGCTGCACTCTTGCTTATCTTAAGGGGGGGTGTTAGAGTAAAGTAATTAATTAACTTTACTCTCCTCTTAAGATTTCTCCTTGCACACATATTAGTCATTTAATAATTAATATTAATTATTAAATGCACTCACCTTTAGGGTTAGGTTTTGATCTCCTTTTATAAGGATCGATCTCTTGTATTTGCTTAATGCTCTATTTCATTTTTCTGGAATACATCTTACACATTGTGAGAGCCAAACCCTCGTCTTGATCTCTCTCTTTCTCTGTGACAAGTCTTTTGCATGCAAGTATTAATCGGGGTTTGTGGATTTGCATTTCTCAAATCCTACAATCCCAAGATCTACAAAAAATAGTGTTGTTGTTAGATTTCATGATTCTAGAGCTTTGTCCCACAACTATATCAACAAGCGAACACCAAATGCTCATACAAGGTTCTGGATGGGGTGGAGACTAATGCAATGTAAGCAAAAGAGATAAAACTACTTGTAAGTAAAATTTTGTAACAGAACACAGAAATGCAAAACCAGTGAACTGTAATGTAGAAAATATCGACAAAGTACTAGAAATTACACTCTGAACAGTGCAAAAGGACTAGGTCACCTAATGTGATGACTTAGTTTCAATAGTGTTGTTTTTGACAAAATTTTTAATTTTCAAATGTTGTTTATACTTTTTAGGATTTTTTGATACAAATAGAGAATGGAAATGCAAATATTTTGTATTTTATTGTTGAAAATGTAATGAAAAGTGCAATCTACCATGAACTTTCACTAATGCACCTTTCTACAAACCCTACAATGCAAACAATGCAAAACATTTCTATGCAATGTAAGCTATTTCCTTAGATGAAATGTATAATCAGAAAGTTAACAAGTGGTTTACGATCGGGTTCACAAAAATGAACCACCAAAAATATAACACTAACCTAGGGAAAGAGGATTCCCTATACTAGGCCCCTAGGGTTTTTCACCCTAGGAGCACTTGGGTGTAGGAATGGCTCTCTGTCCACTTGGTGGTTATGGGATTTTTAGCAGTTTCATTCAAAGGGAGGGTTGATTGATGAAGGTTGTGATGTGTTATATGTGGCTGAAAATTGAATTGGAAATTTCAGAACTTCTGGACTTGGAAATGGAAACTTGCATATGAGAGGCCTCAAAATATTATGTAAATTGTCTTAAATTAGCAGAGGGATACTTACACCAAGTTGGGTGACCTAGTCCTCCTATTGGGAAACTCTGCCAAACTAGGTTTTGGGGAAAAGGGTACCCAAAAATGAAAAAACCCTTTTTCAAGCTTAGAACAAGGACAAGGTCACCAATAGTGGTGACCGAGTCCTCTTGATGCTTTCTGAATATTCAGGGACTCATTCTATGGGTCCTGGTGTGTACTTTCCTCATCAACCACAGTCTATGTCTAAAACTCCCGAAAATGACCTGCAACTTGTCCTTGTGCTCCTTCTAATGTTTGATGCCTTGATGTGACTTGGATGGAATGTTTAGACTTTCTCCAATACTTTGTACCTTGCTAAATCTGAGTACAACCTGCAAAGCACATGCTAATACTAGGAAAATGTTGGGGTTAGGGAATAGGGGTTTGCCTAAGTCAAACCCCTTTGATGGTAACTAAAACCAAATGAGAAACAATGAAAGGAGAGATGCTTGATTGATAAAGAATGTAAATTCTCACCAAATCTTTTGTTGTTAAGGTCTGTAACATGCAAGAACAGCTCCAATGGAGGTTTCTTGCGATTCCCTTGTGTTTGATTGCTTGTTTGGGAAGCTTGAGTGCAAGAGTACTTGTGAAGAGATGCAAAAATGAGCTTGGGAGAGACTACGAGAGGAAAAATGAAGATATAAAACCTTAATCATACATGCTAAACCCTAATCCTCTCAAAAATGCAACATGATAGGCCAACACTAGGGTTTTGGGGGGAAATTCTTGTTAGGATTTTGTCTCAAATTTAAAATTTATGCCAAAAGGGACTATGTCGCCCAAGGTGGCAACCTAGTCCACTTGGACAATTTCAAGTGGTGGTCGAGAATAAAATGTTGATTAATGATGTGTATTAGGCTTGCCTCCCAAAACACACCTAATTCGGGACTAAAATTACATAAAGGGGACAAATTAACATAGAAAAAGGGCTAATTGGTGGATGATAGGCCTAGGAAGATAAAAAAATTCCTTACAACACTTTAGAACACCTTAGCACAAGGCTTGGAAAGGGGTAAAAGGGTGTCGTTTAGGTGAATTGTGTTGAAAGGGTCCTAGAAAAGTGACAAAATATGTTACAACACTTCAAAACACCTTAGTAAAACACTGTTAGATTATTCTTTAATTTGAAGATTTCAAGATTGAATCAAGGGAAAACAAGGCCAAAATCCAAGGGAAAATGCCAAAATGAGTGTAAAAGTGCCAAAGACTACACTTTTTGGCGACACATATACATTGTTAGTTTAAACAAAAAATTAATTTTATATCTATTTTTTATTTTACGTTTACTTTGTATTTTACTTAACATTTAGTTTATTATTAAATGATATAAGAAATACTATGTTTATTTCTAAATATCTATTATCATACCTATCTTTAAAAAATTCTATGTAAAAGATTTGTGCTTGCTCAAGTGAAGTCACAAATCCATTTAGAAATAGGTGCATTGAGAATTATATCTCTTGACATCTTTTACATAGTTTTCTTAAATATAGGCATGCTAATTTAATTAAATTTATTTAATAACAAAATTTTAATCTAAATATATCAAATTTATTTTATTTATAATTGATTATTAATCAAGGTTAATCAAATAATAGAGTTTCTATTTTATTGTTCAAAAAAATACAAAAAGTAAAGCTAATTTTTAACTTTTATATTTTTAAAGTATTATTCTTATATCAAACTATATGCTATTCCCAAATGCTTAAGAGCCACTTGATCACTATTTTACTTTAGATTGAAATTTTATTTTTTTTGGTAAGTAAATCCTTCTTCTATTGATATCATAAGAAAAAGTTACAGTGTGCCATCTTAACAATGGAAATATTTTCCATTTAAGTCCCCAAACCCACATGCATTGCATCCATGCGGATCCCTACAAAGCTACTAAACACCCTAAACCACCTAAGCACGATACCCAACACCCCCAACTACATTACAAAATAGGTTCACCTAGTGAGCAGAACTAACCATGACCAAAAAAGGTAGGGCACTACCCTCTACTTGATGCAACACTTGTTCCCAACCATCGTCCATCCAAATCCTTCCAAACGATAAAGCCAAAACAAATCCACCCACTACCATCAACCGCTCACAGCACCAAACCATCAAAGCCAAAAATAAGACACCACCACACTATGTCGCAACTTCAGAAAAATGGTTATCCTTTGTAGTAGCCACAACACCACATCCTCTATTCCTCTAGTTCCACCCCTTCCACCAGTAGGTACTCACGAAAGTGCCACCTCCAATCCATTCGATAGACTGTCTCCAAGTAGAGATGGTGCTTCAGAAAAATGAGGCCACATGTAGCTCAACGTCTATTCTCTATTGGCAGTGGCATTGTTTTGTCATTGATTTCAAATGTGTCTAAGTCAAAAGTGTATGTGACAAAGGTGCACGTGATATCAAGGGTTGGTACAAAGGCTAATTCATTATATTGGTTTTCATGGTTAGTGTTGTTTTTGCTCCTTATGCTATTCATATTAATGATAGCAAAGGTGTTTCATGTTAGTGTTGATTCAGAATAAAAACTATAAAGGTATTTTTGATTTCCTCTCTTGGAAACATTAGGTACAATGTTGCTTAGGATGAGACTTTGCATTTTTCCTCTCTTGGAAACAAGATGAGTCCATTTGTACTTTTCCTCTCTTAGAGACATTACACATGATGCTTCTTAAGATTGATACCTTGCATGAACTAAGAAAAATCCTTTTGAACAAACTTTACACTATCACAACATCATTTTATTTTATGAAGCCTTATCAAAGTTATCAGGAGGTATAACTCTGGTATGGTTTGAGTGGGAAGCCCAACCAGCGACACGAATTTCCCCATAGCCACCTGCATGTGTGTGAGTGCATACCAACCATGTGTATATTTTTCCCCTTTTGAGCCTTCTCACCTAGTGGACAATTAAAAGTCTCGTCGCCCCAGAGTGAGTATGCTTCTTTTTGGACAAAAAGCCTAGATTAGATCCACAACTAGCTAGACAAATGGTTGAAGCTTGATCCACCCTTTCCTTCTTATCTTCCTTCTAGTTCTTGTCATTGCATGATCATGTATCTTATTTTGCTAGAAATCATTCACCCTTGAATGTGTCTTCTTGCATGTATGTCGGTTTCACTTAGAATCTTGAGTCCTGGGGGCTTGATCACCTTCTTCATTCTTCACCATTCTTCACCATTCCTCACCATCTCCATTGGGCTACTTTAGTGTGAGTTTGAAGCAAGTTCATCCTCTCACTAAAGTGGGAGCTAAATGTGTTGCCAAAAAGTGTAGCCTTAACACTTTTCACTCATTTGGGCCCTTGCCAATGGATTTTGGACCTCTTTTTACCTCTTTCTAAGCCTTATTTGAAAGTGTTGTAAAGTTTTGTAACACATTTTCACACTTTCTCAAGATTTTCATCACCAAATTGACCCTTTGTTATGTTAAATTGGCCCCTTAATCCACGTATAGGCCCCACTTAAGTGTGTTTTCGAAGACAATCCTGACAAACATCATTAATCACCTTTTAATTCCTGGCATCCACTCAAATTTTCCTAGGTGGACTAAGTTGCCACCTTGGGTGACTTAGTCCCATGTAGCACAAAAATCAAATTTAACTTAAAATTCTTTCAGGATTTTGTCTCCTAAACCCTCAGGTCAGCCTGTGTTGTGTTAGTTTTGAAGAAATTAGGGCATAACATGTATAAATAAGGGTTTTTCAAATCATTTTCAACCCTAATGGACTTTATCCTCTCCCCAAAAACTCTTGCATCTTCTCAAGCACTCATCTCTCATTCTTCTCAAGCATGGTAGGGTTTTGTATTCTAAGTCATCAAGACACCTTTCTAAAGCATTCAAGGGTTGAATCATCCATTGTTGCAACTCAAGATAAATCTTCATTGCAACATACTAACTCTATTTGTTTCATACTTCATTGCATTTACATCTTAATTTGGTTTAATTAATCAAAAGGGGTTTGACTGGTGTGAATGCTCTTATTGATAACTTGTTTTTGGTGTATGAGCTCTATTAGGGTTTTGTGGTTTTTGCGGTCACCCTTGGCCCCTCTTGCATCATACTTTTCCTACTATGTAGGAAATACTTCCTCATTGAGTACGGTTGTATTTACTATGGCCTTAGTGTTTTATTATGCCTTGAGTAGGTTCTAACCCAATAATTCATGTCGGTGTTAGCAGTTTGATGGTGGAGCTCAATGGCTCCTCCTCTGAAAAAATGCCCCTAGAAGTTTGTTTTGAACGTCTTTCACGACGTAAGAACTCTGATTCCCCAATTGATGTGATTTTTCCTTTACCATATTTTGATTCTTCTTGCCAGTGTCTTGAACAACACACTCTTGTGGGTTATTTTGTTAGGAGGACTCCCCCTGAATGTGTGTTGAGAGAATGGGTTAACAAGGCTTGGGTCCCTCATGGCGTCCGCCTTGATATGGTCTAAAACTTGACCAAGGGTTTTTTTTCTATTCCGCTTCACAGAATTCAATCATGTCCAAGATATTTTAGCCCATGGTCCTTGTTATGTTAGGTCATCCTTGCTACTTTTCCAAGCATGTACCTGAGATTTTACTGTCTCAAACGACACCAAATTGTGGGTCCCAGTTTGGATTGAGGAACCTGACTTGCCTTTTCCTTCTATACCCTTTCTGAATCACATTGCTTCCTCATTGGGGAGGGTTATTTGTATTGAGCAAGATAGGTTTTTCCAAGCCCGGCCCTAGAAGCGGGTGTGTGTGAAAATTGACCTATACAAGGATTTGAAAGATTTTGTTGATATTCAAATAGGAGCTATTAGGCACACCTAGAAAGTCATGTATTTTAACTTTCCTAACACATGCTATCGATGTCATCTATTAGACCACAATATCAAGGACTTCCCTTTGGTAGTTCCTCATACACCTTCCCCATCATGAGATGTTGAAAAGCCTCAATAGACGGAGCCTTCTACTAAGGCTGAAACAAAGTGGACTATGGTTTTAAACCAAGAAAATAAGTCAACTAGTTCTGGGTTGACCTCTAAAGCCTTTGAACCACCAAAGGTCACTTCAAACCCTTAGGTAAGGGGACAAACACTCCTTCTAGAGCTATTAATGCTTCAGTGCATCCCAGGTCAAAGGCGATGCCTTAACCTACTATTGTTATGTATACCCAGCCGAATATCCCTCCACCATCAAGATCTCAAAGGCAGTCTGGTAGCCCATCTCTGCCACATGAAGAGGGTGAATATGTGCAAGAAAAGAGGAGTTTCCCCCTCCTATTCAAATTGGTTCAATTCCATTGGATTTTCTGCATAATCGTTTCTCTTCCCTGGATGAAGAGGATCTGGATTCCAAAAATATGGAGGAGTTTCATCCATGAACTTCCTCTCATGGAATGTTTGAGGTTTGACAGACCTCTCCAGGAAGTATTCTATTAGAAATACTTTGCAAAAGTATTCTGGTATTAAAGTGCTTTGTTTCCAAGAGGTTAAAATTTTTGGGTTCTTGCTTGCTTTGGCTTTTCGTTCTATTTGGTCGGCCAGTAAAATGTTGTGCACTTTGTATGAGGCTGGGTGTGGTGAACCAATCACCCTTTTGTCCCCGTGATTGAGTTCTTGTGTGGTTGATCATGGGACTGATCCCTCTCATCGACTCATCTGGATTCTCCTTAACATTGATAATCATTCCTTTGGGATTATTAATGTTTATGCATGTAATGATGTTGTGGAGCATTCTTTTCTTTGACCATGGATTGTTGATTCTTTACCAACTGCCACCTAGTTACTTTGCAGGGATTTCAATATGGTTTATTTGGTGTATGACAAGGATGGCACCCTGCCATTCAAATGGGTAGCTGGAAAAATGGAGGCGTGGTTTTACATGCACAATAAATTGGGGATTTTTTATCCCAATTTTGGTCGACATCATTCTCATTCCCCCTGGCACACTTGGTGTAATTATAGGGTTGGCTCTAACATATTTTTTAAATTCCTTGATCGTGCCATGATCTCGGCTCAATATTTTTTTTCTTTTGACAACTCTTCTTTTCCAGTGAAGTTGTTAGTGGATGTGACTTTGTCCGATCACTTCCCTATTTCTTTTTGCATTCAATGGGAGTCTTGTCATCCTCACATGTGTAAAACTCAATTTTTTTAACACATCTTTGCTCTGCCACAAGCCCACTCTAGCCCACATTCGTAGAGTGTAGAATTTGGAGTGCAGACCAACTAATCAAATATGCTGGATTACCTAGTGGAATGATGTCACCACTCTCATAGCTAGATTTTTGCGCATTTATGGGTACCAACTAGCCATTTTTTGTTGGTGATCTTATGAAGCGACCACTGCCAACCTATGCTTAGCTACTAAGGCTTTGGAAGCTAGCCTTTTTTCCCCATCATTGCAAGTCAAGGTGGAAAATTTAAGGCACAATAACCAAGTGGTTGATAGTTACGCTGCCAAAGGAGTGCAAATCTAACCTCCGCTACGTTGGCTTAAAATCGGTGATCGTGCCTCCAAATATTTCTTTTGGCACTTCATGTCAAGCACTCATCCCTAGGCATAAAAAAAATCAAGGATGACATTCAGGTGCTCTCTGAGCTCTCCAACATTCTCCAGGCCTTTGTGCACCATTATGAGTAGGTTTTCACTACACAGGAACCCAAGCCTATGGGAAAACAAGCCCTTTAGGACTGCCTTGATGTTGTGCCACATAGGCTTTCTTCAACCTAGAGGAATTTTTACCATCAACTGTTGATGATTGATGATCTCAAGGAAGTTTTTCGTTCTATGGCTGATGACAAGGCCCCGGGGATCAACGACTTCTCTTGTGAGTTTTACAAGGCCCTATGGGACTGTGTTGGGCAAGACTTGTATCATATTTACCTTGAGCCTTTTCATGCAAATTCTCTATGCAATTTAATAAATAAAGGTAATATCAAATTCATACATAAATCTAGGGATTTGGAGGACATCTGCAATAGGAGGCCCATCACGCTTCTCAATGTCTCCTACAATATCATAGCTAAGGCTTTGGCTCTAAAAATCCAACATCTCTTGCCTTAGATTGTGCACCAAAAGAAAACTGGGTTCATTAAATCCAATTTCATTGTAGTCAATATTATTGTTGTCTGGGAAGGAATGGAATGGGCCCGACATTCAAACCAGAAAGTTGTTTTCATTAAAATTGATTTTTCCAATGCCTATGAATGCATTGAATGGCCCTCTATTCTTGTGATGTTGTAAGCTTTGGGGTTTTGTCCCAATTTCATTTAGGATTTTCGTATGCTTTTTGCGGATGCCTCAACTTGTATCACCATTAATGCCTGCCAATCTTCTGCCTTTGGTATTTTTCGCTCAATCCGGCAGGGGTGCCCTCTTGTTCCTTCTCTACTTGTGCTTACTAGATTACCAAGCCTCTTTCTTTGGCCAAAAAATTCCAAGTGTGCTCTAAAGTGCTGGAAGCCACTCATGTGTACTATTCCTCCTATCGAGGTCCTTCCAAAGCTGCTTATGGAAAGCTTGAAAATTTATTCAAAGATTTTCTCTCGGCCTCTTCTGAAACCCATAGGGGTTTTCACCATGTTGCCTAGGAATTCTATTGCCTCCCTAGAGATTATGGAGGACTTGGGTTTCTCTCCACTCAATGATAAGGGACTGCTCTGTGTGTCAAGTAGATTATATGTGCCCTTGTTAGGGATGAGGCCTAGAAAATTCTTCTCAGGAATTGTATCCATTCTAGCTTTCCTGCTCATAGACTTGCTTGGAAGGGGGTCAGTTTTAAGACCCTTCTAGTCATGAAGGAACCTGTCTAAATTATTGGGACTTTTGTGGCCAAAATTATTTGGCATGCTTGGGAGGCTATTAATCCATGGCTCCTGATAGGTTGTCATTAGGTCCTACTTCTTTAGAATAATTGAATGTCAATTGTCGACCGGGTAGTGTCCAAGGCAGTTTGCAGAAGGAGATTATTCAAACAACCCATTTTATATTTTCAGTTTTTATTTTAAACTACATAAGCTGAGACTAAACCAAAGCCATTACCACTTAACTCGAAAATGATTTTACTCTAATAAAATCAAGGAAAGCTAAATTAAAAATCATAAGACAACTAATCTATAAAACATTACGACTAAACTCGAAAGCATGGAAACAAGTAAACTAAATAACTAGTAAACTACGGAAGAAGAAAAGTAAAGGATCAAACAATTAAGCATCTTCTAAATAGTGAAGAAATTTTATCAACTATGGAAGAAAACTTAAACAAATTAAAGATAATGGTGCTTCAGAACAACTAACTTAACTCTTCAACAACTTGTTATTTTCTACTAAGCAAAAATTTAAACAAAGGAAATAACTTAATCAATAAAATACTTATCTATCTAGGCTAACTCCCCTCGAGTGGCCAGCTCGTGGGCTACTACTTTGTCTTTAACTCACATAAACTACAAATTCTCAAATCTTCTTATGAAATACAGTCACCATCATTGAATTCAACAATTACCAATAAACAGGAATCAGATAACTCATTTCAACAGTGATTTGCAAATCCATGTAAACAACATAATGATACTTCTTCTCTGTCTATTTTATTACTTATGAAATTGCAGCTTTATAGAAAACTTTCTAACTAGATCCTAAATTTATGATGGCGTGGATAGCCATTTAAAATGTCTTTCTTAACTGAAAACTAACTTGATGTCTTTAAAGCTTTTTAAAACATGCAAAAGGCTCGAGAAGATCCATAAAGTTTTGAACAACCGAATTAAAAGAACTAAAACTGAATCTTCGGTGCATCATCCAAGCTTCAAGGAGTCGGTTCGTAGCATTACTTTGAGGCACATGCTAGCTAAACTTCTGCAACAGCTGCATGATGACCTATTAAACCCTACAACAACACTCAAATCAACCCATTAAACCTACTTTGGACAATTTCCTCAATTGATTAAAAGAAAGAAAGAAAGCATAATTTTTATTAGAATAAGTAATTACTTCTCCTAAAGTTTAATAAATTGGCATAGGCTTAGGATTCAATTAGAAAGAATGGGCTTTCCATATTTTATTATGATGAGGTTATTTTCACCTCATCATTTCCTCCCCTACCTAATTTCTGGTAGGTCCTCCATAGTTAAATCCTTGAGTTTTATTCCATTCTTCATAAAGAGTATTGAGATCATGAGTTTCCCTAGCTGATGCATTGAAAGCTTTAGGTTTATGAATAAACCCTCTATGAAACATCGCATTCTCTCTCCACTCTTTAAAGAGTCTATCATTCTGATCTATGGAAATATTAAAAGTCAGGGGTGGATTCAGTAGCAAGGGTGGCCTGTATTGCATTCCTATCCACTTTGTTCTGAGTGTTTTCATGATTTTAATTAGAGCATCAGCCCTTCTGAATGACCATATGATGTTTAGAGGAGAAATAACTTCTCTTTTCTTTAAATAAATGGGAAGAGGGGTGAACCTTTCCTCACAGGCATGTGATGCTTTGCCAATTAATTTATGCCCATTTTCTATGAAATTGTTATAACACATCTTATGGTTGTTGTCATACCTTTCCCTCATCTTTTCATTAACTAGAAGAGATAGAAAATGTAGCTTTGAACCCCTTAGGCCTTGAATTTGGGGACCTAATCTAGAGACCCACTATTTTCTTTGCCTGTACAAATTATTTTGTTCTCTCTTGCCAATGAATTTGATTACTCATAGTTGAGAGAAATGCTCGCAATTATGTTTCTCCAACAAACAGATTAATAAAGAAATTTGTATAATTTTCTAATAACAAATCATGCAGAAAGAATTCACAAATTAAATCTTGATCTTCAGGAGTTGATTCTACAAATATTTTTAAAAACTCTTTGTCATTAGGCTCATAAGGTTGATCGTTATAGATCCTAAACAATTTCCATCGCAGCTATTGTTCATTTAAAAACATTGAGTACATTCTCAATGGTCATCTACAATTCAGCAAACAATCCATAAGTTGATAGGCATCTTGCTTCCCTCTGTAGGCTTTGTGAAATGACTCTTTTAGGAGCACTAGTTCTTTCTTGAGCCTATGATTTTCAGTTTGGACATTTCTGAGGAAGTAACATTGTTCCATCCATTTTGTTAGCAGAGGCAGAATGCTGACCTGGAACCAATTAGTTATAACTGGTTCAGTTTGTATTGCTTTGGACTCAGTTTGGGGTCTCACAGTGCATTCCTTCAGATCCTCTTCTAGTTCAACTATTCTACTAATAGAAGTGTTTAACTCCTCAGTCTTTATTTTCTTGTCCTCCTTGAAAGCTGAGAGCACGATCATAAAATTTTGTTTTATTTTTCCTATTTCCACATCTTTTTGTGCAATATTCTCACTAAATTTTTTATGCTTTTCATACTGCTCTTGTACCTATTCCTGCAACTTATAGATGTTTGAATATTTTTCTTGCAATTGTAGCTTGAATTATTTTATTTCCTGATCCCTTTTATTTATTATAGTAGTTTGTATAGCCAACTCTTCTTTCTGCAATTCTATAAACTCATTATTTTTAGACAATTGCCTATGTAAATCAACAATTTCTAGCTTATACTTTTCTAATTCAGCACTAGCACAAATGGTTTCAATTGTTTCAACAATTTTATCTACACTGGGTGACAAATTTTCTGGCACACTAAAATCCCCTATAGGTTCTCTGTCCTGAGTTTCATCATTGAAAATTTCCTCTATATGTGCAAAATGAAAAGGAAATACTTCACCTGAATCTTCTCTATGTAGGGGTGTTTCATCTCCACTGGCTTGTTCTAAAATTTCTACGGGTTCTTGTGGCTGCTTAGGCTTTTTCTTTTGTGAACTTCCCTCCTCACCCTGTATTGGGGTTTTAGAGAATTCAGAAGCCAACCGCTTACTTCTTCTGAGTGGAGGTGATTCCTACAAAATGATAAGTGTTGGATTTTTCATTGCTCTCTTCTTTCTTGGTTTACTTGTGTCAGAATAAACAACATGAATTTATTCTTGCATGTTAGGGGTTTGGAATTTATCACCACAGAGGTCTGGAAAATCCTCACCAAGAGTGGTGGGATAAAGAGCTTCTGGATCCAGAGAGCCCTTAGGGGAGGTTGCTCTGGATGATGGAATAGCCTTTTGGTATGATTCCCCTAATTCTATGGTTCTTGCAATTGTAGGCTTCTCTATTTGCTCTATAAATTTCTCCCATTTCCCTTTGGATTTATTACAGAAGAGATACTTGCAGATTAGCTAAATTAACCCATGGTGTTTCAAAGGCCCAGACCCTATTTTATACCTTTTCATGGAAGTATTTAAGGACTTAAAAAATAATTCTGACATATTAACCCTGAGAGTTGGGTCCTCCTTTCCATGACATAGATGGGTTAACATATGAAAGGCAGGCCCTGCAACTGTGGTAATCTGAACCTCACAAGTAAAGTACCTTATTATCCATGCAACAACAGTACCCCAGGGTTCTAATATGGAAGTTCTCTGGAACCCCTTGTTTTTCCCCCTGGTACTCACTAACACCATTCAATATGGGTCTCCTTCTCTAAGAAACAATTCAGCTAATTTCTGGTACATTACTTTAGAGGTTTCTTTTATATTTATGCCTTTGTGCTCTAATCCAGATAAACAAGAAATAATCTTAGAGTTTACCTTAAAACACTTCCCTTGAAGTACCGCTTCACCATTGGTGTAGTTCTCAGCAAAGGATCTTACCAGCTTTCATTATGGCCTTCAAATTTCCTGATGAAGTCTAACCACCCTACTTCGTCGAACAATCTGGAGATGCTACTCAACCGTAGTAATTTTTTTGTTGAATCTGGCTCTACCTTTCTTTTTCCACCCCCCATTTCCTGATTACGTATAATACAAGAAATTCACTTCTAGCACAAAGCTCCCACATAGGTTCTTTTTGAAAATATTTCCTATTGAATTACTTATTGTTTTTATTTGCAGTGTATGCTTCAATGATTTCCAATCTACATGGAGGTTTGCGAAAGGCTTTCCGTACAAGTGATTGATCGTCGGGTGGCATGAATTAATAATTTGGAGGTGAGGTTTGTGCCAATTTATTATTCTTTATTTGAAAATAACTATCTATTTAAAGCAAAATTTAATACTTACTCTCGTTTCATGCCGAAGATCTAAATCCTCACAGATTTGGAAAGATGGTGTGAAGGCATTAGTTGAAATGATGGTAGATTTATTATGATATGGTGTGGAATTCTATGGGGGACAGAGCTATCAATGAGAAGTACGGAGTTGGGTGGCTTACCTATAACTAGAGAAAAAATAGAAAGATAGATGTATCAGATATTTTGGCGGAAGAATAGCGAATTTTTATTTTTTAATTTTGAAAAAGGTGGCAGAAGATAACCGAACAAGTTCTAGAGCACGTATTTTGGTCAACGAACTTGAACGGGTGTATAAGTTCCAGAACATCGGTGTATGGTCCAACTGAAACAAGAATGAAATGAAGGTTCCGAAGCATCGCTGATAGATGTAGTCGAGGCAGCATGAAATGAAAGGTTCTAGAGCATCACTAAAAGATGTAGTCGGAGCAAAAATGAAATGAAAGGTTTTAGAGCATCACAGAAAGATGCAGTCGGAGTAGCAACAGAATGGAAAGGCTTTGGAGCATCGCTGAAAGATATAGCCAGAGCAGCAATGGAATGGAAAGGTTCTGGAGCATTGCTAAAAGATGTAGCCAGAGCAGCAATGGAATGGAAAGGTTCCGAAGCATCGCTGAAAGATGTAGCCAGAGCAACAACAGAATGGAAAGGTTTGAATGACATAGCAAAGAATTTTCACAACCTTGAACCTTAATGCAGAACGCCTCCTCATCATGATAAGCTCAATTCAAGTTCTAGAGCATCGGGCTTTTGAAAATGTCAAGTTCCGGAGCATTGGTCCCATAATGTTTTGGAGCATCTTTGGAGGGTGCTCCGAAAGTTACTCTCTACTTTTTGAGAAGTCCTACAAAATTATGGAATTTTTTTTTAGCTAAGTCACAAAAACAACAAAATATTAAATGAAGGGAAATATATCAGCATACATGTCTAATTTTTTTAATTTTTTTTTATATTTATTTTATATATATATACTTTAACAGCAGCCTAGACTCTGCCATGGCAGAGTCAACACATTTGACCTCACCTTGCATTTCAACCACCCTTGTAAATTCTTCCCTATTGACTGGCTTACGGTAGACGTGTAAGCGATGACCATTAACCAATAGAGTTCGTGTGTCACCATCAATTGGCTTTAACCGAACAGTTTCATTCGAAAAGACTTCTTCAACTTCATAAGGTCCCAACCAGTGAGTTTCGAGCTTGTCCTTATGGTCTTTGTATTTAGAATCAAATAACAAGACCCAGTCTCCATTGTGAAACTTCCATTCCTTAATATGTTTATCATTCCATTCCTTTCATTGATGTTGAATTAGTTCAGTTTGATGAATGGAATCTAAACGAGGTTCATCTAATTCTCTCAGTTGCAGAACTCTTTCAACTTGGGCTCTTTTTAAATCTAGACCTAATTCCATTGTCGTTTGTAGAGTTTATAACTCGAACTCTATGGGAAGAAGAGGCTTCTTCCCAAAAACTAGCTCATAAGGACTGAATCTAGTCGTAGATTTCCAGGTAGTATTATATGCCCATATGGCTTCACAGAGCTTCCTAGCCTAGTTTTTTCCTCCAAAAGAGACTGTTTTTGTCAGAAAAATTTCTAGTTCTCTATTAGTCACTTCAATTTGGTCGTTTGCTTGAGGGTGGTAAGGAGATGACTTTCTATGGCTTACCTGAAAATGATCGGTAAATGCCAGAAGCACTCGAGACATGAATTGGGGTCCTTGATAAGTTACAATAGTTCGAGGGGCTCCAAATTTAAGGAAGATTTTATTATAAAGGAATTTTGCGACCTATTCTTCCCTAGCTATTCATAAGGCTTGAACTTCTACCTAATTTGCCAGGTGGTCAGTTCAAACCAGTATATACTCTTTCCCTTGAGAGGAAGGATCTATGGGTCCGATGAATTCTAAACCCTTATTTTCAAATGGTTCAAGGACTACCTAAGGCTGCAACAAAATTTCTCAAGAAGCAGTTGGTCTTCCTACCCTCTGACATTCATCACAATGATGCAAATAGTTCTTAATGTCTTTGTGCATTGAGGGCCAATAGTATCTGACACCTAGGACTTTGTGGGAAATTCTCTTTGCAGAGTAATTTCCTCCCAACGGGTCATCATGATAGGCTCTCAAAATACTATATGTTTAATCAGCTCTTACACATCTCCTCAAAATCATGCCAGGACCACAACGGAATAACATTCCATTAATCCACTTGAATGGGGCACTCTCCCTGATTAGTCACTTGTTTTGCTTAGATGTGAATCTAGGAGTTATCTCAGATGCAGCTAAATAGTTAGCGATATCTGCAAACCAAGGTGATTTTACAAAAATCGCAAATAGATTTTCATTTTGAAAATCATCCTAAATAGGGGTAATGTCATCTTTCTCATGTTTGATTCGTGATAGGAAATCAGCTACCATATTATATTTTCCTATTTTATCAAGAATCGTGGCATTAAACTCTTGAAGAAGCAATAGCCATCTCATGATTCAACCATTTACTACAAGTTTTTTCATTAGGTACTTCATAGTTGAGTGATCCATGTAAACTGTGACCTTATACCCTATAATATAATGACAAAATTTCTTAATAGCATGAACAATAGCCAGGAATTATTTTTCTGTTGTTATATAATTCTTTTCTGTTGTAGTAAGATTTTTGCTGATAAAATATATAGCATACTTCCCTCCATTCTCATCTTCTTGTCCTAGAACTGCTCTGATAGCCTCATCAGAAGCATCAGCATAGATATGAAAGAGAATACTCTAGTTTGGCCCTCTCAAAATAGGAGTAGAGACAAGTTTTTCTTTGATTGCTTCAAATGATTGTTGACACTCAGATGTCTAGACAAACTCTACTTCTTTCTATAAAAGAGAGAACATAGGAGCTGCTATTTTAGTAAAGTCTTTTATGAATCTTATATAGTAACAAACATGTCCAAGAAAACTTCTTACGTCTGTCTGAGTTTGAGGAGTTTTCAATTTTTGAATGACTTCAATTTTTTTAAGGTCTACCTTTATTCCTTCTGAGGAAATATGATGACCCAAGACTATTCCTTGCTCCACCATTATTAAGCATTTCTCATGGCTAAGGGATAATCTATTTTCCTAACAAACTTTCAGAACTCGATCTAGGTTTTGAAGATATTCATCATAGTTTGGTCCATAGAAGTATTGTAAAATCATCCATATAAACCTCTACACACTCATTAATGAGATTAGAAAATATAGCAAGAACAGCTCTCTGGAAGGTTGTTGGAGCATTGCATAGTCCAAAAGGAAACACTCTATATGAAAATGTGCCCCAAGGGCAGGTAAACATGGTTTTTTCTTGGTCTTCTCGAGCAATCTATATCTTATTATAACCGCTAAATCCATCCAGAAAGGAGAAATACTTCCTCCCGACCAAGTTGTCTAGGACCTAATCCACAAATGGTAAGGGAAAATAATCTCTATAAGTGGCTTTATCAAGTTCTCAATAGTCTACACAGATTCTCCACTTCCCATTTTTCTTTGGGACTACCACCATAGGTGATACCCATTTACTATTAGAGATTGGGTAAATAAATCGAGCACAAAGGAGTTTCTCAATCTCAATTTGAACCAAATCCTTTAATGCAGGATTGAGTCTCCTTTGCGGCTGGTGAACAGGCCTTATATTGATATCAATATAAATATGATGAGTACAAACACTTTGGTGAATTCCCCTCATGTCCGTATAATCCCAAGAAAAAGATTTGGATCTTTGTACCAACATGTTAAAAAACTTATCCTCCTGAGTTTCTCTCGACCAGTTGTTGATGTTCAATGTTTTAACTGGTAATAGCATTATCGATTTTGTTCCAGGATGAACCGCGCTTACAGTGTACATAGGTTGTAACAACGTATTAAGAGGACAACTATCAGGTACCAGTTGATGAAACCTTGTGATATCTTCATAGAAATTAATTGTTCTAGGAATAATATTTGCTAAGGGACACGACATTCCCATTATAGTGTAACTGTGCTCTATTCCACTTATATCAATTGGTTGTCCAAAAATTCTTGGAGCATCTACCGTTTCCTCCACATTTTGGGTTATAGAAAGGCGTGCTATCTTGTTTACTAACTCTTCTTCCAGTTCTTCCCCATGTTGTTTAATTACCACCATGGCTAGGGAGGCTAAACTGTCTAAACCATTTGATTCCTCAGGTTCATCAACCCAAACTTTTTCATGTTTAGTAGGCTTAGCAAGGGGATATAAGAACAAGTGTTTTCTATCCTGGCCATGCAAAACGGTCATTCCTCCTTCCCTACAATCAATCTTAGCAGCAATCGTAGCTAGCCAAGGTCTTCCAAGGATTATAGGATAGCTATCCTTAGGTGTAAGTGATTGAATCACCTGGAAGTCAACTGGATAATCCCATCCATCAACTTTGACAAGGACATTCTTAATGACGCCCTTTGGGATGGCTATAGACTGATTTTCCATTTGTAAGACTATGGTTGTAGGACGTAAATTAGCTAACCCTAATTTTTCCATTACATCCACTGTCATCACATTAATAGCTGCTCCTAGATCCACTAATGCATTTGGTATTGTTACTTCATTGACCGTAACAGTTATAAGAGGACTTCCAGGATCATCATATTTCGGAGCAATAGTCTTTCCAGACAAAAAATCAGCTAAATAACCATCAATATGAATGGTGTTTATCATTTTTGGCTTCCTCCTTGGTGTTTTGATACATAACTATTTTATTAACTGGTTTAATTCAGGGATTTCTTTTATTGCTTGCAACAAAGGAACTTCAATTTGCAACTATTTAATCTCTTGAATTAACGTAGTTTCCATAGCTAAAGATAATTCTGGAGTGTTTTCCGGATTTATGGACTTTAAACGTTCCAGATATGGTGCCATCCTTTTCTTTCTTGGAACAGGATCCTCCTTATGTTGAATTAAGAGCAGATCCTCCTCCCCCTGAGGAAAGTCAGCAGCTCCTACTGCTGAAAAAGGCTCGTTGTCTTGAGGAGTAATATCCTAATTAGATGATGTGTCTCTTGTTGGACTGTTAGGCTCAATTTCATCCTCTATTTATTCAATAGTTGGTGGTTGAAGAGTTCGACCAGAACGCAACTGCACATTTCCGAAGTGTATTGCATTAAGCCCAGTAATATTTTCATGTTCTGTAGAATAAACTGGCATATTCTAGTGATTATTTTTAGGGTTGGGAAGTGGTTGCGTTGGAAGCTGGGGTTGATTTATTTTCTCATGTTGAGGAGGGTTCTGAGCTGGGGGTAAAATATTTTTCTATTGATTCCTCCTTGGCTCAGTATAGAATTGATTTTGTGTCTGATTCCATTGGGGTACTATATTTTGTTGGTACCACTGTTGTTGGGGTTGATTTGGCCATTGTTGATTTCCCCATGTGTGGTTTGTCCAATTAGGTGATCCCCAAGAAGAAGTTCCCCAATTAGGTTGAGGTGGAGGCAACTGATTCCAAGATGGAGTCCATTGATTATGAGCCTAGTTATTTTGTGGTCTCCATGCAGGATTAGGATTCTATCCATAAGGAAAATTACCTCCTTGACGTTGGTTTAAATCATGTATTTCTTCTTCAACCTGAATAGTTTTTTTATTAGTATTCTTAATATCTTTTAAAAGTTCACACTGGTTTGTAGGATGATTTTGCTCACACAGCTGACAAACATTGACTTTATCCAAAGGACACTCACGCAACATGTATTTATTCTAACACGTTAGACAATATATTGACAAGGTCTCAAGGTTTCGGGTTTTAGCTTGTATACCATCTAGGGTGGTATTCAACTGTACGAGAATATCCGTTTTTAAATTTTCTATTTCTTCACGGAGCTTACCTATGTCATTTGACCCTTTAGAAAGATTAGTTTTTTAGATTCCTCCCTTGGCATGGGAGAAATTCTGACAAAGCTCACATATGTCTTCAAGAGTTAATTGAGACACGTCACCTTTTCCCATTAAATCAAGGTTTTGTCATGCGTCATCATCAAGACCTTTAAGAAATATTTTTTTTAGAATCTCTACACTAATGGTCGTTTCTCCACAACTCTTGGAGAGGAAAAGGAACCTATCGAGATAGTCCTCTAAACTTTCGTCCTCATTTTTCCTTAGCTTAAACAGCTCCTCCTTGTGATCACTCACCCTACAGTAACTCTGGTATTTGTGCAAGAAAACAAACTCCATTTCTTCCCAAGATGTTATACTACCTGAACCCAATCCCATGAACCAACACATTGATGAGTCCTTCAAATTTGACGGAAAAAGCTTCAACTTTTGATTGTTGTTCTTATAATCATAAGTATGACATAGGAATTTAAATTTGAAGAGAAATTGGTTAGGGTCTTCCAAAGGCAAGCCACAAAAGGTTGGATGGAAAGCTGGAGAAATGTTCTTCATGGCAGTATCATGATCAGCGTCCAACGTGATAGGATAGGTAAACGTTCTGGGAGTCTAAGGTTCATTGTGGTTAGGTTTAGCTCTATGATCTCCCATGGTATTTAGAAGAGTATGTTCCTCAAAAACAACTTCCTCGATATCTGGTTGTTTGACCGGTTGCTCGACAGGTAAATAATGGAAAGCCTCAAGTGGAGTAGGCTCAAATAATTCTTTGAAAGTGTGGTCGTCTAAGCCTTGGGCTTCCCTATGTATGATAGTTACGTATTATGGGGGGGTTTTTGGTATAAAACATTTGTAGGGGCCTCTTTTCTTGACCATGCAGAAAAGAAAGTTGACTAAGATATTTTTGGCATAAAACTGAGTTATTCAAACCATCTCCTAATAACACTTTTAAACAAAAAGACTTTCAAAGGATTTTTCAGAAGTATCCCTAGCAATGGTGCCAAAAGGTGATAGGCTTTCATTAGGTCCTACTACTTTAGAATAATTGAATGTCAATTGTCGATCAGGTACTGTCCAAGGCAGTTTGCAGAAGGAGATTATTCAAACAACCCATTTTATATTTTCAGTTTTTCTTTTAAACTATAGAAGTTGAGACTAAACCAAATCCATTACTACTTAACTCGAAAATGATTTTACTCTAAGAAAATCAAGGAAAGCTAAATTAAAAATTATAAGACAACTAATCTAGAAAACATTACTACTAAACTAGAAAGAATGGAAACAAGTAAACTAAATAACTGGTAAACTACGGAAGCAAAAAAGTAAGGAAACAAACAATTAAGCATTTCTAAACAGTGAAGAAATGTTATCAACTGCAGAAGAAGACTTAAACAAATTAAAGAAAATGGTGCTCTGGGACAAATAACTTAACTCTTCAACAACTTGTTATTTTCTACTAAATAGCAATTTAAACAAAGGAAATAACTTAATCAATAAAATACTTATCTATCTAGGCTAACTCCCCTCAAGTGGCCAGCTCATGGGCTACTACTTCGTCTTTAACTCACATAAACTATAGATTCTCAAAATTCTTATGACATACAGTCACCATCATTGAATTCAACAATTACCAATAAATAGGAATCAGATAACTCATTTCAATAGTGATTTGCAAATCCATGTAAATAGCATAGCGATACTTCTTCTCTGTCTATTTTATTACTTATGAAATTAAATTTGTATAGAAAACTTTCTAACTAGATCCTAAATTTATGATGGCGTGGATAGCCATTGAAAAAGTCTTTCTTAACTGAAAACTAACTTGATGTCTTCAAATATTTTTAAAACATGCAGAAGGCTCGAGAAGAGCCATAAATTTTTGAACAACCCAATTAAAAGAACTAAAACTGAATCTTTTGCGCATCATCTAAGCTTCAAGGAGTGGGTTCATAGAATTACTTTGAGGAACATGTTGGCTAAACTTCTACAATAGCCGCATGATGACCTGTTAATCCCTAGAACAACACTCAAATCAAACCATTAAACTTGCTTTGGACAATTTCCTCAATTGATTAAAAGAAAGAAAGAAAGCATATTTTTTCTTAAAATAAGTAATTACTTCTCCTATAGTTTAATAAATTGGCACAGGCTTAGGATTGAATTAGCAAGAATGAGCTTTCCAAATTTTATAATGATGAGGTTATTTTCACCTCATCAGCTCCGGTGGGTTGGCTCTGGATTTCATGATGGGCCTTCACTCAATCAAAAAAATATTTGGTGGTCTCCTCTTTTTGAGCATAATGGTCAGCCATTGGCTAAGTCACCTTGGCTCAAAGCCCTTATATTTCACAAAAAGGGTATTCATACCCTACAATAGGTCTTTCATAGACCCATTATGTGTATCATGCCATGTGAAACCTTTTGTGCCCATACAGACTTCAAAACTAGGACCGTGCTACTTATGACGGTCTAATGAGTGCCATTCCAACAAAAATACTTCATAAAGTTGGTATTTGTGGGACCAAACCTTGGTGGAAAGACTAGAAGTGGTTTCCAGACACCCCTTTCAAAAGATACAAGCCTCGACTTGGTTACAGGTGGCCTTCACCCCATTTTCCTATGATTCACAGTTTGAACTAGAGGTGGTTGCTCCAATATTTTGCTCATGTTTTGTATAAAATATTTGCTACCACTTCGTCTGTAAGTGTTAGTCTAAAGCTTGCCCACTTTGCTTGGTGTATTTTTTTCCAAGGCTTTACTTGTGGGCTCTCGGCTTGTTCACTTGGGGTTCTAGGACCCTCACTGCCCTTTTTGTGGGCAAGCTAAGACTTTTAAGCATCTTTTCTAGTTTTCCCCAAAGTTTAGCAGCTTCGAACTTGGATTCATGACTTCTTTCAGCCCTTTCAGCCAAAACTTTTTCTTGGCATATGGTTCTTTAGGGAGATCTACGTGGGATCCGTGCTAAGTTTACCTAGCTTTGGCACACTTTCAGGGTGGAAATCCTCTTCAATATCTAGAAAGACATAAATTCTTGCATATTTTATCATTCTCAAATGGATATTAGTGTATCTTTATATGATAAAGTTGTTATTTTCTCTAATGTGTGTTTAAAGATATAGGTGCAAGTGAATAAAGTTTCACCTCTTCAATATCTAGAAAGACATAAATTCTTGCATATTTTATCATTCTCAAATGGATATTAGTGTATCTTTATATGATAAAGTTGTTATTTTCTCTAATGTGTGTTTAAAGATATAGGTGCAAGTGAATAAAGTTTCACTAGAGGTTGCTCACCTCCAAGTTCTATTGGACCACTAGGGAAATGCCCCATGTACTATTGCTCAAGTCACCACTTTGTCTTCCTCCTCCCACAGTCGATCGCATTCTCGGGGCCAGCAACAAAGTAGCTTTGTGTGTCCCTTCTCTCAGCCTCCTTCTCAGCAGGACTCTTGCCCTCCTCAGCATGCTTTCTCTCCTCCATCATGGGCTAGCCAGGGGTGGCCCTCTCATGGTGCTTCGAGGAGCAGAGGTGGCAGTTATGGGTTTCCCTCTGATGATTTTCCTATCTCTGGTTTTGGATGGCCAGATGCTGGTAAAATATTTTCGTGTCTGGCGCTTGCAATCTCACCTCAACACGAGGAAGAAGATAAAGATAAAAAATATGATGGTGATGGTTGGGGTGCTCCTCCTGACGTCACTGGAAAATATGGATGATAGAGACCCTCCAGGCTCTGTTGGCACTCCTTTGGCCACTTAATGGCCTTTTTCTTGTTATTTTTTTAATCTTGGACTATCGGCCCTGGTTGATATGACAGGATAATAGTTTTCGGCTTTTTTCTGGGCACTACCCATGTGACTTTCAGAGTGCACCTTTTACCACCCACCCTTTTTTCATGAATATGTAACTTTATCTTTACTTTAATATAGATATTTGCATATTCATCAAAAACAAAAAGGGGTTTGACCAAGGTAAACCCCCATTTCCTAACAATCAACATGTTTTCCCTCTTTGTGTGATTTACAAGTCTTGTGTATATATTTGGCAAAGAAAAAAGGTGGAAAAGTCTTCAAAAAAAATTCAAAGCCCTTCAAGGTGGTCAAAACCCTAAAAGAGGCTTGGAGAACACTTGTAGACAAAATTCTTCAATTTCAGACCCGAAAACTTGTTAGAAGCAGATGAGCAGATAAAGGACTATAGAGTAAACTTTCACATTTTTGAAACCTGGAAGTGGACTAAGTCACCATTAATGGTGATTTAGTCCCACTGTGAAGCCTAAAAAGTTTTTTCTATAGATTCAAGTACCCTTTTGTCAAAAATTGGTTCTGACAGATTTTCACAGAAACTGGACTAATTCGCCCAAATTGGCACAAGTGTCCTAGTTGGCTTCTGCAACCATTTGTCTAGGATTCCAGACCTTCATTTTATCCCTTTTCAACCTCTAGGTGCACACCATTCATATCCTTTTTTTATGTTTTGTTTCATAAGCTTTCTTAGGTCATTTAGTTTATGTGTGCATATCTCTATGTGTTTTCAAACATCTTTTACATCTCAATAGTTTGCATCCAATATTTAGTTTATTTCATTATTTTCCAGCACTTAGACACATTCACAACCTCTTCACATCTACCCTTAACTCTTTGAAAGTAACATTGTCCATTTTGGCCTACCTCTCTCCTTTTAGGTGAAAAACCCTAGAAGTGTTAGAGAGTCTTGTGGTGCCAAAATCTATGTTACATTTTGGTGAATTAGATGTTCCTACACCCTCTTGTTTTATTTGGAGTCCTTTATCATCCTAGGTTTGCATTGCATTGCATTTTTCATTGTTTAAATTGCATTCTAGGGTTTCAAATTTTTGCATTAGTGAAAGTGCATATAGGTTGCATTTTCACATCTTAAATTATTATAAAATCTCTTAAATTTTCATCTAAGGTCTACCTCATACATCACAAAAACCATCAACACCCATCAAACAAACCTGCAAATTCTCAAAAAATCACCAGGTGGACTAAGTTGCCACCCTGGGTGACTTAGTCTCTTTAGGTCCCTAAAACTATCATTTACAGAGATGAAAACCCTATTTTTAAGCTTCTATTTTGTTCCATCAACCATCCATATCAATTGGTTATGTTTTTGTAACATGCATTTCATTACATTTAGCTTAAATTATCTCATTTCATGCATTGCACATTTTCAAATTTTCATTTACAAGACTTCATTTTCAGATCCTTGCATATTGTATATAGGAAATTACCTTCTTTGAAATCTGAAAATTGCATTTCATCCTATGTCTTTACATTGCATTTTAAGTTTTCATAGCTTTTATTACATTTAATTTATTATAAATATCATTCATGGTACTTGTGGATAGCATTAAGATTTTGCAACTTTCCTTTTTTCCTTAGTTCCTAGATCATTTCAATCAGATTCTTTAGAAAATGAAAACAAAACATTAACAACATCACATGCACCCACTCACAACAATCTTAAACTTAGAGATAGAAATCCCTTTAGTAGTGATGACTTATACATGTTATATGAAGCCCTTGATGACTTGATCTCTTCTAGCTCATCCACTAAAGCTTTGAACCAAGAGGATACAAGCATTGATAATCATGTTAATCATAATTGTTCTTCTTCTGATATCTCTCCCATTGGTGATGAAGGTATCTTAGTGAAAGAAGACACAACCATTGAAGATCATGATGGTCTTACTTTTCTTCCTCCTCCTCCCCCTTTTCAAAACATTAAACAACAATAATATGACAAAATCATCCACTTACCTAGTCTCTATAACCATGACCCTCAAACTTGTTCTTGTATCTCTCCTTGATGCAATGAGGATAGGTTGGTGTTAGAAGATACACCTATTATAATTCATGAGACTCTTGGCCCTCCCTTCCCTAATGCTCCTACCCTTTGGGACAGTCTATTTGAACATCATCATGGTCCTTCTCTTGATGCCTCACCTACTTTTCATGACATCATTTTAGAAGAATCAATCATTGATTGTCATGAACATTTGGTTTGTAGTTCTCCTAAACACTCTCCTCCTAGGGAGGATATCATCATGCAAGACAAGGATGACATTGACAATAACAATATTATGCCCTTAAAATAAGATGTAGAACCCATGTAAGAAGATGCAGAGCCCATTTTAGACTCTCCTTTCTTAGCGGATGTTAATATTATTCAACCTCAATTGGTCCTTTATCCACCTTCAATCAAACCTCAATGTGAACTTATCATCTACCCACCTTAGAATAATGTTTTTTAGCAACTAAGTAATAATATCGTTGCTCACACACATTACATAAGAAACAATCGACACCCACCCCAGCCAACCTCAACACCCTCACCTTTACCTAATCCTCTCTTACTTGTTGCCCCTCATTTAAACTCACTCATTAGGGAGTATGATCTTGTCGACCAACTTCAGAATACTCCTACTAAGATCTTATTATGGGATATTATTCAAGTCTCCCCTCACTATCACAACATGATGTAACATGCCTTACAACAAATTCCTATCCATTCTAATGCACAAACAAATGACATAGCAGCTATGGTTCAAGGCTTGAATGCTGACATTGTTTTCCACCAAAGTGAGCTCCCTCTTTTGGACATGCAAAATGAAGTTTTATCTTTCGTAATCATATCTCAATACAAAAGAATAGGGATAAATAAAACCCTTTTTGACAATGGCTCCATTGTTAATGTGTGTAGTGTCAATCTCTTGGATAGGCTCCATATCAACAAATCAACCATTGAACTCACCTCCTTATCTATCAGTGGATTGGACAGTGTAGGAAAAAAACCGCTAGGTGTGATCACTTTGCCTCTTACGATTGGAATGACCACATTAGACACACTAATCCATGTTATGCCTCATGATGTTTCATATAATCTCATTTTATGCAGGCCATGGTTTCATGCAATATATGGGGAGCCTTCCACTCTTCATCACAAGATGAAGTATATCTACAACAACAAAGTGTACATGTTTGATGTTGATCCTGTACCTTACAATGTCTTACAATTTGAGAAAAACAAATCCAAACCCTTAAACTCCTTAACACCAACCAAACTAGTGGAACCCATACAAAAAAACACCCTTAGTCGATGATTGGGGTTCCTTGGACTTCACACCTCCTTTACTAGGAGAATCCAAGATCACAAACAAACTCTAAAAAGGGAAATGCAGTCTTGTCAACACGAGACTCGACAGATCCTTCGAAAGCATCCACCTCAACTACTTTAGACAAAGAATCCACCAACAAACAATGACCTGATCCAAAAGAACTGAATAAGCTTTATGGAAAAGGTTATGAGTTTATGAAGTGACTTGGCTATGGTGGAAAATGATGTGGTGCTACCGAACAAGGTATCCGCACCCCTATCGATCTTATCATGCAAACAACACATCATGGTCTTGGATTTTGTCCTTTCATCAAAATAATCAAACCTTCCTCCAACATCAACACTATCCCAAAACATTCCTATAAACCACATTCACCACTAGTGCATCCTAAACTGATGGACACTAGTGTTCTAACAAGTGATCATTTGCAACAATTACAACAAACAAAGGAATGTTTAATAAGTTCCATGTCATCTCACAACTCACTACTGATTTGGATTTTACACATTCCTCCAAAGGACTGTACAAAATATCACAATCTATAGTGTCTTGCGTAAGTATGACCTCCTATACTAAGCAAGCCACTTATTTGTTACAAAATCAAGGACCACCTTATCCACTTGATCAAGAGGGCATCTTACTGAGACTCCTCCAAGATTACTTGATATTTCTTCCTCCCAGAACTCGAAATAAATGTTACCATAAATATTCCTTTTGTGCCTACCACCAAGTTCATGATCATTCCACTAATGAATGTAGGGCCTTGAGTTGTAAAATCCAACATCTTAAATATTCTGGTGTTCTTCCTTATGTGGGGGAACCTCATTCCTCTAATTGATATTGATTTTCAATCTACCTCGCATCTCATCTATCATTTTGGCTCATTCTTGACCTGCACTAAGTGGGGGAAAGGGGTTATATAGCCTTGTCCTCATATGTCACTCATTTTTGTCTCTTTGGACTAGTTGTTAACCTTTCATGAACATATAAGAGAAAGCTTTGGATGTGGTTGACATATCGTAAGTTGAATCACATTTGACATACTTATCCTCTAATTCCTTCTTCTACTTTAAAGTAATTTCTTACAGTAATGGTTTTAAAAATCACTTTAAAGTAGGGGCATACATCAACACTCACATTAAATTGCGTGATTTCCTCTCTTAGAAACATTAGGTACAAGGTTGGTCAGGATGATAACTTTTTACTTTTCCTCTCTTGAAAACAACATGAGTCCATTTGCACTTTTCCTCTCTTAGACACATTACACATGATGTTCCTTAAGATTGAGACCTTGCATGAACTAAGAAAAATCCATTTGAACAAACTCTACACTATCACATCATTTTCTTTTGTCGTGCCTTATCAAAGTTATTAGAAGGTATAACTTTGGTATGGTTTGAGTGGGAAGCCCAACCAGCGACACAACTTTCCCCATAGTCACCTGTGTGTGTGTGAGTGCATACCAGTTGTGTGTATGTTTCTCACCTTTTGGGTCTTCTCACCTTGGGGAAAACCAAAATTCTTGTCACCCCAGAGTGAGTATGATTCATTTTGGACAAACAACCTAGATCTAATCCACAACTACTTGGACAAACGATTGCAGCTTGATCCACCTGTTCCTTCTTATCTTCTTTCTAGTTCCTGTCATCACATGATCATGTATCTTATTTTGTTGCAAATCATTCACCCTTGAATGTTTCTTCTTGCATGTATGTTGGTTTGACTTAGAATCTTGAATCTTGGGTGCTTGACCGCCTTCTTCATTCTTCACCATTCTTCACCATCTCCATTGGGCTAATTTAGTGTGATTTTGAAGCAAGTCCATCCTCTCACTAAAGTGGGGGCTAAATGTGTCACCAAAAAGTGTACCCTTGACACTTTTCACTCATTTGGACCCTTGCCTATGGATTTTGGACCTCTTTTTACCCCTTTCCAAGCCTTATTTCAAAGTGTTGTAAAGTTTTGTAACACATTTTTACACTTTCCTAGGATTTTCATCACCAAATTGACCCTTTCTTATGTTAAATTGGCCCCTTAACACACATATAGGCCCGACTTAAGTGTGTTTTGGAAGAAAATCATGGAAAACATCATTAATCACCCTTTAATTCCTCACGTCCACTCAAATTTTCCCAGGTGGGCAAAGTCACCACCTTGGGCGACTTAGTCCTATGTGGCATAAAAATCAAATTTAACTTAAAATTCTTGTAGGATTTTATCTCCTAAACCCTAAGTTTGGCCAGTCTTGAGTTATTTTTAGAGAAACTAGGGCATAACATGTAGAAATAATGGTTTTTCGCCTCATTTTGAACCCTAATTCATTTTCTCCCCCACAAAAAACTCTTACATATTCTCAAGCACTCATCTCTCATTCTTCTCAAGCAAGCTAGGGTTCTGTATTCTAAGTCATCAAGACACCTTTCTAAAGAATTCAAGGGCTAAATCCTCCATTGTTGCAACTCAAGATCAATCTTCATGGAAAGGTACTAACTCTATTTATTTCATGCTTCATTACATTTACGTCTTAATTTGGTTTAATTACTCCAAAGGGGTTTGACCAAGGCAAACCCCCAATCCCTAGTAATCAACAATTTTTCCCTCTTTGTGTGATTTGTAGGTCTTGTGTGTAGATTTGGCAAAGAAAAAAGGTGGAAAATTCCAACAATTTTTCAAAGCCCTTCAAGGTGGTCAAAACCCTAAAAGAGGCTTGGAGAACTCTTGTAGACCAAATTCTTCAGTTTCAGACCTGAAAAGTTATCACAAGTAGAAGAGCAGATCAAGGACTATTGAGTACACTTTTAGATTTCTTGAAACCTAGAAGAGGACTAAGTCACCATTAATGGCAACTTAATCCCTCTGCGAGGCCTAAACAGGATTTTCTATAGATTTGAGTACCCTTTTGTCGGAAATTGGTTCATATAGAATTTTACACAAACTAGCCTAAGTCACCCAAATTGGCACAAGTGTCCCAGACAGCTTCTACAACAATTTTTCTAGGATTCCAGACCTTCATGCCACCCCTTTTCAGCCTCTAGGTGCACACCATTAATTTCCTTGTTTTGTGTTTTGTTTCATAAGCTTCTTAGGTCATTTAGTTTATGTTTGCATATATCTATGTCTTTTCAAACATCTTTTACATCTCAATAGTTTGCATTGAATAATTAGTTTATTTCATTAGTGAACCGCCAAAAAGAATGTAGGGAAAGAGGATTCCCCAATGAGCTTGTAGGGTTTTTCACCTAAAAGCCAACTTTGGAAGAATGACTCTCTTTCCACTTTGGTGATATGTCTTTTGGGTGTTCATTCAAAGAGGGTTAGGGGCTTAAAGTGATGTGTATGGAGTGCCCTAAATTCTGGAAATGGAAAATAGAAACTAAATTCTAATGTAAAACCAAAAGAATGCAACTATGTTTCAATACACATTGTGATATACAAGCATTAAACTAAATAACCTAATAAATATACACTAAACTATACAAAAATGAAAGAGTTAGAATGCTTGCAATTGGTATTGGAAGAGGAATCTATTGGAGGTATGGAATGCTGACGAAAATACTATAGAAGCCGAAAGTTCCACTTGTGCCAATCTAGGCGACCTAGTCCCAGATTCCCAAAAACTAGCCTAAAGCCCGTTTCTGCCAAATGGGTGTCCAAAAATGTGAAGATCCCCAAAAATAATTCTTATATGGACAAGTTCACCATTATGGGTGACCTAGTCCTCTTCTAGGTTTTTGAGAATTTGAAAGTGGAGATTTGAGTCTCTAGTTTGTGTTTTTTGCTTCTTCAGGTGTTTGGTCTTGGAAGTGTAGAATTTGATCCATGGAAGTTTTTCGAGCTTCAACTAGGGTTTCTTCAACCTTAGAGAGCTTGGAAAACTTATTGAATGATCTTGAAGTTTCCAATGCACCTAAATCTGCAAACACACACAAAGAGAAAGTAGAAATGTTGAATGTTAGGGTATGGGGGCTTGCCTTGGTCAAGCCGCTTGTGAGTAATTAAATCAAGAAGATGAAAAAAAGTAATGAAGGATGAACAAAGGAGAGTGATGGAGTTTACCTTTCCATGATGTTTGATCTCAAGTTGTAGCAAGGGAGATTCAACCCTTGAATGCTTCTTGAGAGAGATTTTTAGGTGACTTAGAATACTCAAACCCCTAGTTTGCATGAGAGGAAGAATAGATGAGATATGAGGAGGAGAATGATGAATGTACCTAATGAGAAATTTGTGTTTTTAGGATTATTTATACAAGTTATGCCCTAATTTTTTTGAAATAACACCATACAGGTCGACCTTAGGGTTTTAGAAACAAAACAATCCCGAAAGAAATTAAGTTAAATTTGAAATTTATGCCACATGGGACTAGGTCACCCAACGTGGTGACCTAGTCCACCTAGGCAATTTTCATTGATTTTCGGTAATTAAAATGTAATTATTTATGTTTGTCCAGATTACCTCCTGAAAACACACTAAGATAGGACTTATATGTGTATTAAGGGGTCATTATGGCATAATAAGGGGTTGATTTGATGATGGAAAGCCTAGGAGAGTGTGAAAATATCTTACAACACCTTACAAAACTTTGGCACAAGGCTTGGAAAGGGGTAAAAGGATGTTGAAAAAGGTCCAAAATCCATAGGCAAAGGTCCAAATGAGCGAAAAGTGTCAATGTCTATAGTTTTTGGCAGCACATTTAGCCCCCACTCTAGTGAGAGGATGAACTTTCTTCAAATTCACACTAAACTAGTCGGATGGAGATGGCAAAGAATGACAAAGAAGAAGAATAGGAAAGATGAAGGAGGTGGTCAAGCCCACAAGAATTTTAGATTCTAAGTCAAATTGACATCAACATGAAAGAACACATTCAAGGGTGAATTCATTACAACAAAACGAGATACATGATCATGCAATGATGAGGATTATAATGAAGAGAAACATACACATGGTTATCCTTGAGGTGAGAAACATACACATGGTTGGTATGTACTTGCAAAAATGGATATGGGGAAAGTCATGCGGCTTGTTGGGCTTCCCGCTTAACCATACCAAATTTATACTTCGTGATAACTTTGATAAGGCGCCACAAAAGAAAGTGATGTTGTTCAAATAGATTTTTATTTTTTTCATGTGATGTCTCATCTTAAGGAACACTATGCGTAATGTTGCCAAGAGAGCAAAACTGCAAATGTACTCATATTATACCCAAGAGAGACAAGGGCTCATCTTGTATGCAAAAGAGGAAAAATGCAAATGTCTCATCCTAAGTAACATTGTGTCTAATGTTTTCAAGAGAAGGAATTAGAAGAAAAAGAATATCGCACAATGAAAATGTGATTGATGATGTATGTAAACACTTTAAAGGAATTGCAAAACACCATATTGTGAGCAATTTCTTTAAAGTAGAAGAGGAAGATGACATGAGAGCTTGTTCAGAAAGCCCTATGCCATGTCATATGGTTTTGAAAAGCTTCGTCATGAGAAGAGGAGTATGTCACATGTATGCGAGTCAATTTAAGATAAGTCGTCCACATCCCAAGCTTTCTCTTATATTTTCATGAAAGGTAAATGACTAGCCGAAAGAGACAATGGCAAGTGACATACAAGGGGAAAAAGGCTAACTAACCTCTTCCCCCACTTAGTGCAGGGTGAGAGTGAGCCAAAAGGATTGAGGGAATGTAAGGTTTTGGAAAAATTTGTATCAATTAGAGGGATGAGATGCCCTCACATAAGGGAGATCACCAAACTCCATAAGATGTTGGATTTTTCTACTCAAGGCCTTATATGCATTAGTTTGATGACCATGAACTCGGTGGTAAGCACAAAAAGAATGTTTTTTCGAACATTTATTTCGAGTTTTGGGAGGAAGGGATATCAAGTGATCTTGGATGAGTCTCAACAAGATGCCCTATGGATCGAGGGGAGAAGGTGATTCATTGGTTGGAAACAAGGAAGGGTCTTGCTTACAGGGGATGTCATACCTACATAAGATACTTGAGATTGTGAGATTTTGTAAACTCCTTTTGGGGAGTGTGTAAAATCTAAATCAAGAGTGGGTTGTGGGATGGCATGGTCATTAAGAAAAGAGTCCTTAATTGGTTTCAAAGGAGAACTTGTGAGGGTTGGGTGAGAAGGGTGATGAAGGAGATTTTTGATGGGAGGGTAAGGATTGGTGTTCTCAATTAGAGGACAATAACCAAGACCATGATGTGATGTTCTCTTGATAGGCTCTATAGGGGTATAGATACCTTGTTCTCTAGCACCACAACCTTTTCCACTATAGCCAATTTGCATCATGAGATCATAACCATTTCCATAAAGCTTTTTCAGCTTTTTTAGATAGGGTGATTGTTCATTATGTGCTTCATTGGTTGAATGGGTTGAGATGGATGCTTGTGAAGGATCGATTGATTCTTGTGTTGACAAGGCTACATTTCTCATTTTAGAGTCATTATGTATGGTCATTGACTCTCCTATTAAGGGAGGTGTGAATTCTAAGGAACCCCAATTATCATCTAAGAGCTTGGTGATTGGCTCAAGATGTTGTTCATTATTTTTTGATGGGTGGGTTCCACTTGGGTAGTTGGGGTTAAGGTTTGGAGGTGATTCTCTTTGTATTTGTAAATGTGTAAGCAATTATTGGGTTCAAGATTGGCATCAAGTGTGTACACTTTGTTATTGTAGATTTACTTCATCTTTTGATGAAAAGTGGAAGGCACTCCATTCATAGCATGGATCCATGGCCTACCTGAGAGAAGATTATATATGAAACCTCTTGAGGCATAACATGGATTGTAGTGTCTAATGTGGCCAATCCAGCTGTAAGAGGGATAGTGATTACATCGTGTGGTTTCTTAGTGACGTCAAATCCTCTTATAGAGAGAGAATCGGGTTGGATGTGGGATCTATCTATGCCAAGACTTTCCAAAAGGCTCACACTACACACATTAAGGGTAGAGCCGATATCTACAAGAGCTCTCTTTATCCCTTTTTTTTGTATTGAGATATTATCATGAAAGAATCATCTTGTTTTTGTACATCCAAAGGAGGGATCTCACTTTGGTGAAAAACTATATCAACCTTTATTCCATGAATAATAGCTTTTATATCATTTGATGGCTCACTAGAAGGGATGGTAACTTGTTGTATGGAATTCTACATCTTGTTGTGATAGTGAGAGGGAACTTCAATAAGGTCCCATAAGGATATTTTAGCGGGAGTATTCCTTAATTGGTCAACAAGGTCATACTCCCTAAGGAGGGAATTTAGGTGAGGGGTAGTAAGTAAGATAGGATTAGGCAAAGGTAAAAGAATTTAAGGTGATGATTTTGGTCACGTATTGTTGTGAGTGTAATGTGTATGAACAATGGTATTATGAATCGGTTGTTGCAATACATTAGGGTTAGGCGGGTAAGGAATGCATTTAGGTTTGGGTTTGGTGGAAGGGGGATAAAACATGAGCTGAGGTTGAATAATATTAACATCTTTGAGCAAGGAAGAGGCCAAGAGTGTCTCTTTATTTTCTTTCAATGGTGTAATATTATTACGGTCTATGTTATCCTTATTATGTATCATGATATCCTCAATACGAGGAAGGGTTTTAGGAGAACTACAAACCAACGGTTTGAGAGAAGCAAAGGTTGGTTCTTCTAAAAGAGATTCATCACTAAAAGGGAAGGATCAATGATGGAATTTTTATGCTCAATAAGGATGTGTTGAGGTGAAGGGGGATAGCTAAAAATTTTATGACCTTCACTAATTGTGTTTTCTAACAGTAAAGTATCTCCATCACAACTAGGAGAAATAATAGGAGAAAAACAAACATTTTTTTCATGATTATCTACATTTGCATTGTCTTGGTTGGTAAGGTCTTGTCCACTAAGAGAGGTAGGAGGACGGAAAAAACTAGGATTCTCATAACTCTCAGTAACTGGTTCTTCTAACAAAATATCTTCATCACTAAGAGGAGAGATATTAGGAGAAGAAATATCATGATCAATAGGATTGTACAAGGTTGTTTCTTCGTCCACTACAACATGCTCATAGGGAGAGTTGATTGAAGTGTGTGTAGCATGTCTAGTTATGTAAGTTAATAACATTGTTTGAATAAAAATTAAAAGCATATGTAACCATTGCATGCAATATTTTATAAATATAAACAATGTATATCCAATAATACAAAACATTTTTATCCAATGTATGCTAAGCTTTAGGAATGTGAATAATATACATGCTAAAAGGAAAAGTACTTTTAACAAACTAATGCAATTTTTTATGAATATAAACATTGTGTATACAAAAGTGAAATGTACTTTTATGAATGTGATGCAAAATTGTAGAAATGTAAACATTTTTCAGATTTAAGGAAGAAAGGATTTTAAGAATGACCATCCTATAATGATGATTTTGAGCTAGAATGGTAAAACCTATGTTCCTAAAACTTTCTAGGCTTATAGTATATGAAAACGGAAGCATAAGAAAGCACAGAAATGAGGTTTTCGATGCTCTGATAGACACTGAAAATTTTGGAAAGGGACTAGGTCACCCATAATGGCGAATTAGTCCCAACTAGGGGTTTTTCAAAATTTTCCAAAAATTTACAACTGTTCTAGATCGATATGAGGTTGGATGACTAGAGGAATAAAAGTAGGTGCAAATTTTGGATGAATGACACTGATTTTTTATGCAAGAATGTAAAATATATACACTTGTATGCATGCAGAAATATGAAACCCTATAATGCAAGTTAAACAATGCAAGATGCAATAAAATGAAAACATAGGATGAAGAAGGACTCTAAATCATAAAAGAAGGGTGCAAGAATTTCAGGTTCACCAAAATGAACCACCAAAAAGAATGCAAGGAAAGAGGATTCCCCAATGAGCTTGTAGGGTTTTTCAACTAGAAGCTAACTTTGGAAGAATGACTCTCTGACTGCTTTGGTGATATTCTTTTTGGGTGTTCATTCAAAGAGGGTTAGGGGCTTAAAGTGATGTGTGTGGAGTGCCCTAAACATTGGAAATGGAAAATAGAAACTAAATGCTAATGTAAAACCTAAAGAATGCAACTATGTTTGAATACACATTGTGATATGCAAGCATTAAACTAAATGACCTAAGAAATATACATCAAACTATATAGAAATGAAACAGTTAGAATGTGTGCACCTAGGATTGGAAGAGGAATATGTTGGAGGTTTGGAATGCTGATGAAAATGTTGTAGAAGCTGAAAGGGGCACTTGTGCCAATCTGAGCGACCTAGTCCCAGATTCCCAAAAATTGGTCTGGAGCCCATTTCTACCAAATGGGTGTCCAGAAATGTGAAGATCCCTAGAAAGAATTCTCAGGGGAACAAGGTCCCCATTATGGGCAACCTAGACCTCTTTTGGGTTTTTGAGAATCTGAAATTGGAGATTTGAGTCTCTGGTCTATTTTTTCTACTTCTCCAAGTGTCTAGTCTCAGAAGTGCAGAATCTAGTCTATGGAAGTCTTCCCAACTTCAACTAGGATTTCTTTAACCTTAGAGAACTTGGAAAATTTACTGAATGATCTTCAAGTTTCCAATGCACCTAAATATGCAAACACACACAAAGACAAAGAAGAAATGTTGAATGTTAGGGTACGGGGGCTTGCCTTGGTCAAACCTCTTCTAAGTAATTATACCAAGAAGATGAAATAAAGTAATGAAGCATGATCAAAGGAGAGTGATGAAGTTTACCTTGCCATGATGTTTGATCTTGAGTTGCAGCAATGGAGATTCAACCCTTAAATGCTTCATGAGAGAGATTCCTTGGTGACTTAGAATACTCAAACTCCTAGTTTGCTTGGAAGGAAGAAGATATGAGAGATGAGGAGGAGAATGATGAATGTACCTACTGAGGAGTTAGGGTTTTTAGGATTATTTATACAATTTATGCCCTAATTTTCTTGAAATAACACCATGCAGGCCGACCTTAGGGTTTTAGAGACAATAATCCTGAAATAAATTAAGTTAAATTTGAAATTTATACCACATGGAACTAGGTCACCCAAGGTGGTGACCTAGTCCACCTGGGAATTGATTTTCAGTAAATAAAATGTAGTTATTTATGTTTTTCGGGATTGTCTCTTGAAAACACATTAAGATATGACTTATATGTGTATTAATGGGGTCATTTTGGCATAATGAGGGGTTAATTTGATAATTACAAGCTTCGGAGAGTGTGAAAATGTCTTACAACAACTTACAACACTTTGGCACAAGACTTGGAAAGGGGTAAAAAGAGGTTGAAAAAGGTCTAAAATCCATAGGTAAAGGCCCAAATGAGAGAAAATTTCCAATGTCTACACTTTTTGGTGACACAATTAGTTTCCGACACTTACACACATTCACACCCCCATCACATATACCCCTAACTCTTTGAATGTAACATTATCAATTTTGGCCTATCTCTCTCCTTTTAGGTGAAAACCCCTAGAAGTGTTCGAGAGTCTTGTGGTGCCAAAATCTATGTTATAGAGGCAAGTGATTATCAAATCTGCTCATTTAAACAGTCTAACAATTATTTCCTGTGGAAATTTCTTTGATGGGAGGTAGAATGTCATTGGTGGAATTTACAGATTTATTTCTATTTTTCAATGTGAAGAGTCATTGGTGGAATAATTGTTGGCACCAATTCTGAAGCTAGTCTTTTTTTATTTTTGCATGAATTTTGTGAGATTATGCAGAATGTGAAGAGGATTTTTTGAGTTTTGAAGAATGATTCTTTTTTGGTGGAAAAAGTATTCATTGCAATGTTCTTGAATGTGACTATGATCTTCAATTCAATGTAGAATCCTCGATTGATTGACATTAAGGGAGAATTTCAAATGAGTTCATATGATAATATGACATAAACCCATAACTTTTGATATGATGGATTCTTGATGAAAAAATGGAGATATCTGCATGTTCAAATTCCATGTTCAAATTGATTGAGAACAAGGCAAGGTATGAAAAGTGTTGAAACTGTCATGAATAGAGATAGGTGAGTGACTATTTCAGGTATTCAAAGTATTGTATCCTTTATAAACAAAGTATAGTGATGGAAGAGAGGATAAAAGTACCGTAACTTTAGTTTTTTGAGGTTTGTTGAGACAAATTTGAATATGGTTATGACAAAGAAGGTGTAATTTTTTATTGAAAAAAGGTTTCAATACTGCTTTATGTATAAATAAAATATCATGCTAGTTTTGTAAGAATTTGGGGACATGATGATTGTGTGTATAGAATGATATGCCTGAAATATATTTTATTTTCTTCTTTGCACATGCAAGTATGGTATCAATGAAGTCACAAGTATATGTAGGTTGATCTAAAGTTAAGGAATGATCAAATAATGTTTAAGTGTTCATGTTTGACTTTTTGTATCGAGATCACAGGGTATATGCAGTTTGGTCTAAATTTAAGGAGTGAGTAGAGAATGTTTAAATGTCCATGTTTTACATTATTGTGTAAGAGACATGTTTATGTTATGTTATTGATCATTCAAAGAATGTAAAAGTCAAAGGTGTGTATACAAATCATGATTCACTATTTGTATTTGTTTGCTCATGGTGTTTGTAGAAGGGGTCTTATAATGGTTTGGTAATTTATGCAAGAAGGATCTCATATTGAGTATTTGTATGTGAATTATGGAAATGGAGAGTTGTTGATGCAAAGACTAAGAAATGGATTGTATGGAAACAAAGTAACCCTCTACATTTGGCTCATTTTCTTTTGAAGATTACCAGTGTGGTAGATTGAAGTTGGTTAGCGAGGCCTATTGATAGCCAGTGAGGCATATTGTAGCCAGTGAGGCTTGTAGATTGACAGTGAGGCATAGGAATCAGCCAATGAGGCTTGTAGATTGCCAGTGAGACTCTTTGTTAGCCAGTAAGGCACATAACTTGTAACTTGTAAGGTTTTGACCAATGAGGTCTACTGAAGATTATTTTTAGAGTGGGCTTTCACCCTTTTAGGCTTTTCCACTCATAAACCTGGTGTTATGTATTCTCCTAATTATTTCTTATATTGTGCTTGATTGGATATCTTTGTTCTAGTATTACATTCTAATTTGCATGTTATTATGACTCCCTTCACATTCAGTATCTATGATGTTTTAAGTGCTTCAATGAGTTGTTTTTCCTAATTCAAGTGTGTTAAGGATTTGAATTTGATGTATAATTAGACCACTGATTCAATCTCTCCTCTCATTGGTCCTATACTCCAACATGGGCCTATAGCGCCTCCCCTTTGAGGTCAAGGAGAAACAAATACCGCTTGATCACCACCCTCAGAATTAGGACCCTATGCATATCCCTTAGTCGAGGAAGCCTCACTCCTAGCTCCAATATGATAATGAAATCTTCCAAGCTCTCCAAAAAATTACTCATGACCATATTGCAAGTCATTATAAGCACCATTTCCTTGGGGACTTGTAGATCCAACAGATTCGCCACAAACCGAGTTTCAATATCAACGTTGGTTCAATACTATTCAACCGAGGAAATATATTCCTCACCCAATAGAAATTGCATTGTCTCAAGAACTAGGAGATCCTAGTCTTTGAAGACCAACTTCAACCTTCCATAGCATATATTTTTGAATAAATCCCAAAGCTTCTAGGAGGCTCTAAGATAAACATGCATTTCCATTTTGTGAATGATGAGAATGGATGATTGGGAGAGGATTTAAAGATGAACATCAACCACTATGGGTATGTGCAGGATCATGATGGGCCAAAAAGTGGCGATATGTAAGCCATATGATGGTCCATGTGGCTGACAACATTTTTTTTACCCAAAATTGATGAAATGAAAAGGGTTTTTAAAGGAGATTCTCAGCTTTCCACCAATATAAATTACGCTTTAATTTGAATTTAATAAATAATTATTCTTCATTTATTATTAGAATTACGAATAAAGTCTTGATTGATAGGCTGATTGAAAAACATCTATAAATTTCAAATGGTATCACATTTTTTGAATCCAAAACATGCATCACATTCTATGCTTTGCATAATAAAGGATTAAAAAAGAAAAAAATGAATTTCGTGAATTTTTGACCAAGTTAAGGTGGTTACACAGATGAGCTTTTATATTTTCTAAAAGTTGTAATAAAAAATTCATAATTAATTATTTACTTGGAAAAAAATTATAAAAGAATATGCATCACATCGGGACATGAGTCCTCTACTTATATATAAAAACTTATAAAAAATAATTACCATTTTATTGTGGTTAGGGTGGTCAGACAGACACCTACTTCTTATTTTTACCCTGAAATATAAATACTACTACATTGAAATTTCAAATTTTCACCAAATAGATTTTATTTTTTTTAATAAATTTCTAGTAATTTAGAAACTAAATTCAATTTTCTACAAATTCTATTTTTACATTTTTTGAAATAATATAGATAACTTATTCAAATTTTTATGTCAGGCTAGCTAACTATGATTTTTTGTCTTTTTATTGCCACTTAAGGGCCTATTTTTTCCTTGATGATCCTGCACATACCCCTATATGTTTGGTGATGTCATCACCACTCGATCTCATAGACATCCACCATAAAGGCCCTACAACCATTATCCTTCCCAATGATTCCACTTACACCCCATTTCCAATGTCGATGTCAAGTTACTCTTCCTTTTCATCCTTTCCACCATCCTTGATAGGCTCGCACCTCACAATCCACACCCTAGCCAGCCCACACATTTATTTAATCTCACTGCCAAACTCCTCCTTTTTGCTAGCTATGATAGATGATGTCCCATCCCTACCAACATGAAAACACGATCACCTAGGCCACCCGCCTAGCAACCATAGGAGAAAAATCATTTTATTAAAATCACTTGAAATTACATAATAATTTTAATAATTTCTTTAATTACTATTGTTAGTATTTTATATATTTATATGTACTTTATTATTTTAATGATTATACATAAAATTTATTTACATTATGTATTAAAATATATTAAATTATTCTAGATACCATTTTATTTCTATTTAAGTGTCAAATTTTACTTGCTATTTTAATATAATTTATGTATATTATTTTTCTAAATTTATAAAAAAAAATGAAATAAATTACATATTAGGTATTTAATGATATTATAGTTTTTTTACAGATAGAATCAGCCTTGGTGGCCATATCCATATATTAACTAGCACAAAAAAGTTACAAGAAACTCCAACAAGGAGGGTTGTATTCAAAAGTCCTAGGACATATTAGAAAAATCCTCATAGCTGGCATATCTAATTTTTTTTAATATATAAAGAAGAAAACCAAGGTGTTGGCCCATTACAAAAATCCCAAAGGTAGAAACCCAAGTCCAAAGACCATAATAGAAAAAAAAAACACTTTAATAGTCCATCAAAAATGAAAAAAAGAAATTAACAAAAAACATCAGAGAAATAAACTAGCTAAAGAAACGGCCCCAATCATCCATGGGGAACTTGAACAGTTCCATGTAGCTATTATCCTTGTCATTAGTCTTTTCCAAATCTTTATCTTGCATCAAACAAAGATTAATTGTTGATCTATGCATAACCTTGGATTTGAATTTGGAAAGACTAATTATATTCTTCTTAATGTCCAACACCTTCTTGAGTTCAACAAGCTCCCCCATTGTAGTAGAACACTAGGGGAAGCTGTGAATCACCTTGAAAGGTTCCATACTAACATTTTCAATATTAACAGTGTAATTAGGTTGGTTTTTGGTGGTGTTTTGCAGATATTTAGATTCAAACCCATTTTCCTCTTCATCAATAAAGAGATTCGCCTTCTTAATATCACGAGTCGTCATCTTCCCAAAAAATTGGGATGGCCTACCAGACAGCTGGATCTTCTTAGATGAAAGATACTCCCCCCCCCCAAACTAGCCTTGCACTCCTCGACATTGACAACAACAACAATTTTATTTTCAACAAAGACCATCTTAGTTGAAACTTTATGCTTTTGGTGGGAGGGCTTTTTTGAACCCCCATCTAGTCACATTTTCTTAAAACAATAGAAGGTGGGAAATTTTTATGGCCACAAAGACCTTGAGCAGATTTTAATTCCTCAAATTCAAGGGTCATAGGTGAAGGATTATCCTCCAAAAGGTTGGAGGGGTGGAGGGTTGTGTGGTATCATTAGAGAGTTCACCCAAGAGCTTTTGTGGGGGGAGTATGTTTAGCAACAAAGGGCTTCTTATTTTTATTTTTTATTTTCTCATGAGAGGCCAAAGTAGTCAAAAAATGAGGGGAATCAAGGGTCTCCTCAATTACAATGACTTTAAATTAGAGGTGGCATATAGCTGTTAAAAAAAATTGAACAAATGATATATTCAAACTTTTAGTCCTATACATTTTACATACATATATATACTTTATAATAGAGCACTAAACTATAAGCATAATTACCTTTGAATCCATTAGCTATATCATATTCATTGTTTTTTTAATACTCTTCCAATAAAAAATTCAAATCCACACCATTCTATGGCATCACCCTAGTGGTAAACATAACAGGTGTTATCCCCAAATTTTCTTGCTAAATGTATGGGCTAACATTATAGCCTATTGTAGAAATGATGAATGCAACCTAGGAAGGAGAGCCAACATAGGCATTAATGAAAGGTCATAATTTGACTCTAATATGGAAACATTCAATCCTAAGATTAATGTCAAATTCAAGGATTGAGCCAAGGACCAATCTCCATGATGGCTTAATTAATTCTAAAGACACCATTATTATTATTTTAATAGATTATATTTCCTCCAAGAGAACCCCAACAAAGGTTGCAATAATTTCAATATTAACATGGTAATGATGGGTAGTAGAGAGGACGAGTTCCCTACGGACCATACAAATGGCATGCACTTATAATATTTTTCATCATGAAGGTTGTCTTAATTCTCAATTTTGAAACTTAAATGATTGATATATGTCTTTTATTTGGAAATAACTTAATATTAGTATGCGGGTGATCCCACAAAGCTGATTTACAATTTCTGAGAGGAACTGATTTTTGCTGAAATCACATATTTTTAGAAAATATAATGATTTAAGCCTTTCAAAGTTACATTTTAAGGATTCCAATTGAAGATAATTTGATAAAACCACCTTAGATCAAACCCCCTTGGATAGAACCTTGCTAGTTTTAAACCATACCTATAAATGAGTCCTTTACACCTATCAAAATGTTGATAAAAAAATAACTTTTTATTTACCTTTTGGGGGATCAAATGAATTCATTTAAAATTTATTTCAAATGATTATGGTAGTCCTCAAAATGAGCTATCCCACAAATATAATTTTAATATGTTTTGGTTTTATTATGTATGTGTTTTTTTAGTTTTATTAAACATAAGTTTTTCATCGAAAATCAAGCTCTCTGTTTTGCACATGTGGAAAAATAGAAAATTTTCAAAATTATTATTTTTTAAATATTTTCATGTTGGGTATTGATTTCCTTGATCCATTAAAAAAAATAAAACTGAATTTTGATATATACAGAAAAAGTTATGTTGTATACAGTCCGCCTATGTCTAAATTGCAATTGCTTTGACTTCAAAACACTATTAAGGAAAAAATATTCAATAAAAAACTATGAGACCAAATGAAATTTCTAGATATCGTAGTTACAAATCTAAATTCAAAAAAATTATAATTTTATCCTTCATATAAAAAAATTTATGTTGTATACGGTGAGTGCCACTTTTTCAAAATATTGTTTTCTGAAAAAAACTAGTTTTCGTGGGAGTTGGAAAAAGAAGTGCAATCTTATTCCAAAAATTTTGAAAAAAATATTTTTACAATCAAAAAAAAAAATTTGATGAGACTGTAGTTTGCATCATCTTCAAATTTCTCATGGTTTAGCCGCTATAGGTGTCTGAATGTGAAGATTTAGTTAAAAATAACAATTTTAGTGTCCAGTTTGGCCAAAAATTGTAAACCACTATTGTGGGATCACCCATGCATTAGTATTATATTTGATCTCCCTCTAATAAAAATGAGGAATGAAATTTTTATAAATGTTTGAGGCCTATCTTCGCATATTTTCCTCATTTTACCGATGTGTCCTTTAAAATAATCTAGTAATAAATTCATATTCATTGTTATTGAATCTTTGTTGTAACAATATGTGAAGTGTCCTCTTGAAGGGAGAAAGAATTCATGAAATATATATGGGTACTAAGATAAGAAAATATTTAAATCACTCCTAAATAGATCCCATGTGCATAATAATCAGTGTTGAATTTGGCCAATGCATCTTCATGAGAATTTGCATCCTTGAACACATGCTTAATAGTAAATTATTGAAATTCATATAAGATGGGCTATATTTGATTTATAATTCTATTTATTTTTTAATTTTAGGATCCTTTATTTATTAGTGCATTGATAATGATTTCTGAGTCTCTTTCAATCCAATTTTTTAATTTCCAATTATGAACCATTTTTTAATCCTAGAAGTAACATGTAGACCTCTACTTCATTATTCGTTACTTTCTCTAAGTATTTTTAAGCAACTCCAATCATGTGTCCCTTATTATATTGCATAATACAACCCATACTAGAATTACTTGGATTTCCCCTAGAAGCACCATTGAAGGTTAATTTACACAACCTAATTGGTGGAGCTCCCCCTTGAAACCTTTTCTATAAATTTGAGGACTATCCCATCCATTCCCATAAATAAGTACTTTCAATCTTGACCAAATTTTCATTAACTTGTTATCTTGTAAGGTGAAATAATTTTGTTTCTTACTTTGAATTTTGGCCTTATTATTCAACACCTCCTCAATGGCCCTATCTATCTTGGTAATGATTTTTTTAATAAAATAATATTTCTTGAAAAATTCTCTTTATCCTTTCCTTCCAAATTTCCCATATGACAATTAAACAACAAGAAATACAAATGCTTGAGAGGTTGGGATTTCTAAAGAGAGAGGATCATGAATTAAAGAGATGTATATTATATTGTGCTCTAGGTCCATGCCAATTGAGTTTCTTTTTTATGGATTGTGAGTAAAAACCTACAAACCGAGACTTTACCAATAAATGTTCCCCTAAACTATTTTCCTCCTTTTTACATAATACACATCCAGATGGACCCAAAACCCCCATATTTTGTGACCACTATATTGTATGAATATTTTTATTTAAATTTTCCCTAGTGAAGGATCCAACTTTGGGTAGAAAATTCTTGTTCAAGATGTGAAGGAAAATCATCTTTCTTTCCTAGTACCTCTGGTAGTTTGTAACCCAACTTTACATGTAATAATTCCTCAAGTTTGATATGCAATACTCTTCTTCACTTATTAAATGTTTCTTCTAAAAATAATAGACTTCAAAAGGTTTTTTTAATATCCTTGGATAAGTGTATATTGGAGGCTTTCCATCTTCACTTTCTAATGCCCTCGTAATTAACCTTTGTGATGTAGTCCCTATCATATTTGTCCCAAAACAATTCCAAGACGTGTTATGCCTTATCTCTTCTATGTTTGTGATATTTTCAAGATTTCCATATATGTTCCATGAGTCCTCCCAAAAAATATCCTTCCTTCCATATATAAATTCTCAACTAGCATGTTTGATGTGTAAATATCTACAACTTAAAATAGTCCAAATTGACGATCCCTAGGTTGGATTGTTAGTAATGATTATTCTTTCTTAATAAGTAGAATCAATATTTTTTTAAAGAATCTTGGAAAATTCCCAAAGAAAAATTCCTCCTAGAAATTTATTTATAATGTTTCATTATCTCAACCCTCACCACCTACTTCATTAGGTTTACACATTTTATCACATGTAGTTAAGAGGAATTTTTTGTCATCTAAATTAGCTCTCCAAAATAAATCATTCATATTGTGGTTAAGGGTATTCATAGTCATATTATGCATTAAATCATTCATATTGTGGTTAAGGGTATTCATAGTCATATTATGCATCTTCAAACATGAGAGAAAGAATATAGGAATTCAAAGATTACTACCTTCAACATTAATATTATGAGCTGGAAGATGACAACCAATAACCCTTCCAAGAATTCATTCTATTGTTGCATATCACAGTTATAGAATCCCAAAGTTTAGATTTACCTACCTTAGAGAAAAGTATAATGTCCAAATATTTTCCAAGAAGAGATCCAATCTTATAATCTAAAATATCTACTACCATATTTTGTGTTCTATTATTTGTGCTAAGAAAGAAACATGATATTTAGGTAGCTTGGCTACAACTCTTCCTCCCCCTCTCTCTTTTGATTGAGCTATTTATCTACTTTTTCTGACCAGCTTGGGACTATTTTTCCTTGCCTTATGGATGATTTTGTAAAGTTTTAGGATCATTTTTTTCTTCTTATTTTAATCAAAAAAATTAGTTTCATGAATTATTGAAATATTTCATTGGAATTTTCTACAATAAGATACTTTAGTAAACACGAGTATTAAAATAAAATTGATTTAATATATATCACACACCTAATTCTAGAAGAGATCACATTATTGAAATATTTGATGCTTCTACATATCTAGAATAATGGACCTTAATAAGAACCATTCCTTGAGGCCTTGTTGACCTTGATCATTTATATGAATTTCTCTTTTCAATAATGAGTTTACTACAAAATTAACTTGGCACTAGGGGAGAAAATTAATCTTGTTATTTTTAATGTCTCAAGTAATTGGTTAATTGATTTGGTGCCTCCATATCTCTATAGTGATGGAATATTAATAAAAATTATGTTATTCAAAAACTACTTTTGAATAATTTCCTAGAGGAATATTATTCTCACACAACACTCGAGATTATTAGAACTTTAAATAACCATTTGTCTAGTATTGTTCCAAATGGTTTATGGGGACTTCCTAATTTGACAATCTTTCATATTTTAAATATTTTTTCTATGTTAAAATGTATCCTAATAATATAAAAGTTAGTTTCCTAGTTTCTCATAATCGGTTAAGTGGGTTGTTTCTTAAAGAATTAGAAAAAGAATCAGTTTTTTGAATTTTTATCTTTAAGGGATGGATTCCTTCAAAATGGTGTTTTTCTCAAAATAAAACATGTGTATTTAGATGCAAACAAGATAATTCTCATGCTTTTATATCCTACTTGATAGATTTAAATTTGGATAGGAATCAACTTATAACAAATATCCAGGATGCATTTGGGAGGCTTTACCAACTTTTCATTCTTAACATTTCTCATAAATTTTTATAAGGGAGGATTCCATGAATCTTCTCTTATTTCAATATAAGCTCAAAACAACAATAGGGAAAACTATTTTAGGAGATGTATGCTCCCATGAAATCATAAAATTGAAAAAGAAAATCATGATAATTTAGCCTAGGATATTGCATATAGACAGTTATTTCTCATAGAAAATCATCTTGTTACTTTCCTTCCCAATTTTCTATATGAAAATTTAAGGGAAAGAAATTTAAATTCTATGGAAGGTAGCCTTTCTAAAGAGAGAGGGCCATGAATTAAAAATATGTAAAAATATTTTTTTTCTCTAGGTCCATGGAAATTGAGTTTCTTGTACACAAATTTTTAGTAAACATATATAAATTAATAATTTATTAGTAAATGATTGACTAATTGTTCTTATTTTTTACAAATACACATCTAGATGTCTCCAAGAACCCCATATTTCACAACCTTTCTACCATGAGAATATTTTTATGTACACTTTCCTAAGTGAAGGCTTTGGATTGAGTAGATAATTCTTCTTCCAACAAGGATGGAATCCCATTCATCTTTCTTTCCTACCAAATCTAGTATTTTGTAAATCAACTTTACATTACAATTCCATGATTTTGAGTCACACTATCTAATGCATCCTCTTCTTCACTTATAGAAAATTTCTTGAGAAAAAGAATTCAATTTTAAATATTTTTTAATGTACTTTGATGTATGTATTTTGGGGGTTTTTCCATCTCCATTCACTAATACCCTCACAATCAACCTTTGTGATGTAGTCCCTAACATATTTTTCCCATCATGTTTCCAAGGTATGCCATATCTCTTCCATGTTTAGGATATTTTTAAGAGCATCATATTTGTTCCAAGAGTCCGCCCAAAAGAGGGCCTTCCTCCCATCTATAATTTCCCAACTATTATGTTTCTAGATTAAATAATTGTACCTTAAAATGAAGTTTTGAATTGATAATGTCTGGAATAAATTTTCAATAGTGATTATTCTATCAAGGGAAGTAGAATAAGGATATTTGTTTTGTAGAATCTTTGTGCATTTCATATTTTATTTTTTCTAAATTTCCTTAGCAATTTTTTCTCATAGAGCTTTGTTTATAATGTTTCATTGTCTCAACCCACACCACCTACCTCTTTAGGTTTATATATTTTATTCCATGCAACTAAGGGGAATTTTTGGTCATTTTACGTATCTTTTGAAAATAAATTCCTCATATTGTGGTTAATTATATTCATAGAACTATTACATATTTTCCAACACTAGATCAAGAAGATAGGAATGCCCAAGATGAATTCCTTCAACATTAGTTTTATGCTTTCAGATGAAAACCACTAACCCACCCTTCTAAGAATTTGATGTAGGAGCATCCTAGTGAAAGATTTATTTGCATCAACCAAAAATATTTGTAGTTGTTTATATCAGTTTTTTTTTGCTTCAGCTTTGTTTTGGCATCTCTCAACATAAAGAACTATGTTGTACAATTAAACTGTCAATTTGAAGTTTTTTCCAAAACACCATTTTAAGGCTCCATGGGTAATTTTAAAACTTATTTTTGGAAATTCCATAAGGAATTAAAGACAAGGAAATAGGGTTCTACCTTTTGGGAGATGGAACTAGAGGACCTCCAATTTCACTCTTAGATGTTAGGATGGTTTCCTTAGGTGTGATTAAAGAGGGTTAGGATGGTTTCCTTGACTTGATTGAGGAATGGAAAGTTGGATGTTGTGGTTTTCATTGATGTCAACAATCTTAGAATTAATGTCTTTAAGATTGTATATGTCAAGGATATTGAGAAAATTGTAATAAAATATGTTGCAGGTTGTCTGTGAAGCCGTGAAGATCGATAAGATGGAAATTTCAGTATATTGATAGAGAGAATTTGTGCATTAAAGGGTTTGTTGACAAGCCTATCTATCTTATCTACCAAAATTTTTAGAGGTGCACATGAGTATTTGAGCAAGTTATGAAATTTTGTGTTTCAACAGCTATTATGTTACTTATTTGTTGTGTATTCTCCTATGGTGTTTGTGGATGTTTCTAGATCATGTTTTGTCTGTGTTGCACGTCTACATTGATCATTGTGCTTGTGATCCATAATTTTCTCTTGCGTATTCATGTTTTTAATGTTCATGGTTGATAGGGTGATTGTAGTGTGTTGTGGATATTCGATGAATAATATTTGAAGGTGTTTTGTGTTCGAGGATATTGTTTTGGGTCTCTACTATGTTGTTGATGAATTTGGTTGATTCACATTGATAATATTTATTGTGTTGCACTAATAGTTTGTATTCACTTTATTATTTTATTGAAGTCAGCATGTAAATATGTAATTCCTTGTTGTGGATATATATGAGGGATTTTTTATCTCATTATGAGATATGGATGATGTGAAGTATGCAAGTGTTATGTGCGAATAAGGTTCAAATTATTTGAAAGCATAGAAGAGTGTGAAGAAGATTAAAGAAGAGTGAAGAAGTGTTCATGGGCTCAATCGAAACTGTAATCAAGCATTAGTAGATTCTACTTTATCAGTTCAAAATTTGGATGGTTGTAATTTGAATGTTTCTATAAGATAGTGAGTCTTCCTTTGTATTTGAGAAGTGAGCTCTAGGAAGTGTTCCTAAATGCATGTGCATTCTCCATTTATTGTTATTATACTTTTAATAGGGTATAAACTTGTGGACTGACCTCCACCCTGGTTTTTCCCCTAACAAGGTTTCCACTTAAAAATCTTGGTGTTATGTGTTCATCTGATGTGTTGTTGATTTATTCTTTCATGGTTATTAATCCGATCTTAGAATAAGGGTGAATAAGTTTGATAAGTTTGAAATTATGTGACAATTGATTCACCCCCCCCCCCTCCCTCTCAGTTGTCTACCCTTATATTGCCAACAATTGGTATCAGAGAAAGTTCCTTGGAAGAATTTTAACAAATTCAGGTGATCTTGGATGGTGACATATAAGAAGGGTAGTTTGAGATTTGACGGAACAAATTATTCTTTGTGGAAGACTCGAATGGAGTGTCATCTGAGATGCATTGGTGAATCCTATTGGAACATTACAAGTAATAGGTATGTTATGCCTCAAAATGGTTCTACTACTACTGTTGAAATTAGGGATGTTGAATATAATAGCAAGGCTAAGGAAGCATTATTGAGTGCTTTGACTAATTTTGAAATGACAAATTTTATGGATCTAAAGACTGCCTATGAGATCTGGAAAAAGTTGGAAACTTTGTATGAAGGTGATGCTAATGTGAAGATTGGTAAGCTACAGAGTCTGAAAGGGAAATATGAAATGTTGAAAATGGGTGATGATGAGAACATTACTACTTTTATGCAAAGAGTAAATGAAATTGTGTGTGGTATCAGATGTGTTGGTGGATAGTTTGAAGAATCGGAGATTTTTTCTAAAGTGCTTCGATCCTTGCCTCTTGCATACAAATTCAATGCTACAGCTATTGATGACCTCCAGACTATGAAAAATGTAACCAAAGATATGTTGGTTGGGAAACCTACTACTTTTGAGTTGAGTGAATTTGGCTATGCCCTTCCTAAGATAGAATTTTCATTTTAAGCTAGTGCTTCTAGGAGAGACAAGCAGAGATATGATACCGATGAAATGTCTTCTAGAAAGGTATTCAAGTATGAGGAAGAAATGAGACAGATTGAAGAAGAAGAAAGAGAATTGAATGAGCTTGAGGCACTTATTGTCAAAAGGGAAGCCAGAGGAGAAGGTAATTATAAAGGGAATTTTCCTATTAAATGTTTTTCTTGTAATAAGACAGGTCATTTTGCATCAAGGTGTCTAGAAAGAGTTCCTGAGCCAATACATAACAAGCCTAAATTTCAAAAGAAGTGTTATTATGTTGATGGTGAAGATGTGACAGATGATGAATCTGAAAAGGAATGTAAGTGAAGATGAGTTTTTGTTTATTGATATCAAGGAAAATGGTTCTATGTCTAGTGAATCTACTGGTTGTACAAATGTGGAGAAAGCTCTAGCTGCCACAGTTGAAGAGAAGGATGAATGGGTGATTGAAAATGGATGCTCACATCACATTATAGGTGGTAAAATAAAATTTGTAAGCCTAGAGAAGTATGATGGTGGTGTTGTAAGATTTTATGATAACAATGGCGGTATAATCTATGGAAAAGGATGTATTTTTTTTTATGGTAAGCATAACACTAATGATGTTCTTTATGTTGAAGGTTTGAAGCATATTATTTTGAGTGTTGGATAGATGGTTGATAAGGGATACAATATTCAATTCAAGGATGGAAAGTGTAGAATATTGGGAAGTTCAGGAAATGTGATTTCTTTAGGTACAAAAACAAAAGGTAACATTTTCCACCTGAATTCTACTAGTAAAAGTTGTTTGATTGCTCAAATTGATGAAAGTTGGTTGTGGTATAGGAGAATGTGTCATGTAAAATTCGACAATATTATCAAGATAAGTTATGCTCTGGAAGTGGGAGATATTCCTAAATTGGTAAAGCCTACTAATGCCATATGCAAGGAATGTCAATTAGGAAATCCAACTAGAATTTAATTTCAGAGCAAACAACATTGTTTAAATGAATTGTTGGAGCTTGTGCATACTGACTTGTGTGGTCCTGCTAGAATCAGAATTTTACAAGGCTACAGGTATTTCATGTTGCTTATTGATGATTACTCTAGGATGATGTGGGTTACCTTCTTAAGGGATAAATTTGAAGCTCTAGAGAAACTCAAGATCTTTAAGGTTATGGTTGAGATAGAGATAGGTTTGAAGATTAAATGTATGAGATTAGATAGAGGTGGTGAATTCACTTCTAGTGAGTTTAACTCTTTTTGTGAAGAACATGGGATAAAGAGACAATTATCTGCACTATGGACCCCCCAACAAAATGGAGTTGTGGAAAGGAAGAGTAGGACAGTTCTAGATGCTTCTAGTACTATGATGCTAGAAGGAATGGTTCCTCATATCTATTGGAGAGAAGTTGTGAAACTGTTGTTTATATCCTAAATCGGGTACAAGTCAAAGGTAATACTGGTAAGACTTCTTTTGAGCTATGGACTGGTCATAAGCCTACTGTTAGATATTTCAAAATCTTTTGGAGTAAATGCTATATCAGAAGAGATGAAGATATATGAAAGTTTGATGCTAGAAGAAATGAAAGAATATTTCTTGGTTATTCTACTAAGTATAAGGCATATTGGTGCTACAACAAGCGATTAAGGAAAATGGTTGAAAGTGAAAATGTTAAGTTTGATCAAGACATCGCTAGACTATCTAGAACCTGTGGATATGATTCTGATGATCAAAATGATAATATAAACAAAGGTCCGGCTTCAAATCAAGTTCAGATCATTCTGGTGAATCAAGAAAATCAAGAGGAAGGAGAAACTAGTGAAAGTATAGAAGAGAGATCACAAGAGCCTCAAATTCAAGAAAATTATAAGACTCCAAGGTATCTGAGATTAAACTATTTAGAAAATTAGATTATAGGAGATTAAAAAAAAGGTGTCCAGACTAGGAGAAGAATCGTAGAAGAATACTATTTGATTTCAAAGACTAAGCCAAGTAATGTCAATGAAGCATGCAAAGACGAATATTGGATTGAAGTAATGAAATAATAACTACAACAAATTGAGGAGAATAATACATGGACTCTTGTTCCTAGACCAAAGGACAAAAATGTAATTGGAACTAAATGGGTCTTTAGAAACAAAGAAAGATTGGTGTGTAAAGGATACTCTCAGATGGAGGGAATTGAATTTGAAGAATATTTTTCCCCTATTGCTAGAATTAAAGTTGTGAGACTATTTCTTGCCTATGTTGCTTACAAAAACTACAAATTTTATCAGATGGATTTCAAGTCAGCATTTCTAAATGGAAAATTGGAAGAAGAGGTGTATGTTGAGTAAACTGATGGATTTCAATTGACTAAATAGGGAGATATGGTTTTTCGATTGAAGAAAGCATTAGAATTGTATGGACTCAAGCAATCCCCTAAAGCTTGGTATGCCAGAATGGATAAGTATCTATGGAAGCTTAGATTTAATAAAGGTACTACTAATAGTAATATGTATTTCAAGATTAATAATGATAAATATTTTTTGTGGAAGTCTTTGTTGATGATATCATTTTTGGAGGAGATGATGGTTTGTGCATGAAGTTTTTTGATGAGATACAAAATGAGTTTGAAATGTCGATGATTGGAGAGTTGAAATTATTTTTGGGATTGCAAATTACTCAGTTAGATAAAGGGATCTTCATATCTCAGTCCAAGTATGTGAAACAATTGCTAAAGAAGTTTGGTATGGAAGATTCAAATCCAGTCGGTACACCCATGGTGATTGGATGGAAGTTGATAATAGATGATGATTCTTCAAAGGAAAATCATACTAGATATAGATCAATGATTGGTGGATTGCTTTATTTGACTAAAACTAGACCTGGTATCGTGAATGATGTATGCATTATTGCAAGAATTCAAGCCAATCCTAAGGAATCTCATGTGACTGTTGAGAAAAGAATTTTTAGACACTTGAAGGTAACAATTGATTTTGTCCTGTGGTATCCTAATGATGATGATCTTACTTTGAGTGCCTTCACTCATGCTAGTTGGGTAGGAGATTTGAATGATAGGAAAAATACTAGTGGTGGTGCATTTTTCATGGGAAAGAATTTGATCTCATCATTAAGTAAAAAGAAGAATGTCATTTCTTTGTCTACTATAGAGGCAAAATACATTATTGTTGCTAACATTTGTACTCAAGTATTGTGGATGAAGCAAATATTAAAAGATATTAGAGTTTTGTATGATGAACCTATTGCTGTATTCTTTGATAATTCAAATGCAATTAACATTTATAAGAATCTGGTGTTTCATTCAAAGAGAAAGCATATATCAATCAAGTTTCACTTTTTGAGAGACAAGGTGAGTGATAAGGAAGTTAGATTGGAGTAAGTCCCTACTAAGCAATAGATTGCAGAAATCTTTACTAAACCTTTTCCTAAGGATAATTTTGAGTATCTCAGAGGTAAGTTAGGGGTGATTACCCCTCCTAATCAGAACTAAGATGCAATACATTGCATCAGTCCTTCTATTTCACAGTCATATCTAGATCTGGATTGATATTGTGGTGGTTGATACTCAAGGGTAGTAGTTAGATGATTTAGATATGTAGTTCAGAGCTTGTGTGTATCTTTTTCATTGATGTCAAAGAGGAGAAGATTCATGTGAAAAAATTTGGAAGAATCAAGGAGGAGAAGAGAAATGTGAAAAACTGGGAGAAGAGTTAAAACCTAAGGGGGAGTAAATGTTGGAGCTAGTTGCATTGATGGTGTTTTTCACATCATGTGTTGCCATAAATGCCAAAGGGGGGTATTTTTAGATGTTGTGGTTGTGTTGCTGATATGTGGTTGTCATTGATGTCAACACTATTAGCATTAATGTCTTTAAGACTGTATATGTTGAGGATATTGAGAAAATTGTTATAAATATATTGCAGGTTGTGTCTGAAGCACTAAAGATCAGTAAGATGGAAATTTCAGTATATTGATAGAGAGAAATTGTGCATTAAATGGTTTGTTGACAAGACTATCTATTTTATCTACCAAAATTTTCAGAGGTGTGCATGAAGATTTGAGCAAGTTATGAGTTGTTGTGTTCCAATAGCTATTTTGTTACTATAGCTGGTGTTCCTAGAAGAACATAATATGATTCTAGTAATCTGAGTTGTTTTGTATGCTCCTGTGGTGTTTATGCATGTTTCTAGATCATTTTCTATCTCTGTTTCATGTTTGCATTGATCGTTGTGCTTGTGATCCATAATTTTCTCTTGTGTGTTCATGTTTTTCATGTTCATGGATGATAGGGTGATTGTAGTGTGTTGTGGATCTCTCAGGAATAATATTTGAAGGTTTTTTTTGTTCAAGGATATTTTTTTGGGTCTCTACTATGTTGTATATGACTCTGGTTGATTTACATTGATAATATTTATTGTTTTGGGCTAACAACTTTTGTATTCACTTTATTATTTTATTAAATCTGACATGTAACGATGTAATTCCTTGTTGCGGATATATATGAGCAATTTTTTATCTCATTATGAGACATGGATGATGTGAAGTATGTGAGTGCTATGTGTGAATAAGGTTTAGATCATTCGAAGGAAGACCAGAGTGTGAAGACGAGTAAAGAAGAGTGAAGAAGTGTTCATGGGCTCAACCAGAATTGTAATTGGGCATTAGCATATGCTACTTTCTCAATTCAATATCTAGATGGTTGTAATCAAAATTTTTATGTAAGGCAATGATTCTTCCTTTGTATTTGAGCAGTGTTCCTAAATGCATGTGCATGCTCCATTTATTCTTCTTATACTTTTAACAAGGTATAAACTTGTGGATTGACCTCCACCATGGTTTTTCCCCTAATAGGGTTTCCACATAAAAATATTGGTTTTTTGTGTTTATCTGATGTGTTGTTGATTTATGCTTTCATGGTTATTAATCGGATCTGAAAAATAAGGGTTAATAAGTTTGATAAGTTTTAAATTTTGTGACAACTGATTCACCCCCCTCTCAATTGCCTACCCTTGTGTTTCCAATAGACTAGGGTTAGGATGGTTTCCTTAGGTGTGATTAAAGAGGGGTTCACCACTAAGAAAATGCTTAGAAAGAAGGAAATGAAAGCAATATGAAAATCTAGCTATATGACCTAGGAAATAAAAATTATAATTAGAATAATAAATTAAGAGAAACAAAGAAGTACCTAGAGAAACGAACATGATTAAGAAAGGTTTGAAAACCTTGAAAATTGTTTCTTTAAGGTGTACTAGGACTCATACAAAATATTAGTCGATTTATTCCCAGTATAGGTTTTCTGGGCAGAAACAATAATCTCACAATGACAAGTCAAAATCCACTGAAATCTAGAAAAAAGTCCTGTACTAGGACTCATATGCCCAAGGTGGCGATTTAGTCTCGTTATTAGTGTTTCGCTAAAACTCTAGTATCCTCTAGTGATCTTCTATAGCTTCTCTCTTGTCTGATCTTTGGGTCTGAAGGTTTGAATTTTGGCTTGTAGGTGACTTTTCGTGAAGATGTCAACAATCTTGACAACTTTCTTCAATCTTGCAACTTTGTCTTCAAAGGATCTTCGAGCCCAAAATCACCTATATATGCAATCATACATAAAGGAGAGAAAATTATTGATCTTTTAGTGGATAGGGATTTTCCTTGGTCAAACCCCATTTTGGTAATCAAATCTTAATGAGAAATGAGGCATGAATGAAATGAAACATGAAACATAAGATGAAACAATAGAACCTTGTTTGAAACCTTGTAGATCTGCAAACAAGCATGAATTAGCCTCAATGGATGTAGATATTGATCACAACACTTGATTAGAAACAATGCTTGAATGGGATCTTCAATTGATCTTCAATGCTACATCACAACATTAGTTCAAAACCATGCAAGACACACTAAGTCTTCGACATAATGAAATGAAACTTGATTTTTGTAATAATCTTCTATAAATCTACCCTTGCATGCCTTATAAATGATCTTGAATGTGAAAGTACTCTCCATTGCTTATGAAATTCTAGGATTTCTTAGATTGTTAGGTTAAATTATGTAAAATAATCTTGTATTTATACTTGTTTATACCAAATTTCTCTAAATTACAACACTACAAGCTAACATTAGATCTAGGATAATAAAATTTTGCCAAGAATTTTATTTAAAATAGGTCCAAGTTAAAGAAGAACTCATACACTAGGTTGGGCATATGAGTCCTAGTGGCTTAAAATTGGGACACAAACTTCAAGAAGTTTTTTATTTAATATAATTTTTAAAATCAAGTCCTAAGACGTAAGTGGGACTCATACACACAAGGTGGTGTATGAGTCCTAGATCACTAGATTTGGAACACAAACAAAAATATTGAATTATGACTGGTTATTTGCTAAGTTTCGAGATTATCCATAGAGAAATGCAATTAATTAGGCTGGTGGATGTAAGATAGGACCAAATAAGGCATAAATAAGCCATGTTTTAGCAAGGAGGGCCCAAAAAAGTGTGAAAATGTAAAAAGATACATTTTTCTACACTACAAGAGTCAAGTAAAATCATTTTGCAAGGACATTCTTGGAGGTACCATGTTGATTGTGCTAAATAATAAAAATTATGTCTTTCACAATTTGCGAGAAATTAAAGCTTGAATTTTTTTTTAATATCAAAAGTGTGTTACTGATTTATGAAAAAAATTAATTTTTTCAAAATTAATGAGGGCTCGAGTGGAAATTTTGTAGAGGAATTTGAGACATTATCTTGAGTGTACACACCAGTTTTTGTACAAATCCTAGAACTTCGGATTTTTTGCGTACAGACACCCAAAGTTGTCAATTTTCAAAATCAATTAATTCCAAATTTTTAAGAAAGATTGTTGAGACAGTAAATATTAATCTTCTTATTATAATTGATATTTCTATTGAAAGACAATGTGGGAGTTTGGACAAGAAATAAAAAAAGGCCATGGCATAAAGGATAAAAATCTGTAAAATGAATATTGAGAAAATGAAGGGTTGTTGCTTATGTGGAGAACACAAGAAACAAATAAAATAGAAATTTGACCACATAGATAGATGAGAGGGAGCATGAGAGAGATTGTAGGAGAATACCAAAAGAAACATTATAAAATACAGATTGAAGAGAAATGCAGGCTGTTGGTAGTTAGAATTTGATATCTTAAAATGTTTCTAAGACCATTTTAAAGTTAAAAATTTAAATAAATAAAAAGTGCAACTCTGGGAAAAGAAATGAAGGGACACTAGGGGTAATTTAAGGGGTAGCAATAATTAGAAAAGAAAAGGTTTGTGTAGGAAAACAAGCTTGGGGCTACTCCATTTGGCAATGGCCTCTTGAATTTAAATAAAAAAAGAACAACATTTTTAAATTTGGAATCAACTGCACATAAGGAAGGGGCACTCAGTTGGACAAGACAATATACAGGTTGTGTTGAAGTATGTGGAGAATATTTAAGGTAGTGTTGGAAAATTTTGAGCTATTATTGAGAGGAGTAAATGAATAGAAGATGAAGGGAGAATATGAGAGAATATGCAGTGCCAACAAACGAGAATTTGCTAAAAGTAATAAAATATGCAAACAAACGAGAATTTGCTAAAAGTAATAAAATATGCAAAGAAAGTTGGATAGGCTGTTGCATATCTAAAAATATATGCATTTGTGGGAAAGAAATAAAATCCATTGTTTGTGTGAGAGAAGAGAAACGCCTTATTATCCTAGATATGTGCTGAGGATAATGGTTTGCAAGAGTAGAAGATGTATTTTGAAATTGTATACTGTAATTTGCTTTCAAGAAGAAAAGCAATTAAAAGAATTTTATTGTGCATTTTTAAGTTTTAAAATTTGGAGACAAAACATTTGCCTATGGAATTGTGTTTGAATGTGGATTTTATTCTGAGTGTTGACTTTTATCTTCATCAAAGTTTCTACAACTAATGTTGCAAATTAAATAGTTCTCAACTCCACAAATGAAGTTGTCGAGTTGAGATGGTAGCCTAATTTTGTTTTTCATCAAAGTGGAATTGAATTGGGGGTGGATTTTCACCCTCTCCCATCATAATTCATTCTATTATTGCATCTCATAATCAAAGAATCTTACAATTTAGATTTGTCTACTGTGGAGTGTAGACACTGAAAAAATGTCCTAAGTCTGCGAGCAACATTTTTCCTTAGTCGTCATCCTCTAATAATTAAATAATTTTAATTATTTAATTATTCCTTATCGTATTCCTTTATTAATTAAATAATTTTTAATTAATTAGTTAATTCACTTTATAATCTATATTCTACCCTGATCAATTAAAATAAATTAATTGTGGCACTAATATCCCCTTTCTTCAATAATTAAACAAATCATTATGTATTTAATTATTTAGCTTTCATCACTTGTCTATAGTCAAATAATTATTATTATTTGACCTTTTATTCTTCTATAATTAAATAATTGACGAAACTATTTAATTATGTGTCATTCTTCTTTTTTAAATAATTTATATAGATCAATTATCCATGTCTAATTTCTATATCCTCCATCAATTAAATGTATCAATTTAATTAAGTCTCCTTTTTCATTTCCTCCAAATAAATTATTTATTTATCACTTGTCCTTCTCCATTTTCAAATAAATTATTTAAAATAAATTATTTATCCATCCATTTTGGTCAAAGATCCCCTATCATTATTTCATGCCATAGCCTGCATGTCATGAATGTCTATCATAGTCTTCACGCATCATAGCCATTGGCGTCATATCTTTTCCATGCATGGCATATTCTAGTTGCATCAATTTTCAATTGTGGATCTTGGCATCTTTCTAGAAACTTGATCTTGGCTATCTATTTTGTAACTTCCCTCTCATGTATCCTCATCCATTGATCTTAGAATATTTCTAGAAGATCAATCTTGTTCATTTGTTCGAATGGTTGTCTATAAAAGAGACCATTCTCCTCCATTTTCAATTTAATAGTCATTATCTCCAACTTTCTTGCTTGTTATTTGCAAGTATTTGCACAACTTCAACAATAAATCTAAGGGCAATATTGGCATAAGAAGAAATAGGAGAGACAAGGGAAGTGAAGCAACTTCAAGCATGAGGAGTATTTTAGTTTGATGCTTTCATTTTACTCATGCTTTGCTTGTATTCAATTGTGTGGATGAGGATAATAGCTTAGATTTGTGTTGGTTGTCACTCAGTCTATGCTATTTTATTTTTAACCCCATCTTACATTTGTGAACGTGACATGAATCTTATAATTTTGTAGAAAAAATCATTTTTTAAAAAAATTTTTTGCATGTTACAATGAAGAATTCGCACAAAATCCCATCATATTATTTTGAGTACAAAAAAATAGGCGCATGAAATCTTCAAAACCTATTATCTGGGTTTTGTAGGCTTCATTTATAGTTTTTTGGAACTTCAAATGGTTTAAATTTTGATATGTTTTGAGAAAGTTATGGCCATTTTAGTGCTCACAGCTTTTTAAGATTTTAGTTGTTAAGATCCGAATTTTATTTTGTTTATAACACTTTTGTTGTGCAAGATTTTTCCAAACTTGTTCTGGGTTTTGAAGGTCTATGTCATATTTTTCCATAGATTTTTATACTTTAAAATTTTGTTTAAGTTGTCACTATTTTATTTTGTTGTTTTTATTCAAAAAAAAAATTGGTTTACTAATGTTTTGATTTTAGTATGTGGCTTTCATCAAGAAGATCTAACTTGTCATTTTGCAATATTTTTGGCTTATTTTAGATAAGATATATTTTGTGTGTTTTTCAACACAATTTTTGAAGAGCTAAAATTATATTTCATTCATTAGTTTTAAAATTTACAACAAATTGCATTTACACTCATGAGGATAAAATGAACCATAATTTGCATATGTCACTCATTTGGTCTTAAAATTTACAACAAATTGCATATTTCATTCACGGGCTTAAAATGAACAATAAATTGCATATTTCATTCATGGGCTTAAAATGAACAACAAATTGCATGCACACTCATGGGTTTAAAATGAACACAATCTTGCATTGAAACTCATCAAGGCTAAAATTTACATGCATTTTCATGACATTGGCTTAAAATGAACATTGGTTGTTTCACATTAAGTTGGGTTTAAAATGAACAAGTGTTTCCAATTTGTGTAACCCTGATTCAATAATAGAAGTATCCTCCCCCCTTGCACACTTGTGCAATCTTGAGTGCAAGAGAAACTGTTATTAACTCTAGGAATTGGGACTTCCTTGGTGGGAAAAAGTACTCACCCCAAGGTGACTCAAACCAACAATGAATCTTTTTAGCCAAGCTACTCTTGACTAGTATACAAATGTGAATCCTAATGGAAAACTTAGGATTACAAGTGCGGATGTGTCACACAAACAAGTGAATCCCCATAAACCAAGTGTGGAGCCTAACCTCTATAGGCTGGGATTCCTCCTTATGAGAGCTAATCTTGCCTCATGTGTCACCACTCGAACAGGTGCCTAAACTAAAAAAAATTTATGTAGTTGCCAAAAACCTTTTCGATTTTTTGGTGCAACAACAATTGTTTCCAAGGCACCCACATTCTCATAGTTCTTAGTAGAGGTGAAGATCCTAACAAGGGAGATTTATAAGGCTCCAAGCTTGGTTGAGTCAAGAAGTGAGTACAATGTAAGGGGGAGCCTATGTGGCCAAGCTTCTAAGTCACCCACTAAGAATAAGTGTGGTTGGAGTAAAATCTATGTGGGATCTAGTGAATATAGTCCTTGCCAACCTTAGGATTGTGATTATATTCTTTAAAAAATCAAACATTTTTACATCAAACCAGTCCTCAAACAAAGTGCTTGATACTAATTTTTGTGTTTTGCCAGTCATATTTCATAAAAAACAATCAAAATCCACTCAAAACCAGTCCAAAATATCAAATTTGAAAAATAACTCTTTGTGAACCACAACTTCTTGAAACATAACCACAAAATATTGATCACAAAAGTTTCAAAAATAATTATCTAAAACTTATCCAACTCATCTTGACTGTGATCTTGATTTCCAAACTAGAGACTTGCAGACCTTTACCAGTCCATTCCATCATCCTCATTTTAGGATTGTATTAGAGATTGCATGTTAGGTGATCACCTTTGCGTTGCATAATTAATCTTAGGACAATCCATAGTTACTTATTAAATTTTTCATCAACATTTATCTTTTTATCTATCAATCCTTTTCATTGTCATCTTGGTTAAAACTTTGGGTCTCAAACTTATGTCCTAGTTTAGACTCGCCTTGTCAAACCCATCATCTTGTTCATCACAAAGGTCAATGACATTTGGGTTTTTTTTATCTTGGACCTACATTAGCTTGGTTGCCATCCATTGTCTCAAATTTTAGAATTCATAACCTTAGTATTATCATTCATAACATAACCTTTGGCCATAGCTTCATTATCATTCTATCAATCCTTAGTCTTGGACTTAAATTGCACTTTCACTTTGCATCCTTATATCTCAAAAACACAAAAACATAGTTTCATTTCACCTTATCCTTAATTGCATCACTACCCTTGATCATTAATTTGGCATCATTTAGTCTCCTTATCATTATAGTTCATCATTAATTGGTCCACCTTTTATATCCTTTGCATCCATTAGTTTCATTTAGCTTCATCCTTTAGTTAACAACATCAAGTTTCCACAGTCTATGCTAATGAATTTTTGATATTCTGGATTGAAACTGTGTTCGTTTTTATGAATCAAATTCAACATTATCCTTGCATGATCATCTTGCATCCTCATATCCTTATAATCCCCAAAATCACAAAAACATAGCTTAGTCCCATACCATCTTGCATCATTTAGCATTTAGCTTCATTTGCATGTCATATCCTTTGGCCATAAGGTCATTATTATCCTTGCATTATCACTCCACATCCCTATATTATCATCAAAATCCAAAAAAAAACATATCTTTTGGTCATAATCATCCTTGCATATCATATCCTTTGGTCATAGGGTCATTATCATTCCACCATTCCTTAATCTTGGTCTTAGGTAAATTGGCACTTTGCATCCTTATATCCTTTAAAATAAAATAAAAATAAGCATAGTTTCATATCTATTTTTCATTGGAACCTTCCATTGTCATCCAAATTTCACAAGTTTTGTATGGTCCTCACTAATTTTTCCTTATCCATCCTAATCCAAATTCATGACCATGTCTTCACTTTACCTTGATCTTCTTCGTAGTCAAGCTAAATACCAATAAATCTTCAATCCTCAATACCAGCCACTCACATACCCTTCTTACCAACAATCCATAAGATCCATTCCTTCATCCATCTACCCTCACTATCAAGAGTCACTTGACACAATCCATACCATTAATACCCAACAAATGTCCATTAATCATCCTTATCCTTTAACCTTGATAAGGGAAACCAACCTTCCACTAGTCCATTCCAATCCTCCACATCCTATCATAATCCATCATCCACTAGTCCATTCCAATCCTCCACATATTATTCTAGTCCATCATCGACTAACCCATTTCCATCCACTCCATCTAAAACTACAATACCATCCAATAATAGCACATTAATTAATGTTATCCAAGGACAACTAGCAAAGGAACTTTTTTGACTGAGAAATGAAAATAAACTTAGTAAATCCAATCACATTGTTGATCCTACACCATCCAACGATTTATCACCATCATTTCCTTTGTTTCCTACCAATACCAAAAAATATCTTGCTATTGAAGCTCCATTATTGCCATGTCAAAATCTTGGGTCTATCAAAGAAAATCATATCCTTGTGAAAAATAAAATTTCATTTCCTAAACTTGAGGATACATGATAAAAAGAAAGTCCAAAGAATGACAACATAACTTTACCTTCATGTCAAGATAAAAGTAGTCCATCTCATGACCCCATCCTTAAGTCCATCCAAGAGATCCTTTTATCTAATCATGGCATCCAAAATACACCCATCCTTCATCAAGAGTTTGTTCTTGTTGACGCAGAATTTTGCATGTAGCAGCAGTCTCATGGGAAACTTAGCTATTGGGGGACATTGTGCGCTAGCTAAGTGACCTCTGAGATTTTACCAAAGTCAGATCTTCATTTAGTGGAGGGAGTATAAGGTTAGAAAGATAGCGAAAATTTAAAATCTACACTACAAACGATGCGCCAAAATCTTAAAAAAATTCACCAAAGTACAGTGCAGAATGCAAAGGCCCAAACCACTAAATTGTTGTTCATCAAGTTATTTTTCTCAAAAGCACTTAAAACATAATAGTACCCTCTAATTTGCATAACATAATCTTAGCATAACTTTAGCTAACATAGAAGAGTTGAAGAAACGTGATTTGTATTCATTGAGTTATGAAGGATTGCAGAAAGTGAAGAACAGGCATTCATACAATAAAAGAAGATAGCAGCATAGACCAATAGTCTCACTAAATGCATGAAAAACATAAAGGCCAAATTTATTTGGCATAATTTGGAGTCTTCAAATTAAATAAATTTATTACAAAGGCTTTCTTCCCAGTGCTCGGGAGTTTTTGCAATTTAATCAATAACCCAATAAAGAGAAATATGGTTGAATTTATAGGCCAATCCACCGCTTGAGACACACTGAGAGAAGGAAAACCATGAGCAGAGACCGATGACCCAGATCACCTCGAGCTGCCATAGAAAACATCGATCACCCAAGAGCATGCTAGTGAAGCCACAACAAGAAATGGAAAACCACCCAACAACAAAATTGAACACGCAGTGCCACAGAAGAAAACACAACAGCTGGCGAGTACAACAGGTGCAATAGCAACTCCAAGGTAACCGGCATAGCACCAACTACCACATGTCACGCAGACGGAGTCCGAAAAAAATTCAAAGAGATTCTCATTGAAAATCTCCTAGAGGGAGCCACGTGGAGCATGCTAAACGAAAGAAAGTACAAGGTGGGCCTAGTTCAAAAAGCATCCAAAAAAAGGCACGTGGCACGCAGACGGATACCGACAAAAAGCGAAGAGACCAAAAAGAAGAAAGCTTCATGAGGAAGCCATGTGGAGCATGCCAAGGGCAGTGAGCATTTGAAAAGTAAGGCACAACCACAAAGATAGAAACCACAAAGGCTTGGCAGTTTTTTGTGGAACAATTTTGCAACTCATAGGGGCATTTCTTTCGCGGAATGAAGAACCCCATAAAATTTGGTTCAACATCTTGAAACTACTCACAACCTCGAGAGGGCAGCCTACAGACTGGTCCAGACTTCATTTGATGGTAGAGAGAGAGCTCATAGATTCTCATGAGCCAGCTTGAGATCGATAATTGCCTTGAAAGGAAATCCACCTAATACTCTCGTTTCCAATTCCAATTGGAAAAAGAGTTGTGCCAGCTAATGCATGATCCCTTCAATTTCCTCAGCGGTTGGAGATTGATCAAAATATTGGAAGATAGAAAGGTCATGCTTCTTCTCCTTGATCATAGCAACAATGTGTTCCACACTTGCTACCGCCTGATCTGCAATGAAGGGCGAAGGAAGGCCTCTCTGAGTTAAGTGCGAAAACTTCACCCGCATGTCACTAGTAACCTAATTTAGCCAAGCCCTACATTCTGCTACCTGTTGAACATCCTCGTGCATAGAGATGAGGATACTTACACCCATGGCCATCATTGTTCAATCCTCAATTCCCACGCCGCTCAAAGCTTCATCGAAAGCTGTATACAACTTGCTCAATAAAATCCTAGCCTCCAAAACTTTGTTAGAAGTTAACTCCTGAGCTTGCTATATTGTTTCACCTACTATTCCACAAAGGCTAGCCACTTGTGCCATAAATTTTTAAGTGGGCTCAAGAGTAAGACACAATTCCTTCACCTTGTCCCCATATGATGCATACAACTCTTTGGAAATCTCCAATGAGCTCATCTGGGGCACAAGAGGTTGGGTCTTTAGGGTAGCCAATTCTGGTTCTCTGCTGCTCAAAATCGCCTTCAGCTCTAACAAATTTCTATCCAATATGGACACCTGCTCCTTTAAAGTGGAAACCTCTTTTTCTTTTTATTCCAAGGCCAATTTAGCCCAATTTTCATTTTGAGTTTCCAACTCCAAAGTGGCATTCATTTCATTAATTTCAGCATCCGTGCTCTATTGAAGTTCCTTCATTCCTTCACTTAGCTGCTTTGATGCAGTGTGGAGTTTTTCCTCACTTGCTTGGCTATGCTCGACCTCCTGCTGGAGATTCAGAACGATCTTTGTGCTCATAACTTGTAACTCCCTGATTTGACTTTTGAAGGCACTCCTCTCCTTCTCCAAGCGACTTTTTTCGTTCTCCTAGGCTTTAAACTTATTTACCCAGATATCAACCTTACCCTTGAGCTCCAATATCTGATCATCCTTTTTCTTCACCTATTGGTCGAGCTTGATATAATCAGTGCTCACTATTTTCTGGGTCTCCTCCATTAGCTCAACCTTATCTCACAGGTGGGCCTATTACAAGTCTAGCTTGATAGAATTTATAGAGTAATTACTCAGTAGCATTTCCCCTACCAGTTTAATCACATTGGGAGTAATTTTTCCAAACATCAAGGAATTTTGACTTTCACTGAATACAGTTTACAAGAGAGGATCTGTCGGTCTAGTCGTGTCTTTTTGTCTTCTTTTATTTAAATGGTTGGTGTGGGCACTCTTGTTTGCATCCAACTCTGAAAAATATTCCTAGGCAGGGATACCTAGGCCACTAGCAAAACGAAACTCCTATGGGACAGCTAGCCCGAAAGATAGCATACTCAACGCATCAGAATTTTTTCTGGGACTCGTTATAATGGCTGGGGAGAATGGCAGAATGAATTGGCCACTCGGAGGGGATGATAGTGTGGTGTAGGGAAAGGCTAGAGATGCACCAACTGTAAGGTTGGGCCTTGGAGATAAAAAAATTGGCTCACAAGCCCAGTACTTACACCAAATTGTGTTTTGGGTAAGGGATGGAAAGCAAAGGATGAAAGTGGGAAACTAGGAGGGGTAAGACTTGACTATCTAGGATATCCAGCGACAGAGCAAACTGACGCAGATGAAAAATCAGGGGCAAATGAAGAAGAGACTAGCGACATGGTAGAGAGATAAGAGGGAGGGAATGTTACCTGAGGCTCGTGAGGAGCTGTAGACGTTTCAACCGCTTCCCCCGTCGGCTGCTCTTCTTCTCCACTGGACTCTCTGGTTCGTTGTCGCTTTTCCTCTGGAGAATCATCGAGGTCAATAATGACCCACCTTCTGCCACTGGTAGTCCTTACCCACTTCCTTGTTAAACTAGAGGAGTCGGATGGCTTCGATGTTTGTGCATGTGAATCCTCCTCCTACGCAGGATGTTTACCAGTATCCTTCTCATGCATTGGATTCTCAACAATGGCAAGGGGATTTTGAGTTACTTCCTCCCCATGCTTCGTGGAAATCTCTTCCCTTCTATAATGTTGCACAGATTTTGAACAGTTCAAAGACCTTTCTAACTCTGGATGCTCCCTCTCCTAGATATCATCAAATCTTTCATGAAGGGTCACTTCTTCGTGAAGCTTGTCAGCTGCCAGAGTCTCCTGTTAGTATATCCAGAAGTCTCGAATCTTCTCGGACATTCAATTGAGCTTATTCAATTGGATGCATAGGGATGGGTTGATCTTCTACCTTGGGTTGTCTTTCCCTGTGATGTAGTAAAATTTTAGCCATGGCAGTCGCTCATCCACTGTAGGAAAATATTCAAGGCCTATATATAATCCTAGATCCCCCTCCTCAACATTTCTCTGGGGGTCCCAGAATGGCTGAGGCGAATGTGGGATTTTGATGCCAACCCCTGATAAATTATTTCTGGGGTTGTAATGACAGGTATCATTTATCAACACCAAGCTGAGATGACCCAGAAGAATCTCCAAAGTATCAATCTTTGAAGTCCTTTTCTTCATCAGTGACACAGAACCAAACATGATTGGCAGCAGCAAATAGGAGGTTAAATTTTTTCCCCCCCAATAATCATTATCAATAATACATAGTTGCCTCATTGCTTCCAGGGCCAGCACTCTATCTGAAAGAAAACAGGGGAGCCGAAAGGGCTCCCGAGCGAAACCTTGCATGTAGAGTATGGTGAAATCCACCAAAGAACCAATCACAAGGTGGTACAAGCTTTCCAAACCAAGACTTCTGTCGGGGCGATATGCATGCGGTCATATTGATTCTAGCTCCATCCAAAGTCCTCAGAGTTGGGGTCAAGAATAAATTTGAAAATGCATAGTAATCAAAGGTTTTCAACATGATAGGAGTCCATGTCGAAACTGGCTTTCTCAAGCCGCCTTCATCAAAAATAGCCAGAGACATAAATGTTGAAAAGTAATCTGGATTCTGGTGTAATATCCAGTAGGCCAAGAAAGAGGAATACCTGAACCTAGAATCGGCCTAGAATTCCTGCAGCTGCTGCCAAATCCCATCACTAACAACTCTTGTAAAATCCAGAAGCGGGGGAACATTGTTCTTCCTCAACATAAAACTAAGGCACATTTGGAACTCAAAAATATGTTTGTCTGTATCCAGACCACACACCAGCACTAGCATAGAAGCGAAAAAAGAAGCCCCACCTTTCAAAGCCTTCAGACCAAAAGAGAATTTGGGTGGTGTTGAATTACTTGTCGACTGATTAATTTCAGCACGGTAAAACTATTGCGCCTTTTGGAGCCCTCCCCACTTCTCATGCATCTTGTTTGCTTCAAAAATATCAACATCCTGGGTCAAGGGGAGAAAAACACACAACATATCCTGAATAGTTTCAGGGCTAATTAATACCCTAAAATTAGTGCCGCTTATCACTCCAGTGTCTGGGTCAAAACCTATCATGTATGCTACCATAATTTTTGGGCAAGGGTGCACCAAGGGAACCATGTACTGTGGAAGCCCACAGAGCCATAGACTCTTGTTGAAAGGGTCTGATACATTCTTCATTTTCTCGCATCGAGCCTCCCTAAGGCTCTTAGGATTATGGGATAGCTCAAGATCAAAGACGTTATCCCAATCCTCTACAACTAAAGCCTGATCTTTGTGAGGAATTATGTTTATTATTCTCAGGTCCACCTGACTGGTGAAAGGCTAGCAAGGATTTGTGGGGATACCTAGAGTAGCATAAGACTCCTTATTGTAGAGCTACACGCAGGGCGCCCTCCTCATTTTCTTGATTATACTTGTTGGGGCCAGGGCCTGTGTTGGGTTCTCTGCAATCTCAGTCATTTCAGTATTCACAAGAAATTTTTTGCAAACATTCACAAATGGCTTAGATTTTTTGAAAAATTATTTTTCTCTTACGAATGCCTTAATTGTTTTATCTTTAGATAACTCCTTGCAATTAATGTGCTCTACATGCCTGGCCTATTTTTTGGCCTTCATGAAAAATGGCCGAGAAGGGTATGTGCCAGCCATTCATACCTAGTTGCCATATGTGTCACTAGCCTTTCGTGTGTGTGAAAGGATCGCCAACCTGCCAAATTTCTCTCTACATTTAAGAGATATATTTTCACATGAGGTGGCACCTAATTTTCTTGAACGACAAACCAAGACAGCCTTGGAAAAACTCCTTTGCAAGCTTTATGCATTTACTGATTTCATTAAACGTACTTGGGTGCGTTTCCCAATATCCTACCTTTAAGATTTGCCTTGATTCGAATGGGATGGTGACTCCTTATGCTGGCACCTCGCCAACTTCTAATGAATTCAGAAACCTGAATAGAACAAGTTGCAACTGTACTTGCATATTCCCATCACCTCACACGCCGCAACACTAAAAACCAAGGCTTGCTGACACACTTTGGCTCAGTCGTAATTATGGCCTACCTTGGCTAGTGAGCCCTAGCTAGTCTATAAATAAGACCCTTAGCAGCATTCCTAGCTTAGCAAGCTTTTCTTATCTTAGTAATTTCATTTTTCTAGCCAAAATAGCAAATAGCATGGAAACACCAATAAGGTTAGTCTGCAAAAGACTCAAGCTGCCTTCTTAGGCAAAATTAGGTGTAGGCGCCTAAATCATATGACAAGTGTGAAAAACATGTTATATGTGAAGGCAATTAAGTGGGTTCTGGGTAAAGATTGCATAGAGTATGAGGAACAGTATTGGGTAAACACTAGCATCTACTCCCACTTTGTTGCCTCATTGTTGGACATCAACGTTTCCAAGTACAAGACCTTAAAGCTAATGAAGTGGGTTTTTCCTCAACACTACCTCAGAGGTCTGGAGTAGATCGTACTTGTGGCTCAATTTGATTGTGGGATCCCTTCGGTTCGTAACCTTCGTCTGCTGCAACTGCATGGAGAACCTATTCCAACCAAACCCTTCCTCTTCGACTTTGAATTGGATACTCATGAGGAGCATTATGCCAAGGTCCCACCAGCTGCTACTTCCTCATGCGTGTGCATTATATTGAACCATTCCAACACCTCCAGTGGTATGAGGATTTTGAAAGAATGGTGTTCCCTGACCTCGCGCCACCTGTTGCTGCAATTGCTGGTCCTTCCCACTAATAATCTAAAAATGGAAATGGTCCCCAATTTTTTTCTTTTTCACCCTTGAAGCTCCACTTCATAGCAGACATATTTAAATATCGATACAAGGCCAATGGTCCCTACCTTATATAATGTAAATTTTCGGCCAATATATATAATATATGTTTTTTCAAAAATCTTGGCTCATTTAGAATGTTCTTTCAATTTCTTTCACCATTGCTATTATCATCAAGCACTCAGAAGATCCAAAATTTTAAAGTAGGAAAAATTAATTACATATTTACAATTTAGACAGCCTTCACACAGACAGAATTAATGAATTTTTTTAAGATGTATTCCATTAACTGGAATACTTAGGGTGTTACCTTCTTTGTCTTCCAACTCGAAAGACTTGAACTATTTACACTGGGTAATTTTGAAAAGACCTTCCCAGAGGCTGTCGAATTTTCCATGTTGGTCGAGCTTTGCTCCACACTCATTGAACTTGAGCACCAAGTCCCCACATTGTAACTCTTGATCCAGCGCCTTTTTATCAAACCATTTCTTTGCCACCTGCTAGCGGCTAATCATCGCCTCAAGGGTGTGCTCTTTTTTTTCCTATACCTCGAGTAGCTCAGAAAACCTCACCTCCATTGCTCTGTTTTGTTCAATCTCCAAAGATTTAAGCAACTACAGGGTAGGGATTTCCATGGCAATAGGCAGCAACGCCTCCTTCCTGTACACCATCTCATAAGGAGATGTCTTCAGTATCTTCTTGGGCATGATTCGGTCTGTCCACAGCACTATCTTAAGATTCCTATGCCATTCTTTCTGGTGTTTCGAGCCTATTTTCTTTATTAACCTGATGAGGGTTTTTTTGTAGACTTTGCAAGGCCATTCCCCTAGGGATAATAGTTAGAAGAGTTTTTCAAGAAAACCCCATACTTTAATGCAAATTGGCTCATCTTCAAGCCAAGGAATGCTTTAGCATTATTGGAGATGATTGTTTGGGCGGGCCAAATCTAGCTACCAACTCCTCCAGGAAATGAACAATCTCCACTTCTGTTGCGTTTTTCAATGGCATTGTTTCTACCCACCTAGTGAAGTAGTCTATAGCTGTCAATATCCACTTATGTTCAGCTAAGGAGAAAGGGTTAATCATCCCAATGAAATCTAAACCCAATTGAGCAAAAGTTTCTTCTACTACTATAGGCCTTAATGGCATAGCAGCATTCTTTCTCTTCTCAACATGAAACTCACATTCATTGCAAGACTTAATCAGTAAAAATGCATCATTGAAAAGTGTTGGCCAAAAATAACCAGCACATATAATTTTAATCACCGTGGTCCTTGCAGAAAAATGTCCTCCAGCTAGGCTATTGTGGTATTGATCCAATATTTTCTTGGCCTGCTCCTCATTTACATACCTTAGCAGGATGCCATTAAAATTTCTTTTAAACAGGACACCCTCCAAGAGAACATGATTACTATTTTTTAAATGATAGAAACCCGTTTTAAAAGAAGGTAGATTGATCGGACACCTTCCTGTCTGCATGAAGTTCATTCTATCTTCAAGCAAGTCACCCTGAGAATTTTCTTCATTCAATAACACAGGTTCCAGAGCCTCAAGCTCTGTTGGAGTTTCGTTATTTTTCATGAGATACTCGCACAGTCCCTTTCCTTTGATAGTCTTGACAAATCTGACTTCAATATCATATTCTAGGAACTTGGTGATCCAATTAGCTCTCTTCTCTGTGATTTCTCCCTCCATGATATACTCCTGCACACTAGGATGTGGAACACAAATAATCACCTTATTATATGATATCAAATGTCAAAAAAATTTAAGTCCTTTAACAATAGCAAAGGCCTGCTTTTCTATAAATTTGTACTTCACCTCATACTCTTTTAAAGTTCATGAGTAGAAGAAAACAGGGGACTCCCTTTTATCTTCATCATATTTTTTCATAAACATAGAGGCGATGTTGTTGCCACCACCAAAAACATACATAATAAAATCCTTTGATAGGTCGGGGTTTACCAACACAGGAGCAGAAGAAATAGCCTCATTTATAAGCTCGAAAGATTTTCTAGCTTTCGCCATCCATTTGAAAATTTGGTCTTTCTTTAGCATTAAGGTAATAGGTCGAATGGTCCCTACAAAATCTGCAATGAATCGGCTAATGAAGTTGACCTTACCCAAAAATGACTGCAAGCCCTTCTTGTTGGCAGGTAATGGGAGCTCCTGGATCGCATCAACTCTTTTAGGATCAATGGAAATACCTTCCTTAGAGACAACATACCCTAAAATATTCCCTTGGGGGACTCCGAACACACATTTCTTTGGGTTTAAAGAAATCCTAAATTCCTGGCACTTCTAGAAGACAAGCTCTAAATGATCAAAGTGATCATCAGCAGATTTTAAAAATACTGTCAAATCATCTAGGTAGATGAGTATAATTTTGTGGATCAAATCCTTAAAGGAAATATCCATGGCTCTCTGAAAAGTGGCTCCTACATTCAAGAGTCCAAAATGCATCTTGGCATATGCGTAAGTTCCCCACTTGGTGGTGAACATTGTTTTGTGTTGGTTTTCTTCTTTTACCAGAATCTAGTTGTAGCCCAAAAAGCATCCAACATTGAAAACATTTCAGAGCTAGCTATGGTTTGTAGAATTACCTCCATTGAAGGTAGGTGGTAATGATCCTTTAAGGATGCTCTATTCAAGTCTCATAAGTCTACACACAATCATATATCTCCATTTTTCTTCCAGACTAGTACCAAGTTTGGCACCCAAGTGCTATGTTTGATCGGAAACACTATTCGAGATGCGATCAATTTATTCAACTCCTATGACATGAGAGACTCTATCTTTGGGTTCATAGGTCTCTGCCTTTGATGAACTGGCTTCACCCCTTCCAATAACTCAATTGTATGCTCGATGATCTTGGGATCGTATCCTTTAAGATCATCATATGACCAGGCTACTACACTCGAATATTCTTCACAAAAAATGCCTTAATTTGTCCCTATTCTTCTGAGAAAATTATTTCCCGACATTGAGAATTTTGTCTTCTCTGATATGAAAATTGGTGTAATCACCTTTGTCAGCCATGAGATTCCTTTTATCTCTTGTTGCATCATCAAAATCAAACACGCTCTCCAGAGTGACTAGCCCTCTCAGAAGCTTATTGGATTTCAACTGGATAATTTGATCCCCATAAGCTTTGGCAATCTTTGGTTGCAATTGATCATCGAATTCCCTAGACAATTGGAGAAATGATGCAATATGAGCATCACTATCAAACACTTGCCAATCTTGATTGTTATCTGGAACAGCAGGTCTTACAATTACCCCCACCGCATGTTTATTCCTCAATAATTCGGAGGTTGACTCAAAATGACCCCTGATAGTTGTCATTCTGTCGGCTTTGGGATTATTCTCCCTTGGTATATCCTGAATATTGAATGCCTCAAATTTTCAATCAGATCCTAGAATCTATGTCGATAGGATTGCATACGGATATTCTTTGCATCAAAAATTCCATGGATTCAGTTGACCACCAACTCTGAATCTTCGAACACACTTATTTTCTTTGCACCCATTTGTTTCGCAAGGCTTAAAACATGGAAAAGACTTCATATTCTACTTTGTTGTTTGAGCACGCGAACTGGAAGCGATACTACCTCAAGGTATTTTCCTTGAAAGGGGATATCAAACAAATCCCCACTACAGCTCCTACTCTACATCTTACACCATCGAAGTACAAAGTCCATAATTCTGAAGATTGTTCACCTCCAGGCTCCTTGGTAAATTTGGGCATAATCTGCCCCTCTTCATGTATAACATACATTCTAAGGCCAGTTGCATGATAATTCCTGAAAGGTTTGTATCAATAAACTCTTTCAACAAATTTTCTTCATCTTTTGTCTGGGAGCTAGTAGCCTCCTCTTCTTCCATAAATTCCACATTGAACCTCTCTTCCCGAGTGATTGAAGTATGTGCTACTTCAAAGTTGAGCAGGGCCTTGTCAGCAACACTTTCAGAATGCAAATTTTCTGACAATAGTTTCATCTTGGCTCCATGTTTGGTCCTCAGAATCAGGTGTGACCAGTCCAAGGCTAGATATCCTCTGACATTTGCTGTGAATTCTTGGGACAAATAAATCACAAATAGAGGAGGGATATCAATGAGTGTGGTATCCTGATTTACAGTGATACTAGGGCAGGAAAAAAAAGTCATAGGTAATCCCTTGATTACCCCAATGGTATCAACTTTATTTCCATCTAGCTGCATGACTCCTTTGTTCAGAGGCTCATATTTTAAACCCAAAGCATCAGCCACTTGCTTTTTCATGACGGTGGTGCAAGCACCAGAGTCGATCATACAATTATGTAACAGCTTGTCGCCAATAATAAGTGTTAGAAAGAAAGGCTTAGGTTTAGGCTTACTTTCTTTTCCAGACTCAAGCTTCTCCTCCAGTTGAATTGTTAGCACTTTATCCAGGTCCGGTCAGCTAACTTTATCTTCATTAGACTGGCTACGCACCTTTGCATCCTCCTCTCCTAACAAAGCCTTTTGTAATAGTACCTTCTACTCCAAAATAGCCAAGACATCCCATAGAGAATCTTTGGCAGATGACTTCTTCAGTTGTTCCACCACATTAAACTATGCTCGTGATTGGTGAATCATGTTTTCTTGCTCTTTAGGTTTCACAATCAACATTGGCTTCACGGATGGTGCATCTGGCTATTTGGCAACAGCAGGGGTGATCGATGGAGCCTTCGCCTTCAGAGGAAGTGGACGTGCAGAGCTAGGAATAGCCACCTTAGACTATGCTGGGATTGACAATAGGCCTGTCGCTGGGCTAAGCGTCGACTGCGATGAAGCATTGGTAGGAAAGGTTGTCAACTCTCTGGTGAATCTACGCTTTGAATGCGTGTTGTAGTCAGATTGTTCTCGGGGCACTTTATCCATAGGGATGTCATTCAAAAATGTTGACTCTTCTCCTTCCATCCAAGAAAAGAGAGCTTGGTCTGGAATAATGTCTGACTCTTGTTGGATAGACATCCATTGCATTTGAGTAGTGAGGACAACATTGTCCATCTGCTAAGAGGTGTATGATTGGTTGTCAAGCTCCAGTACGCCACCTTGGCTACGTTCATCTGAGATATTTTGTTGCAAGTATCCTCACAGAAAATTTCTTGGCATGTGTACATCATTGCAAGGAAAGCACCATGAATTAGCATCTTCAGCTAGGTTGTTTTGTCCAGCCACCAGCTCTTTATTCGAACTAGGATGAACGGTCTGTATCGACAGGGTTACCAGAACCATCTGGTTACTCGGTTGAGCCGAGGCATTTCTGTGTGACCTATCCTACCACTGATTTGATTGGTAAGGAGATTTTCTGCCTTGGTAATTCTAGTATGTTGGCTTTTGATAGCTATATTGTTGCCGCTTCATGGTAGTCAATTCATTAGTCATGGCCTACATCTGTTCTCTCATCTCATTCATCTCGGCAGCCAAGGGATTAGGCATAGGAGCTATTGTCGGATCTTTTCCTAGAGCACTTCTGGGATACACATACATAGATTGGGGGGAAGCCATAGGCACACCGGTCAAAGGAACATCGGCTTCCGTGGCGTTACACTCAGGAAATAACAACATGATGGGTCTTGATACCAACTTTCCTGCAGCGATCAAATTATTTTCCGCAGCGACAACCAAGGCATAAGCATCTGGAAGGGTCTCTCCGCCAAGAGCTTGTAACATCATGGAAATGTTGGGGTCAATTGACTTTAAGTAGAACATAAATGCCAAATCTGGACGTGGATGACTACCAACAAGCACTCTCTGCCAAGTCAAATGGAACCTCACATTGAAATAAGGCAGAGCTTCATGAGGAGCTCGCTTTATATTTCCCTGTTGATGGTATAATGAAGATTTGTCACCAGCATTGGAGAAACGCCCATAAAAAAAAGTTCTGAGCTGGTCCCAAGTTGTAATAGTAATAGCTTTGAGAGTCCTATACTAGTTTAGCACCTTTCCTCAGAAGGAGGTATCCAACAACCTAAGAGCTACATTTTCATTTGATACACCATGTACCAGACATACGCTTGCCACATCTTGCAGATGTTTCGTTGGTGTCTTTGACTCATCCCCGAAATATTTAGGGATAGATTTTAGAGTGAAAGTAGGGATTGGAGCCCATACTATAGGAGGCACAGGTGCAACTAAAGGACTTTCGGAGTCCCAGGCTACATAATTTCTAGCAGCCATAGGTACAGGCAAAGTAGGTGATGGTGGAGAAGGAGGAGACGGAGGAGGTGAAGGGCTACCTTGGTGACCTCTCGTGTGCATAGAAACTAATGGTGGTACGAGCTAGCCAGGGACTCTTACAGTCTATGACCTAGTTACAAGTCGATGCATCATAAACACTTATAAAACCAAGCAAACGTGCTAGTTCGTGGTCCCACCGGGCATGCCAGAAAAAACTATTGACACAAAATTTTGCATGTAGCAGTAGTCTCATGGGAAACTTAGCTATTGGGGGACATTGTGCACTAGCTAAGTGACCTCTGAGATTTTACCAAAGCCGTCTCTTCGTTTAGTGGGGGGAGTATAAGGTTAGAAAGATACTGAAAATTTAAAATCTACACTATAGGCGATGCACCAAAATGTTAGACAAATTCACTAGAGCACAATGCAAAATGCAAAGGCCCGAACCACTAAATTGTTGTTCATCAATTTATTTTTCTCAAAAGCACTTAAAATGTAAGAGTACCCTCTAATTTGCATAACATAATATTAGCATAACTTTTGCTAATAGAGAAGATTCGAAGAAACATGATTTGTTTTCATTGAGTTATGAAGGATTATAGAAGCTGAAGAACATGCATTCATACAATAAAAGAAGATAACAACACAAACCAATAGTCTCACTAAATGCATGAAAAACATAAAGGCCGAATTTATTTGGCACAGTCTGGAGTCTTCAAATTAAATAAAACTATTACAAAGGCTTTCTTCCCAGTGCTCGGGAGTTTTTTGCAACTTAATCAACAACCTAATAAAGAAAATACACATGGCCGAATTTATAGGCTAGCCCACTACCTGAGATACACCGAGAGAAGGAAAACCGTGAGCAAAGATGGACGACCCAAATCACCTTGAGCTGCCACAATAAACATTGATCACCCAAGAGCATGCCAGCAAAGCCACGAGAGGAAACGAAAAACCACACAATAGCAAAAAGGAACACGCAGTGCTAGAGAAGAAACATGGCGGCAGGCTAGCACAATAGGTACAATAGCAACTCCAAGGTAACCAACATAGTAGCAACTGCCATGTGTCATGCAGACAGAGCCCAGAAAAAATTCGAAGAGATGCCTAGTGAAAATCTTCAAGAGGGAGCCACATGGAGTGCACCGAGCGAAATAAAGTACAAGGCGGGCCTAGTTCGGAAAGCAGCCAAAAAAAAGCCACATGGCACGTAGACAAAGACCAGCAAAAAGCAAAGAGACCAAAAATCAAAAAGCTTCATAAGGAAGCCACATGGAGCACGCTGAGGGAAGTGAGCATTTGAAAAGTAAGGCACAACCGCAAAGATAAAAACCTCAAAGGCTTGGTAGTTTTTTGTGGAATAGTTCTCAATCATGTAATCCAAAAACCACCTATTTTTTACCAAGATGCTACCCTTGAACATGAAATCCAAAATGATCCTCTCATCAACCTTTATGCCATTCATGACCAAACATTTGAAGTCTATTCTATCCAAACTCCAAACACCTCCATTTCCCAAAATGAGATACTTTCCTCCTTTGGACATATAGATAATCAAATGAATGATATGGATAACATCAAAGAGGAGCATAAAGAAGTTACTATTGATCAATTCAAAGAAGAACATAGAAAATTACTATGGATCAAAGAAAACTTAAAGAAGCTACTATGGATCAAGTCAAATAAGAAAATACAAAATCTACCATAAATCAAATCAACATCCCAAATGATCAAGAAGAAACAAGAATGAAGAATGATAAATCAAAAACATCTTATCAACTAGGAGCATCCACCCTTTCCAAAGCAGGCTTTCTTGTAGATGAGGAGATTCCAAGCAGCGATTTCCACATACAGAATGATGGTTTCACATCTTACTTTCAAATTAAACAATACCCCATCGCAAATAGAGTATTTCAGAGCATGCAGTATCAAGGAAGAGGACTAGGCCTACATGAGCAAGGAATTCGAGAATCAATACAATTTTATGTAAATCCTAGACATCAAGGTCTTGGTTATTTTTCAATCAAAGAATCAAATGATGTTAGTGGTACCTCCTCGATGTTGGGGACAACTTTATCTAATACAAACATCAAAATGGGGGCCATGAGTAGTCCTTGTTATAAGGTTGTTGTCAATACTCCTTTCATCCATACCATAAACCGTCGTTCCAATGTGAATAAATATTCCATTTGGAACCAACAAAAAGAAAATTATTATAAGTCCAAATTTTAAAATCAAATATCAAAGGCCATTGAATCAAACAAAAATACAAGTGGACAAATGAAGTTAAAATGGATCCCAAAGAAAAATGGATCAAGCAAAGAAAATATTTCAAATCGAAAAGTTAATCAAAATGTGGAGCCACAAGAAAAGAGGACTCCCACATTTAATAAATGTCCACCTCCTTCAAAATGGCCATCAATCAAGGCATATAAAACTATTGGTTTCAAACACTATCCCAATCAAAATTCCAAACTCCATCATCCCCCATCCCAAGTTTGGAAAATAAAAAATGGTACACCCAAACATCCAAATAATCCTTCCACAACTACCATAATCCATCATTCCAAAAATCATGCCTCATGATTCCATCGCATCTTGGCAACAACTCTTTATTGTAAGGACTCTCATGGAATTCTATCGCGGTGTGTGTATTCTGATAAGGCCAACTCTCTAGTATAAAAAAGGATCACAATAACATCAATCAGATGTATGCAAGTGTTATGATCCTAACAAGGCAACCACTCCATCAAGGTCACCATTGGAATATCATGACACCAGTATCTATATCAACACCATCAAAAAAATCCAGAACAATTAGTAGTCATCCAAAACATCAATTCGATATAAAAAAATCAAAAAATTGTCACCCTGATGAAAACCTGGAAAACACGCATCTTGTGTGACATCAAAAATATAAAAAATAATAAATAATAAAAATAGTAAATGTAAATAATTCGCCCAAAAGTGAAAACCACTTCGGTGGCGCTTTGGATAAGTACCATGGTGAAAACCTAGCAAACAGGTGCCATGTGTAGTCAGTCTTTGCTCCTCCGTCTACTATCACTCTATTTGGTCTTTCATCCATTCACACCCATTCCTCATCCATAATAAAGCTTTGTCATCCTTCCCATGTCCTGAAAACCACCGGCATTTAGCATCCTTCACTTTCATATCCACCCATCTCATTCGCCGCTTTCCCTCATACATATTAAACTAGTCCCATACCCAACTAGGGGCAATTCCTTGACTTATATCTTCATGGGAAATAATACATGGTATTAGCCCTTTAAAACATTTCAAAATCCAAAAAAAAAAAAATCTAAACATTTCAAAATCTAAAAAAAAATCAAAATATTTCAAAATCCAAAAACATCAAAACATTTCAAAATTCAAAAAAAATCATAAAATCCTCAAAAATCCAAAAACATCAAAAAATTTCAAAACTCTGAAAAAAAATAGTTTGAATCTAAGTCTGAGTCTAAATCAGTTTTGTTAGAGTGGTTGAACTACATTGCCTCTACACATTTTCTACATAGGCAAGGCTCGACTTAAATGAGCCCCCGAGACATTAGGTCAATCCCTTTAGGTTGTCCAAATAAAATTATGACTTAGTATTTAGTCGAATAAGAAAAATTCAAGTCATGTCGAACTATGAGGTCTCTGCGCACTGCTACGTGGCCAAGGCCATCTATCAATAAGCTTGGGTGAGGCCCCCTATGTCAAGTCCTTTAGGGTTCATCAATTTAGGTTATTTCCTTGGTCCAAAAGCAATCATCATTTAAACTAAAACAACAAACGAATGAAATCTTTCATTAATCTATTATCTTATCATCCATCAATTTGGTCATTTGGTTGGAATGGGGCATCATGTCATTTGTCTCATTCGATCTTAGCTCTTGTCTTTTATCAGGATGCATCCTTCCTAGGATTAGACTTTCTCAACCTTGTCATTCACCTTAAGCAGGATGTGTCCTTCTTGCAGTTAGGTGTCTTGTCAACACTTGTCACTTAGTTAGCTTTATAAGAGGTGTCCTCTACCTCAAACAAGATGTGTCCTTCCTGTGATTGGGTATCATCACATCATTTGGTCAATCTTCGTACAAAAAACGATCAATCTTTGTCAACCTATCGATCAAATCAATTTGTTAGCTTTTGTCAATTTGTTAATCAATCTTTCTCAATCTATCAATCGAATCAACTTGTCATCTTTGTCAACCAACTTTGTCACACCAATTAAGCTTATCAGCTTGGTCAATCATTCTTTCCTTCATCAAGATTTTTCCTTCCTGAGGCTAGGCATGGTTAATCAAATCATTTTATCAATCCTTGTCAACCTATCAATCAACTCAGTCGTCTTGGTCAACCTAATCAATCAATCAAACAATCATCATTACCACTTGCAAACACTATCTTGGAAAACACTTTGTTGGTCTAGATTTTCTTATCTTTTCAATTGGTTTTGGGTCATGTTACTAGTCTCCTTGAGGATTTCCTATTAAAGGATTTAGAGGGACGATGATGGATCATGGCCTCTTTTCTTTGTTTGTTGTCTTTGCTTTGTCTTGGAAAAAATATTGGGACAATTGGGTCCTTAGTATGAGTTGGGGCATTCCTTATCTGTTTGATTATTTAGCTCTCCCAAATGGTCACCCTCCACACCTTGGTTTATGTCATATCATGGTTTTTTTGGTCCATTTGTGACATTTTTGACACTCAATGATGATAAATATAAAATGTAAGCATGAAATTTGGTTCCCTTATCATTTCCTACCTATCTCCCTCATCTTTTCAATGCTAACATTCATCTCCTTCATGCTAATACTTCTTCTATCCTTCATCCTCTAGTCTTATCTTCCATTTCGAGAGCATATTTGTGTTCTTTGCACTCACTTATCCTCTCGAGGGGGCATACCACAACCCTCTTGGTCATCCTTCCCCTTTCTCTTTACACTAGAGCATAGTTAAAAATTAAATTTATTTGACACAACGCGATGAACTGCATTATGTCAAAGAGGAGCAAAATGTAGACACTGAAAAATGTCCTAAGTCTACGAGCAACATTTTTCCTTAGTCATCATCCTCTAATAATTAAATGATTTTAATTATTTAATTATTCTTGATCGTATTCCTTTATTAATTAAATAATTTTTAATTATTTAATCAATTCACTTTCTAATCTCTATTCTACCCTTATCAATTAAAATAAATTAATTGCGGCACTAATACCCCCTTTCTTCAATAATTATATAAATCATTATTTATTTAATTATTTATCTTTCATCACCTATCTATAGTCAGATAATAATTATTATAAATTTGACCTTTTATTCTTCTATAAGTAAATAATTAACGAAACTATTTAATTATGTGTCATTTTTCTCTTTTAAATAATTGATCCAAATCAATTATCCATGTCTAATTTCTATATCCTCCTTTAATTAAATTTATGAATTTAATTATGTCTCATTTTTCATTTTGACCAAATAAATAATTTTTGCCACTTGTCCTTCTCCATTTTCAGATAAATTATTTATCCCTCCATTTTGGTCAAAGATCCCCAGTCATTATTTCATGTCATATTGTACATGTCCTACATGTCTGTTATAGTCGTTGGGCATCATAGTTGTCAGTGTCATATCTTTTCCATGCATGGCATATGTTGGTTGCATCAATTTTCAACTGTAGATCTTGGCATCTTTCTAGAAAATTGATCTTGGCCATCTGTTGTGTAACCCCCCTCTCATGTATCCTCATTTTTTGATCTTAGAATATTTCTAGAAGATCAATCCCATTCATCTATTTGAATGGTTTTCTATAAAAGAGACCATTATCCTCTATTTTCAATTTAACACTCATTATCTCCAAGTTTCTTGCTTACTATTTGCAGGTATTTTTACAACTTCAACAATAAATCTGAGGGCAATATTGGCATAAGAATAAATAGGAGAGACAAGTGAAGTGAAGAAAATTCAAGCATGAGAAGTATTTTAGTTTGATTTTTTTCATTTTACTCATACTTTGTTAGTATTCTCTTGTTTGGATGAGGTTAATAGCTTAGAAGTGTTGGTTGTCACTTTATCTATGCTATTTGATTTTCCCCTATCTTACACAGAGAAAATTTTAATATCCAAATATTTGCTAGGAAGAGAGCCAATCTTATAATCTAAAAACTCCTAGAGCGTGTTTTAATAGTTATGATAGTAGTTGTTTATATAATGCTCAATATTTTTATCAATATTAGACCAATAGTTGTGACTTTAAAGTTGTTAGTTGTTGATGATGACCACCCATAATTAAAAAAAATTATTCATTTGATCTAAAAATCAACCAATCATGTGGTTCCATATTAACTCTCAATAAAACATATTGTGAATGCACAAGTATTGGTCTCACTCTTTTTTGGTCCTTTTTGGACACCTTGACAAAAAAAATGTTGATGTGGCATCAAATTTGATGATGTGGCCCTGAAACCTTAGTTATAAGTAAGGGAATTGCCAAATAATATGTTGTAAACAACTAGGAGTGATTTGAAATTTCCAAGTAGGATAATTATAAGCGTGAAGTTAGGGTTCTCAACTAGTGGTTCCTCTCCCCTATATTAGAAAGAAAGTTTGATTTCTATTTTTTCACACTTTCCCTTAAAGCTTTGCAGTAGCCATCCAAGGTATTCCTTATCAACTATGCCTCTCTCTTGTTGGTGACACTAAAAATAAGGGTATCATGATAAAAAAAAATTGATGATTAATAAGACTTATGTTTGAAGCAATGTCGATGTCTCTTCAATTCTCCCTTTGTCTTTTTCCCTAAATATATCTTTCCAATTCTTTTTTCCATTATAACAAAAAAATGAAGATAAAGGGTTTTCCTACATTAAACCACAAGAGGGTCCAAAGGAACCCCAAGGGTCCCCATTTACTAAGATCATAAATATTGGTGTTGAAATGCAATTTCCAATCCAAATGCACCAGTATTTAGCCAAATTTCTTCAAGACTCTTAAAAGAAAACTCTACTTGACATGGCCATATGCCTTTTTTATAGTTAGTTTAACCATCCTTGATTTGTTTTTGCATTTCTAGAGTGTATGTATAGCTTCATAATCCATCATTATATTCCATTTGTGATGGATCGTCTTGGAGTTAACCCACTTTGTTCTTCTAAAATTATGTTTGGAATTATTTATTTTAATTTGTTAGATATTACGTTATAAATTATAATTTCTATTTTTTTTGCAGAGAGAAGTGGGCCTAATATTATCTAATGATTATGTAGTAATTTTATTCTATATTAGTTCCATAAAGGTGTTATTTAAATCTTGAGAACTATTTTTCATTTCTAGATTCCTCTATCACATCCAAGAGATCCATACGAATGATATACAAGGATTATTCAAAAAAACTTGCCAAAAATCCATCTAAATTTGGAGCCAAGTGTTAGGTGCTAGCTAAAAAGTGGTATTTTTTATCTCCTCTACAAAGAAGGGCCTCATGATGGAGTTGTTTTGTTCCTAATAACATGTTATGAATTTTGTCCAAAAATGTTGAAATTAAAGCTTCATGTTAGTATTGTCAATATTTAATCATATAGTTATTCAAAGACGTATAGTTAATCAAATAGTTATTTTAAGGATTTTTTAATACATCTATTATTTTATTCATCAAAGTGCATAAATATTTACTATTTTATTTATTATAATTAGTATGTCAACTCTTTAATAGATTTTTTTAACATACTCATTACCATTACACTCTACCTTTCGCTATTACTCTAATTGATATTTTATGATGCAGGGCAATCAACATCAACCAAAAATATGTTTTCATTTTAATTTTAATCTTTTTCTAATGTTGAGTAGGTTGAATAAATTTTTAATAGATAATGTATTGTAATAATTGGTCTAATATATGTGAAAAATAAATATTGGCCAATATTTTAGTCATCATGTCTAGCTGGCTAGTCTTGGTGGAAAAATAGGTTGTTGCATCTTGTAAAATCTAGAATTTTCCCAACTTGGGTGTGGGATTCTTGGTGGGGAGTTATGGATTATGACATGAAATTAATAAGGAATGCGACAATGTCGCCAAAAAGTATATACCTTGGCACTTTTTCACTCATTTTGGTCTTTTCCATCAAATTTTGGCCTAGATTACCTTAATTCAGCCTTGTAAGCTTGCAATTCATCAATGACCTAATAGTGTTTTACTAAGGTGTTGTGAAGTGTTGTAATGAATTTCCTCACTTTTCTAAGATCCTTTCAACATAATTCACCTAAATAATACATTCTTACACCTTCCTAAGCCTTAAGACAAAGTGTTGTAAAGTGTTGTGTTGCATTTTCACACTTATCTAGGCTCATCACCCTTAAATCAACCCTTTTTTATGTTAATTTTCCCTTTTAATGCATCATTATTCCCGACCTAAGTGTGTTTCAAGAGGAAAATCTGATAAAATTTATTAAACATAGATTAATTCCCAACCATCACCAAAAAAATTCTAGTTGGACTAGGTCGCCACTTTAGCCGACCTAATCCCTTTAAGCATAAAATTCAAATTTTAATTAAGATTCAATGGGAATCTTTCCTCCTAAACCCTAGGGTCGGCCTATTAGGTTGCATTTCATGAAAATTAGGGTTTCACATGTACAAATAAGGGTTTCTAACTCTATTTTTCCTCTCTCCTAGCTCAATTTTACTCTCTTTCTCTCAATCTTCAAGCACCCAAGCAACCAAGACTTCACAAGAAAGTATACAAACATTAGGATTTTCAGGTTATCTCCATTGGAGTTGCTCATGCATGTTGCAAACCATCAACAAAGGTTTGCTAAGAATTTATATTGTGTTATCATTAAATCTTACATTCCTTTCCTTTCATCTCATTTGGGTTTAATCATCTACAAAGGGGTTTGACTTAGGCAAACCCCTATTTCCTAACCCCAACAATTTTTGGTCTTTGCATGTGTTTGCAGGATTTTTGATGTAGATTACGTGAAGGACAAAGTTTTGCAAGAAGTACCAAAATTCTCCTCAAGTCAAATCCAAACCTCAAACCCTAGGAAGGATAAAAAGATAACTTATAGGTCACTTTCAAGGGTTCTTGTCACGGGTTGCTGCAGAAAAGGGAAACATCAACCGAGACCCATAAAATCAAAGCATGATTCCTCATAAAGCTCCAAGAGGACTAGGTCACCCTATTGGCGACCTTGTCCCTGTGCTAGGCTTGGAGAAGGGTTTCTATATTTTTGGGCACCCATTTCCCCAAAACTTGTTTTCGCAGAATTTCCAGTTTGGAGGACTAGGTCACCCTAGTTGGCGTAAGTGTCCTTTTGCTCAGTTTAGGCATTTTCTAGGAAATTTTGAGAACATTCACTGCCACATCACTTTTTCAGGTACATACTTTTTGTCCCTCTCTATTATTTTTCAGAAAGCATACATTTAGGTCATTCTAGAGTAGCTTTGCATTATCTTAGTTTGATTTCATTTACATTTTCATACATTTAGATTAGTTTCACTTTGCTTTCAGTTCTAGCCACACATTTCACACACTTAGCACAAACCAATCATCAAATCCTTCCCCCTTTTGAATGAACCTCACCATAACACATATCAACATAGTGGAAAGAGTGTTATTCCTAACCCTAGTGCTCTTAGGGTGAAAAACCCTAGGAACCTAGTAAGGGAATCCTCTTTCCCTTGTTAGATCATATGTGTTTTTGGCTATTCATTTTGGTGAACCCGACCATAGACCATTAGCTAGCTTTCTGATTTTTGCATTTCATCTTAGTGATATCTTGCATTGCATTGAAATTTTGAATTGTTTGCATCCTAGGGTTAGTGATAAAAGTGCATTTAGTAAAAATTCATCATAAATCTGCACATTGCATTGCATCTTTAATAAGAAAACACAAAAAAAATTGCATGTTTTAGTTTTTGTTTGCACTTAAACATCAGAAAAACCATAAACATCACCCAAAATAATAGAAATCTTTAAAAAAAACACTCTTGGGACTAAGTTGCCACATTGGGCGACCTAGTCTTTTTGCATAGTTTTCCTTCCTTTTTCTGTCATTCTCAACACCTTGTTTGTCTTTCTAGTTTATGTAATTATTCCTCTATGGTCCTTTCAAGGTTTTTTATTTTGATCCATTTACTATCATTAATTCAACCTCATCATGGCTATGTGCTTCAAGAATTTATGTGCCTCCCTCAAATCCATCATGGACATGTCAAGTTGCACCTTTGCCACTAATCCTAATGACCTTGAACCCAATCTTGCTCAACCAAATCCCAATGAATGTCCTCCTACGGAAGTAGAAATCATTGGATATAATGATGCTAGCATGTACCAATTCCTTAATGAGTGCCTTGACAACCTTGAAGCCAATGCTTCTTTTTACCCCTTTATGAACCAACCTGTGATACCTAACATATCACCTCTTGACTCATTTTCTTATCTTCATTCAGAATTTCATTCTAGAGCTCGGCTACCTACCCAAGGTGAGATTATTCCCTCTCAACTGACCCCTCCTCAACCCTTTTACCATAACTCGGTCACTGACCCTCCCATTAATTTGCAATAAACTTATGGAAAGGGATTCACCATTTTAAGCAAACAAGGTGGTTATCTTACAAATGAACATGAGATTCACAAATATTATGACCAATTGCAACCTAATGAACACCATACGAGCATCGATTATCATGATCCCCCTCATCCTCAAGTTCACCCTAAAGAGTGCCTTAAGATTTGTAACAATGGCACGGTAATCTTTGATAACCCTCCCGAATTAGATGTTCTCCTTCCTAAGGAAAGGCTGCCATCTCCTCTTACCAACAATCCTAACCCTCCAATCATTTTAGAACCTCCTAATCACATCCCATCCTTTGAGGTAGGTGAGTCTAGCCACCATAAGAGGCCATATAAATTTCAGAAACTTAAGTTTCCTCTCCATCCACCACCCGAATGTGAGAGACTATTATACATCCTCCTAAATAAGGGTCTCATCACCTTACCTCATCAGAATAAGTTGTTTATCCATCCTAGAGATTCCAATGCACCACATTGTGCTTATCATCATGTTCTTGGCCATCAAAGTGATGAATTTCACCATCTACGAGAGATATTGAATAAGTATCAATTTATTGGTTCTGAGTGCTACCCTATTGACCCATAGTACACTCTTGTATACCCATTCATGTAATAGTTGCAGAACATGTCCTTCTCACTATTACATTACCTCTCTCATCACCTATCTCAGCTCCCTCCAAGCCTTGCACTCAATGGGGGCAAGAGGTTGCAATCCTTGTCCTAGTAATGCAATTGTATCTGTCCCTTAGCTTTATTGTCCACCTCCCACTTTTCCCCACCAGGATGGGGAGGTAGATGCCTTGCTTCACATTTGACTTACACTTGCATTACTAGTCTTGTGTTTGTTTATGTTTCATGTATTCCCTGTTTTGTTTGATTTTTTCTCCCTCTTTGTGACATTCTTCTATATGTATCTCCCTTCTTCTATATGTCGTGCATGCCTTTTTTTATTTTTTCTTTTCTCTTTTACCTTTCATTTGGGGATGATGCAAGACATTGAGAACACAATGTCTCCTTCATGTTGACCCAAATGAACCCCTTCTCTTTTCCCCCTTTTCCTTTTTGCCTTTCATTTGGGGATGATGCAAGGCATTGAGACCACAATGTCTCCTTCATGCTGATCCAAATGAGCCTCTTTTCCTTTTTGTGTCTTTTTTTCTTCCTTTCATTTGAGGATGATGCGAGGCATCGAGACCATAATGTCTCCTTCATGTTGAATCAAAAACTAAGTCTCTTTTGCTTTTTTATTTTTATTTTTCTTTCTATGGTCCTTTTTGGGGACGATGCAAAGCATTGAGACATCCTCTATCTCCTCCATGTTGACCCAAATGACTCTTCTTTTTTTATTTTGCTTTCGCTCTCTATGTGTCCTTCTATTTCTATGTGTTTGGGGAGATGATGATTGTTTCATGCTCTCTAAAACAAAAATTGCAGCAATGAACACATTGACCTCAAATACATAGATCACTCATGTGTTTGGTGTTTTCCATTTTGGGGGCGCATTCCCCCTTCTCTTTTTCTTTCTTCTTTTTTTCATGATGTAGCCTTTCTTGGATACTCATCACTTGACATGGGGTTCTCCAAGTAGGCTCTCATGTCCTTTTTCATTTTTCCTTTCTCTACTTTAAATCAATTTCTCGCAAAACGGTGTGTAACAATCCCTTTAAAGTGGGGGCATACATTGGCACTATTTTATTTTATGGATTTGCATTTGCTTTTCCTTTGCCTGTGCTTCCTAGTGTAGCCTTATTACTTCACATGATGCGTTTCTCACTTTGTGGATGAGATTTGGTATGATGTCCTTCATAGGTGTGATCTATCTCAGCATATTATATTCCTCTTAGTGGCCTGATGTGATGCACTACATCCCCTAAGTTGTGAATCTTTTATCTTTTGATTGGTCCTCTTTTGGAGACATTACATGCAATTTTCCCCTAAGTTAAAGACCTCATATGAACTAAAGAAGACTCCTTCAAGCACATTCATTTTTCATTTGTTTGCACTTTTCACTTTTTGAATTTTTCATATTGCACCTTTTTCATTTTGTGCATACATGGCCAGCTTGCATAGCACAACTTGCATGACTGTAGTGAAAACTTGGACTTTTTCATGGGTTCTAAGCATCCAAGGATTTTCTTGTCTTATGAACCGCGGGCCTATCATTTTTGGCACCTTATCAAAGTTATCAGGAGGTATAACTTTGGTATCGTTGAGCAGGAAGCCCAACTAGTGGCACGACTTTCTCCATAGCCGCATTTTTGTGTGTGAGTGAATACCAACCGTGTGTATTTATTTCACCGTGACCTTATGGCATTCTCACCTGGTGAACAACCGCAAATTTCGTTGGCCCAAAGTGAGTACATCCTTTCCTCTCAGACAAACAGCATAGATCTGATCCACAACTAGATGGACAAACTGTTGAAGCTTGATCTGAATTTTTCACATCACTCCTTGTGTGATCTGTTATACTTATGCTTAGTTGGAAATGGGATCTTTATCTTGGGGACTTGATCATCCCTCTTGATCGTAGTCATCCCACCTTACTAGCATGAATGCATTAGATCTCGCTCGACACACATGATTCAACTACTTTAGTGTGAGTTTGAAGAATGTTCATACTCTCACTAAAGTGGGGGCTAAATGTGTCGCCAAAAAGTGTATACCTTGGCACTTTTTCGCTCATTTTGGTTTTTTCCATCGGATTTTTCCCTTGATTACCTTAATTCAGCCTTGTAAGCTTGTAATTCATCAATGACCTAACGGTGTTTTACTAAAGTAATGCATTTCCTCACTTTTCTAAGACACTTTCAACATAATTCACCTAGATAATACATTATTACACCTTTCTAAGCCTTACGACAGAGTGTTGTAAAGTGTTGTGTTGCATTTTCACACTTATCCAGGCTCATCACCCTTAAATCAACCCTTTTTATATGCTAATTTTCCCTTCTAATGCATCATTAGTCCCGACCTAAGTGTGTTTCGGAAGACTAATCTGATAAACTTTATTAAACATAGATTAATTCCCAACCATCACCAAAATTTTACTAGGTGGACTAGGTCGCCACTTTGGGTGAACTAGTCCCTTTAAGCATAAAATTCAAATTTTAATTAAGATTCAACGGGAATCTTGCCTCCTAAACCCTAGGGTCGGCCTATTAGATTGCATTTTGGGAAAATTAGGGTTTCACATGTACAAATAAGGGTTTATACCTCCATTTTGCCTCTCTCCTAGCTCATTTTTACTCTTTTTATCTCAATCTTCAAGCACCCAAGCAACCAAGACTTCACAAGAAAGCATACAAGAATTAAGGTTTTTAGGTTATCTCCATTGGAGCTCCTCATGCATATTGCAGACCATCAACAAATTTTTGGTAAGAATTTCTATTGTGTTGTCATTCAATATTACATTCCTTTTCTTTCATCTCATTTGGGTTTAATCACCTACAAAGGGGTTTGACTTAGGCAAACCCCTATTTCCTAACCCCAACAATTTATGGTCTTTGCACATGTGTTTGCAGGTCTTTTGATGCAGATTAGCTAAAGGAAAAAGTGTTGTGAGAAGTACCAACATTCTCCTCAAGTCAAATCCAAGCCTCAAACCCTAGGAAGGACAAAAAGACAACTTACAGGTCACTTTCAGGGGTTCTTGTCACGACTTGCTGCAGAAAAGGGAACATCAACCGAGACCAACAAAATCAAAGCCTGATTCCTTGAAAAGCTACAAGAGGACTAGGTCACCCCTATTGGCAACGTTGTCCTTGTGTTAGGTCCAGAAAAGGGTTTCTGTATTTTTGGGCAACCATTTCCCCGAAACCTGTTTTGGCAGAATTTGTAGGTTGGAGGACTAAGTCACCCCAATTGGCATAAGTGTCCTTTTGCTCAGTTCGGGCATTTTTTAGGAGATCTTGAGAGCATTCAACTATCACATCACTTTTCTAGGTACACATTTTTTTGCCCTCTCTGTTATTTTTCAAAAAGCATTTAGGTTATTCTAGAGTAGCTTTGCATTAGCTTAGTTTGATTTCATTTACATTTTCATACATTTAGATTAGTTTCACTTTTCTTTCAATTTTAGCCACACATTTCACACACTTAGCACAAACTAATCATCAAATCCTTCCCCCTTTTGAATGAACTTCATCATAACACATATCAACATAGTGGAAAGAGTGTTATTCCTAACCCAGTGCTCTTAGGGTGAAAAACCATAGGAGCCTAGTAAAAGACTCCTCAGAGTTGCATAAGAAAAAATGTAGAAAATCAGCTTGTGAAGAGAAGAGGAATGGAGAATAGAAGATGGATTTTGCAGGTGTTCAAGGTAGCCATGAGAGCTGCATAATGAAGATAAAAATCAGATTTTAGAAGATGATTGAAGTTAAAAAGTTTTGAAGACATGAGGATAAGCTATAGAAACACACACTCTTGAGCACTGTTTGTTTTTAAATGTGTTTCTTTTTAATATATGATGAATGTAAGAAGTTTATTTGTTGCATATGAGTTCTTTTGATGAATTAAATTCATGTGTAATCAGATTTTCTGAATTGAGAAATTTTAATGGTTTCATTTGAAAACACTTTGTGGAGTTTTACTACAAGTTTTTGTTTTTGTTTTAACAATTGTTTGAAAAGATTTTAGAGAGGATTTTGAGTGTATGAATCCCTCTTCCATCATTTTAACATATAAATAATTATCAAAGATAAAAAATAATAATATTACATGTTCAAAAAATAATAATTTTATATATTTACAACAACAGCAACAACAAAAACATGCACTTTTCAATATAATAACCAACAATAAAACTAATATTTTAAAAACTAACATTAAATATATTAATTATTATTTTTCCATTTCTACATATGTTATAAATTTGTTTTATAAATCACATTGAATAATGACTGTGGACGTTAAAATGAGAATCAGTATTGTGTACAGTCATGGAAAGTGCACGAAATCAGTCGGCAACATGAAAAGTTAATGACATTTGTGTACGAGAAGAGAAGATAGATAATACGTGAAAAACAGAAAGAAATCATGGAAAAGGCATGACAAATAATAAAGTAGCCAAAATTATGAAAGAGGTGAAATAACTGTATTGTGTGGTTCATCATGCCTTTGATACTTTTATTTATTTTCACCTCTTCGTTAAGATGGATTATAAATAGTAGAATGAAATATATGGTAGTGCATAAAATCTTCTTTCTCCCAAATATGCATATAGCAATGTAGAGATTGTCCTTAGTATCTTCTCCAGGGGACTTGATTTTAAATTTCTCGTGAAAGATTAATGTTTTGTGTGAATTTGATTAAAATATTGTTTGATTAAATTAGAATGGAAGGAATTGGAAAGAAAAAATCAACATTCGAGCGAAACAGTGAATGGGTTATGTTGACCCATTCCATTGTGTTGGAGAAAATAAGTTCTAGCGAACAAAGTTTCAAATGCTGGTTTCATATTAAGTAACATGAAACTCTTCATCATAAGACCAAAACTGGTTCTTAAAAATGCCTTTCTTCCAACAATTCGAAATAATATAATTTCTCTGAAGCCACCATTAAAGCCAATCTTATCTTCCTTGCCTTCTAACTACAAGAGAAGTCATTTATTTGTATATCTGTGATGTTGCCTTTGTTTATACCATTTTATTGTCTCTATATATAAATCAGTAATGCATTGCATTTATATAAAAGTTACAGAATATTCATATTTGTTATTTTTCTTTTATTTTTCACTTTTTTTTTTTAAGTGTATCCGGTAAACTTTTTAATGTAATTGGCGGCGCTGGCACAACATGCCCTCCGGTACCTTTGGGGTAGGAGAGACTAGACCTGGTGACCAACTTCCTGCAATAGAAAAAGTTTAGCCAATGATGTATTTTGATTATTATATAATTAATTAATCTAGTCAAATGTGCATTCTGATTTTTAAATATGCATCACCTATAAATAATTTAAAATTATATTATTAGAAAAAAAAAATTGATTGGAAAAGCTAATTTAGAATTATAAGTTATGATCTTGTAATGCATAGTCTTGTAAATTGATAAATAAATGCCAACTTTTTATCATAATAGACTCTTAAATAGAAAGTCACTCACAACTTCAAAGTCAAGATTTACAAATTTTAATTACAAAATATAATATCAATTATTTGATATTTTATCACAATTTAATTCCTTAGTTTTTATCCTATTAACAACCTATATTTGGTTCAAAATATTCAATAATTTAAAAAGAAATGATATTAATTGAATAACTAAAATAATAGAAAAATATCAATCTCAATGATATTTCTATCTAAAATATAAAATGTTTTTTCCTAAATTGTTGTACTTAAAAATATATCAAATGTATTAAAAGGTAAATAACAATAATGATTTATACTAAAGATTAAATAGATCTTAATATGGATAATTAGTTAATTATATAGACCAAGCAAAATAAACATTATATAGAAAAATAATTTATAATAACATTATAGCTAAAAAATTTAGTTTTAAATGAATAATTTTCTATCTATATTTTATGAATAGTGGTTTATAATTATCTTTTTTTCACATTTGAATCCATGTTATCTCTCACAACCAAGTGCTTGACCCCCTACTAATGAATCAAGTTAAAAAATATTTCATGCAATCCACTTCCTTCTAAGGCATATTGTGCATTCCCTATTGTCATTTTCCTCCATAAAGAATCAAATTGAACAATAAAGGCTCATCTACCTCTTGCTCTTGGTTGTTTTACTTGGGGATCATTCCTCTCTATTATCAATGTTGTTAGTGTTTTTTGTTTTGCTATGTCTATAATGAAATATCTTATGGATTTTTTTTGGTTTTCTTGTTTCTTTTTGGAGCCTATTTCCTTACAAAAAATTATTATCTAGATTGGTTTATGTATTTTCTAATCTTTATATCTATATATACAAATATATTTTTTAAGAGTTATTTTTACTTTTGTATCTATTTTTTATTTTATTTTTACTTTGTACTTTGATTAAAATTTATTCTATTATTAAATTATATAACAAATATTATATGTATTGTTAAATATCTATTAGCATGCACATCGTTTACATAGATTTTTTAAAGATAGTTATGCTAATTTATTTAATAATAAATTTCTAATATAAATATATTAAATTTATTTTATTTATAATTTATTATTAATCAAGATTCATCAAATAATAGAGTTTCCATTTTATTGAGAAAAAAATACAAAAATAAGTTAATGTTTAAACTTTTAAATTTTTGAAGTATTAGTAATATATCAAATTATGTGTTATCCTCAAATACTTAAGAACCACTTTGTCAATATTTTACTTTATATTTAAAAATCATTTTATTAAAATCACTTGAAATTACATTGTAATTTTAATAATTTATTTAATTACTATTGTTACTATTTTATATATTTATATGTAATTTATTATTTTAGTAATTAAATACATAAAATCTATTTACGCTATGTACTAAAACATATTAAATTATTTTAAATATTATTTTATTTCTACTTAAATATCAAATTTCACTCACTATTTTATTTAATATGTATATTTTTTTTTAAATGAAATAAATTACTTATTAGATATTTAATTATATCATTGCTTTTTTAATAGATAGAATTACCCTTGGGGCCATACCCATATATTAACTAGCACAAAAAAAGTTATAAGAAACCTAGAGGGCCATATGAAAAAAGCCTAGGATAAATTAGCCAAATGCCCATAGGTGGCATATAATTCTTAAATATAATTGAACATATGATATATTCAAAATTTTAGCCATATGCATTTTTCATAGATATATATTCTATAAATAGAGCACTAGAAACTATAAGCAATTGATTATATTGCCTCTAATAGGGAAACATGAGCCTAACGTTGTCAATTTGAGAATTGAGCCAAGTCCCAATCTCCACAATGGCTTAATTAATTCCAAGGACGCCATTCTTACTATTTCAATAGATGATACTGCCTCCAAGATAATCCCACACAAAGATAGCAATAATATCAATATTAATATGGTAATGATGGTTAGTAAAGAGGAAGAGTTCACTATGGACCATACAAATGGCATGCATGTTATAGTAGTTTTCATAAAGATGGTCTTAATTCTCAAATTTCAAACTTCAAAAAATGATATACATGTCTTTTCTTTATAAATTGTAGAGGCATATCTTCCTAAATTTTCCTACAATTAGCAATGTGTCCTTAATAAGAATTGGTAATAAATTCATATTCATTGTTATGAATATCTATTGTAACAATGTGTGAAGTGTCCTCTTAGAAGGGAACAAGATTTCATGAAATAAGGATGGGCATTGAGATAAACAAATATTTAAATTACTCTTGAAAAGATTTCATGTGTAATAATTAGTGTTGAAGTTGGACAATGCATCTACATGAGCATTGGCCTCACTGAATACATGTTTGATAGTAAATTAATGAAATTTATATAGGACAAGCAATATTTGATTAATAATTATATTTATTATTTTAATTTTAGGCATCTTTCTTTCTTAGTGCATTGGCCAATGATTTGTGAATCTCTTTCAATCCGATTTCTTACAACCCAATTATGAACATGTTTATAATCTTAGAAGTAAAACATAGACCTCTACTTCATTGTTCATTCCTTTCTCCAAGTCTTGTGAAGCAACTCCAATCACGTGTACCTCATTATCTCTCATAATATTTAACCCATACTAGTTTGAGGACAATAGTGCATTGTGCTGGCATCTCATAGGTGCGCTAGCATCTGTACAACCAAAGAATCAAAAAGACAAGATTCTAACTTAGGAAGGGAGACTATCAGCCTAGTCTAGAGGTTTTTAAAGTGATGGAATGAGATTAAGAAGAGAGAAAAGTAAATATGGAAGTAATAAAAGAGGTATATTACCGAGAGGGTGACGAAGATTATCTCGTACATTACTCTCCTCGCCAGCTTGCTCCAAGCTCTCTCCACCTGCACACAATAAAGGGAGAAATTGTTGGAGTTATATAGGGGCCTGTCTCAGTCAAACCCCCGTCTTGGTATTTCCACCTCCACCGATAGCCAAGTTTGGAATAGTAGAGATAAATGATAAAGAAAGGAAACTACAAGCTACGTAAACACAAAACATTACAAGCAGTACATGCTTACTCAATTGAAAATAATAGCAGAGAATGTAGGAGCTTACCACCTCCGTCCAAAGCACTCAAGGCTTGTGGAGGAGAGAATGAGAGGGAATCAAGCCTTTGTTTCCACGGTGTTTGTCATGTGCTCACCCTATTGGAGTGATGGAGTAGTGGATTGCTACAATGGAGTGAAGGTTGTTGCTACAAATCTTGGAAATGAATGCTCGAAGCATGGGGAGAGTGTACCAACTTGTTCAAAACTTTTATTGAAGAACAACTATGGATGAAAGAGTGGAGAAAATGTGAAGCAATGAACTCAAGATCTCTCAAAACTTCTCTCAAGATTTTGTTGAAGAGAGCTATGGATGGAAGAGTGGATATTATGAAGAGATGGATGAAAAATGGTCATTTTTCAGGTTGGTCAGCCAAAGAGGGATGTTACTCTTCGACTTCCAATAAAAAATATAATGCCTTTGCAGTCTCTGGCTGCAGGAATCTACCAACAATGTAAACACACCATGTGGACGACTGCGCACAACATAGGCATCCCTGATAGAAACACCCCCACTGACACACAAAATAGGTGCCAAGTGGAATTAAGCCTCTGCCTTATGTTTTCTAAAGTGTTAAGGGGAAAAAGGGAATTTGTGTTAGGGGTGTAAATTCACATTGATATATTTTTCCCCCACTTTAGTGAGTGCAAGTACTAATGAGTGCTTTGGTAAAGTAGAGTAGTAAAGAACTAACAGAGTAAGAGATGTATACCTGAATCGATGAAGAAGTAGAGCATAGTCTAGCGAACTCAAAAGTGCAGGAGATGACTTCATAGTTCCACGGAACTACAAAGCTGAAGTACGAAAGTACCTTACAGGCTCACGATCCTGCAAGGATGGTATCCTTCAAGAACTCTCACATGAAGGAAACCAAGAAAATCACCTTACACACCCACAAACCTACAAGGAAGGTATCCCCCAAGAACTCTCACAAGAGGGAGACAAAGTGAAGCACCTTACAGACCCATAGACCTACAAGGAAGGTATCCCCCATGAACTCTCACATGAGGGAGGCCGAGTAAAGGGGACTCTATAGATACAGAGATGGTGACATGTTTATCTGCAGATAGAACACATCAAGGAGCAGTTGCGTAGGCCAACGAATGAATAGTCACATAGATCATCGCTAAGTTGTAAAGATTTCAAAGGGCTCCCTCAGGAACCCTTCAAAAGGAAGGAGGGTCCACTCAAGGGACGCACTATTTCAAAGGTAAGGTCTAGTCAAGCTATCCCCAAGCTAGACGTAAAGATGCAAAAATGGTCTAGTAGGGTTGCCCCCGAACTAGACGTCAAGGTGTGAAACAAGTCTAGTCGAGCTACCCCCAAGCTAGATGCCATAGAACTTGCTAAGAGTTTTTGAAGGGGTCCCTTGGGAACCTGGTGTGAAAAGAAAGGGGCCCACTCAAGGGACACACTGTTCAAAAATCTTAATGTCTTCCTTCTCGAATCAATTCATCATCAAGGAATCCTTTTGAAATATGTTCACTTCATCCAGGAATTTGAAACGAGGGAGATGTGCTCATGTGAGGGGAAGACTAAGATTGTTCTCGCTTTAGAGGAATATTTCCAAGTCCTTTCTTTACAAACCCATGATGAAGGAAATATGTTTCATTAGGGTTTCAAGCTGAGAATACAATTCTATCAAGGAAGTGTGCTCAAATGGTCTTCGAGAAAAGATTCGTTTGGCAATGAATGTGTTTTCTAAAGACCAAGTAATGTAGAATATGCATTGTCACACATGAAAGGGATAACTCAAGAAAAGACGAGAGAAAGATAAAGTGAACAGATCACACACAGAAGGCACAAGGGGATCTGGCTATGCGGGGTTAGATCTGCCTTTATTTATAAATAGTAGGTAACCGCAGTAAGAGGCAAATGATCATCGATCCCCAACCAAATCAGGAAGAGTGTATGAAAGACAAAGTAAAATAAAAATTGGGTCAACATGGAAGGAGGCCTAAATGCTCCTGACACTTTGCATCATCCCCAATTTATCAAAAGTCAATCACAAACATGGAAGAATAGAGATACATATAGAAGAAGGTTTACAACACAAACACCATGCCTATATCCACGCACCAACAGGGGTGAGGAGGGTCATCTAGGCACATGTAGCATGATCATGGGGGAACACATCACAACACCCACACATATATTCTAAAGATCAAGAAGAGGGTCTCCCCCTAACACTGGTTGACCAAGAGGTCGTCAACTTCCCACTCTAGATCATCGAAGGAAGCAAGATGAGCCTGCAATGGTGTAATGTTAAGGGGAGGACCTTTTGATCCTCCCACAACAAGGGCCAAGGTAGAGGGACCTGTGAGGTCTCTGTCACTTAGCTCTTGTGGGTCTAGGGTCAACGACCTAGCAAAGATCACTAACAGGGTCGGGACTTCATCCACTGAGTTAAACATGCACTTAATAGGAGTGCCATGTTTCACCTCGGTAAACGGAGGATTTTGTACCCAAGGTTCACTGCTAGGCTCACTGAGAGACTCAAGAGTAGTGACAAACTTGGGGGAGGCTAGAGTTGGTTTCGTTACTAAGACAGAACAAGTTAATTTGGGGCCACCTTTCAGAGAAGGTGGGCTCTTCTTACGTCCTCCATTATTGGAGGGGCCATGCTCTACCTTCTTCTTCATCGGAGGAGGTGAACTCTCCATGGATGAAACGAGGAGGGTCAAGGGAGAAGAATAAAAAATTATAGAGGACACCACTAAAGTGTTCACCATATCCATGGTCTTTGGGAAAGGCAAGACATCTAGGATGGAAGTCAACAAGGGTGGCTCCATCGAAGGAGCGATGAACACTAGCACCTTTCCAAGCACATGTGTGCTCACAGTGGGAGCCAGAAGAGATTCAAAGATGGAAGGAGGGAAGGAGGAGGAAACAATAGGAGATGTGATCTTATCTTCCTCCTTCTTCTATAATGAGGCTTGCTCAATGAGGAGAGCCTTTCGTCGGTGCTTACGCTCACGCACAAGGCAGTTTCTATCTCTTCGCACTGGAAGCCAGAACTTGTGAAGGGACAGAAGGATCTTGCTCAGCCATGGGAGTGTCCTCCATGGATGTCTCCAGTGCAAGGGTAGACTCCTGAATGGGAGAAGGAGGGGCAAGTTTAGAAATGGTAGGAGGATTTGACTCTAACGCCTGGGTATGTGCAGGATCATCATGGAAAAAAAAGGCCCTTAAATGGCAATAAAACTCAGAAAATCAGAGTTAGGCAACTTGACATAAAAATTTGAATAAGTTATCTATATTATTTCAAAAATATGTAAGAATAGAATCTATAGCAAATTGAATGTAGTTTCTAAACTACTAGATTTTATTTTATTTTAAAAAAATCTATTTGGTGAAAATTTGAAATTTCAATGCAGTATTACTTAAATTTCAGGGAAAAAAAAAGAAGTAGGTGTATGCCTGACCACCCTAACCGTAATAAAATGATAATATTTTTTTATAAGATTTTATATATAAGTAGGGGACTCATGTCCCGATGTGATGCACATGTTTTGTAATTTTTTTCCATGTAAATATCTAATTATGAATTTTTTATTACAAATTTTAAAAAATATTAAAACTCATATGTCTAACCACCTTAACTTGGTATAAACTTCATGAAATTCAATTATTTATTTTTAAATCCTATAGTATGTGAAGCATGTTTCAGATTCAAAAAATGTGATACCATTTGTAAGCTATAGATGTTTTTCAATCAGCCTATCAATTAGGACTTTAGTCGTAATTCAAATAGAAAATCAATAATAATTATTTATTAAATTCAAAGTAAAGGATAATTTATATTGGTGGAAAGCTAAGAATCTCCTTTAAAAACCCTTTTCATTTCAACAATTTTGGGTAAAAAAAAGTCACAAGCCACATGGGCCATCATATCACTTAGATATCACCACTTTTTGGCCCATCATAATCCTGCACATACCCGCCTCAATTGTGGGACTCTTCTCATTTACTTTTTTAGGAACAAGAATAATAGGAGACCGTAGAGGTTGAGATAGAGAGGACTCCCCATGGGAAGCTTTCTGTCTTCCATATCGAATGGGCCTAGGCTCCATCGATAAGATAGGAAGCTCAAATGCAGGATGCTTGGCCTTTTGCCATGCGAGCACCATGGGATTCCCTCGCAAATGCAAGACAAAAGAAGATGGTACCATGGCAGGATGAGATGAAGCATTAGGCTAAACCATGGAAGATGAAGAAGGAGGATCTCGAGATGACTTCTCTTCTTCTCTTCTACATTCCTTGGTGGCATCACTATCAACCTTTAAGCAAGCTCTATGCAAGATAGCATAAGGCGAAGGAGGGTATCTCACTTTCAGCCTAGCGCACCCCTACTTATAGTTTTTGTAGGTGTAGTGTAGGAAGTCCTTCCTAGGTGGGAGAGGACCAAGAGAGGTAGGCCAAAATTAATCCAGGGTATAGCTGCCACGTGCAACTGGTGTCATGGACAACATGTACCGAACCACCATGAACAAACTTCAGACATTTGTGTATGACCAAGGGAACTACATTCATAGCTACTAGCTAGGGGATACCTAGCTCCACTCTGAAGAGTTCAGACCCCAAGATGATGTCAAACTTGAGGCTTATAGATTTAGATCCAACAAGGACTGATAGGACAATACTCGCTATAGGAGGTACAAAAATTCCATTGTGTGTGCAGACGGTGCATTATACCCATCCTTATGCAGGAAGTTAATCAACATGATCTCCTTAGTTATAATATTCACTTGCGATGTCCAATCAATGAGAACGCCTGCTATAGTGTTCCCATTTATCCTTGCAGGAATGTAAAGAGGAGATGGATCTCTATTAAAGCTCATCGGAAGGTCTTGTGAGGTGAAGTTTATGCTAGTACCACTACTCACAGTCTGTGTAGATGGAATAGGTTGATTAAGGAAAGAGGCCATCATGCACACCTAATGGTACTTCTACAGGGCCTCCTAAGGTTTACAAAAAGTAGTGACCCAATTAAGGTTTCGTCATGCAATACTTTGGAACCTTCCAACTACACCTACTAGGGGTCATAGGTTGGGTTATGAGGTGAGAGCCTCACAACACTCACACCTACAACACTCCTAGGATTCAAGGAAAGGAACTTTCAGTATCACAAAACGGAACCAAAATGGTTCACATCGAGTTCACCAAAAATGTAAGGTAGGGGGACCACCCACTACAAGGCCTTAGGTCACAAAAGGCCAAGAGCGGAAAGGCTACCCTAACTTACCTCAACTTAAGGGATAGTTAGGATGAAGAGGATGAGAATGATGAGGATTATGCATCCTTAGATCACTCTGTAATCCCGAATGTTGGAAAGAGACCAAGTGAGTCAGCCTTTAAAGTCAGATCTGTATCTTAGGTGGCTCTTTGTCTGAGGAAGAAAGTGTAGTTCCAAGAAGATAGTGTGGTGCATTGCTATCTCACAGGTGTGTTGGTGTCCATATGGCCAGAGAACCAAAAAGACAAGATTCTAACTCAAGAAGGGAGACTATCAGCCTAGTCTAGAAGTGTTTAAAGTGATAGAATGAGATTAAGAAGAGAGAAAAGTAAATACAGAAGTGATAAAAGAGGTATATTACCGAGAGGGTGATGAAGGTGATCTCGTACAATAATCTCCTTGCTAGCTTTCTCCAAGCTCTCTCCACCTGCACACAATAAAGGGAGAAATTATTGGGGTTGTATAGGGGCCTTCCTCAGTCAGACCCCTGTCTTGGTGTTTCCACCTCCACGTATAGCCAGGTTTGGAATAGTAGAGATAAATGATAAAGAAAGGAAACTGCATGCTACATAAGAACAAAACACTACAAACAGTACGTGCTTAGTTAATCAAAAAAAATACAAGAGAATGTAGGAGCTTACCACCTCCGTCCAAAGTGCTCAAGGCTTGTGGAGGAGAGAATGAGAGGACTCAAGCCTCTATTGCCACAATGTATGTTCTATGCTCGCCCTATTGGAGTGATGGAGTAGTGGATTGCTGCAATGGAGTGAAGGGTGTTGCTACAAAGCTTGGAAATGAATGCTCAAAGCATGGGGAGAGTGTGCCAACTTGTTCAAAACTTCTGTTGAAGAACAACTATGGATGAAAGAGTGGAGAAAATGTGAAGCAATGAACTCAAAATCTCTCAAAACTTCTCTCAAACTTTTGCTGAAGAGAGCTATGGATGGAAGAGTGGATATTATGAAGAGATGGATGAAAAACGGCCATATTTGAGTCGGCCAGTTGAAGAGGGACGTTACTCTTCGACTTCCAATCAAAAATGTAACACCTTTGTAGTCTCCAACTATAGGAATTTGCTAGGGACGTAAGCGCATCGTGTGGACGTATGTGCATTGTGTGGGCGTCCCTGATATTTAGCACAACTGTTAGAAAAAAATATTATTAAACAAGAAGCAAGATTAGGCATTGGGATTTTCTCCTCCTCTTAGAGTGCCTCCAATGGTGTGCCTTTAAAAGTTGGTAAACCTTAAAAAATGTAGCTCACAAGATTAATAAGACCAAGATTTGATACCATAAAAGGAAAAATAGATGAGAAATGGAAAGTACTAATTAATGAGCATTGTTTGAAGGAAAGAGATCACCAAGAAATTGAAGATTCAAACCAAGCACCACCAAATGCAAAGGAGACACAAGAATTTGATAAGGGGAAAAAATAAGAAAAAACCCCAATATTATGAATGAAGGAAAAATACCTAAGAATGATACAAAAAGAGAGATCACTTAAGCCTTAAGCTTGCTTGCTTGAATATGAAGAATGAGAGGAGAGACACCTCAATAAAATAGAGGTGAGAAAATGAGTTAGAATGTAACTCCCAATTCAATGAATGTCACCATTCATCTATGTGTGTGCAATGTGTCAAGAACCTCTTAAGGAGGTGGCTACAAATATTCCTTAATAAAAGAAAAAAAAAAAATTGGCCATCCTCACACATGTGTGAGAAGAAAAAAAGACAAAAGACTTGTAGGGATTCTTTTGGAATATTCCTACAAGTTAATACATAATTACAATTAAAGAATAACCTTTACCAAGTAAAAATTAATCTTCTAATACTTTAGATGCTTCTTCTCCATCAGAGATAGTTGATGTACCTTCACCTTCAGTGATCTATTGTGTAGAGTCATTGATTGAGGTTTCCATCATTCCTATTCAATAGGACATATTTAGTTTTCTAGACTTGGGATCACATGATGGCATTGTTTCGGGTATTGCAGATTTGGCTACTTCTACAAGTTTGGATGACATTCTTGAGGGATATCTCTCCTCTATGTAGATTCTACTTTGGAGGGTTTTCTTGAGTCTCCACATTCCATTGTTTTGACCTTGATTGGGGATCCTAATCTTGGTGAGACCACCTTGGAGGCACTTGATTTCTTTTTAGAGATTTCATATATGAGGATTCTTCCCTCCCATTTCATTGTGGAGTTGGATTTTATTCAACATCTAGCATTGGGTTTGCCACTTCCTAGCGGGAGACATGTGGTTTGTCATCACTAGACACTCTTTTGGCTTCAAACGTCTTTCAGTGATTTTGAGGACCCTTCATTCAAGGGGGAAATCTAGTCTCCATTTATTCCTTCAATTGTGGGATCATTGTATTATCTTTGGATCTTTTCTAGCATCAGTTTTTGCTTAGTCCTAGTTTTTCACCTTCTTCATTGATTGTGCATGTACCTGATTTGATTGTGACATCTTCATCTTCCTTGGGCAAGGATACACATGAGAAACTTTCAAAGACATCATCATCATACACATTCATCCTTCCTTCCTTCAATTCCTATCTAGAATGGGAAGCATCCTTGCATTTGTACTTGGTTTTGTTTCTTCCAAAAGGGAGACAAGTTTGTCTCCATTGGATCATGTTTTGTCTTCAAGCACTTACCATTTTTGCAGGTGATTACATAATGTGGGGGGGCTATATAGTCTCTCTATTTCCCTCTTATGGTGGGGTTATCAAGATTATTGTACTATTGTGATGGATGTTTCTCTTGGGGTTATTGATGTTGAGACCTCCATACATTACTTCTATTACTCAAGTACATGATTGTCATTAGATTTTGCATTATATCCCTTTTTTGGGGAGGAGTTTTATCCCTTGAGGTTTTCTCCTTGTCTCTGTTTGTAAGAGATTGCATTTTCATTTGTACATGGTTACCTATTGTAAGTGTGAATAAGTAACAAGTAAAATAACACTTCTTAATGAAACATTATATCAAGATTCTACAGTAATTAACTAATAAAAAGAACATAAACTTGAAAGCATCTCATTGTCTCCTATCTCTAAAGATTTATTAAGTTACAGGAAGCTCTCAGATTTGATAATCTCTATGACTGTTAAAATGTCAATCTAAAGAACGAAATGATGCTAGATACAATGATCTAATCCTATATGATAATATCTAAATGATAAAAGAAGATAATTTAATCTATTGCTAACATGAAAACTATGATGAAAGCTACAGTATGTAACCATGACATGAAATCTACTGCTATTGCTAAAATGCTTGATGATTGATGTTTGATTGATTGATGCTTGATGCTTTCCTAAAGAGTAAGTTTGCATAAATTTGGGCTACTTTCTTTGTTGTACGAGGTTGTATTTATAGATTTCTTGGTAGCACATTTGCACAGGGGCAGAAAATAGAGCCCTGGATTCAATCTGGAGGATTGAAGGGTGAGAGATTGAAAGGCTGGAGTTGATTATGGGAATGGTTCCTCCCCATGAAAACAATAGGCAAGAGGATAGGAAGGATCAGAGAGAGAGGATTGAGAGGATTTCCTGCAAGCTTTCTCGTGAATGCCATTTGCATTAAATTAGACATAGGATATTTAATTTTATTGGTGAGATATGATGAGCTGTATAATTTGAATATTTTTTATTTTATTCAAATTTAGGAAGAAATAAGATATTTAAATTTAATAAAATAAACTATAGAAGTCTATTTATTAAATATGGAAGAAAATGAATAATTAAATAAAACAAAGTATATGAACCTATTTATTTAATTTAGATGAATTGTGATGTGAATAATTTAAATAAATATTTCCATTTATTTAATAGTAGATGAATTTAATTATGACAATTAAATAGAACAAAGTCATTTTTTTGTATTTAATTAAGACGAAAATAGTAGAATAAAGATTGAAGAATTTAAGAGGAAAAATACAAATAAATATTTCTATTTGTAAGAGATTGCATTTAAATTTGTACATGGTTACCTATAAACATGGCCTAGTAGTCGAGACCCCTCATTGCATCATTTGCATCATAACTACACTCCCAAGTTGCACTTATTGGGGTGTGTTAGTGTGAATGGGGATATTTCCTAACTAGATATTAGCAAGAACCTATTCACATTATTAATAAGTTTACTTAGGAGTTAGTTTCCTATGTGGAATTCTAGAAACTAGTATTTAATGGGAACATATCTCATTAATAGGTACATAGTTATTTAAGAATTTAATATTTCTCTCATGCATTTAAATTTTGCATTAGGAATTTAATGTTTGTAACTAAGGTTGTTATCCAACCTCGTCTCATATTGCTTATATAAGCAAGGATCTTGTACATTTATAAATCATCTTAGAGATTCTAGATCAATTTGTCATAGATCATCATTTGATCATATTGTCTTCTTGCTCTTGTTGCAACACTTTTTTATTCATGTGGATGGTATTTTTCTTTGAATATATCTTGCTAGTTTCTTTTTCCATTTTAATAAAAAAATGAAGATAAAGGGTTTGCCTACCTTAAGCCACAAGAGGTTCCAAAGAAAACCCAAGGGTTCCCATTAACTAAAATCATAAATCTTGGTGTTGAGATACAATTGCCAATCCAAATGCACCAATATTTATTAAATCCAAATTTCTCCAAGACTCTTAAAAGGAAACTCTACTTAACATGGGCATATACCTTTTTTATAGCTAGTTTAACCAGCATCCTTTTTTCTTTGCATTTATAGAGTGTTTGTATGGCTTCATAAGTTATGATTATGATGTTTGTGATGGATTTCCTGGAGTGAATCCACGTTGTTCTTCTAAAATTATTTTTGGAATTATTCCTTTTAATTTGTTAGATATTGCATTATAAATTATTTTCTAAATTATTTTGCACAAAGAAGTGGCCTAATATTATCCAATGATTATGTAGTAATTTTCTTCTATATTAGTGCAATAAATTTGTTATCTTAACCCTTGAGAACTATTTTGTCATTTATGGATTCCTCTATCACATCTAAGAGATACATGCAAATGATATCCTAGCATTGTTGAAAAAAACTTGTTAAAAGTCCATCTAAATTAGGAGCCTTGTTAGGTGCTAGCTAAAGAGTGGTAGTTTTTATCTCCTCTAAACACAGGGGCCTCATGATGGATTCATTTTATCCTAATACCATGTTAGGAATGTTGTCCAAAAACATTGAAATTAAAGCTTCATGTTAGTATTGTCAATATTTAATCATATAATTATTTTTATAAAAAATTAATACATCTACTATTCTATTTATCAAAGTGCATAACTATTTTCTATTTATTTTACTATAGTTAGTATGTCAACTCTTTAATAAATAAAAATAACATTCTCATTCCCATTACATTCTACCTTTTTCTATCACTTTGATTGATATTTTAACATATAAATAATTGTCAAAAATAAAAAAGTAATTTTACAAATTTAAAACAAATGCCATGTATTTGTTAGTGCTTGCCTTTATCGTATTGTAATTATTGTTTTTTAGATTTAAAAATAAATATATGTTTTTTCAATTATAGTGTTTTAATGTTGTTTATTACTTCTTTGCATGACCTTTCCCTAACCCTAATTCACACCCTCACTCTAACCTTAATCTCAACCCTAACAATAAATTATAACCATTATCATAATCCTAAGTCTATCTCTAACCCTAACTATGGTCGTAACACTATCCATAACTAACTATGGTCGTAACACTATCCATAACTAACTATGGTCGTAACACTATCCATAACTATGGTCGTAATCCTAACCCTAACAATAAAGAATTGTAGAGTGACATTTCAAAAAAATCCATGAATTAATATTGGAAATAAGATTTGAAATAAAGATATTAGATAAATAAAATTTTGAAACATTTTATCTATTAATCATATTTTATTGATTTTTATTATTATTATTAATATTTTAATTTTAATTAATTTTTATTATTATTATTATTATTTTAATTTTTATTAATTTTTACCTTATTCTTAATTTTAATTTTAATCCTAATTATTTTATGATTATAATAATTAATAATAATATTAGAATTATAATTTAATTAATAATTATAATCATTTTACTTATTTTAATTTAATTTTTAGTTGTATTTATGTATGATTTGAAGTTTTATAGAATGTATTATAATTAAAGTTTTATTTTTTATTTTTTTAATAATGTGAATCTAAATATCTACAAAATAGATAATTTTGATTTTTGTGAGATTATTTTTAATAAAAAAATATCAATTACATACAATAAAAAATCATTCTTAAAAAATATAAAAATAAGTAACATTTATTTATTTTTAGCTAATTATGTTCAAGAAAAATAATTTTTAAAGTTAAGTATTTAAAAAATAAATTATATTTCAAGAAAATAAAATTCTAATTTTTAATTGGTTGAAAACCAACTTATTAATAACTAATTAATAAAATTTAGTTGAAAAGACAAAACTAGTATACATATATTAATTAATAATATATATAAAGAAAGCTGAAAGTTATCAATACTTAACATTGTTTATTATAGTATTAATTAATAAAATATATGAAAAACTAATAATATAAAACTATTTAAGCATACATATCTTAGTTTGTAATTTTAATCAAAAAATATTTAAATTAAAAACTATTTATTGGGAAGCTTTTAATTTAAATCTTTTTGGAAAAATAGAAAAAAAAAAATCATTTTATGTGCTTGTTATTATTCTTAAGGAGCACATACTTCCACTTTCCTGTCATTTTCAATGAAGCTTCAAAAAAAATTCTTTGTTGCTTTCACTGTATAACACTTTCAGCGTAAATACTTATATATAACACTTTCAATGTAATAACCAACAATCAACTAATATTTTAAAAATTAGAATTTATTTTTTTCCATCTCTACATATGTTATAAATCTGTTTTATAAATTACATTGAATAATGGTTGGACATTAAAATGAGACTAAGTATTGATACAGTCATGGAAAGTGTCTGAAATAACTCTGCAACATGAAAAGTTAATGACATTTGTGTACGAGAAGAGAACATACATAATACATGAAAAATAGAAAGAAATCATGGAAAAGACATGACAAATATCAAAGTAGCCAATAATATGAAGAGGTGAAATAACTGTGTTCTGCGGTTTCATGCCTTTGATACTTTTATTTATTTTCACCTCTTCCTTAAGATGGATTATAAATAGTAGATTGAAATATATGGTAGTGTATAAAAATCCCCTTTCTCCCAAATATGCATACAACAATGGAGAGATTGTCCTTAGTATCTTCTCAAAGGGACTTGATTTTAAATGTCTCATATCTAAGTAGTCTGAAACTCTTCAACATAAGACCAAAACTGAAAACTGGTTCTTAAAAATACATTTTTTCCACCAATTCAAAAGGTAAGATAATAGCTTTGAAGCCACCATTGAAGCCCATCTTTATCTTCAGAAGTTATCTGTTTGTATATACTACTTTATATTGTCTCTATGTATAAATCAGTAATGCATTGCATTTATATAAAGGTTATAGAATAGCCACCTTCGTTATTCTTTTCTATTTAAATTATTTCATTGCATTTTATTTTTTTACATTTTTTTAGATGTATCTTTTATCATATTTATTAATTTGATTTTGAATTAATTAATAAATATAATCAGATCTACATTCTGATTTTTAGATATGCATCACTTATAAATAATTTAAAATTATATTATTAAAAAGAGTTTGATCGGAAAAGCATAATTTAGAATTATACTATGGGTTTCTAATGCATAGTCTTGTAAATTGATAAATAAGTGTCAAGGTTTTGTCATAATAGACTCTCAAATAGAAAGTCACTAACAATTTCAAAGTCAAGATTTACAAATTTTGGTTAAAAAATATAATATCAATTATTTGATATTTTATCACAATCTTATTTTTTGATTTTATCTTGTTAACCTATATTTCATTCAAAATATTAAATAATTTAAAAAGAAATTATACTAATTTTAAATAATAGAAAATATCAATCTCAATGATATTTCTCTCTAAAATATAAAATAAACTTATGAAAAAAAAAATATTATACTTAAAAATAATCAATATATTAAAAACTAATAATAATTCATAATAAAAACTAGATAAATCAAATAATTATTTTATCACATAAAAATAATTTATCATAACAATATATATCCAAGTGTTCGCCCCTACTAATAAATCCAATAAAAAAAATCATGCAATTCACTTCTTCCATTTTCCTCTTTAGAGAGTCTAATTGAACAATGAAGGCTCATCTACCTCTTTGCTTTAGGTTTTTTTAAACTCGAGGATCTCCCTCTCTATTTTGCTATGTCAAATTTGTAATAAAATATTTTATGGACTTTATTTTTTTTATTCAAAATTTATTATTTAGATTGATTTATGTATTCTCTATCTTTATATCTATACATACATTATACGTTGTTTTTTCAAAGAGTTTTACACTTTTATATCTATTTTTTTAATTTTATTTTTACTTTGTATTTTATTTAACTTTTATTTTATTATTAAATAATATAAGAAATATTATGTTTATTGTTAAATATGTATTAGCATAACTATCTTTCAAAAAATCTATGTAAAAGGTTTATGTTTGCTCAGCTGAAATCACAAATCTATTTAGAAATATATGCCTTGAGAATTATCTCTTGACATCTTTTGCATAGATTTTCTTAAAGATATGTATATTAATTTGATTAAATTTATTTAATAACAAATTTTTAATATAAATATAATAAATTTATTTTATTTATAATTTATTATTAATCAAGATCCATAAAATGATAGAGTGACTATTTTATTGAGATAAAATTACAAAAGTAGGTCAATATTTGAACTTTTAGATTTTTAAAGTATTAGTGATATATCAAACTATATGCTATTTCCAAATACTTAAGAACCACTTCATCACTATTTTACTTTAGATTTAAAATCATTTTACTAAAATTACTTAAAATTAAATAATGATTTTAATGATTTTTTTAATTACCATTGTTACCATTTTATATATTTATATGAAATTTATTGTTTTAACAATTAAATACATAAAATCTATTTATACTATGTATTAAAACATATTAAATTATTTTAGATACTATTTTATTTCTACTTAAATATCAAATTTTACTTGTTATTTTATTTAATATGTATATTAATTTTTAAATTTTAAAAATAAAAATTGAAATAAATTACTTATTAGATATTTAATGATATTATAACTTTTTTTATAGATGGAATTAGCTCGGGGATCATACCTATATATTAAATAGCACAAAAAATCTACAACCAGCCAAGAGGGCGATATTAAAAAAGCTTAGGACAAATTAGCAAATCCTCATAGTTGGCATAGTAATTTTGGAAAGGATATTTAACTACTACAAAAATAATTTTAATTTTGTAATTTTATCAGCACTCATTGCACAAACTAGTCAACAACAAAAACTAGACTTAAATGTTTCTCCTCTTGTTATGCAAATAATTGTAAATTATTATTTTTATGAATGAGGGTGAAATTTTAAAGGCATGGCATTTTTCAAAATTCAATTTTGAACACACTTGAATTTAAGCCTTTTCAAGAAAAAGTCAATTTGAGTTGAAAATGTGTTATGATTGAATTTATTCCAACTATAATAATTATGGATCATAACTTTTATTGTTAGAATTGTCTTCTATATATATTTGTAGTATCACTTTGGTGTCAATTTACCAAAATTAATATTCTTGTCATTTCTACTCATATAAAAAAACAATTAAAATTCTAAAATTACTCTTTCTTATCTAAAAAGTTTAGTGTTCAAAAAATATAAATTCTTAAATATTTTTGTTAAGTTTATTTTTAATTTTTACTTGTCATTATCATCAACACAAAAATATAAGATTGGTTGTTTTCTTAAAAGAATGGTTTTTTTTAATACTAAAATATAATGCATTAAGAAAGAATCAATCTTTTGAAATACTTTGTATTTTTATCTAAATGAGATTTCAAATTTATTGAAAAAAATTATTAAAATATATAACATTTGAAAAAAAATTACTTTTTAAATACAACTATAAACTACACTAAAAAATAAACATTTCATTAATTTAATGAAATTTATATATCTCAAAATTTAAAACATGTTTATAATTCAAATAAAAACTTATAAGAATATGTTTGTAATTCAAATAAAAACTTATAATAATATTAGCCATTTCCTTTAAGAAAAAGTGACATGATTTTAAATTTTAACCAATAACTTATATTGCACACCCAAGATAATTATTTTTCTACCTAAAAGATGACATGATTTTGAATTTTTACCAATAACTTATATTATACATCTCATAACAATCATTTTTCTACTTTAAAAGAGTGACAAGGTTTTGAATTTTTACCCTAACTTTTGTTGCATATCTACTAATAATCTTTTTTCTACTTTGAAAGTTCCAAGATGAGTATTTTTTCAATCACTATATACTACACTATCTTGGTAACTACTAATTTTAAAAACTATTTATTTTACAAATACCACATACTAGAGGAAAAAACACTTGATGGCTGGAAATAGGGTGCATTTTGATTGTTCTTTGTGGTTTGTTGTAACTAATTACAACTGTATAGAGAAGCTTTCCAAAATATTTGTGAAGCTTTCTATGCATTAGTGTTAAAATTGAGAGCATATAGGTATATGTTGGAGTTGTCCAAGGATTTAAAGGCTTAGCTCTAAAAGAGTGGTGGTTTGAATCATGAAGTGACAAAAGGAACCCCATGAGAGTGTTGAAGCAACACCATCTTTGTCATGGAAAAAATTCTACCCAATTTGATATAGAATTGTAGCATAGTTATCAAAAAAGGATTCATTAATGTCTTCAAATCCCAAGTGAAGGAACTCGTTTTAGTGGGTTATGTGTCTTTGGAAAGAAGATATGAATACAAAAACAAAAGCTTTCAATCATATGAACTTCATAGGAAGTGGAGCCTTGGATCAATTTAGAGAACTATTCTTCTTGGAATTAAAATCATCACTATGAAAGTTGTTACTCCTAAGCAACAAGAAGTAGATGATTATTTCCAAAGAGTGTACCACACATGAATAATAAATGGGCATCCTAATTTAGTGAAGATAATAGGTTCATGCTTAAAGGTAGAATTTGAAGCTCTAGTATTAAAATTCATGTAATCTAAAAATCCTCAACTCAAGTAGCTATAAAAGCATCTTGCACCTTGTAATGTCATAAATTTGCACCCCTTGTAATTTCACATACATTCTTGCATCCACTTTAGTGTCTGCTCCCTTAGGATTCTATGTAGGCTCATTTTAGCCCCTACCTCAACCTTTCTTCCCCCTCAGATGCTCAACACCACTTTCAACAACTACCCGTGTGAGTCAGCTTTACATTAAACCTTGTGCTTTTCTCATTCGTGTTGTTTTGTAGTGTGATGTTTCTGGACACTAGTGTAGCGTGTAGATGTCTATGTGGCACGCTATCATCCTGCGATGTTTCAACGTTCAAATGACCATTTCCAAGCATGTTTGCCACTTGTCACCTCGTTTTGTCACCATTAATGGTTGGGGACACCTTGAAACAGCTTGAGAAGCTTATTTTCCCTCCTATTCTCTCATTTGAATCCACTTTCAATCCATTTGGCTCTTATTGGGTTCAACCTTGAGCTCTCCTATTTTTTCTCACTCTCTCTTGCTTGCACAATTCCATACAACTTGCTACAACAACACTCTCACATCCATGCAACACTCTTTGCATCCCTTAGCTCTCACATCTATCTCCCTTTCCTTCGTGCTTGTGAGCATCCTAGGATTCCATATCCCCTATAGATTCATTTTTACTTCATGATATAGGTTCTCCTCCTTGAGTAGGGATTGCTTTTATCACCTACATTTTGTGATATGGGTTATCCTCCTCGAGCGGGGTTTTCTTTTATCACTCATACTTGGTGGTGTGGGTTCTACTCTTGAGCAATTTTTTCTTTCACCACACACTTTATCCATTTCAGTTCATCTCTCTCTTTTTATTTGGCTATCTATGGAAGTGGGAACACAAAAATGGGGGTTTGACTAAGGAAAACCCCTATACAGCCCCAACACTTTCTCCAGATATTATGCATGTATGTATTGAAGATATTTCCTTGTTGGAGGCTTCATTACTTGGCTAGTTGTAAGCACTTTATTTCTCCTTTTTAACTTTATCATTTGTACTTTACTTCATTTAAGTTATGTTACATCCTGTTACTTTCTCACGTTCCAAGATTTCTTAGCAATTAGAGTAGAAGTAAGCACTAAACTATTTTCTATGATAAACGTGCTTTCTAATCCATACGAGATTCCAACGCACCTCGGGGACGCCAATGCATTGCATTATCGCCCATATTCTGCATTGTCATCCTTTGGCCGAGAACTTGTCAGTTTGTCCAGAGAATCTTCATGACCTACTCTTTTTTATTCTAAAACTCTCGCTGATGTCCCTTAAGGGAATTTCACCCCATGAGGCTCTCTAAATGAAGAGAACTCCTGAGTAGCAAATCCCCCTTCTCTACATTTTGGTGAACCTTATGTGAACCGAAAAAATAGGAATTTATTTTCCCCTATTTGGAAGGATCATAACTTTTGACTCGGTGCTCAGAATTCAGAACCGTCTGCACCGTTGGAAAGCTCTTCTAGAGAACTAGTTCAATAAATAAAATACAATGTTTCAAAATTCAAATTTTAGGGATAGACACAAGTTCCAAACCCAAATTTCACTCTGAAGACCTATGAAAATGTGAATTACTAGAACATAGAAAATATCAAAAAAATAGTAATGAATTTAATATCTTATTTTATTAGTTTAGTATCTAATTTTGTTCAAAATATTAATTATATTCCAGTTCATGCATATGATGGTAACTTGGATTTACCCATGTCACTTGATATCTTTGATCCTTCTCATGAGAATCCTCTTGCTTCGGAGGATATCTTGTTGCAAGAAGATGAAATCATTGATACCTTTCTTAACATTACTCCACCTTCTATTCATTTTGATGCACTCTCTCTTGGAGATGATGCATTCATGAGTGATGAATCATCTACTCCTTCTAATGCACCCTCTTATAGAGACATTGTGTTTGTGAATGATGAATCTCTTATCTATTCTAATGTACTCTCCTCTAGAGATGATGCATTAGTGCATGATGAATCTCCTTCCACATTTGATCCTATTTGGATCGATGCTCAGAATATGTCTTCAAGTAAGTATTCTACTAGTTGTGATGATTCTGTAAATTTAATCTATCTCTACTACCCCTAAAAGGCCTTAGAGATTGGTCATTTATATGACTCCAATTAGTCCTAGGTCTGTGCAGGATCATCATGGAAAAAATAGGCCCTTAAGTGGCAATAAAATTCAAAAAATCAGTGTTAGGCAACTCAACATAAAAATTTGAATAAGTTATCTATATTATTTCAAAAATATGTAAGAATAGAATCTATAGAAAATTGAATTTATTTTCTAAACTAATAGGTTTATTTATTTTTAAAAAATTCTATTTGGTGAAATTTTGAAATTTCAATGTAGTAGTACTTAAATTTCAGGGAAAAAATAAGAAGTAGGTGTCTGTCTGACCACCCTAACCACAATAAAATGATAATATTTTTTTATAATATTCTAGATATAAGTAGGGGACTCATGTCTGGATGTGATACATATTTGTTTGTAATTTGTTTCCAAGTAAATAATTAATTATGATTTTTTTATTACAAATTATAAAAAATATAAAAACTCGTATGTCTACCCACCTTAACTTGGTCAAAACTTCATGAAATTCAAATTTTTTTTTTTAATCCTATAGTATGCGAATCATAGAATGTGACACATATTTTGGGTTCAAAAAATGTGATACTATTTGAAAGTTAAAGATGTTTTTCAATCATCCTATCAATCAGGACTTTAGTCATAATTCAAATAGAAAATGAATAATAATTATTTATTAAATTCAAAGTAAAACATAATTTATATTGGTGGAAAGCTGAAAATTTCCTTTAAAAAACCTTTTTGTTTCATCAATTTTGGGTAAAAAAAAAGTCGTCAGCCACATGGGCCATCATATCACTTAGATATCGTCACTTTTTGGCCCATCATGATTCTGCACATACCCTCCTTCTCCTAAAAGGATTTGTTCTATTGATGGTATTCCATTTGATAGTGACTATCCTGATCCTTCTATGGATCCCTCTTATAGAGCGATAGCTGATACTTATGAGAATAGAATGGATAAACAACCAAGCCTTCTTCAAGCTCCTAAACCTATGACTAAAGCACCTAGTGATTATGATCTTGTCGAACAACCTTGGGTTACTCCGGCTAAGATCTCATTGTGGGACTTGCTTCAGTCTGCTCCGATTTATCAAAGTATTCTTCAAGAATCCTTTCAAAAGATCCTCTTGCCTTCTTCCACTAGGCTATAAAATGATGATGTGTTGATAGCTCATATTCGTCCAGATTCGTCAAATATTACATTCTATCTACAAGAACTCTCACCTCCGCAAGTACAGAAGCAAGTAGACCCTTTAATGATTATAGTTAACATTAATAAAATTGGTATTAGACATACTCTCATTGATGTTGGTTTGGTGCTCAATGTATGTAGCATTGATCTGTTACCCAAGATTAATATTGATTCATCTTCTCTTAATGCTTCTTTTGTTGTCATTCATGGGTTTGATAATGTCAATTGGCAATCTTCAAGCATGATAGTCTCGCCTTTGAGGTTGGGACCCATTATTGTACCCACTCTAGTAAATGTTATGTCATAAAAATTACCTTATAACCTTCTTCTTGGTAAACCGTGGATTCATGCTATAGGTGCAGCCTTGTCTACCTTGCATAAATCTATTAAGTTCATTTGCAATAATCAAGTAGTCACAGTCAAACTTGACCTTGAGGCTATGCACTTATGTGAAATGGTAGTTGTTGGACAGGTTTCAGTTGTGCCTACTCTTATTCCTTCAGTGTCTTCCAATGTGTTGATGTTTACTCCTGCAGTACCTACTACAAAGGATACTCTTGAGATAGACGTCCCTAAAGAAGGTTCTTCTGAAGTAAGAAATCCTAAGTCTTTTCCTTCTACCTCTTCTCAAAATAATGCATGTATTGGTGATGATTGGGGTTCCTTAGAATTTACAGATTCCTTCATTGGGGAATGTAAAATCGACTCGATCCACTCAAACCTTTTGATAACATCATATGAACCTACTATCAAAGATGGTCATTCTTTTGTATTGTGAGATAAGGTGAATGTAAATTGTAATGTTCTTAGTATTGATCCTCCTTCTGAGGAATATTGTTACACTTCTACTAAAGAGGACAATGTTGGAAGTCATGTTAATAAGTATGATGGTGATCTCATAGAGGAGTGTGATCCCCATTACTGGAATAATGCTCTCTACAGATATCCTCCTCCTGTGTCTTCTATCTTTGTGTCTTCTTCTTGTGAGTGATCAAACTTTTCTCCACAAGAGAAAAGGTTGCTTCCTGCTCCTCATCCTTTATCTGAGAAAGAGTGTATGTTGTTGAGGCTTCTTAAATCCCTCTTAATTACTCTTCCTCCTCCTAAGAGATCTTAGAAACATGATAAAGAAAAGAACTATTTTTGTGCATACCATCGAGTGCTTGGCCATTCCACTAGTGAATATAAGGCCTTGAAGGATAAAATACAACAAGTTCATGATTCAAGTGCCATCCCTCTTTTTTTGTTAATGCACTTGCCTCTTCTTTAAATGACAAGTGATATCGAGGTCTACCTCTATCTGGTACAATCTAAGTATCTTGCATGGTTTTCCTCTCTTGTATGTTGGGGGTAGTGATAGCTCATTTTGGAGATGTTTTTCCTTAAAGGACCCCCTCTCTTCCCTGTGTCTTTCGAATGAAGCATCCCTTGAGTGGACCCCTTTCCTCTTGAATGGTTCCCAAGGGACCCCTTTTGAAATATTTTCTCTCAAATGAATTACATGGCATCTAGCTTGGGGGCAGCCTGACTAGACCTCGCATTTCAAATAGTGCATCGCTTGCATGGACCCATTTTCTTTTGAAGGTTCCTAAGGTACCCCTTTGAAATCCTTCCAATTTTTTGACAATCTATGTGACTATCTACTTGATTTCCTGCATGGCCGCTTTTTGACATGTTCTATCTGCAAGTAAACATGTTGCTTTGCAAGTGAGCCTGTGAAGTTGCTTCTCAACTCTATAGAGTCCCCTCCCTTTGGTTTTCTCCATTTGAGAGATCTTGGGGGATTCTTCCCTACAGGTCTATAGGCTTGTAGGGTGCTTCCTTTGAGCTTCCTCAATGCAAGAGATCTTGGGAGTCTCTCCCCTACAAGTCTACGAGCCTATAGGGAACTTTTCTCAGTTTCCTTCATATGAGAGATCTTGGCGGATACCTTCTTGTAGGTCTACGGGAATGTAAGGAGCATACTTCATGAGGCTTCCTTCATGTGAGAGATCTTGGGGGCTGCCTCCTTACAATTTTGTGGGCCTGTGAGATGCTTACATCTTTGGGTTTCTTCCATGTGAGAGATCTCAGGGGTTAACTCCTTGTAGGTCTATGGGCCTGTGAGGTGCTTACATTCTTAAATTCTCTTTCTTCTCAATCATGTATACCAGATCGAAGATCTACATCTTCTTCATTCTGACTATATGCTCTTTCTCTCTTCGACATCTTATAATTCTTCTACGTGTTATTTATTAATTTAGGGATGATGCATAGTACTAAGACAACCTTTTACATCAAGGTCTCTTTCACTTTGATGACTCAAATCCTTTAGTTTTTTGTATGCTAACATTGTTGTCTGGTGCAAGTTTTTCTTGTCTAATGCATCTATTTTGTAGGTCTTCAACCTGGGGATATGTTTCTTTGGCTCGAAGAGTTATTTGCTTCCTCTATAGTTTCCTTTTAGCATTATGATGTTATTTATGTTTAGTAGATTTCCTTTAGCGTGCATATTAGTGTAGATTCATATGCCCGCTAAAGTGGGGGAAATATTTAATGTCATAAACTTGCACCCCTTGAAATTTCACATACATTCTTGCATCCACTTTAGTGTACGATCCCTTAGCATCCTATGTAGGCTCATTTTGACCCCTGAATTAGCCTTTTTTCCCTCTCAAGATGCTCAGCACCCCTTTTTAGCAACTACCCTCATGTGTCAGCTTTACATTAAACCTTGTTCTTTTCCCGTTCATGTTGTTTTATAGCACGATGTGTCTAGACACTAGCGCGGTGCACAAACATTTGTGTGGTGCGCTATCGTCTTGCGATGTTTCAACATTCAAGTGATCATTTTTGAGCATTTTTACCACTTGTCACCTTATTTTATCGGTGGTAACCATCGGGGATGCCTTAAAATAGCTCTGGTTGCTTATTTTTGCTCCTATTCTCTCTTTTTAATCTATTCTTTCAATCCATTTGGCTCTCCTTGGGTTTGACCTTGAACTTTCCTCTTCTTTCTCACTCTCTCTTTCTTGCACAATTTCATACAACTTGCTATAGAAACACTCTCACATCCTTAAAATACTCTTTGCAGCACTTAGCTCTCACATCTACCTTCCTTTCCTTCATGCTTGCAAGCATCCTGGGATTCCATATCCCCTATATATTTCATTCTTACTTTGTGATATAGGTTCTCCTCGTTGATTGGGGATTTCTTTTATCACCTAAATTCTGTGATATGGGTTCTCCTCCTCGAGCGGGGTTTTCTTTTATCGCTCAAACTTGGTGGTGCGGGTTGTACTCCTAAATGGTTATTTCTTTCACCACATGCTTTATCCATTTCAATTCATCTCTTTCTTTCTATCTGGTTGTTCGTGGAGGTGAGAATATGAAAATAGGGGTTTGACAAAGGCAATCCCCTACACTGCCCCAAAACTTTCTCCAAATATTATGCATGTAGGTATTGAAGATATTTCCTTGATGGAGGCTTCATTACTTAGTTGGTTGTAAGCACTTTGTTTCTCCTTTTTAACTTTATCATTTTTACTTTACTTCATTTAAGTTTTTTTACATTCTGTTACTTTCTCACGTTCCAAGATTTCTTAGCAATTAGAGTAGAAACTTAGTTACTAAGCTATTTTCTATGATAAATGTGATTTATGGTCCATACGAGATGCCAGTGCACCTCAGGGACGTCAGCATGTCGCGTTGTCATCCATATTCTCCATTGACATCCTTTGGCCAAAAACTTGTCAGTTTGTCTAGAGAATCTTTGTGACCTGCTCTTTCTGATTCTAGAACTCTAGTTGTTGTCCCTTGAGGTAGTTTAGGGCAGTTCGCCCTGTGAGGCTCTCTAAATGAAGAGAATTCATGAGTAGAAAATCCCCCTTCTCTACACACCATTAAAAAAATTTCCAAAAATTGCAATGTCTAGAGATGTTAAACTTTAGATACTATAGTGAGTTACTAAAGTTTTTATGTAAACTAAGATACCTCCTATTGAACATTCCTAACTGTCAAGGATTGGTGGGAAACTATGTGGGAAGTTTGATTAATATGCAAAGATTGGCCTATTTATATCTTCATGGAAAGCTAAATCAGTTGAGTATGATAATACATTGTCAACCCTTGAACAATATTTTCTTTGTGATTGTTCATTTAAGATCTAACAATACAGAACTACAGCTTACAAGATATGAAAATAAACATGAATTTTTTTGATAGTTGATGCTAATAATCTCCATCCTAGTCAAATTTTAGTTCTCTTTGTTAATTATTATTTTTAGTCACATTTGTATTTCATGATATTTAATTCATTAATAATTTTTCTCTATAAAAATACGTTCATGATCATTGCTTTTCTACAAATCAATTAATACCTAGTGTAATAGCTAACATGTGTTTCTTTCTAAAACCATTGAATGGTTTGCACTCATGAGCAATTTTTCAAGATCTAAGGTAGTATATACACCACTCCTATATAATTTTTGATGATGTCACACCTCCACTCCTTCACTTCATTTTAAACCATTCTTTTATAATCTTGCTAATGACATATTTGTTTATTTCAAGTAAAATGTATACAATCTTTTCAATCAGGTATTTGTTTATCTCATGGAAGAATAACATCTCTTCTACAAGGATGAGTGGGAGACTAACATGGAGGAGGAGGAAGAGCACCCCTCGAAGGAGGTGAGGAAGGGTAGTAACAAAAATAAGTTGAAAGTTTATGCCCTGCCTAAACCTAGTGCTATGATCTCTACTAGCAGAGAAAAAGTCATTCTCTCGAGGTCTAAGGTAACTAAAACAAAGCTGAAAGGTAAACCCAATGTTTCTCCTTAGGGGAAGGGCAAGAGGAAGGTTTTGGAGGACCCCTCCTATGATACCAACCAAGATGAGTCTCAACATACACATACATTTGAGTATTCCAGCTATCCACCTATGGATAGGGGGGACAGACCTCAGTATCCCAGTGACCTTAAGGAGGATGATCATTATTCTAAATCTAAACGTGAGTATCCTACTGATTTCCTTGCTATTTCCTACAATGGGTCCGTGGATTTTTTCCGATTGATTAGGTTGGTTTTCTTTGAGATTAAGGAGATAAAGTTGAATCAAAGGGATTTTAACAACAAGTTGGAAAAGAATGATACTATGGTTAATACTAATAAGGATATAGATTAGGCCAATTATTTATGGAAGGAAGATGAAAAGAGATATATGTTTGATTGCCTTGACAAAATGGTGGAGGATTTGCAGCAATTCAAGAGAAATCTTGACGGCAAGCTATCTGAAATGGAGGAAAAGCTTAAGAATGTTAAAGAGTCGATCCAAAAGGTTCTGGAAATGAGCCACCAAATCTTGAAGTCCATTGCGAGTACCATGAATATGATGGTTGAGTATTTGGAAAGGGCCTATCAGGTAAGAACTACTGTGGATGTGGAAGATGAAAAAGAACAAAGCCAGGTTGAGGGTGCAGGGCCGAGCAAATGAACCAGAGCCAATCTGAAAAGGAAGGCAGATAAGACCCCTATTGATATTTAGGAAATGAAGAAAGAAGCAATTAAAATGAACAATCTAGAAAAGGAGGTGGCTGATATCCTGAACAATCTGGCTTAGTGGTTGGATTTATGCTAGGTTCCAGCTAGTTTTTGCAGTGTTATCTCTGAGCTAGTCTTTGTTTTTATCTTTGTAGGAAGCTTCTTATTCTATGTGCTAAACTTTCTCATGCTTTATATTTTCTCTCTTTGTTGTTAAAGGGTTTTTGGGTCCCTTCAAAACCTTCCTTTTCCTTAATAAAAAACATTTCTTCTACACTTTTCCTTTCCTTTACAAGTTCTTCTTTATCTAAATATATGTTCAACTTTTATTTTCAAGGAAAATAAAAATCAATAATGCAAAATATTCTAAGTTGTAATAACCATTTATAGCTATTATCATTTTTTATTTCATTGCACTTTTTATATCCTTTTTATCTATCAAGCAACTCCTTTTTAATTAGAATATCTAGTTTCATATCCTTAACTATTTTTAGGGATAGAAATTGTACACCAAAAAGTATGATTTTTCTCTAAGATAAGCTCACGGAAGCCAAATCCCTAGACCTATACCTAATCCTGAGATGGTCTTGCCTACATATCTATTTTTGGGATATAAAGGCATTGTAGCTCACATGCCAAATAGAAAGACTTCATCCACACAATCGACGTGAAATATGTGAGCTTAATTATTGATTAGGCTTATAATCCTAATTTAATCCACATATAAAAGTATTATAACCAATACACTCCAATCAGATGTTAGTTCCACACCAAAATCAATGTACACACACTAATCCATATAGTGATTAACTCATACGTACATCACATTTACACAAAGAGACTAACTTTTGCAAGAAAATATGATCTTTACATAAGGTGACTACTCCATGCATACATCACATATATGCAATATTATAAAGTCACACAACCTTATTGCAAACATCATTTTACTTGCCTAGTTTATTAATTTATAATCCCTTAAGCATATCCCAACCAAAAAGAAAAATGTTGGTTCATTCCATACTACAAGATGGGTCCCATTATTTTTCTTAGTTCACTACCAAATATGATAATGATACAAGCATCTCATACTACTTTTGTCATTATTGACAAGGGAATAAGTGCAAAAACACATGACACAAGTACTCATTATTAATATTTCCATAGCCCAATAATCATAGATGTCATCATGTGACTAGATAAGTTACATTATTATAATGTCTTATGGTCTTATCATAGATCTAAGACTAGTGCCTATACCATCAATCACTTGGATTAAGTTAAAAATTAAAAACTTTAAAATCATACATTAGGTAGATATAACATAGTAAGCACATGCATTCCTTTTGATACACAAATGCTAATACTAAATTTCTAATATGACTAGAACTTGGAATCTATTACTTGCATGCTATTGGTGAAATCCTATCTGAACCCTATAAAATCATGTAGCATATGACATCTATCACTTGCATGCTTCTGGTCAAATATAACTAGCCCCATGATACAACCAAATTCTTATGTTAATATATCATGCTCCTTAAATCTTTCCATTTTGAAGAAACAATAAGCTTATCTATAAGTGGGCCATCAATTTTATAATTTGTTGACAAGCTACGTTAAGAGAACAATTATCTTCTACATATTCCCTTGTAGATTCACTTTCTAAATCCTCATTGTGATGCCAAGAAGCTACATCCTATATTAATCTTGGTTCAACATTAACATTTGATTTTGCAAGAACACTGATGCAAAACATATTGTCTGAAGAGTTTATACCGTAGGCTAATTTATCTAGTTGCATGAACCCAAATGGATCCATTAAACTATATAACAATCCTAAAGGTATTGGGGTCGAAATCCAAAATACAAGTAACACATCAAACCTACAACTCATATACACATATGCATCAATACAACTCATAAACAAATCATATTGCATTCACTTCATTCAAGTGTTATTCAAAAACACGTTATTATTTAGACAAAAACTAAACCCACAACAATAATTTTAAAAAGTAACATACTTTAAGTTTTTTTTTTTTTTACATAGAACCAATCATAAAGCTTAGCACATAATTATTCAACAAATATGTTTAAGGGAAAAACACTATACCATATTTGATAATAACTTCCATTTATTCCCTTAGTTGGCGAAGTAAGTCATAAGAAATTTCATCCTAAACTTAACATAGATCTAGATATATAACTAGAGAAAGAAAACCATCCATATGTAATAAGAGTTGTTCACATCATCATATCTAATGTCTTAATTCAATAATATCATTAAATATCAAGTTGAAAAGTTTCTATAGCTCATATGTAGCCATGTCTTGTCCAAGTTCTTTTGTGCCCTTATTTCTTGAAGAATAGATTGCATTAGTGTCTTGAAGCTAACATATACCTTATATTTATCGCCAAGTCAAAGAACCATGTTTTCATAATCAATTTACAAATTATAAATATTTTACTTCAAATTATTTTATAAGAATACTCACACATTCATGTCAAGATAAACCATGATGACAGGGTCTCTAAAAGTTCATCTAAGATTGAGTAGATTTTGGAAAGGTAATCACTATAAAATTATGAGTAGATAAGCCTCATGATGATAGCTATATTTATTTATTGGCTCATATCTATACAGGGGATACATATTAATTGGAAGGTGAGATCATATCCATCTAATGCAAATTTAGCATCAAGTTGAAGCATGGTGAAAAGGGAGAGACTTAAGTTTAAAAATAACTCCAAACCCTAGAGCTAATCCTTAAACCCTCCCTTATGGACTTGGGTCATAGGGGCATCATTTTCCCAAGGATTGAATACATATCTACTTCCACACAAGATCAAATTCTCATGTAGTTCTCCTAACAATTATCTCTCAAGGTGTATACACATAGGGTCTCATTCCCGAGGTTTCATAATCTTTCAAGTAACATTACTCATGGAAGTGAAATAAAAGAGTAATATAGAAGGAAAACCATAGAAAAAAGGGTAAAAAACTATCATTTACCAAATACCCATCCTAAAACATTGGCATAGCTCATAAATTTTCACTGATTACTATTGTTTATCTCAACAAGCTTGTAGTTAATAATTCCCATTAACTAATAATGACTAGTAGTAGGTGGGGCAAAACATAATTAATATCACCCTTTGGAAAACATTTACTAAGGAACTTGAAAGGACACCAAGATTTCAATTTTAGGTTTCTCAACCATTTTGATTTGAATTTTAGCATAGACATGCCGTAACTCTTACTAATTCATCCTATTAATGCATAGGCTAGGTTGATCAATTATCAACAATAAATGACCATATGTCATGACCATTGTCATATATAACACAATATTTAGAAAATTGAAGTAATCACTTGTTCAAATCTTTGCAAAGACCTATTATGATAAATAATAAAGAGTCAAACTAGGTCTATATACAACCCTTTTTCAAATTTTCAACTAGCTATGAAATGTTACATTTGTTAATGCAAACATATTCAATAGTTATCTTGTCATCCCATAACCTAATTGTTGGCTTTCAGTTGTTTTGTGGTTTGTCCTTGATGTCAAAAATTATGTTTACAGTTGCTTATAGTGATGGTGACATATTTACATGTTGATCACTTATACAGTCACATGATGTTTACAGTTGGTTCATAGTGATGGTGACATGTTTACATGTTGATGACTCATGATGGTTTCATGGCATATGATGCTTTACACAGTTGATTTTATTTGGCACATGCAGATCTTATCTTTGACATGATCTTGATACATATTGATAATCTTGATACATGATGATAGATATTATGGGATGATGACTTGAACAGTCAAAAGGTTTTCATAACTCACATGGACAGTAGCAATTGATTGTATCATCATGTTGTCAGTTCTCATGGATTTAAAAATTATTATGTGTTTCTTTGTGTCACGAATTTCAAATAATGATTAACATCATTTCTAGAGTTAAAATAATTAGGTAAGACTTAAAAGTTCTCGAAAGTCTTAGAGAACAAAAGGTAAAAAGGAAATGTCAAAGCGATAAGCATAGGGTTTGAAACCCTAATTGGTGTCACCATGGGCTTTGAGTTTGGTATGGCTTGGCTTGTTGATGGAAGACTTTAGTTGCATAGTTTTGGAACAGTTCTTCTGGTATTTGTTTATTTTTCATTCCTCCTTAAACGGGTATTAAATTTAACACTAGTTACGGGCTTTGATCATTTTTGTTAAGGAAATAACATTGAAGATTCAGTTGCATATTTCTGGTGTTTCTCTTCGAACTGTATTTCAGTTTTTTAAACTCAACTATAAGCTCAAGATTTGGTATGAGGGTTTAAAATTTTTGACAGAGGTTTTGGATGTTATATAATTCTGGCATTTTTTCATTGCTTGTAGACAAATTTGTGTGAGATTTGAAAGGGAATATGTAGTGAGATATTGGTTAAGACAACAGTAACTAGAAGAGAAAATGGGTCTATCTCTAATATTTTTTTAAAACAAAGATAATGATGAAGATGTTATACACAATGACATTTTTTTAATATCCTTAGTTACTTTTTGAAAGGCTCAATCATTTGACAGCCTTCTTAAGGTTTTATTGAATATCATATTACTAGTGTGTTGTTAAGGTTTTATGACTGCAAATCAATGCAGTTTTAAGGTCTTAATGGTTTATCATTTGTGACATTTGTAAAACAGGGAGTTGGTGCTCCACATTGTTACAGACTTGGTGCTCTTTGAATGAATAAATTTTACGAGTGGTTTTCTATACCCCATGAGGGTTTTTTCACTCAGGAAAATAATGTGTTATGTAGTGAAATGTGTGCATTTTTGTTTCAGCCCATGTGCTTAAGTGTTAATTTTTTTCATTCTTTCATTTGTCAATACAATTCATGCAATACTCTGATACTTGACTAAACATTTCATTATGTTATAAAGGTGTTCAAAATATACATGAAGTCTTGTGGAAATAAAGCATTAAAAGGAATTGTTCAATCAAGTTTACATGAACAATCAATATCATGCTTTGAAATTGTTATGTAAGTCTTTTATCAATCCGTCATTCTGCTGAAAGTTCTTTGATGTGTTAGAGTTCACTTTGCAAGTTAAGAGGTTTCATAAAGTTGTCTCAAGGTCATTGTTTAATTTTCTCATGAAGTTAAAAGTTTGAAAAATTGTACATTACTCGGATTCACCCCCCTCCCCCCTCTCAAAGTAATTCATCTTCCAACAATTGGTATCAGAGCATAGGGTCCTGCATTAGGTTTCATACCTAGTATTGATTCTGGTCTTGGAAGTCAATATGTCACATTCGTAAGAAGGTTCATCTATTACAAGAGCTCCTTTGTTTGATGGCTTTGATTATGTTTTCTAGAAAATCAGAATGGAAACATATCTAATTTCTATTGATATAGATGTTTGGAATATTGTGCAAAACAAATATGATGTACTTGCATCAATACCCACTGATTCTGATGAGAAAATAAAATATGAAACAAATGCTAGAGCTAAACATGCTCTTTTGTGTGGTTTAACAAAAGAAGTATGTGTTAAAGTCATGCATTGTAAGTCGGCCTTTGAAATATAGGAAAAACTTGAGAATGTGTATCAAGGGAATGACAAGGTCAAATAGTCCAAAATACTCACTCTTAAAAATCAATTTCAAGAATTGAAAATGAAAGATGATGAAAAGATTGCAGATTACTTTCTAAGAATAGATGAAATTGTAAATGCAAGAAGAGGTTTATGTGAAATAGTTGAAGAGTTTGATGTGGTTAGGAAAGTAATCAGAACTTTGCAACCTAAATTTGAATCTAAGGTTTCTACTCTTGAAGAGAAGAAACATTTTGATCATATTTCCTTAGATAGCTTACAAGGTATTCTAACTACATATGAAATGAGAATTGGCAATACTGGTTCTACATCAAAAGAAAGTGCCTGCAAGGTAGAAAAGAAAGATGTATCAGATGATAGTGAATCTGATTTATCAGATTCAAAAGAAGCTCTGCTTGCCAAAAAACTCAAAAATAAATATAAGGGTAAGCTTCCCTTTAAATTTTTTACTTGTGGCAAGTCTAGACAATTTGCTGCTAAATTTCCTTATAGTGATCAAGCCAATGAGGATGAAAAGTCAGAAAATTAGTATAAGAAAAAGGATTTTAACTTCAAAAAGAAAAAGAGTCTCTTTACCAAAGAAGACTCAAATGTTGAGAAAAATGACTCACTTGGTGATGAAGATGAAACTTTATTCGTAGTTGAAGTCGATTCACAAAAGACTTCAAATAAAGAATCAGATAATCAGTCTATTTTAGAAGATGATAAAATAGATCTAAAAGGTGAAACTATATTTATGGCCATAATGAATGAAATGGAACTACAAGAAAATAGACTTGCAGAGACTTATGCTTCTAATAAATAATTGAATGGTTTTGAGAATGAACTAAATATTTCTTTGAGTGAAGTTCAAGATTTGAAGAACTTAGTATATCAGAAAATTCAGATTGAGCAAGATACTGAGAATCTAGTAAGTAAGATTCTAATCACTGAAAAGAAAATTACCGATTTGAAACTTCAAGTTGAAATTATTAATATTACAAGGATGCAATTGGAATTCAAGGAAGAAAAGTGTTGTATCTTAGAAATTAAAATCAATAGTCTTAGAAATGAATTTGATAATTTTACAAATCTTTTGAATAAATAAAGGTCTTATGAAGACAAGTCAGGTCTTGGTTATATGAATGATTCAAGTGATTTTCTAGATGTAAATGTAAAAGCTAAATATGGCAGATCTAGACAAGCTTCCTACAAGAAGAAAAATAATAGTCTTTCTAAGAAAACTATGCAAAACAAAGTTAAGTTGGTTTGGATTCCTAAAAGGAGCAATGTAGAACCAAAAGGTATCTTTAGTCAAACTGAATTACATGTTAAAGTTGAAAATACATGGATCTTAGATAGTGGTTGTTCTCATTATATGACAGGGGACATAAGTATTTTTACTGAACTTGAATTTGGTGGTTTTGGTTTAGTATGGTTTGGTAATGATGATTACATACAACTTATGGCAAAAGGCATAGTGGTTTTTGGTAATGACATTTTCTTGCCAGATATTTATTATGTAGCAGGTTTAAAACACAATCTGTTAAGTTTGACCCAAATATGTGATCAAGTTTTATGTATTCCTTTTGATGATTGTGGGTGATAGAATAAAAGGAAATCAGGAGAAATAGTTATCGTTGGTTCAAGGACACAGGGAAATATCTATAAAGTGGCTAGTGTGAAAGTGCTTAATCAGTTGAGGAGGAGTCTCTATGATCTTCCTCCTATTTCTTTTCACTAATCAATCTTTGTGATTGGAGGGTGTGCTTAAAATTTTTATCTTATATCCCTAAAAGTATAAATTGCAATCAAATCTTTGCAATTTAGTTGGTGTTTTGGAATAGTTTTCAATTTTTATTACATGAAGGATTGTGTGTTAACATTGTCTTGATTATTGCAACGAGTTGTAGAAATTTTTTCTTGAGAATTAACAGAGAATTGATATTAGTTACTTTGGAAGTCAACACTTAGTTCTTCTATCTTCATAAAGAGGGAGGCTCTATGATATGAGGAGAGAATTTTGGAAACTCTATGTTTGAGGAGATAGAGAAGAAAGATTATGTTTTTTTAAAGTCATGCAATTTTGTCTACTTCATGAAGCAATGTGGAACAGGGTTTCAAGGCTTCTTGAAATAGTCTTGTCTGAATGCTTTTAAAAGTATGCATAGTCTTAGGGGGATATATTCTTATCTATTTGCACCATTTGTTTCCTTAAGCATTGGTTCAGCACATGGTTGCATTTGGCTCATCTCTGAATATTTCACTGGATGGTATTATGTGCATTTTGATATTGCATTATGGTTTGGGTTGCATATTGATTGATAGGGTATGTGCAAGATCATGATGGGCCAAAAAGCGGCAATATCTAAGTGATATGATGGCCCATGTGGCTGACAACTTTTTTTTTTACCCAAAATTGATGAAACAAAAAGGGTTTTTAAAGATATTCTCATCTTTCCACCAATATAAATTATTCTTTACTTTGAATTTAATAAATAATTATTATTCATTTTCTATTTGAATTACGACTAAAGTCGTGATTGATAGGTTGATTGAAAAAAATCTATAGCTTTCAAATGGCATCGCATTTTTTGAATCCAAAAACTATGCTTCACATACTATAGGATTAAAAAAAAAAAATTGAATTTCATGAAGTTTTGACCAAGTTAAGGTGGTCAGACATACAAGTTTTTATATTTTTTAAAAGTTGTAATAAAAAATTCATAATTAATTATTTACTTGGAAAAAAATTACAAAAAAATATGGATCACATTGGGACATGAGTCCCCTACTTATATATCTAAAATCTTATAAGAAAATATTATCATTTTATTGTGGTTAGGGTGGTCAGACGGACACCTACTTCTTATTTTTTCCCCAAAATTTAAATACTACTGCATTGAAATTTCAAATTTTCACCAAATAGATTTAAAATAAAATAAAATAAACTTAGTAGTTTATAAAATACATTCAATTTTCTACAAATTTTATTCTTACATATTTTTGAAATAATATAGATAACTTATTCAAACTTTTACGTCAAGTTGACTAACTCTGATTTTCTGAATTTTATTGCCACTTAAGGGCCTCTTTTTTCCATGATGATCCTGCACATACCCGATATAATAGTTGTCTAATGTTTAGATTGGAAAGTTAAATTGTTTCAGATTTCATGAGATGATTACTTAAGACAGGCCAACTTCAGTGAAAGAAAAATTTGTTGCTTGGACACATGTCACTAATAAGCAGGCAATTGATTGATATCAATCACAGTTTTCCAGTGATATTGATTTTTTTTGTTGCAAATGTAAGGTGCTTGTAGGGGTATGGTAGAAACTCTAGTGTTCTGAAAGTGTGTATGCAGATGATAAAGTGACATAATTTCATAACTCGATGATGTTTGTTTTGAAAAACATAAGTGTTTGATGATTGTTGCAGGAACATAGTGACAGTGATTTGTATATTGCCTATCTATGACAGTTATTTTTGTATGCTGACAGTATAGTATACACAATGCTTTGACAATGGAGTATTTGCTTTGGTATAATAGTGCTTTGTTGTTACTTGGCAGTTCATGGTCTTTAGCTTGCAGGTGATAGTACCTTGTTGGTTCGCACAATTGATCATTATTTTGTTGATATGGTTCAGGATAATTGGTAAGATAGGTGACAGTGTGGTAATATTTATTGACAGTAACTTTATGCTTCCTTGATTCATGCTTGACAGTGATTTGTTGTTATACAAAAGGAAGTCGGTTCTAGCATGATATGATGTTTGTCATCTTATGAGATTTAGTTGACAATGTTCATATCCTTCATGGTATTCATAAATTTATGCTTATAATGTGCATATGGTGGTGTTGTTAAGTCAAGGCTTCATCTAAAACAGCTTGAATAATTGTGTTTCTACTTGTTGACTTCTCTTTATCCTTGTTCAAGTGTGGTACTCAAAAAGGCGTAATGATACCAGTTTTGATATATTTTTGTATAACACTTACCATCTCTCTTATATATTTCATTTGTTGCAACTAGTTTTTGATTGAATAGTGTTATATCATAGGGAGAGGTTTCTTGCATATTTCATGATACATAATAATTTTGGTGATTGGTTCTAATATAGTTTGGTGGTCTATGCATTCTCATCTTGTCATTAATGTATGGAAGTGGTATTTATTCTTGGGGTACATAACAATTATATTCCTCTGTGTTTTTGCCATGGTAGTGTGTTACAAAATAGTGTCTCCAAAGAAATTTAGCAAATGTTTCTCACGGTGGCATTAATAAAACAATGGAATTTGGTATGATAACAGAGACAGTATTATGTTTGTGGAGATATTATGTTTTTTTTATTTCAAGTTGGTTTCTTACTTCTTCCTCAATCAAAATATTCAAATGGATATGTGTCGGTTGGCTTCAGTTGTTTTTTCTTCATGGCATTTCACATTCTCCTATATCATTCTTTGTCATTGAGGCAAAAAGGGGGAGAGAAAGTATGTCTTTTTCCATTGAGGACAAAGGGGGAGTTTGTTGGCTTTCAGTTGTTTTGTGGTTTTTCCTTGATGTCAAAAATGATGTTTACAGTTGGTTCATAGTGATGGTGACATATTTACATGTTGATCACTTATGCAGTCACATGATGTTTATAGTTGGTTCATGTAGTTATGGTGACATATTTACATGTTGATGACTCATGATGGTTTCATGGCATATGATGCTTTACACAGTTGATTTTATTTGGCACATGCAGATCTTATCTTTGATAGGATATTGATACATGTTGATGCTAAAGTGTTTATAATTCATCTTGACAAGATGCATTCTCAGATTGCTTGATATATTATTTACAGTTACATGTTACTATTACAAGTCAACAGTTTTCTTTCTCAAAGACTACATACCACAATGATTGCCACATGTATATTCAACAAGGATAACATTCAATTCAAGTTGACTAATGCTTGGTATTATTATTCTCTATGATTTCATATTATTTGGCACAGTTTCTATGTTGTCATTATGATGAAAATTTTGTGCATATCATTTCGGCATTCACAGTTTGGCATACTCATTTGATATTGGCACAGTTGGCATAATTACTTGACTGATATCTTGAGTTTTCATTTTTTGGTGCTCAGTTGACTTTGATATGGTTGGCATTCTATTCAATTCTACTATCTTTGGCTGGACTAATCTTTTGGATACATGTGTAGTTCATGATTAGGTTTCAGTGATATATGGTTGTTTGGAAAAAGTTTCAAGTGATACATTATTGATCATAGGATTATTCCAGAATCATGCAAGGCTCAATTGATGATCATGCTACAAGTTCTTTGATTTAGATTGAATAAATGGTGGCACATTTTAATTATGAGAGGTTGCATGGTTCATTTTTTAAAAATATTTAATTAATGACTTTACATAAGTCATTTGTGATATATTTACTTCTCACATTACTTTGAAATTTCTAAGATTTTGTCAAGCATTATTTATTTGGCATATTTATTTGTGACCATTGGTTATCTTGAAATATCTATTGTCAGTCAAAATGCACTATGGCTTTGATAGTCGACATTGGTTATCACATTGGTAGTATGTTAGTTTGTATCGACCTAATCATAAATTATAGAATTCTTTGTCTTGGACAATCGAGGGCAGAGAATGATATTGAGGTATTCATGACTCACGTGGACAATAATGAACATGTGGATAGGTTGACTTGGCAGCGACACCTACATATTATGGGATGATGACTTGGACAGTCAAAAGGTTTTCATAGCTCATGTTGATAATGGAAATAGATTGTATCATCATGTTGTCGATTCTCATGGATTTTAAAATGATTGTGTTTCTTTGTGTCACGAATTTCAAATAATGATTAATATAATTTCTGGATTTCAAATCATTATGTAAGACTTGAAAGTTCTTGAAAGTCTTAGAGAACAAAAGGTAAAGAGGAAATGTCAAAGTGATAAGCATAGGGTTTGAAACCCTACTTTCTGTAGCCATGGGCTTTGATTTTGGTATTCTTGAATGAGTGTCAACTATGGCAGTTGGATGAGTGTCGACTGTGGAAGTTGGAAAGAGATGCGACAAATCTTGTTGATGGAAGACTTCAGCTGGATAGTTTTGAACGGTTCTTATGGTATCTGTTTATTTTCATTCCTCCTTAAATAGGTATTAAAGTTAACACTAATTACGGGCTTTGATCATTTTTGTTAAGGAAATAACATTGAAGATTCAATTGCATATTTCTGGTTTTTGTCTTCGAACTGTATTTCAGTTTTTTAAACTCAAGTTTAAGCTCGAGATTTGGTATGAGGGTTTAACAGTTTTGACATAGGTTTTGGATGCTATATAATTATGACATTTTTTTGTTTCTTGTAGACAAATTTGTGTGAGATTTGAAAGGGAATATGTAGTGAGATATTGGTTAAGACAATAGTAACTAGAAGAGAAAATGGGTCTATCTCTAATCTTCTTTTAAAACAGAGATAATGATGAAGATGTTATACACAGTGACATTTTTTGAATATCCTTAGTCTCTTTTTGAAAGGCTCAGTCATTTGACAACCTTCTTAAGGTTTTATTGAATATCATATTACTGGTGCATTTTTAAGGTTTTATGACTACAAATCAATGCAGTTTTAAGGTCTTAATGGTTTATCATTTGTGACATTTGTAAGACTAGGATTTGGTGCTCCTAACTTGAAGTGGGTGCTTCAGTTTGTACTTGGTTTTGGTGCTCTTAATTTGAAGTGGGTGCTTCAGTTTGTACTTGGATTTGGTGCTCCACATTGTTACAGAGTTGGTGCTCTTTGAATGAATAAAAGGAACGCTTTACGAGTGGTTTTTTATACCCCATGATGGTTTTTCCACTTAGGAAAATAATGTGTTATGTGGTGAAATCTATGCATTTGTGTTTCAACCCATGTGCTTAAGTGTTAATGTTTTTCATTCTGTCATTTGTCAATACAATTCATGCAATGCTCTGATACTTGACTAAAAATTTCATTATGTTATAAAGGTGTTCAAAATATACATGAAGTCTTATGGAAATAAAGCATTAAAAGGAATTGTTCAATCAAGTTTACATGAACAATCAATATCATGCTGACATTTTTATGTAAGTCTTTTATCAATTTGTCATTCTGCTAAAATTTATTTGATTTGTTAGAGTTCACTTTGCAAGTTAATAAGTTTCATAAATTTGTCTCAAGGTCATTGTTTAATTTTTTCATGAAGTTAAAAGTTTGAAAATTTGTGCATTACTCTAATTCACCCTCCCCCTCTCAGAGTAATTCATCTTCCAATACTAATATGTGTATTTTTCTCAACTAATATTAATACCCACTATTGTTAATAATGCTACATCCATTCAAATATCATGTGAATATACACAAAAGAATAGTACACAAAATAACATGATGATACAATTAATCCTTTCCACTCAACATTATTGTAAAATATCATGTCTAAGTTATATTTATTAACCTCATTTTAGTTTACAAGGTCATCCCACAGGGTACTTCATTTTTTTTACAACATGCTCCTGAGACTTGTCATTACAATTATACACCAATGTCCAACAATTATAAATAGCATACATGGTATAAATTCACAATGATAGAAAATAAGTTAAATTATTAATAATTCCCAAGTATCCTCCTTAGCCATCAAATGTGAGGCATATTAGCAACTAAGGTAAAATATCTATGCATAGTCGTTTACATGTGTACATCTCGATGTTTGAATTATGTTAAGCTTAATAAGGGTTATCAATGTATACAATGATACTCCACCCAAACCAATATATATGAAAAGTTTGGAACGTACAATAGACCAACCAAAAATTTGACATAATTCCTTTAGGAAAAGCAAACACATAAAATCTAAACTATTTCTTAAAATATTGAAATAACATACCTTCGCTCCCTATAAATCAACTCTAGTAGCTATGAAAATATATATAGAAATATTGATTAATGGAGAACTCAATCAAAACAATACCAAATGCTAATAAATATTTTCAATTTCTCTATTTTCTACCTTGTTTGAGTTATATCATTCCTAACTTGAGAGAAAAAACTATTCGAATATTAAGATAAAATTTCCCCAACATGAATATTCCTTGTAACAGCATAAATAAGATTCATCCCCCAAAATAACCACTAATGGTGCTTCAAGATAATTAACTATGACACAAAGAAACCAACCTTAATGTCTTATGATTGTCTATTCCACAAATATTTTAGCATAGTTTTATTTTAGTAACCTTGCTAAGCTTAGGGGTCTTATCCTACTTCTAAGAAGAAACTACTTCATCAAGCCATCTTGTACCTCTTAGGAATTATATTTCTATATAATAATAAGACATTAAGGTATGATTTGGATATATACTCTAAATAGATTTAAAACAACCTAGATCGATGTATAACATGATCATTCCCCAAGTTTTTTCTACACCCTATGATAGTTGGGATTCAACCATCTTGTAATAATGCAAGGAATAAAGCATTAGAGGCAATATCAATAAGAGTGAGATACTACACTCTAATTGTGCATACAACCTTCTATAGATTAGTAGATTCATGCCACATTTTTAGTATGAATTATACTTTGAAAATGTGCTAGAGATTTAGTTTCCTCAAGTTTAGAATCAACCCTACTAAAAGTGTAGGTAGAATACATTGCTACCCTCATCTCTAGTATTTAATAGCTGGTTTTAATTCATTTCTAGTATACAAAGAACTAATGTGTTATCAAAAAGTGACATGGAATAAATTATTAGTTTTATTTCAAACAAGGTGGGTTAAGTGGTAAGAAATTCAAGGTAATTAGAGGGTTAAAATGTCAACTAGGTATCATAGTATAAATATTTTAATATACCTAACATTATAGTATATGAAAACATACAAAATTATAGCACAATATATAAGACTTGTATTAATTTTTAGAAAAAAAAATAGTTTACAAATTAATGATAATAAATCTAAGTAAACCTTTAAAAGATAATAGAAGCACTTGCTAAAATATGTACTGAATAAAATTACAAGTTGGAATCATTTCAAATAAAATTTGGGGACAATTCTTTTTTATTAAATGTTAGGCATAACTAGTGAAGGTTGTAACACTAGAAAATTATATTTGATTTGCAAAAAGTGGTAGAAATGTCATTTTATGTTAGTTGTATGAATTCCCCTTCCCAAGCTCCAATATAATAAGCATGGCATAGAGGCTCTTCAATTCATATGAATAAAGGTTTCTAAGCCCCTTTTTTTTAAATCGCCCAACTACTATTGGAGATGTTTTGTCAAACTCATGCACATTGCCCATGTTTCCATTTTTTAAAATTTCATGTTATCCTACTTAGAGGAGTAGAAAGAGGTTATTTTATTAATTAAATTGTCAACAATAGCTTTCCATACATTTATGGTTTCACTAGTTAAACTTTCACCCACATTTTATAGCTAGTTTGGGAGGGCAACTTCAATGCTAATTAAGGTTTATTAAATACAAGAAGCAGCAATAAAATTTCATCCAAAGGTTATCAAAATACATTAACTATAATACCATGCATACAATAGTGATTAGTCCCTAAATATATGGTTTCTTTTATTGCTAATTTCTCCTCTTGAATCCCCCTAAAATCTATAGCCCTCATACCCTTTTCCTCCTTGTGTTCCTTCCTACATATATAAGATTAAAAGAGAGTTGAGGGGGATGTCATTCCAACATGATAGCATGGTTAATGGAACCCCTTCTCTTTACCAAGCACCCATTCCAACACCTTACCTTCCTATCTCCCAAAATCCCTCTATCATTTTAGCTTTTATGGATGTCCGGACCCCTACCATGGACCCATACCTATCCATTAATCTTGTCCCTTCCATCCCTTTCTCTATTTTTTTCCATGTAAGGTCCAATGTGTTGGCAAGTCAACCAAAATGGATGTGACATAAATATGGAATAAATCTCTCCCTTTATATATGTGGTGAGCCATAAATTTGCATAAAGCTACATGAAGCGATAAGATAAATGCTAAAATCTATATTACAATTCAAACATGTCATTTTTTATTGTCACCATATTAGATACTATTTTCTTTCCAACTTGAACAATATTGAAGATATGCATTAACTTCCCTTGTTAATATTCATTTTAAATATCCTAAAACTACAACTTGGCCAATCAAAAATAATATTGAGCACAAGTATCTCCATCAAAATTTTGAGAAATTACATTCCTCACTCTCATGAGTTTGCAATCAAAAGTTTAGATTGGTGTTTATATGCAATTGAACATTTATATTTTTTATAGTTATCATTTATGTTAGCAACTTGTCATATATTTTTTAATTAAAATTTTTCTCTATGTAACTTTTTTTAATCGATCCCATTGCAATGTCCCATTTCCATAAGCATATTACATGACAACTTGCACAATCTTAAGCAAACATACCATGTTGGTAAAGGTTATTATTTTTTAACACATCAACACGTTAACATTTTTATATAAGAGCATATAAAGAGATTTTTTAATAAATAAACCTCTCATTTACATACAATAGCACATAAATCTGAAATTGAATGATAAGATGTTTAATAGATTCATATTTTAAAGAGAGGAAGTAAATGGTCAATAAATAAACTTGGAATATCATTATCTACTTATTTGAAACTCAAATAAAATCTTGAAATCTCATCAAATAACTTCTAATTGGCTCTTGTTCTTTTTGCTTATGGATATCTTAAGCTCAAATATTTAGTGAGGAACAAGGTTAACTACTAAAATAAAGAAAAAGGGGAACCCTAAGTTTAAATTTATAAAACCTAGGGTTAATTTGTGTGTGTGATATTTTTCTAGGGTTTCATTAAGATGGAGATCTACAAGATGATTCTTAGAGTAAAAGGTATTTTCTAATTATTTATTTATTTATTTATTTAATTATTAGGAACATTTTCCTCTAATTACTTAAGCTTACTTAGGTCATGTTTTTTTTTAGTTCTCATGTCATAGGGTGACGACACATATCATGATCTTGTTGTATTCTTGAACCTAGGGTTTCTAGGTTAAATTATCCTTTTATAAGGATTCTCTATTGTATAATCATTAGAAGATGCACATTCATAATGATTCATATATTTTTGGATAAATAGCTTTTGGCCTCCATAGCTTTGATATTCTCTCTTTCTGTGACAAGTGTTTGATTGTAGGTGATCCTTGGGAGCTATGGAGTTGATTTTTCTCAACTTCAACATGGTATCAGAGCTCCAGACCTATAATCTCCTTTCCTCTTATATTGAGATATTTTATGTCTTAAGCTATCATTCAGTGCATCAATGTATTCCATTGGATTCACAATTGTTGGGAAAGTCAATTTTGGCTATTGTTGGCCTAATTTGGACTCTAGAGGTCAGATCTGTGAGGGTTTGAAGCAGGTTCTTTTTTTCCAGATCTGAAAGGTAGCATCAATTTCAGAACATTCTAAGCCAAAAAGAATCTCATGGTTGCATTCAAGAGGTTGATTCGACAAATTTTGATATAAAATTGGACCTATTTTTGTGTTTGGAGCATCTGAGGAAAAAAATGTTTGCTAGAGAGACCATACAAACTCCCCAGCACATAGGTCGAGGTGCACAATTTTTCAAAAAGAATCCCTCAAAAAATAAAAAAAAATATTGAAAAGTAGCGCATGATTTTTTAATCTTTTTTAAATTTTATTAAAAAAAAAAGGGGGGATATTGCAAGGGTGGCAACCCCCTCAAGCCTCACCCCACCCCATGGGGAGTACCTTGAGGGTACCACCCCCTACCATTTCTAGGACAACGGCCCCCTCGAGTCCCACCCAAGGCCGGTAATGGGTTGGTTCCCCCCTCCCCCTGCTGCCCCTTATTATTTTTCTAATATAATTCTTTTAAAATAAAAGTTTTCTAATTTATGTTTTAAAAAAAAAAAGAAAAATCCATTTTTTTAACTTCAAAAATAAAACATGTCATTTTTTGTAATATTTTTTTACAAATAAATCAAATTTCTATGTACCTAGAGAAAAAAATTTAGCAGAGGTTCTACACTTGTCAGATTTCCAAATTTATTGGTATTTTTGCTAAATTTGGTAGAGATGCTCTTTTTTCACTACTCAACCCCTCTCAATTGGGCTTTTCAGTTTTGCACTCCATCTTCTAGAGGTCATATCTCAGTCATAAGGTGGTATTTTCCAGTACATTTTTTTTTAAATAGGGTTTTGTGCTCTTCACAATGGTGCAAATGGTTTCCAATTTGGGCTTCTAGTTTTTTTCAGAATTTAGTTTTCTTAATGTTGTTGTTGTGCAGTTCTCATTTTGGAGACTTTGATGGGTCATATCTTTTGCATCTGGACTCCTTTTTGGGTGCCATTGTTTTAAAAGTGCATTTTTTTCATGTACTTTGTCATGGTGCCTCTAATTTCCTCATTTTCTATTAGAGAACTATATTTTCAACATGTGGTTCTTTTTTTTAGACCTTGTGAGTTTCCATTGTATGCACTTCTCATTATGTAAACACGTTGAAATAAAGTGTCAGCATTGTACATGTATTATTGGGATCTTGTACATCATCTTGTGCCTTATTGTACTCACACTATGATATAAAGTGTCATGGGGGGTCGATGTTTGTCTTTGTTTTTCCATTATACCATTTTTCAAGTGAGTGTCCCTTCCATGACAATAGTGAATCACATTGATTCATACCTCATACGTGTGTGCCTTAGTTTGCAAGGTAAAAGAACAAAATTGTGTCACACTTTTAGCCAACTTATCAACACAACTGAATTTAAGTATTTCAAACTAAAAATTAATTTTGGTCAAACATATGGTTTAGTAAGATTCATTCTAGCTAAGTTACATACTTTTAAACTTTTTTCAACTAAAATTGTTAGCTAAAAATATATGGAGCTCCACTTTGAGTGCAATTTACCAAAAAAAAAAATTATTTGAAAAACTTGAAGTTTCAATGACACCTACTAATGTAAATAGCATTTTTTTTAAATATAAAATTACCCTTTTGTAAATCCATAAGTGTAGTTTTTAAAAATATATTTATTTTAATAGTTTAATTATTATTTATTATTTATTTTTTATTTTTTATTTTTTATTTTTACTAAAAGTAGGTTATTAGCACAAAATATTAGGTTGATTACCATGCCAAAGAAAAATACTAAAACTTATTAAAAAAAATTGAAAAAAATACAATGCACTAGATAAAAGAATCTATTTCAAGATGGAATAAAAAAAAATTCATTCTAGATAAATATTTAATATGAAAGTTGACGTCGAGTGGAAACAATTATTTTTTGATTCACACACATTTTAGTATTTATTTAATAATGTGTATTTATCAAAATTGGAAAAAAATATATCCATGCACTAAAGTTTAAAGTTATAAATACACACAAAAATTGAAAGAAAAAAATAAAATTTAGTATAAAAAGTTTGACATCTCATGCAACTTCATTTTTCAACATTTTATCGGAAACTAAATTATAGTGTTAATTTATTAAAAAATAGTTTAAAATATTTTTTAATTTTTTTTTTTTAAATACAAACATAAAATATACTAAAAATATACATTTTACTAGTTTACATCATTTCAAAATCCAAAGCATATAATGTCACTTTTTAATTATTCAAGTTTAAAATTTGGTTCAGTGTTGGTCGTTTCCTTTATAAAGTGTGACACAACTTTTTTTTTTTACCCTCCACACAATTTATATCAATTGGCACTTTCATGTTTTCACATTTAGATGTTCTTGGTTTTATTTATTTAATTATTAGGTTCCTTTTACTCTAATTACTTAAGCTTACTTAGGTCATGTTATTTTTATGTCTCATGTCATAGGATGAGGACACGTCATGATCTTATTTTATCCTCACTTAAGGTTTCTAGGTTAATTATTCTTTAATAAGGATTCTTTAATGTATAATCATTAGAATATGCACATTCATAATGAGTCATGTTTTTTTGGATCAATATTTTTTAGCCTTCATAGCTTTTTTATTCTTTCTTTCTATAAGAGGTGTTTGATTGCAAGTGATCCTTGGGAGCTATGGAGTTGATTTTCCCAACTTCAACAATGATTAGATTGATTTTCAATCATGAAGGTGAGCTAATCAAACCTACATGTGCATCCTTTTGAGCCTTGGAAATGGATTGGAATTTATTTTTCTTGATTAACACAATAAGACTATGTGCCCTAATATGAAAATTGAAAGATTCTAACAATTGGTAGACTATAACAGAGATTTGTAAGCAGATCTAGGAAGGGAAAAGTGTAGTGTACCTATCATATAGATTTGGTATCAATTAGAATAGGACATAGGTTCCCAGGGGTGTCTTTGTCCTTGTAGGGGTTTCCTAGATCTGTTTTTGTAGTCGTTTAATTGAGCTCCTGATTCTCACTTGCAAATTTTTTGGATCACTATCAAATAATTTTGTAGGTGAGTTTCTATGAGTTGACAAGGTCTAGGGTTTTGAATGCAACAATGGACAAATGATCTTCAAAGATCTTTCAATCCTCTCCAAACATGAAACCTACACATTCAAAGAGAGAGGAAAGGTTGTGCCATTTAGGGGCTTGCCTTAGTCAAACCCATGTTAGTATTTCCACTTCCACAATAGTAATGTCAATAATAAAATCATAAATGATAGGAAGGAATGAGGAATACACAAAGTGTTGCAACTCACCACCCTTCAATTACTTCCTTGAAGGACCGAAGTCATGCACACCACCTCAAGGTCTTGGGTCTTACTTGCTTAAATTCTTGAATTGCTTGGAGACCTAAAACAAGGGTTAGCCTTCACAAGCAATGATAACATGAACATACATGAACTCGCATAGGATTTACATGATGCTTGAATCTTGAATTATTGCAATGAATCTGTGAAATGCTTCTCTTGACTTGCTCCTGACAATAATTCTTGATCTTAATGTTCACTTGTTGCTAGATAGATTCCAAATGATACAATAACTAGGTATTTATATGCAATTATGTTAATTTCTCAAAAATTAGATCTTGATAGCCAACCTTTGCAACTTGAATTTCAAATGTGAAAATTTCGATATCGACATATTAGAATTTGGAGGGAAACAAAATAGAGGGATTTTACCGACATAGGACATCCCTTTCTTTGCCCTATTTTTAAAAATTAAGGTGTTGGCCCGACAAATCATTAGACGAATGCATTTATTATCTGCTTGTAATTTGTCAAAAAATGAAAAAAATAGCCCTCATAATGCATAATTTAGGGAATTAGGGAGTCAATCTAGCTCAATAATTTAGGGGGAGAAAAACATAGTGTGAAATTGTCAAGGGTGACAATTTATGATGCTACATTTAGCCCCCACTTTAGTGAGAGTATAAAATTACGCTCAGACTCACACTAAAGTAAAAAATTATGTCAAGAGGGGTCCAATTGTCTAAATGTTGAAGAGATAGGATGGAAAGGATCTAGGGGGAGCACACAAGCCCCGAGGATCCAAGATACCATGGAAAGAAAACACAAGCACAAAGGAACATGCACATCTATGAAATGTAGTAAGACAAAATACCCAAACATACATGTCAAGAACACGAAGCATACCCGATGAAAACAATTGACATAACATAGCATATAGATGGAAACAAATGAACACAAACACAATGCAAACATAGTGCAAACATGAAGAATAGACGCAACAAAAACATAATGTTTGTACTAAAATATTAAAGTCTGTAAAGTAAAGAGACCTCGGTCTTCAATATTCTCAAATACCAAACGTCATCCATCAAATAAAATAATGATCCTATGAGGACTAGAAATTTGTGTTATGTCACATCACTCATGATCCACATGGATCTACTGGCTAGAAATTTGTGTTATGTTAGGTTTCTATGCAATATGATGGGTTCCAAAAGGCTAGAAAGTTGTGTTATGCTAAACACTTATGAAACACATGGATCTACTAGCTAGAAAGTTGTGTTATGCTAGGTTTCCATGCAATATGATGGGTTCCACAAGGCTAGCAAGTTTCTTATGCTAAACACTTATGAAACAAATATCTCTATTGACAAGAAAGCTATCTTATACTTGACGGCCATTTTAACGCATTCATGACTCACACCATCTAATATTTTCTAGGTGAATCACAAACCGAAGACAACGCAAGGTATAGTGAAGTTTGATATTCACTAGGTGAGCCCCCAAGACACAATAGAAAAATGAGACACACTAGGTCTAGTGAAGTCCATTATTCACTAGGTGTGCACCCATTGACAACCATACCAAGAGTTATACTCCCTAATAAATTTTATAAGGTGCTACAAAAATGATCAGGATGATATTCCAACACAACAATAAGTTCAATGCATGTGAACAAAGTGAAGCAAAGAATGCAAATTTCAGTACACACCACTAAGTCCAATGCATGTGAACAAAGTGAAGAAAAAATGTCAAACTCACCTAAGAAGGTGCACAAACTTGCCTAAGGAGGCACATAAATGATGACAAGATAAGGCCAAAACCTCAAGGGGTGTTATAACAGCACCACCGAAAAAGGTGATTTAAAAAGCAACAAAGGGACTTTTCTCAATATATGAAAGGCCACACCTTAGGGAATATCACACATGGCATCACCACAAAGAGAGGACTAGTCATGGAATATAATAATTCACACCTTAGGGAATACTAGCCATAGAATTACCATGAAGGGGAATGTCATATGCCAAGAAAAGTTCACACTCTTATAAAACATTGAACCTAATATCACCACAAAGGAGACACTATCATAGATCAAGAAGGCCACATTTTTCATCGAAAAAGTCACACTTTCTAGGATATGTATGTTGGCATCACTAAAAAGGGGCCATTTCTTATGTAAACAATAAGTGAGGGTCCATATGCCCCCCTTAAAATGTAGTGTAATTTATACACTAATGTTTTAAGGAGAAACAAAGGAACCCCTTTCTAGAAGGAATGCACCTAACAAAAGGCTACCTAACCCCTTGCTCCCAAGTGTAGTGACAAAGATGAGCCCAATATGGATGATGATATTCTACTCCTTTTGAGATGAAATATGATTGCATAAAGCCTATTTTATACCCCCATGCATGGTAGAGAGAATTGTGTGATACTATAGCTACCACATGGTAAAGAGAAAAAACTAATAATGTGTGTCTCTTATATGACTAAATGGAGGCATTTTGTAATTTTTTATTATTTATGAAGGACCATAACCAGGACCTTTTGTTGTTTCTTGTGTGTTGAGCACTACAAGGAAATGAACGTCTTATTCTTTTACACCACATCCTTTTCCATCATAGCCAAATTGTTTTAAAAGTTTATAACCTCTCCCATAAATGGATTCCATTTCTTTTAAGGAAGATGGTTTTTCATAATCATTTTCATCATATGTGGATGTGTAATTTGTGTTTCCTCTTTACTTGAAGTTGTCGATGATTCAGTGACAGATTGTGTTGATATCATTACAACTTATTTTTCTTTTCCTAATTTTGATGGTGTAATCTTGTATTCCCCCATGAATGTTAGGGGTTAAATCTAATGATCCCCACTCATCATCCAACAATTTGGTCATGGATGAGAGGCACTCATCCTTGTCTTCAATTTGTAAAGGTTCCACTTTTGAAGTTGGTATCATTGTGCTAAGAGGATTCACCATTCCTATTTTAGTTTGGAAACAATTTTCAGATTTAGGAGTAGCTTTTATCATGTTAACCTTCTTGTTGTATGTGTATTTCATTAAACAATGAAGCATTGAAGGCACACCTTTCATCTCATGAATTCATGGTCTACCCAAGAGAAGATTTTATCAAAGATCATCAAGCATAACAGGGATGGGAGATTGTAAGACAACCTTACCAGCTTTAACAGGTAATGTTATCACACCAAGCAGATGTCTTCCCACATTATCAAAACCACGGATAGATAAATCAACTAGTTAGATTTTACTCTTATCCACCCCAATTTTGTCCAAAAAATTTACACTATAAACATTAAGCCCCAAGCCATTATCAATAAGGGTATGTCTAATCTCAATCTTGTTAATACTAGCCATTATCATCAAAGCATCATTTTGTTTTTTGCATTTTCAAGGGAGGTAATTCATTTTTATGGAAGATAATATCCACATTAATCAATTCATACCCTCAATTAAGGTTGCTACATCATTTGATTACGCGCTAGGAGGGACAAATTTTTGCAAAGAATTTTGAAGCATGCCATGGTAAACAGGAGATGTTTAAATTAAATCCTGCAAAGAGATCTTAGCAAGAGTGTCATAAAGTTTCTCAACAAGATCAATTTCTTTATGACTACGCATGAATGTTAGGTGTGAGTGGGAGATATGGTTGAGGCAATGGAAAAAATGTTGGTGGTTGTTTTGGTTTCTTATTGTTTCTAGTGTTATATGTTTGACAACTGTGTGATAACTTAGTTGCTTTGGCACATGATTATTAGTAAGTTGTTTTAAAAATCTTAGGATATGGCCATGAGGTTTAGGTCTTATAATGAGAGGTTATTTAGGACCTGTCCAATAATTAGAGTAATTTTAGGAGGTCCAATAATTAAAGGAGCTTTAGGAGGTCCAATAATTAAAGGAGATCTAGAAGTCAATTTTGCATTCATAACCTCAACGTATTTAACTTCTTGTTGATGATCGTCTATCGAGGGGGAATCTAATGTCACCTTAGCATCTTCATCTATGAAATCCATAAATGTATCAATGATTCCATCATCCCATGCCACAATATCTTCCCAAGTAGAAGAGGTATTGGGAGAGAAACAAGAAATACCCACATGATGCTCAATGATTGGATCCTCTAACACCAAGATACCTTCTTCACAAGTAAGTGAGGTATCAGGAGAAGAAAAAATATGATTGTCATGATTGTCATGATTGTCAATGATTGCATCCTCTTGCACTAAAACATTCTCACAAGTAAGGGAGATGTTGGAAGATGAATGAAGATTAGGAAAAGTGATATTAAGAAATGTGTCAATGATTTCATTCTCTTGAACCAAGATACTCTCACAATTAGGGGAGACAGTGGGAGAGGGATCAATGAAAAATAATACAAGAGGAGAAATAAACTCATTTTCACATGTTTGTATCAAAAATTCCTTTAAATTATTAACAAGACCTAACAATAGGACATCCATTATGATAGGAAAATATTTTTGTAATGGGAACATGATGTTATGCATTATGGATCAAACTAGCAATGTTTTTAGCAAAATAGACAGTTATAGGACCGATATTCAAAAACTAATGCCAAAGCTAAGCAAAGACTAGAGACAAGATTTTGCACAGCAAATTTGAACTCAAAATGGTAGGACTAAGTCACCCTATGGCACCTATGTCCTGCATAGCTTTTTGCATATTTCAAAAATTGATTGTACTATAGTGTTTAAGGATCTCAGGTCTACTTGCAGATATGTTTGAAAATGAATATTTTTCCAAAATTCTAGTGTGCCACTATGTTGAAAATGTTTTGACAAATTTCAATGCAATTTCCAAGTCTAAAATTTAATAATTGAATGATTCTAAGATGCAAAATTCTAAAAATGATAATTTTGATGCACTTTTGAAACAAAGTAATGCAATTTTGAAACAAAATAATGCAATTTTCACTTTTTTGAACTATATGGAAGATGCCTAAATACATGCAATTAAGAATTCCAAATCAGATATTTGCAAGCAGAAACAAACAAAAGACATTGAGACAAAATTGTGAAAAAATATGTGGATCCAAATGTAGCAAGACAGAGGCACCCAAGGGTGCCTATCTCCTTGATAGGGTCTCTAAAAATTGAAAGTTTGAATGTTTATTAGACTGTTTAATAGTTATGTTTTTGTGTGCAAACAGGTATTGCAATTGAGTAATTTTCTAGAATTTTTCTCAATTTAAGACAATGTAACTCAAATGCGAATGTGTAACAATGATTGAACAAAAAATGACAATTATAAATGCAATTTTCAATGAAGATTTGACCTATATAACTGAAAATAATCCTATTACAACCTATGATGCAATATGATATGCGATTTTTTTGATGCCTTTTATGAATGATAAATGGAAACCCTAAATGAGAAATGCAATGCAATGTGAAACCTTAGATCTAAGGTGAAATTTCAAAAGGCATATAATGTTAACATGACAGGTTCACCAAAATTAAATAAAGAAAAAGGGGAACCCTAAGTTTAAATGTATAAAACCTAGGGTTAATTTGTATGTGTGGCCTTTTTCTAGGGTTTCATTAAGATGGAGATCAACAAGGTGATTATATTGAATTTCAACTATGAAGGTGAGCCAATCAGACCTACATCTGCATCTTCTTGAGCCTTGTAAATGGATTGGAATTGATTTTCCTTGATTAACCTAATTAGACTATGTGCCCTAATATGAAAACTACAAGATTGTGACAATTGACAGACTTTAATAGAGACTTTCATAAAGATTTGGGAAGGGCGGAGTGTTGTGTACCTGTCATATAAATTTGGAATCAGTTAGAATAGGATAAAGGCACCCAAGTGCATCTTTGTCCTTGTAGGGGTATCTTGGATCTATTTTCGTAGTCCTTTGATGTTGGATCTGGCTCCTGATTTCCACCTGCAAATTTGTTGGATCATTATCGGATAATTCCATAGGTGGGTTTCTTTTATTTGACAAGGTGTAGGTTTTTGAATGCAACAATGAACAAATGATCTTCAAAGTTCCTTCAATCCTCTCCAAACTTGAAACTTGCACATTCAAAGAGAGATGAAAGGTTATGCCATTTAGGGGCTTGCCTGGGTCAAACCCCATGTTAGTGTTTCCACTTCTATAATGGAAATGGAAATGATGAAATGATAAATTATAGGAAGGAATGATGAATCCACAAATTGATGCAACTCACCACCCTTCAATGGCTTCCTTGAAGGACTAAATTCATGCATATCACTTCAAGGTCTTGGATCTTGCTTGAATTTTTTAATTTCTTAGAGACCTAAAACAAGGGTTAGCCTTCACAAACAATGATAATATGAGCATACATGAACTCACATAGGATTTGAAATGATGCTTGGATCTTGAATTTCTACAATGAATCTTTGAAATGTTGCTCTTGACTTTCTCTAGACAATAATTCTTGATCTTAATGTTCACTTGTTGCTAGATAGATTTTAAATGATGCAATTTAACTAGGTATTTATATGTAATTATGCTAATCTCAAAAATTAGATCCTGATAACTGACCTTTGCAACTTGAATTTCAAATGTTAAAATTCCAACACCAACATGTTTAAATTTGGGGGGAAACAAAATAGAGGTATGTTTCTGCCATAGGGAATCCCCATCCTTTCCCTATTTTCAAGAAATTAAGGTGTCAGGGGAAAATAATTAGATGAATGTATTTGTTATTTGCTTGCAATTTATCATAAAACGGTAAAAATAGGCCTCAAAATTCATAATTTAGGAAATTAGGGGGTCATTTAGGTTCAATAATTTAGGGGGTGCAAAACATAGTGTGAAATTGTCAAGGGTGACAATTTTTGATACTACAACTACTACAATGAAAAAATGAATAGTGATCAAACTTGAAATACCAATTTAATTAGCATGTGATTAACCATTAAATTGTATAAGTTCAGCATGTGTCAAAAAATTAAAATCAACAAACTCATATGAAGTATATAACACTAGAATTTATATGGAGAAATCCTTCAAGAAAAAACTTAATCACCAAATAGTTTCTTGAACTTGTATTAATTAGATAAACATTATTGCATTATACATTTTACCCAACTCCTTAGTCAAATAGGAGCATAAAATTATTCCACTTGTTAGAGACCTATGAAATAGCTATCTAATGCATCCAATTTATAGATCCAATGAAAGAAAATCACAAATTGTTTCAACCACCAAGAAAACTAGTCTAGAAAAAAATCCCAACTCCCATGACCAAATCCATTAATGCACTCAATATAACTTCATAAATACATCTTTGACCCATAAAAAGTGTGGGAACACATTCCCAAGTTTAGCAATCCATAGTGAAGGGGTCAACTAATGTGGACCCACCTATCATAACAATATGTTCAACTATTCCAAATGTAACTCTTAAGCACTACATGAAGTAGATATGCTCAATAATGCTTATGACAATGATGAATATAACTCTTTCCAACTATAATTCAGCTTGTAAATGCCATTACAACAATTCAATATTCTCAAGATAGTAATGATAAATATTATCCCTCAACACCTCACGGGCATTCATATATTCATTTAAAAAGCGTGAGACATAAAATATATAGGATTGTATAGTTCATTATAGTAATTAATATTATAATTATCTCACTTGATATTATGCATTGCAATGATGGTCATGAAACATAAAATCAATCAAGTATAGGATAAAACAAAACCCATAGCCTTCATACACCAATATAACTTCTTTGTGCTCATTGGTTTTGTAAAGGACCCTTACCATTCTCAGCTATCTTATGAAAATGATACTATACATCTATATGCTTAGTATGAGCATGGGACATGGGATGCTTCATCAAACAAAGAAAACTCTTAACTGTTAAAATTTATTCTTACAACCTTGATATCAAAACGAATACCTAGGTGTAACCTCTATAACTAAACTGCCTTTTTTACAAACATGTGTAGTAGCTACATGTTGGATGCTATGGTTGTGTTGCTGATATGTGGTTTTCATTGATGTCAACACTATTAGTATTGGTGATTCTGAAAGTTGTATATGTCGAGGATATTGAGAAAAATAGAATAAATATGTTGCAAGCAGTCTATGAAGCTGTGATGATCAGAATAGTGGAAAGTTTTGTAAGTTGGTAATCAGAAGTTGTGCATTAAAGGGTTTTTTGCTGAGCCTATCTAGTATGTTTTCTAGAATTTTCAGTGGTATGCATCAAGATTGGAGTGAGCTATGAGTTTCTGAGTTCCTACAATTATTATGTCACTGTACCAGGTGTTTATGGAAGAAGAGAATGCATTTCTGCTAAATTAAGTTGTTGTGTATGATATTGGGATGTTCAGTGATGGTTCTAAACCATTCTCTATCATTGTAGTATGTCCGCATTGATCGGTGTGTTCGTGATCGAAATTTTTTTCTTTGTGTGTTAGAGTTTTCATGTTCTTGGCTAACATGATGGTGGTAGCGTGTTGTGGATCCTTATGGATTAATTTTTGAATGCTTGGAGTATTCAAGGATGTTGATTTAGGTCTTCATTATGTTTTGATCGACTTAGGTTGGTACACATTGATATTTGTTCATGTATTGGGCCGATAGTTTGTAATTCATTTATTCTTTATTTGTGGCCGAAAGAGTTGTTGATGTAAATTCTTGTAGCGGATATATAAGAGCAATTGTTCCCTCATTTTTAAATATGCTCGGTGAATGTATGCGAAGTGTGAACGTGAAATATGCGAATAAATATCAGATCATTCTATTTTAGAGCAGAGTATGAAGAAGATTGAGCGATGTGTGAAGAAGTGTTTATGTGCCTAATTGGAACCGTCATCAGGCTTTTGTAGAAGCTAATTTCTCAGTTCAACCTCATCAGATGGATTCAATCTAATTTTTTTATGTAAGGTAGCGATCTTTCACTTTTGAGCAGTGAGCTCTAGGTAGTGTGCCTAAATGCATGTGCATTCCTTATTCATTTTTCAATATACTTCTAAAAAGTTATAATCTTGTGGGCTAACATCCACCGTGGTTTTTCCCCTAATAGGGTTTCCACGTATAAAATATTGGTTTTCATGTGTTTCTGATGTGTTTTGATTTATGATTTCATTGTTAATTATCAAATATGAGATTAAAGCTTAATAAGGTTGAATAAGTATTAAATTCTGTGACAACTGATTCACCCCCCTCTTAGTTGTTTATCCTTGTTTTTCCAATAATTGGTATCGAAGTAGGTTCCTCTGAAGAAGTTTAATAGCTTGAGGTGATCATAGTTGGCATCATACAAGAAGGATAGTCCCAGATTCAATGGTACAAATTACTCTTTGTGGAAGGTCAAAATGGAGTGTCATTTGAAGTGCATTGGTGAACCTTTCTAGAAGATTACAAAGAATGGATATAATATTCCTCAAAATGGTCCCACTACTCCTGATGAGATCAAAGAAGTTGAAACTAATATCAAGGCTATAGAAGCATTATTGAGTGCTTTAACAAATTCAAAGATGAAAAATGTGATAGGTATAAAGACAACACATGAGATCTGGAAGAAGCTAGAAACATTGTATGAAGGAGATGTGCAAGTGAAGATTTCTAAGCTAACAAGTCTGAAAGGCAAGTGGGAGAACTTGAAGATTAGTGAAGATGAAAACATTGTTGCTTTCATGCAGAAGGTGAATGAACTAGTGATGGGTATTAGTTGTGTTGGTGGAATTATGGAAGAAGATGATATTGTGGCTAAAGTGCTCAGATCAATGCCTACTTCTTACAAAATGAAAGCTCATTCTATTGAAGAACTCAAAACAGTAACAAATGTTATAAGAAACATGTTGATTGGTAAACTAGTTGCCTTTGAACTAAGTGAATTTGGTGAGTCTACTCCTAAAACAAAATCTGCATTTAAAGCTACTGTATCCAGAAAAATCCAATAGAGATATGATCTAGGATAAAGTTCCAAAAAAATATTCAAATATGAAGATGAGATGAAATAGATTGAAGATGAAGAAAGAGAGCTAGAAGAGCTGGAAGCATTGATTGTGAAAAGAGAAGCCAGAGGTTAAGGTAAGTATAAAGGAAAGTTGCCTATTAAATGTTTCTCTTGCAATAAGATAGGTCATTTTGCATCAAGGTGTCCTCAAAGAGTTTCTAAGTACAAACCTGACAAGTCTAGATTTCAAAATAAATGTTATTATGCTAAAGAAGGTGTTACTGATGATGAATGTGATAAAGAAGTTGGAAATGGAGATGGATGGGTATTCATTCGATGTCCACTTAATCTGCTAAAAACCAAAATATTGAGAAATCTCTTGCAGCCAAAATTGATGAAAAAGATGAGTGGGTGATTGACAGTAGATGCTCACATCATATGACTAGTGACAAAATCAAGTTCATAAGCTTGGGAAAATATGATGGCGGTGTTGTAAGATTTGGAGATAACAATGTTGGTTTGATTTGTGGTAGAGGCACTATTTCTCATGGTGGTAAATACAATACTGATGATGTCCTTTATGTTGAAGGATTGAAGCACAATTTGTTGAGTGTTGGACAAATGGTTGAAAAGGGATAAAATCTTCAGTTCAAAGATGGAAAATGAAGGATATTAGGAAGCTCTGGAAATATAATTGCTTCGGGTACAAAGATAAGAGGTAACATTTTTCACTTAAGTGTTGCTAGTGAAAGTTGTTTAATTGCTCAAGTTGATGTAAGCTGGTTATGGCATACGAGGTTTTGTTATGTGAATTTTGATAACATTTTCAAGGTAAGCTCCACTCAAGCAGTCAAAGATCTACCTAAGTTAGTGAAGCCTACTAACACTATATGCAAGGAATGTCAGATGGGAAAGCAAACAAGATTTGTTTTTCAGAGAAAACAACATCATTCTAATGGAGTACTGGAGCTAGTACATACTTATCTAAGTGGTCCATCCATAATCAAAAGTCTACAAGGAGAAAGGTACTTTATGTTGATCATTGATGATTACTCTAGGATGATATTGGTTACTTTCTTGAGAGAAAAAAATGAAGCACTAGAAAAGTTCAAATGTTTCAAAGCTATGGCAGAAAATCAGACAGGATTGAAGGTTAAATGCTTAAGATCGGACAGAGGTGGTGAGTTCACTTCCTGGGAGTTCATCTCATTATGTGAAGAACATGGAATCAAAAGACAATTATATGCTCCCCAGACCCCTCAAAAGAACGAGGTTGTTGAGAGAAAGAACAGAACAATTCTATATGCTCCTAGAACTATGATGTTGGAAGGTAATGTTCCTCATATCTATTAGAGATAAGTTGTAAGCACTATTGTATACACTATCAATCGAGTAAATGTTAATGGTAATTTTGGTAAGACTCCTTTTGAGTTGTGGTTTGGTTATAAGCCTACTGTTAAGTATTTCAAAATATTTGGAAGTAGATGTTATATCAAGAGAGATGAATATATTGGCAAGTTTGATGCTAGAAGTGATGAAGGAATATTTTTGGGTTACTCTACTAAGAGCAAAGCCTACCGATGCTACAATAGAAGATTGAAGAAAATGGTTAAAAGTGCAAATGTTAGAGTTGATCAAGACACTATTAGATCATCTAGATATTGTGGATACGATTCAAATGACCAACAAGATAGTACAGATAAAGGAAAGACTATTCAAACTCCGAATCAAGTTCAAATTGTTCCGATTAATCAATAGAATCATGAAGGAGAAGCTAGTGGAAGTGTGGAAGAGAGAACAGAAGAACCAGAAGTTAGAGAGAATCCCAAAGTCCTAAGGTATGTAAAGCTAAATCATTCTGAAAATCAGATTATAGGAGATAAGAACAAAGGTGTGTAGACTAGAAGAAGAATTGCAAAAGAGTACTATCTGATTTCCAAAACTGAGCCTAGCAATGTCAATGAAGCATGTAAAAATGAATATTGGATGGAAGCAATGAAAGAAGAACTGATGCAGATAGACAAAAATGATACATGGATTATTGTTCCCAGACCTAAGGATAAAAATGCGATTGGAACCAAATGGGTCTTTTGGAATAAGCTGAATGAACAAGGTGAAGTGGTCAGAAATAAAGCAAGATCAGTATGTAAAGGGTACTCACAGATGAAAGGTATTGATTTTGAAGAAACCTTTGCCCCTGTTGCTAGAATTGAAGCTGTAAGGTTATTTCTTGCTTATGCTACTTTCAAGAATTACAAAGTCTATCAAATGGGTGTGAAGTCAACATTTCTGAATGGTGAGTTAGAAGAATAAGTTTGTGTTGAGCAACTGATGAGGTAAAAATAACCTCATCATAATAAAATCTGGAAATCTTACTTTTGCTAACTCAATCCTAAGCCTATGCCAATTTATTAAACTTTAGGAGAATTAATTGCTTATTTTAAGGAAAATTATGCTTTCTTTCTTTCTTTTGATCAATTGAGGAAATTTACCAAAGCAGGTTTAATGGGTTGATTTGAGCGTTTTTGTAGGGAATAACATGTCATCATGTAGTTGTTCCAGAAGTTTAGCCAACACGTGCCTCAAGTGTAATGTTGTGAACCCACTCCTAGATGCCCGGATGATGCACTGAAGATTTAGTTTTAGTTTCTTTAACTTTTGTTGTTAAAAACTGTATGGCTCTTCTCGAGCCTTCTACATGTTTAACAGCTTTAAAAGACATTGAAGTTAGTTTTAAGTTAAGGAAGACTTTTTCGATGGCTATCCATGCCATCTTAAATTTAGGATTTAGTTAAGAAGTTATTTATAAAACTATAATTTCAGAAGTAATAAAGGAGATAGAGAGGAAGTATCATTATGTTGTTCACATGGTTTTTCAAAGCACTGTTAAAATGCGTTATCTAATTTCTATCTATTGGTAACTGTTGAATTTTGAATGGTGATGATTGTTTGTAATAAAAGGATTTGAGAACTTGTAGCTTATGTGATTTAAAGATGAAGTATTATCCCATGAGTTGGCCACTCGAGGGGAGTTAGGCTAGATAGATAAGTATTTTACTGTTAAGTTATTTTTTTTGTTAAAGGTAAATTGTTGTTCAGTACGAAGTAACAAGTTGTTGAAGAGTCGAGTCTATAGTTTCGAAGCACCATTTTTTTTAATTTGTATAATTTATCTTCCTTAGTTGATAAAATCCTTTATTGTTTAAAAGATGTTTAATTGTCTATTCCCTTACTTTTATGTTTCTGTAATACATCAGTTGTTTAGTTTACTTGTTTCCATGCTTTCTAGTTTAGTCGTAATGCTTTCTAAATTCGTTGTCTTATGCTTTTTAATTTAGTATTTCTGGATTTTCTTAGAGTAAGATTATTTTCTAGTTAAAAAGTAATGGCCTTAGATTATACTTGATTTCTATAGTTTAAAAGAAAAACAAAAAAATATAAAATGAGTTATTCAAATAATCTCCTTCTGCAAACTGTCTTGGACACTGCTCGGTCGACTAGTTGACATTCAATTATTCTAAAGTAGTAGGACCTAAAAAAAGCCTATCACTTTTTGGTGTCGTTGTCAAGGACTTCTTAAAAATCCTTTATGCTTAAGTGTTATTAGGAGACGGTTTGAATACAAAGTTTTATGCCAAAAATTCCTTAGTCGGCTTTCTTTTCTGCATGGTCTGGAAAAGAGGCCCTCATGAATGTTTTATACCAAAGACCCCCCCAAAATACATACCAATCATACATAGGGAAGCCCAAGGCTCAGACGTCCACACTTTTGAAGAATTATTTGAGCCTACTCCACCCGAGGCTTTTCATTATTTACCTGTCGAGCAACTAGCAGAACAGCCAGTTATAGAGGAAATTGTTTTTGAGGAACGTACTCTTTTGAACATCATGGGAGATCATAGAGTTGAACCTAACCATAATGAACCTCAGCCTCCTAGAACATTTACCTATCCTATTACGTTGGACGCTGATGATGATACTGTCATGAAGAAAATTTCTCCAGCTTTCCTTCCAACCTTATGTGGCTTGTCCTCGAAAGACTCTAGCCAATTTCTCTTTGAGTTTAAAGTCCTATGTCAGACTTATGATTTTAAGAACGACAACCAAAAGTTGGAGCTCTTTCCGTCAACTTTGAAGGACTCGGCAATGCGTTGGTTCATGGGATTGGGTTCTGGTAGTATAACATCCTGCGAGGAAATGGAGACTGTCTTCTTGCAAAAATACCAGAGTTACTGTAGGGTAAGTGATCGTAAGGAGGAGCTATTTAAGCTAAGACAAAACGAGGATGAAAGTTTGGAGGATTATCTTGATAGGTTCCTCTTCCTCTCCAAAAGATGTGGAGAAACGACCATTAGCGTGGAGATTCTCAAAATAATATTTCTTAAAGGTCTTGATGATGACGCTCGAACAAATCTTGATTTAATGGGAAAAGGTGACATATCTCAATTAAATCTTGAAGAAATATGTGAGTTATGTCAGAATTTCTCCAGTACTCGGGGAGGAATCCACAAAACTAATCTTTTTAAAGGGTCTAATGAGATAGGTAAGCTCCGCGAAGAAATAGGAAATCTGAAAATGGATATTTTTGTGCAGTTGAATACCACATTAGATGGTATACAAGCTAAAACTCACAACCCTGAGACCTTGTCAATTTATTGTCCAAGGTGTTAGAATAAACACCTATTGCGTGATTGTCCTTTCAATAAAGTCAATGTTTTTCAACTGTGTGAGCAAATCCATCCTACAAACCAGTGCGAGCTTTTGTCGAATATTAAGAATACTAAGAAGAAAACCCTTCAGGTTGAAGAAGAGATAAATGCATTAAACCAGTGTCAAGGAGGAAATTTTCTTTATGGACAGAATCCTAATCCTACATGGAGACCATAAAATAACTGGGCTCATAATCAATGGACTCCATCTTGGAATCAGTCGCCTCCACGTCAACCTAACTGGGGAGATCCTTATTGTGGATCCCCTGAGTGGACAAACCACATATGGGGAAATCAATAGTGGTTAAATAAACCCCAACAACAGTGGCACCAACAACATGAAATCCCCCAATAGAATCGGGCACAAAATCAGTTCTATACTGAACCAAGGAATCAACAACAGAATCTGTTACCTCCAGCTCAAAACCCTCCTCAAAATGAGCAGGTAAACCAACCTCAACTTCCACCACAACCGCTTCCCAATCCTAAGAATAATCGCCAAAATACACCAGTCTATTCTACTGAACATGAAAATGTTACAGGGCTTAATGCGATACACTTTAGAAATGTACAATTGTGTTCTGGTTGAAATCTTCAACCTCTGACCATTGAAGAAATAGTGGAGGAAACTGAGCCTAAAAGTCCAACAAAAGACACGTTGTCTAAGCAGGATACCACTCCTCAAGACAAAGAGCCTTTTTCAGCGGTAGGGGTTGTTGACTTGTCTCTGGGGGAGGAAGGTTAGTCCTTAAGTCAACATAAGGAGGATCATCTTCCAAGGAAGAAAAGGATGGCACCATATCCGAAATGTTTAAAGTCCATAACTCTGGAAGATACTCCAGAAGTATCTTTGGCTACCGAAACTGCATTAATTCAGGAGATTAAGAAGTTGCAAATTGAAGTTCCTTTATTGTAAGAAATAAAGGAAATCCCTGAATTAAACCAGTTAACCAAATAGCTATGTATCAAGACACCAGGGAGGAAGCCAAAAAAGATAAATATCTTTCATATTGATGGTTATTTAGCTGATTTTCTATCTGGAAAGACTATTGCTCTGAAATACGATGATCTTGGAAGTCCACTTATAACCGTTACAATCAACGAGGTAACAATACCAAATGCACTAGTGGATCTATGAGCAGCTATTAACGTGATGACTATGGATGTAATGGAAAAATTAGGTTGAACTAATTTACATCCTACAACCACAGTCTTACAAATGGAAAATTAGTCTATAGCCATCCCAAAGGGCGTCATTAAAAATGTCCTTGTCAAAGTTGATGGATGGGATTATCTAGTCAACTTCCAAGTAATTCAGTCGCTTACACCTAAGGATAGCTATCCTATAATTCTTGGAAGACCTTGGCTAGCTGCGGTTGTTGCTAAGATTGATTGTAGGGAAGGGGGAATGACCATTTCACATGGCCAAGATAGCAAATGCTTGTTCTTATATCCCCCTACTAAGCCTACTGAGCATGAAAAATTTTGGGTTGATGGACTTGAGGAATCAAATGGTTCAGATAGTTTAGCCTCCCTAGCCATGGTAGTAATTAAACAACACGAGGAAGAACTAGAGGAAGAGTTAGTAAATGAAATAGAACACCTTGCTATAACCCCGAACGAGCAAGAAATGATGGATGATCCAAGGATTTTCGGGCAACCAATTGATATAAGTGGAATGGAGCACAGTTATGCTACAATAGGAATGCCGTTTCCTTTAGCAAATATGATTCCCAGAACAAATCATTTCTATGAGGATATCACAAGGTTTCACCAACTAGTACCTCATAGTTGTCCTCTTAATACGTTGTTGCGACCTATGTATACTGTGACCTCGGTTCATCCTGGAACAAAATCGATAATGCTATTACCAGGAAAAACCTTCAATATCAATAGTTGGTTGACAAAAATTTAGGAGGATAAGTTGTTTAATGTGTTGGTACAAAGGTCTAAATATTTTGCTTGGGATTATACGAACATGAGGGGAATTCACCCAAGTGTTTGTACTCATCACATTTATGCTAACATCAATATAAGGCTTGTTCGCCAACCGCAAAGGAGACTCAATCCTGCATTAAAGGATTTGGTCAAAATTGAGATTGAGAAACTCCTTCGTGCTAGATTTATTTGTCCAATCTCTGATAGTAAATGGGTATCACCTATGGTGGTAGTCCCAAAGAAAAATGGGAAGTGAATAATCTGTGTAAATTATCGAGAACTCAATAAAGCCACTTATAGAGATTATTTTCCCTTGCCATTTGTTGATAAGGTCCTGGACAACTTGGCTAGGAGGAATTATTTCTCCTTTCTCGATGGATTTAGTGGTTATAATCAGATACAGGTTGCTCCAGAAGATCTAGGACAAAACCACGTTTACCTACCCTTGGGGCACATTTTCATATAGAGTGCTTCCTTTTGGAATGTCCAACGCTCCAACAACCTTTCAGAGAGCCGTTCTTGCCATATTTTTTGCTCTCGTTAATGACTGTGTCAAGGTCTACATGGACAATTTTACAGTCTATGGGTCAACATATGACGAAGCTCTTCAAAACCTAGATTGAGTTATGCAAGTTTGTGAGGAAAATAGACTATCCTTAGCCATGAGAAATGCTTAATAATGGTGGAACAAGGAATAGTCTTGGGTCATCATATTTCCTTAGAAGGAATAAAGGTCAACCCTAAGAAAATTGAATTCATCCAACAGTTGAAAATCTCTCAAACTCAAACAGATGTAAGAAGTTTTCTTGGACATGCTGGTTACTACAGAAGGTTCATAGAAGGTTTTAGTAAAATTGCAGGTCCTATGTTCTCTCTTTTACAGAAAGAAGTGGAATTTGTCTAGACATCTGAGTGTCAGAAATCATTTGAAGAAATCAAAGAAAATCTTGTCTCTGCTCCCATTCTGAAAGGGCCAAATTGGATTATTCCCTTTTATATCTATGTTGATGCTTCTAACAATGCTATCGGTGCAATTTTGGGACAAGAAGATGAGAACGGGGCGAAGTATGCTATATATTTCATCAGCAAAAATCTTACTCCGACAGAAAAGAATTATACCACAACAGAAAAAGAATTATTGGTTGTTGTTCACGCTATTGAGAAATTATGTCATTATATTACGGGGTATAAGTGTTGGTGTAATTAAATATTTTGTAGCTTATCCTAGGTCATAATTACACCTTAGTTAATTTTACCTAGGGACCACATAGGAGTTGTTGGAGAATTTCCACCTTTGGTGGACTTATCTTCTTATTACTTTATAACTTCCACCTTTCATGGACATATCATGTGATTAGGTTTCCACCTTTTGTGGGTGATCCACTATTTGTGGTGGTTATCACATTATCACATTCCACTTTAGGTGGAGTGATAGCTTTTCATTGTTGTCTCATGGCATAAGATTATGACACTTGTCATAATCTTATGCACTCCTATGTTCTCACCTTGGCTATATAACCAAGGGGTCTCTACTACATTTGTACACACACATTGAATCATTTTCATATCATTGACATTGAATACAGTTTATTCTTGTCACATTATTTTCTCTCTTCTTTGTGCTTTCTATTTGGTCTATAGATCTTGGCATCCATAGCCAATTCTAACATAGTATCAGAGCATGTTTGATTCTAACATTTTTAATTTTTATTTATTTTTTTATTTTTTATTTTTTATTTTATTTTTTTTTCAGAGTGGGTTGGGTGCCATTGGAGAGTCTTTTTCTAAATAGAGGTACCAAATTTGGGGAGGTCCCATTTTTGTTTTTTTATTGCAGGTTCATATTGGAACTTGCTAGTGCAAATTTGAGCTCACCATTTCATCCAGAAGGCTTGAGAAAGTCAAATTTGGCTTTTGGTTCACTCAATTTGATCACTATTTGCATTTTTGAGAAACAAGGGTTTGTTGAAAATCGTTTTTTATTGGAGCCGTCATCATTTTTGCTTCAAAAATCCAGGTTTTGCTCATTTGCAGGGAAAACGATTTCTGGGTTTTGTAGCCAACGTCGAAATTTGAAGTGGGTATCTTTTAGATTTTGCATATTTTGCACAAATCTAGAGAAAATCGCAGTCCAAAAAGTGTCAGGCATCATTTTTCTCTTGGTTGAAGGTTAAAAAAAATCAAATTTTCATCTTCTGCTTGTTGGATCAAAAAACGATTTCTGGGATTTTTTTCTAGCATCAAAATATTTCTAGATTTTATTTTCATCTACAAATAGTGAGTAAATTTTCCAAAAATCAAATTAGAAATAAACGTTTTTGCTAGAAAACCCGTTTCTTGCAAGCTAAATTCAGTTTTTGAAAAATTCATAACTTTTGGCTACGATGTTCATTTTTGGCAAACGAGATATCAATGGAAAGATAGTTTAGAGCACTTCACAATGGTGTAGGCCATTTTTTTCAAATTTGGTCATCTACACAAATTTAAGGTTATTTTTCATTATGGAGGCAGATGTGAACATTGGTTTGTGCATAGACTCTTTTTTGTTTTCATGCAATAAGTTTGCATTTTGTCCTTAATTTATGCATGTTTTGCATGTTCTCCTTTTACAGTCATAGGGTATTGTAATAAATGAACTTACATAAAGTTTCATCAAGGGTGCTTCTTGCATAATAATCTGATTAGAGTGTAGTTGCATTTTGATCTCATCTTCATATTGATGACAACTCGCATGAGTTGTGTCTAGATTATGTTGTTTCTTTTGGCCACATCTTGCTCATAGCTTGACACATTTTGGTTCACATCAATTCATATCTCAGATTGAGAGGCTATGGTTAATGATCCTGAATCACATCATATTCATATTGGGTCACATCTCAGTTTGAGAGCCATTCATTTTATGGTTAATGTTCCAGAATTTTCATGGTACTTGCTCCTATGGATCAGTTTTAGTCACAGTTTGGCATCGGCATCGAGATACACATAGCTTCCAGATTCTTTCATCATATCATTCTCTCTTATGGGGGGCATCATTTATTCATTTACTGTTGTTTCATAGATTCCAGAGTTGTTCTAGTTTGTGACTTTTTCAGTGTTCCTTGGCATCGGGTCTGTTGTTGTTTTATCATGATTCCACCTTGAGTCAATCAGTGACTCGCATGTGGTTTCAGTAGCAAACAGAAGTATCTTTCCTTGCTTGCCAGATTGAGGATTCCAGAGTTACTCCACAGTGTACTTCTAGTGCTTCTCTTGTAGCAGGTTATCTCATTGAGGGGGGCTACCTTGTCTCTCTTCTACTTCTCTCTTATGGGGGGGTCTTTTTTCTCATATGGGGTTTTTACCTTCTCATGCATCATTGAGAGAATTTCTATTTTGTATTTCATCTCTCTTTTGAGGATTTTTGTCCCACTGGGTTTTCTCCTTTTCTCCGTTTGTGAGAGATTGCATTGCATTTGTATATGGGTACCTAACATGGCCTAGTTGTTAGGACCCATATTGCATTGTTTGCATTTGTGTACATTCTCCCTAAGTTGCACTTAAGGGGGGTGTTGGTGTAATTAAATATTTTGTACCTTATCCTAGGTCATAATTACACCTTAGTTAATTTTACTTAGGGACCACATAGGAGTTGTTGGAGAATTTCCACCTTTGGTGAACTTATCTTCTTATTACTTTATCACTTCCACCTTTCATGGACATATCTTGTGATTAGGTTTCCACCTTTTGTGGGTGATCCACTATTTGTGGTGGTTATCACATTATCACATTCCACTTTAGGTGGAGTGATAGCTTTTCATTGTTGTCTCATGTCATAAGATTACGGCACTTGTCATAATCTTATGCACTCCTATGTTCTCACCTTGGCTATATAACCAAGGGGTCTCTACTACATTTGTACACACACATTGAATCACTTTCATATCATTGACATTGAATACAGTTTATTCTTGTCACATTATTTTCTCTCTTCTTTGTGTTTTCTATTTGGTCTATAGATCTTGGCATCCATAGCCAAGTCTAACATGGTATCAGAGCATGTTTGATTCTAACAATAAGGTCACAGTTTATAAGGACCACTCAGCTGTGAAGTACCTAATGAACAAACCCATGGTTAATGGTCGAATTATGAGATGGCTATTGCTCATTTAGGAGTTTAATGTCATGATTCTTGATAAACCAGGGAAATATAATGTGGTAGCCGATTTTTTGTCACGAATCAAATATGAAGAAGATGACTACCCCTGTACAGGATGATTTCTTAGATGAAAATTTGTTTGCAATTTCTATAAAATAACCTTGGTTTGCAGATATCGCTAACTCTTTAGCTACTTCAGAGATACCTCATGGATTCACGTCTAAGAAAAAGAAGCGTCTAATCAGGGAAAGTGCCCCGTTCAAGTGGATTCACAGAATGTTATTTTGTTGTGGTCTTGACATGATTTTGAGGAGATGTGTAAGAGTGGATGAAACCTACAACATTTTAAGGGCTTGTCACGATGACCCTTCGGGAGGACATTACTTTGCAAACAGAACTTCCCACAAAGTCCTAGGTGTCAAATACTATTGGCCCTCAATGCACAAAGACATTAAGAACTATGTTCATCATTGTGATGAATGTCAGAGGGTAGGAAGACCAACTGCTTCTTCGGAAATGTTGTTGCTGCCATAGGTAGTCCTTGAACCATTCGAAAAATGGGGTTTAGATTTTATCGGACCCATAGATCCTTTCTCTCAAAGGAAAGAGTATATACTAGTTTGCACTGACTACCTAACAAAATGGGTTGAAGTTCAAGCCTTAATAATAGATAGGGAAGAGTAGGTTGCAGACTTTCTTTATAATAAAATCTTCTTTAATTAATTGAAAAAAAATGGAATTCTTGCAAAGAAAGATTCACCCCTCTACCAACTTACTTAAAGAAAAGAGAATTTATTTCTCCTCTAAACATCAGAGGATCATTCAGAAGGGTTGATGCATCTGAGAACAAAATGGATAGGAATGAAATACAGACCTCCCTTTCTACTTAATCCACACCCGACCTTTAATATTTCCACAGATCAGAATGATAGACTTTTCAATGAATGGAGGGAGAGTGTGATGTTTCATAGAGGGTTCATTCATAACCCTGAAGCTTTCGATGCATCATCCAGGGAAACACATGATCTCAATACTCTTTATGAGGAATGGAATATAACTCAAGGGTTTAACCATGGAGTAGGAGGACCTGACAAAAATTAGGTAGGGGAGGAAATGATGAGGTAATAATAACCTCATGATAGTAAAATCTAGAAAACTTACTTTTGCTAACTCAATCCTAAGCCTATGCCAATTTATTAAAATTTAGAAGTAATTGCTTATTTTAAGGAAAATTATGCTTTCTTTCTTTCTTTTGATCAATTGAGAAAATTTACCAAAGAAGGTTTAATGGGTTAATTTGAGCGTTTTTGTAGGGAATAACATGTCATCATGCGGTTTTTGCAGAAGTTTAGCCATCATGTGCCTCCAGTGTAATGCTATGAACCCACTCCTAGATGCCTGGATGATGCACCAAAGATTTAGTTTCAGTTTCTTTAAATTTTGTTGTTAAAAAATTTATGGCTCTTTTCGAGCCTTCTACATGTTTAAGAGCTTTAAAAGACATCAAAGTTAGTTTTAAGTTAAGGAAGACTTTTTCAATGGCTATCCATGCCATCTTAAATTTAGGATTTAGTTAAGAAGTTATCTATAAAACTATAATTTCAGAAGTAATAAAGGAGACAGAGAGGAAGTATCATTATGTTGTTCACATGGTAAATTGTTGTTCAGTAGGAAGTAACAAGTTGTTGAAGAGTCGAGTCTATAGTTCCTGAGCACCATTATTTTTAATTTGTATAAGTTATATTTTGTAGTTGATAAAATCCTTTACTATTTAAAAGATGTTTAATTGTTTATTCCCTTACTTTATGTTTTTGTAATACATCAGTTGTTTAGTTTTCTTGTTTTCATGCTTTCTATTTTAGTCATAATTCTTTCTAAATTAGTTGTCTTATGCTTTTTAATTTAGTATTTATGGATTTTATTAGAGTGAGATTATTTTCTAGTTAAAAAGTAATGGCCTTAGATTAGACTTTATTTCTGTAGTTTAAAAGAAAAATAGAAAAATATAAAATGAGTTATTCAAATAATCTCCTTCTGCAAAGTGCCTTGGACACTGCTCGGTCGACTAGTTGACATTCAATTATTCTAAAGTAGTAGGACCTAATGACAACCTATCAGCAACTAGATGGATTTCAACTAACTGATTAAAAAGACATGGTTTGTCAATGGAAGAAAGCACTATATGGACTCAAACAAGCCCCTAGAGTCTGGTATGCAAGACTGGATAAATACTTATTGAAGCTTGGATTCAATAAAGGTACTGCTGACAACAATCTATATTTCAAGATGGATCAAGATAAAGAGTTGATTACTGAAGTCTTGTTGATGACATTATTTTTGAAGGTGATGATGACTTATGCATGAAGTTTGTTGATAAAATGAAAAGTGATTTTGAAATGTCAATAATTGGAGAATTGAAATTCTTTTTAAGATTGCAAATTACTCAGTTAGATAATGGAATCTTCATATCTTAGTCCAAATATGTAAGAGAACTATTGAAAATTTTTGGCATGTAAGACTCAAAACCAGTTGGTACACCCATGGTAACCGGATGCAAGTTAACACAGAATGATGATTCTGCTAAAGCTAATCAAACAAGGTATAGATCAATGATTGGTGGATTACTCTATTTGACTCAGACTAGAGCAGACATTATGAATGCTATTTGTATGGTTGCTAGATATCAAGTTGATCCAAAGGAATCACATGTGACTGCAATAAAGAGAATTTTTAGATACTTGAAAGGGACAGTTGATTTTGGTCTTTGGTATCCCAAGGATGATGATCTTACTTTGATTGCATTTACAGATGTAGATTGGGCAGGAGATGTGGATAACATGAAAAGTACAACTGGTGGTGCATTCTTCTTGGGGAAGAAGTTGGTGTCTTGGCTAAGTAAAAATCATAAATCCATTTCCTTATCTACTGTTGAGGCAGAATATATTGCTATTGTAAACAATTGCACTCAAGTATTATGGATGAAACAGATGCTAAGAGATATCAGAATTGAGTATAATGAGCCTATTTCTATATTTTGTGATAACTCAATTTCCATAAACATTTCCAAAAATCTAGTGCTACATTCAAAAACAAAACATATATCTATCAAGTATCACTTTCTTGAGAGACAAAGTGAGTGATAAAAAAGGCAAATTGGAATATGTGCCCACTAAGGAACAAATTGCAGATATCTTTACTAAACCATTGCCTAAGGATACTTTTGAGTATTTTAGAGGCAAGTTAGGGGTGATTTCCCCTCCTAATCTAAACTAAGATGCAATTCTTTCCATCAATCCGTGCACCTACAGTTAGATCTTGTTTCAGATTGATGTAATGGTGGCTGCTACTCAGGGGGAGTAGTCAAATGATTCAGATATGTGGTTCAGATCTCGTGTACCTTTTTCATTGATGTCAAAGGGGGAGAAGAGTAATGTGAAAAACCATTGAGGAAGAAAGAGGGAGAAGAGTCATGAAAGAAGAGAAATGTAAAGAGGGAGAAGAACAATATGAGAAGAAGGTGTTTGTTGGAGAAGTGATAGTTGTGTTGATGCTATTTTTCACATCATGTGTTGCCTTCAATTCCAAAGGGGGAGATTTTTGGATGTTGTGGTTGTGTTGCTGATATGTGGTTGTCATTTATGTCAACACTATTGACATCGATAATTCTGACAGTTGTATATGTCGAGGATATTGAAAAAATTAGAATAAATATGTTGCAGGCAGTTTGTGAAATTGTGATGATCATAATGGTGGAAAGTTTTGTAAGTTGTTAATCAGAAGTCACACATTAAAGGGTTTTTTCTAAGCCTATCTAGTATGTTTTCTGAAATTTTCAGTGGTACGCATCAAGATTGGAGAGAGTTATGAGTTTTTGAGTTCCTATAGTTATTTTTTATTGTAGCAGGTGTTTCTAGAAGAAGAGAATGCATTTCTGGTAAATAAAGTTGTTGTGTATGATACTATGATGTTCAGTGATGGTTCTAGATCATTATCTATCATTGTGGTACATTTGTGTTGATTGGTGTGTTCGTGATCGAATATTTTTCTTTTGTGTGTTAGAGTTTTCATGTTTTTGGCTGACATGATGGTGGTAGCATGTTGTGGATCCTTATGGATTAATTTTTGAATGCTTGGTGTATTTGATGATGTTGATTTAGGTCTTCATTATGTTGTGACTGACTTAGGTTGGTACGCATTGAGATTTGTTCATGTATTGGGCCGATAATTTGCAATTCGTTTATTCTTTATTTGTGGCCGATAGAGCTGATGTAAATTCAGGTAGCGGATGTATAAGATCAATTGTTTCCTCATTTTGAAATATGTTTGGTGAATGTATGTGAAGTGTAAATGTGAAATGTGCGAATAAAGATCTTATCATTCAATTTCATAGCAGAGTATGAAGAAGATTGAGTGAAGTGTGAAGAAGTGTTTATGTGCCTAACTGAAACTATCATCAGGCTTTTGTAGAAGCTAATTTCTCATTTCAACCTCATTAGATGGATTTAATCTTATTGTTTTATGTTAGGTAGTGAGCCTTCCCTTTTGAGTAGTGAGCTCTAGGCAGTGCACCTAAATGCATGTGCATTCCTTATTCATTTTTCATTATACTTCTAATAGGATATAATCTTGTGGACTAACATCCACCATGGTTCTTCCCCTAACAAGGTTTCCACGTATAAAATCTTGGTGTTCATGTGTTTCTGATGTGTTGTTGATTCATGCTTTCATTGTTAATTATCAGATCTAAGATTAAAGGTTAATAAGGTTGAATAAGTATTAAATTTTGTGACAACTGATTCCCCTCTGAGTTGTCTATCCTTGTTTTTCCAACACTACCTACTTTTCTCTTGTCATAGATAAAGCAACAATGGGTTGTCTCTTCCACATCCAATTGACAACTCCAACAAAGAAAGAAAGCATATAACCATTAATGGTCCTCCTACTATTCAATCATCAAACCAATTTGAATTAGCAAAGCCTTACATGCCGCATAGAAGATAGTTTCTTGTCATGAAAAGCATATGACATGAAATATTCAAGACCTTAGAAGACCATTTCCTATCATGGAAAACATACAACATGAAAGATTTTTCATTCTTGGTGACCCAATATTTCTTCCCTCTCCTATATAAAAACTAATTTTATGTCATATAAATATGTCCTACCAAAAATAGCCACACAAATTTTTAAAGAAGCAATATCTACCGAACCTCGTCAACAAACCTACTAACAACAAAAATCAACTTAAAATATCTATTAACACGTATTTGATTGCCCAAACCATAGGATTTAGGGTGAATAAATGTTGTCAATTCAATTTTTGATACTAAACTATGCAATCATGATGGTCTATGAACATGAATTAAAAAACATATACCTTAACATCATTGACAAGAATTACTAGTAAAGTATGCTTCTCTATTCATCAAACCAAAAAAATTAGCATTGGAAGTGAACTTTGAATTCTTCTCAAGATCCTCCTCCATCTCCTTTTGGTAATAACTACATTAGTTTCATTCATAAAGGGGAGAAAAAAAATTTAAACACTTTTTCTTTTTAAATTCAATTTTCAATATGAGGACTCTACATGACCACCCTTTCCACTATGATCACAATATGCCAAATTCATTTTAGTGCTAGCATTTTTCACACTTTTTATCATTTTTTATTGGCCTTAATTTTATTAGATTTGGAAGAGGAAAAACAACCATCCTGTTGGAATCAGGGAACACTAAGAGAGGGGGGTGAATTAGTGTTCTCCAAATCTTAACTTTGTTAATCTGATAATTAAACCATTTCAACATTAAGCCAAAGGAAAGATGAAAACACACAAAGCAATCATTTAGAACACCATAACACAAGAATTTTTACGTGGAAACCCTATTAGGGAAAAAACCACGGTGGAGGTCAATCCATAATTTGAGTACTCAAATATAAGTTTTACAAAATGGGAATGCACTTGCATTCAGGCACACTACTTAGAGCTCACTACTCAAAATAGGAAGGCTCACTTCCTTACAAAATATTCAGATTAAGTCCATCTAAAGGATTGAACTGAAGGAATAGCATCTTCTCATGCCTGGTTATAGTTTTGGTTAAGCACATTTGTCAATTTTTGACCTTCTGTCTGATTCTACTCTTCTGCTCTGCTCTACTCTACAATTCGCATCACAAATCCTTGCACAAGTGAATTCTCCCTACTATCCTTTTGAATTTCGCATCACTCACTAACATACTTCCCTTCTCATACACCAAAATTATATATCTGATCACTTATATATATCTGCAACTAAAGATTCAATCAACCATACGTCGGCTTTAATAAAACATAAAATAATTTCCAATCGTCGGCTAAATCCACAAATGATTGTCAATGTGCAAAATCAAAATTCAGGCATAGCATAGTAAGGACCTAAATAAACATTTCCAAACCCAAAAACATTTAAGCAATTACTCCTTATACATACGCAACGTCTATATCCACCAAATCGTCCTTCTAGCACTGATAAACAGAAAATCATCCTACTAGATCTTTTAACACATACACCGATTGATGTAATGACACAAAACTTGATAATTGAGATACTCTAGATGTTTAACAACCTTCTTCAAGATCCAAAACACAAAATGATAATCCGGTCAAGTATACAGACCGACAGACTTAACTTTAATCGGATACCCTGTTCTTCACTCTTACCTCCGGTAATAGCCAACTCTTTACTCTGTCTGTCGGTACGAACAAATATTGAAGTGTGGATTGGGTCAATGACTTAGGTTTCCATCAATGACAACACTAGAATCCATATGCCAACAATCTCCCCCTTTGGCATTGATGGCAACACTTAGTGAAAATTGACTAAGTGTCAAAACTAATATGAGTACGTTGCCAAACTTCGTAACTTCAAAACATAGCTCCCCCTGAAATTGATAAGGCATTTTTCACTGCTCTCTCTCCCCCTTTGACATCAATGAAAAACATGTATTCAATCTCCCCCTTTGAAATATGACCAAAACCTTGTTAATTCAAAATTGATTCAAATTTTGAAAAAGAATAACTGCTACTTGAGTCAGAAGATTATCTTGTGTTTTTCTTTCATCTCTGGAAGAAACTTCTTCCAAGATTCTATTGAAATCCCAATGATTATGATCATGTTGTTATTTTTAGATGTTCAATTGATAATCTCAATGACGGATTCTGGAATTGTGATTGCATCCTCTAATTTCTCTCCTTTCCTCAGAATTTCAATTAACTGCTCCATCTGCATTCGGTTAAGTCCTTTACTTTCCAAAAAGTGTCCACAAGCTTGTTTCTAGTGAATTGAACTTTTGTATGCTCAAACTATAACTCTTGAATCATTTTCTTGATTGCACCATCCTGATCCTGAAACATATCAAAACTTTGTCCAATCCTATTTAACTTTGTTTCAATTTTCTCTAACTTTTCTTTGTATTTCCCAATTGCATGAGGCCAATGGATGCAATAGTTATAGATGTTGTTTTTTGTACTTATGCATTGCCTCATCTCATTCATTTTCCTTTTCAGCTTGGTAAGAGATACTTTGTACTACTTCTTCAGATGTAAGATTACTTCTTCTTCTTCCCTGTTTTGAGACTCAGAGTCCATGATTTCCTTGATGCATTCAATCATTTCTTCTCAAAATTATTTTGCTAACTCTCCAATTTTATTTGGTTGTGCACAACATGAGCACTTGGTACACTTAAAATCATATCATGTTCATATGAAGGTCTAATAGACCATAATTTAGCAATTTTCTGCATTCCACCTTCCTCGTGAATAAGCTGCAATAGTTTTTCTTTGGTTAAGTCATCTGTATCTTCACTTTCTCTTGTCATAGCCTTTTCTTGTTCCAATTGTTGGAGTGAAAAATACACTGAGAGGAGGGGGGTGAATCAGTTTCATAAACTGATTTAACAAATTTTACATAAACTAAAACAAAGCAGATTTATCCTCTCATTTATCAATGATTAACTCATCCATATATTGAATGTAATCACATATAACTGTAATGAGAAGTAAGACAGTGAAACTTAGCATAACAAATCATTCACACAATGAATCAGTGAAACACCCATAAGCAATGTGACACAATATATGTCGAGTGGAAAACCCTCCTAGGGTAGAAAAACCACTTCTGAACTACGGCCTTTGTAGGCTTATATTTTATAAAAACCACTTTTCACAATGCCTTATAGGCTGATTTCTAAGCACCAACTCAAGGAGCACCAACCCCTCATTTTAAAACACCAATTTCAAGGAGCACCAACCCCTTTTCAATTTAGAGAAAATACAATGATATAGAGGATCTCTTTGTTTCTCTATTTTCTCACAAGTGCCTCTTAACAGACAATATCTACAATCCTCAAAGTTCAAGAATTAACTTCCAGAATTCTAGCTATTATCTCATCTTAAGATAGCTTGTTATTAACTTGTATTTCAAATTTTTAATCTCTAAAAAAAAAAATATCTTCCTGTGAAGACAATAAAATAGTTGTGTTTTTCTCACTATTTTTCACAGTCATTTCTCATAGTGCTGAAAATAGTTTCTTTCTTTCTATTTGTCTTCTTACAAATATTTCTTAATTACATTTTTTTAAATTACAACTTAAAAACTTATCTCATTTTTGCATATCAATCAAAAGAGATAATTTGTTTTAATGTACCCAACTTCTGTCGAATCTATTTGCCAAGTATTGCAGTGACTCTAAGAAGTACTCATCATGGAGGTTTGTTTTTGATAGAATGGTCAAAGAAAAAATGTATTTTTAGAAGGAATATTTTGAACCCTGTCCACTCAAGGAGCCTACATAGGCAATTCTATCTGAAAAATAATTAAACAATATATTCCATGCACCATCTAAAATATCCTTGAATACTGCTGCAACAAAATTTAATTGAAACCCCAATTTTTGTGCACCCAAGAACAACTACCATTGAAACCAAGAGAAATAATGATGTATTTTATAGAAATCATGATTACCCACCAACTGAAACACAAACCCTTGAAGCAGGAGCAAGTATGATAAGATAATTTATTTTGGTATCTATTTGAGACTATGAGTAACTGAAATGCAGTATTTCTGACCACGAAAAAATAAACCCCATTTGAGCATTTTTTAGAAAAGAACAAACAACTATCTTCTACTTTTTGTGCCATGAGAAGTAATGGTCCCTCAAAATTTAAATGATAAGATGAATACCTGAAGAGTGCAAGAGAATTTGTCATGGATAAATTTACCAACCCAGCTGAATGACAGAACAACAAAGCTTCTTCCAAGTTCGAGCCTTCACCTAAAGACAAATGGTTGAAAAAGATACTGAACAAGGCATGGATCTTATAGATATCTCTATTTGTTGTCAATGAGTAACAGTAAGACAAAAAACCCGACTAAGTAACGGTTGAGTCTCAACACCCATGGCAGTGGTAGAGCTTGGGTTCCAAACCCTCAATCTTGTAAAGCACAATAAGAATTACCTAAATTCCTTTTGCAAATCAATCGATCACTTTTCAAGTCGTAATACCATTTCAAGTCTGCGGCTCCATGCAATTTGACTTAATCAAATTCATCCATGCAAAAAAAACTGACACCATAATTGAAAACATTACCATGTGATATCCTTGTCTTACTAACATGTTGATTACCTTAGACATCAAGGCATTATTACAAGAGTCGATGTTAGTCACTTTCCAAGTGACTTGACAAGTAATTCCTCATACCTTTTGTCAGCCTTAAGGCCTATTGAATTAGCAAACATAAGACCCAATACATATATGACCTTTATTCAAAGTCATTTGCCATGATATAAAGCCCGATTTATTCAATGCCTTTTGTAATGTTATAAAGTTTGATTCCATGCTAAGTGAGGTTCAACTTATTGAATTTTCATGATAACCATATTAATACCCGAAACATATGACTCCCTTTAAATTCATTTGCCAATATATGTAAGTCACAAGTAATGCATCAAATCAGTATTACAAAGATTTCCATGATATTTTCATGTTCATACCTTTTCCAAAAGAAGATGCCAATTGATATCAACATATCATTTTCAAAATGCCAACTCCAATTATGATTCCAAAAACCAAGTGTTTATAAGCATTACCTGTATGAGGTTGAAAAGAGAAACACAACTATGATGTAGTTCAAAACCTTATCAGTGCCATGTAACCACAAAAATTTGATCATGCCAATACCATATAAACCTATAGAACACCTTAGTACAGTATAGCACAAAGTGTCAAACCTATCAATCTAGAATTATACCACTTGAACATAGAATCATAATCCTATAAACAAGATTCCTTGAAATCTGCACATGGAGTCAAGGGATCAGTACCATCAAAAACATCATCACAATGCTGAATCCAAAACCAAGTATGCCAAGACATAATATAAACACAAGAGTGCCAACCAACTGAATGTAAACTGTCCAACTAATAATCAATCACCGAGGTGCCAATCTGAAACATAATTTTGACATCAAGGACAAAAAACCAAAAGAGAAGTTCAACACCAATTCGGCTGATTCTAGTTCTTTTCCCTGGGTATCATCAGTTGCCTTATCAAATTCCTCTTCTGGTATATCCATAATTTCTTGATATTTTCCTTTTCCTTCAATTTTTGGAATCTTGCATGTCAGAGGAGTATAGACAATAGTTTCTTTTTCTCTTCTCTTCTTTCTCTCCATCTCACCGGAAGAGGAACCAACTTCAAGTGCCCTTACCGGAAGAGAAATATCAACTGAGCCAAACTTTCCTAGCAAATCTTTAAAAAAATTTCCATATTCTTGATCATAGCTTTCCAAACTTTTAGAGTGTGTATAAAATTTTTTCACACCGGTTCATTCTCTTTCCACATCACATTGGTGTTCATCAATAAGAAATTTAGAAAGTACATTACTAGACATATAATCAAAGTATAATACCTAAAAAGGTAATCTGTCATCTTCGTTAATTGCACATTCTCCATCAATTGATCTTTCAACAATCTACAAAGGTCAAAATCCTGATCTTCCATTATCATTTTATCTGAAATGTAGACCTCACCTATCGAAGTAGTACCTTCTTTGTTCCTCAAAAAGATTTTGTAGGATATTCCATGTGCAATGTATCTTGTCACAGAGTTTTTGATTGTTGAGATTATTAGTGCCCTTTGATCTCCAATAACTCCAATTAGGGTTTCGACTTCTTTATTCTAGATAGACTTCTTTCTTGGTATATCCCCAACTCTGCATAATCTAGTTAATTTTCCAATTATTTCTTTCAAAATGAGGTAGGGTTTGTCTAGAATTAGAGTGTCATCATTCAATCTGCTCAAAATAAACTTAATGATTTCTACATTCTCAAAATAGGGAAACTCATTCCAAATGTCCAATTTTTTGTGTTTAGCTTCAATCAACCATTTCAATTCATCAGGGGACAACAAGTTCCTTACGGCTCTAATCTTCATACTGTTATACTCATCTAGATTGATCGTTCCTTTGATTTGTTCCATTTTTCCTTTTGTATTCATGTTTCGTTTATCTATCAACCGCACACCAAATTAAATAAAAATTTCTGAAGTACCTGATGGATTAGGGTTTCGCTATCTAAATTTCTTCACGCCTTTGAGATTCTTTTGTAGAGCACTTTCCTTCTTCTTTCCTTTGATAAAGTGGCAAATGAGGGTTTCAACATGTCTTTTTATAATTTTTCATACTTAACCTTTTTGATGTAATAAATGATTTCTCCCTAGGTGTTCCAGATACCCTATTTTCTCAGATAGCGAGAGAAAATTTCTTTTGCGGACCTATGATTTCTTGAATTTCCTTGTGAATGTTTTACAAAGCATTTGTAGATCATTAATACAACTTTTGACAATCTTTCGCATTCCGGTACCATCTTACAGAAAAGGGAAAAAGGATTTTCTTTAAAAACTCCCCCTGAGCCAATGGCCTGAAATTAGTTTCCGGAAGAAGGTTTCGGTACAGAACTATTTCCTGCATCAACTCGATCTTTCTTACCCATGTCTTCTTCATTTGATCTCTTATTTCATCCACAATCACTTTTCCGTTTTCTTTATCATTTTTCTGTGTATTTTTTCCTTTGTATATTGAACCTCTTTTATCCATATTTTCGTTTCTGTAGAATCTTGCAATGTGACCGTATTTGTTGCAATTCTAGCACACAGTATTTCCTTGTCCAGACCAATCATTTCATTGGTTTCTTCTTGATTTGCATTGACTATCAATATGCCCAAATCTTCCATAGGTATAACATTCAACATTCCTTCTAATGACAGAGTTGTTTGACACATTTCTACATTCAATTAACTTATGACCAAAAAATTTGTAATTGAAACACTAATTGAAGAATGATGAATCACTTGATTTCATTTTACTTCTACATTGAGCTGCCATATGACCAAATTTATTTCAAGCAAAACAATATCCATTAAACTTTTGAGCATTAGGTTATCTTATTGTATGCCTTTTTGCTTTGTTCATCAGATTTCCTTACCTGAAATTCCTTTATCTAGATCCAGAACATTCTCTTTTCTCATATCCAAGGCCTCCCTTTTCATTTTTGTTCTTTTGTCCTTGAGTCAGCTCATCAAGCTTAACTGAAGTAATTTTAAACTTCTCCTTGTATTCATTTGCAGTAGTAAGTTTATCCCTGAAAATAACAATATGTTTTCCAAGCTCTTCTTCATTGTTTCTAGATTGTTGCAGTTCAATCTCCAGCTAAATTAATTCTCCATTTACTCTTCTGCATTCATCAGATTTTTATTTTTAGGATTGAGCAAGTTTTTCCTCATTCTTCTTTCTTTCTTCAATCTCCTTAGTCAGCTTCATCACCATAGATTCCATCACATGTTTTAGGGTAGCATTTGTCTCTAGCAAGCTTTTCACATTATTCAGTTATTTCCTTCAAGATTTGATTCAGGTGAACATCATCCATGCTTCTGCTCTCTTTTTTCTTAATCTGATCACAGAGATCCTTTCTCTTCTCCCTGGATTTAACAATTTGATCCTTCAATGTCTGAATGAATTTCTCAACATCCTTAAGATTCACTCTCAATTCCTGGACTTCTACTTTAGACTGATTAGGATCATCAAGCGCCACCACAAGTTGTTGTTGAAGACTACCAAAGTCCATTACATTCCAAAATCCACCTCAAGCTTCTAAACTTCTTCCAAGGAACACAACTCTGATACCGTAATTGTTGGAATTAGGGAACACTAAGAGGGGGGGTGAATCAGTGTTCTGCAAATCTTAACTTTGTTAATCTGATATCTAAACCATTTCAACATTAAGCCAAAGGAAAGATGAAAACACACAAATAAATCATTCAGAACACCATAACACAAAGATTTTTTCGTGGAAACCCTATTAGGGGAAAAACCACAGTGGGGGTCAAACCACAATTTGAGTACTCAAATATAAGTTTTACAAAATGGGAATGCACTTGCATTCAGGAACACTACCTAGAGCTCACTGCTCAAAATAGGAAGGCCCGTTGCCTTACAAAATATTCATATTAAGTCCATCTGAAGGATTGAACTAAAGGAATAGCATCTTCTCATGCCTAGTTACAATTCTGGTTAATCACATTTGTCAATTTCTGACCTTCTATCTGATTTTTCTCTTATGCTCTTCTCTGTAATTCACATCACAAATCCTTGCACAAGTGAATTCTCCCTACTATCCTTCTGAATTTTGCATCACTCACTAACATACTTCGCTTCTCATACACCAAAATGATATATCTGATCACTTATATATATCCGCAACTAAAGATTCAATCAACCATACGTCGACTTTAATAAAACATAAAATACTTTCCAATCGTCAGCTAAATCCAAAAATTATTGTCAATGCGCACCATCCAAAGTCAGCCATAGCATAGTAAGGACCTAAATAAACATGTTCAAACACAAAAAAAATTAAGAAATTACTCCTTATACATTTTCCAAGGTTATATCCACCAAGTCAACCTTCTAGCACTGATAAACAGAAAATCATCCTATCGGATCTTTTGACCCATACACCAATTGATGTAACGACACAAAAATTGATAATAAGACACTCTAGATGTTTAAAAACCTTCTTTGAGATCCACAACACAAAAAAATAATCTGGTGAAGTATACAGATTGACAGACTTAACTTTAACCGGATACCTTGTTCTTCACTCTTACTTCCGGTAATAGCCAGCTCTTTACTCTGTCTACTGATACAGACAAATACCGAAGTGTGGACCGGATCAATGAGTTAGGTTGCGATCAATGACAACACTAGAAGGCATATTTCAGCACATACATCTCATGATAAGGAACATGTCAACATACTTCATCTATCAATAGGTTTTAAAAGCAATATAGGTCAACAAAGATGTTTGTGCAATCTAAGTGGGGGGTCCAATGTAAGGGAACCTAACCTAGCAACCTAAAAAACTCTCAAACAACATTTTATTCCAAACAAAATTAACGACAATGTCTTGTATTAATTGTGAAATTTTTCCTTTCAAATGGCCTATGTAATCATGTTGAGAAATAACTTAAACCATGACAAAAGACAAAAATGGCATAAGATTGTTTTATGCCTCAAGATAGATGATAAATTAATTTTTTTCTTCTTTTGGCTAATCTTTGGATTTTTCTCTATTTTTTCCAATGTGAGCTTGTTTTAGATGGAAAAAAAATTTCCATGTTACACCCACACTCCCATTTTTTATTTCTTTCCAATATATACCCTTTTACACATAATATATAACAAAATCTCATTCTAGAATGACTTATTTGGGGTCTTTGCATTTATCCTTATGTTATTTATAGCTATTTTTCTTTATCGAGTTGGCCCCAAAATGTCCTCATGAATTATTAGGCAATGATCACAAATCATTTAGCTTTGATCATTCATATTCTAGGTGGATTTATGTTCATATTGGGACCATTATGGAACAAGATTACTAATGCAGGAGCATCCATGGCATCATGGCTATCCTGTGTCAACAAATGATGTTTCATTTTAATTTCAATTTTTTTTGTGAGTTGAATTTCATGTTTTGTCATGTGAAATTCAAATTTTGGAGTGCATTTGGATGTTATGCTATGTTGAGATTTGAGTTTTGAAATTTGGAGTTAATTTGGAGAAAGTAGGATAGGTGGAGATAATGGAGAATATGTTTTAAAAGAAAAAATCCTGAAAGAGAAAGTGGGGTGTGGGTTTCTTGGAGACCTCCAGCCAGATTTGTAACTCCAATTTTAAATTCTAAGACTCCTAAAAAATAGGGAATTTGGAGGTGGGCGCCCAAGTTTGGAAATGTTGATTTTTGCTTCCATTGGAAAAAATAAGAAAACCATTAAAGCACTATCATCCATTCACAACAGGTCTTGGGGTTTGAAAAGCATATTTTATTCAATGTTATTAATGCAATTTAATTTAATTGGGGGGTTACAATAGTTGGCCATTGATTTTTGAAGGTGGAGTTGAAATGAAATGACGACAGACTAACCAAGTAAGAATCAAGTTCTTGTCTTCACAATGCAAATATTGACAATGTGCCAATAGAGGTCAAGATACAGATACTAATACTAATAACATATGCCAATGCACTACCAACATAGACATGGAATCTCACATTATTTATGCACTCTATCAATTAAGAAGCCAAAATAAGACTCAAGCTTCACAAGGCTTAGATTAAGTAATCTAAGTTTATTAATAACAAGGTAAACATGGGACCGAAGTCCAACTCAATGCCTCCTTGTCAAAATCTAGACTTGATGAATGCACAATGCAACACTAAGGTAGCGCACAAGAAAAAAAAAAAAAATTGTCCAACAATGAACCACTCGCATTAACACCTCAATTTTGAATTTCTATCAATATTCACCAGTGCACAAGCTTCAACATTTGATTCATTGTTTGCATTGGATAGATTACAAAATGTTTCTAGGCGTCAAACGATAATCATCACAATGAATAGATTACAATCAGTCAATAATCATCTCAAAGGACAGATTACAAACATTCCCCACATATGTTGTCAGGCATCAAACTACAGATAATTTGTTCTTTATTCATGAAACCAAGCTTCCCCTAAAGCCAAAAACTCCCAATCACTGATTATTTTTATTGCCTAGCCTTCTTTTCCCCAAATAACCGCCCTCCTCTATTGGCAACTGCCTGCTTTTAGTTTTGTCCGCCCACATGTATTTTTCTTGCACAAACAACTGTCTTTTTATTCCAATTGATTCTTGTAGCTGAATTCACACTGACTTATGCTCTTCTAACTACGGATATCTCTATGGTTTGATTTTCAAATGCATACAAATATGCCTTCCCCCCATTCAATGCTCTTCAAACTCTATCATTTTCCTTTCAACTGCCCCTCACAATTACTTCTTTACTTTACCACGATGCATTTTCTTGATCTCTTGTTTCCATGCAAACCTAAGTTAAAATTTTCTCAAAACTGACTTAAATCTTCTTTATCCTTCTTTCCATGTGGGTATGCTACGAAAATTTGTTGAGAATTTGTGTCTCAACTTCTAGTTTGAAGCCTCAGAATTCAATACTTGGCAAAAAATTGATGTTCTCAGTCTTTACCGCCATACCGCAGGTGGTGGGTCCTCTCACCGTGGTGTCCGCGATGAGACCTCTAGCGGTGGTCTTGGTGGTTACCGCCCCACCGTGGGCGGTGAGTTCGCTCAACGCAGTGTTCGCAGTAAGACCGCCAATGGTCTAGCCGACGGTCAGCGCCCTACCTCGAGGTGGCTTGGCGGCCTCCACAGTAGCGTGGTTTGACCACTAGCGGTCCCTCTAATTGCTTACTACCATACCGTGGTTGGGTCGATCGAACTCTGTGGTAGTACGATAGATGGTGAGGTGAGCTCGGACGATCTTGCCGCCATACCGTGACTAAGTCATGTGGACTCGGCAGTAGCGCAGTGGAGACAAGGAGAGCTTGGACCGAGTTTGACCGAGTTGGACTCAAAGTCTTAGAGCGATAGCGAATGGAAAATGGACACGTGGAAGGTTGACAACAATATGATTGGTCAAATGCCAAAAATAGCAAAGGCAATTATTGCAAGCCAATTTCAGGTGATGACAGGAACCCGATTTGGGTGGTGAAATAAATGTCTAGGTGGCTCGATGCAAAAGAAGATCAGATCAGATCAAATTGACTGCTTGATTGATCGATGCATGAACCTGAAGTCAGTGATTGGTTAGAACATTGAATGTGATGTATGACTTTGTCAGTCAAATACAATATTTTATGAAAATCAAAAGGTGATGGTTTTGGTATGTAAGTCGACAGCAAGTAAATGAATGTGAGGTGTGAATTCATTGTATACTTTGAGTGCGAAGTATTGTAACAGTGAGTTAGAGAACTTGAAGTTGTTGTGAGCTGATCAAAGAGGAAGGTCTGATATTGTATGTAATCGATTATTACTATAATACAATTGTTCTTGCTTGGTGTGGTGGGTTTTTTACCTGAAAAGTTTTTCCCACGTAAATATTGTGTTATCTATGAATTCTCATAATCTGTTATCTCTTTTATGTTGTATGTTTTTCATCTCAAGTAGTTTTAAGAATCTATAAGAATCAGTTTTTGCTTCTCTCCCCTATTGTATTAGTGTTAAGGGAATGTATTCCACACTGTTGGGTGATTAGATCCACCCTCGTTTTCCCTTCAAGTGGTATCAAAGCCTGACCCATTGTGTTATCCTTGAGAGAAAGCTCAGTTTTTTGTGCTAATACTGTTTCAGTGGGAGTCTTGCATAGTTTGTTTGAGATGGCGAGTACATCAAGTAGAGTAGATATTGAAAAGTTTAATGGCAGCAACTTTGAGTTATGGAAACTCAAAATGGAAGACTTGTTGGTGGATAGAGACCTCTAGTTAGCAGTGTCTGGAACTAAGCCACAAAGTACGACGCAAGAGGCTTGGGATCTTGCTGATAGAAAATCAAGAGGTCTGATAAGACTGAGTCTAGCCGATTTTGTACTCATGAACGTCCATGAGGAGCAATCTGTAGCTTCATTGTGGAAGAATTTTGGTGATGTTTATCAGGGAAAGTCTCTGGTAAATAAGTTATTCCTGAGGAAGAAGTTGCACTCCTTGAAAATGGAAGAAGGTGCATCTATTGTAGACCATCTGAACTCGTTTAATATGAGTGTTACTTAGCTGGCATCTGTAGGTGTAAAGACTGAGGAGGAGGATTGTTGCATGCTCATGTTGTGTTCATTACCTAACAGTTGGGATCATCTGGTGATGGCTATTAGAAGCACAACCACTATATTTAAGATGGATGATGGGGTTGCTTTGCTTCTTTCTGAAGAAATGTGAATGAAGTCTTCTGAGATGGCCAAAGAGGCTCTTGTTGTTCGAGGTAGACCAAAGGAGAAAGGAAAGAAGAAGGAAAAGAAATCAAAATCCAAATCTGCAGGGAGATCAAAGTCTCCTGGTAAAAATTTCAAGGTGAGATGTTGGAACTGTGGGCAACCTAGTCATATCCGGAAGGATTGCAAGGAGAAGAAGAAGAAGAATGTTTATGAAAATGAATCTTATCAAAGTGATGCAAACACCATCATTACAGCAGCCTGGAAAACCCATGTGTCAAATGATGTCTGGCTGGTTGACTCAGGTGTGTCTTTTCACATGACATCCAATAGAGAATGGTTCTCTAAGTACAAGAAGTATGATGGTGGAAAGGTATACCTGGCAAGTGATTCAACGTTGGAGATAGTTGGCAGAAAAAGAGTCAGAATTCAATTTCTTGACGGGAGAGTCAAAGGGATTGGTGGCGTATTGCACATTCCAAGTCTAGCTCGAAATCTTCTTTCTGTCAGTAAGTTATATGATGTTGGTGTAGAAGTTTCGTTCTCTAGTAGAGGATATAAAATGGTTAGAGGTGCAATGGTGTTGGCTAAGGGTGTTCATATTGGCACTCTGTACAAGCTAGATGCACGTCTTGTTTAATGTAACAGTGCCTCTGTAAAGTCAAGCAATGTTGCTCCTGTAGAGAAAGATGAAGACACTTCTCTATCTGCAAATGCTTTGGAGGTAAAACTCTCAGCTGAGAAGACTATGTTGTGGCATCATAGATTTGGTCAGATAGGTGAGAAAGGTTTAAAAACTTTGAAGAATAAAAATCTTGTAGAAGGGCTTGATGATTGTAACCTTGAGTTCGATTTTTACGAACATTGTATCTATGGAAAACAACACCGTGTTCCATTTTACTCTAGTCCTCATAAATCTTCTGGCATACTGGATTATGTTCATTCTGATGTGTTTGGTCCAGTTAATGTTCCTTCATTATAGAATTCTAGATATTATGTTTATTTTATTGATGACTGTTTGAGAAGGGAATTTGTATACTTTCTTAAAAGTAAATTAGAAGTGTTCAATCGGTTTAAAGAATTTAAATCTTTGGTAAAGAATCAAACTAGAAGGAAAATTAAATGTTTGAGGACAGACAATGGTAGTGAATTTTGTTCTACAGATTTTAAAAGGTATTGTACAAATCATGGAATTAAAAGGCATAAGACAAAGCCTTACACTCCATAGTAGAATGGAGTTGCTAAAAGGTTGAACAGGACGTTGATGGCAAAGGCAAGGAGTATGCTGACTAGTGCTGGTCTGGAGCAGAATTTATAGGCTGAGGCTGTGGCTACAACATGTTATCTGGTAAACTGATTTCCTTGCTCTGCTCTTATTGATAAGACACCTTTGGAAACATGGTTTGGTAAAAATCCCTCTCTGAGGCAAGTCCGTGTCTTTGGCTATGAGGCATATGTTTATGTGCCAAATGAAAAGAGATCAAAACTGAATAAAAAGGCTGTCAAATGTATTATCATCGGCTATGGAGTTGGTGTGAAGGGATACAAGCTTTGGAACCCTGTTACTGAAAAGGTTTTGTACAACAGAAGCATGATATTTCGTGAGCTAAAACCTTCAGTAAGTGATCAACAGCTTGAGACTGATCAGAGTGACAAGAAGAAGGATGCAGTTGAGATTCCCCAAACTCTAGAAAGGGAAGAGTTGCATGGTGTACCTGAGACTAAGGAGAGCTCAAGTAGCTCTGGAAGTTCTAATGATGAAGAACCACAACCTTGGCCTATAAGAAGGTCTACACGAGAAAAAAGGCAACCTGAAAGGTATGTTTTCTCAATGTTAGATTCAAACTGTGCATATGCCTTAATTATTAGCACTGATGAGCCGAGGACTGTAAAAGAAACAATTAGCATGTCTGATTCGAATTCTCGGCTGGAAGCCATGAATAAAGAGATGGATTCATTGAAGAAGAATGAAACCTAGGATTTGGTACCACTGCCTAAAGGGAAAAATCATGTTGGCTATAAGTGGATATTCAAAAAGAAGACAGGCCTTGATGGTAGTGTTGAGAATTATAAGGCACGACTCATTGCAAAGGGATTTTCCCAAATTGAGGGAATTGATTATGGAGATATTTTTTCCCCTATAGCAAAGTTGACATCCATTAGATTTTTGTTGTCATTGGTAGTTGTGTATGACTTTGAAATTGAGCAGATGGATGTGAAGATAGCATTTCTCCATGGTGAGTTGGAAGAAGAAATTTATATGTCCCAGCCTGAGCATTTCGTTGTGAAAGGTAAACAAAATCTAGTCTGTAAGTTAAATGAATATTTGTATGGTTTGAAGTAGTCTCCTAGAATGTGGTACCAGAAATTTGACACATTTGTGTTTTCTATGGGATTTGTAAGATCAAAATCTGATCATTGTGTTTATCATAAATCTGAGAATGATCGTGTGATTTTTATTACACTGTATGTGGATGATATTTTATTCATAGGAAATAGCAAGACTATGATTTATGATCTTAAATCTCAGTTGTCTGCAAAGTTCGAAATGAAAGATCTTGGTACAACAAGGTACATTCTAGGAATGGAGAAAACAAGGGATAGAACAAGCAGAAAGCTTTGGGTTAGCCAGAGTAAGTATGTGAATACAGTTTTGGAGAGGTTTGGTATGATTGACTGCAAGCAACTAGTTGTTCCAGTCATGTACGGAACAAAGCTATCTATTGAAGACTGTCCAAATTATGCTACTGAGATGGAGGACATGACCAATGTGCCCTATGCAAGTGTTGTTGGCAGTTTGATGTATGCTATGGTTTGTACAAGACCAGACATTGCCCAAGCAGTGGGAGTTCTAAGTCGTTTCATGGAAAATCTGGGAAGATCACATTGGGATGTTGTGAAGAGAATGTTTAGGTATTTGAAGGGGACTTCAGATTATGCTTTGTATTACCATGGCAATTTGGTTGCATCACAAAGAACGCTCAGCATTCAAGGAAATGTTGATTTTGATTGGGCAAGAGACATTGACAACAGGCGATCCACCAGTGGATACACGTTCATGCTTAATGGTGGAGCAATCAATTGAATGAGCAAGCGACAGGCTGTAGTTGTTTTATCCACGACAGAGGCAGAGTACATGGCTGCAACTCATGCCTATAAGGAAGCAATTTGGCTGAGGCGTTTGTGTTCAGACATTGGTTTTAATGCAGGGCAGATCACTATTTTCTGTGATAGTCAAAGTGCCATTTGTTTGGCAAAGAACCCGACTTTCCATGCCAGGACGAAGCACATTGATGTGCAGTTTCACTTCATGAGAGACATGGTGGAAGATGGAAGGGTCTATCTTGAAAAGGTCGACGCTTTGAAGAATGTTGCAGATGCTTTGACAAAGTCTGTGAGCACAGACAAGTTCAGATGGTGCGCATAATCGATGGGCCTTGGGGTCTATGACAGACAGTAAATTTTTTGAAGTCATGAGGAAGTTGGAAGTCTTCGCCAAGTGGGAGCTTGTTGAGAATTTGTGTCCCAACTTCCAATTTGAAGCCTCAAAATTCAAGACTTGGCGAAAAATTGATGTTCTCAGCCTTTACCGCCATACCATAGGCAGTGGGTCCTCTCACCACAGTGTCCGCAGTGAGACCGCCAGCAGTGGTTTTGGCAGTTATCACCCCACCATGGGCGGTGAGTTCACTCACCGCGATGGTCGCGGTAAGACCGCCAGCGATCTGGTCAGCGGTCACCGCCCTACCGCATGGTGGCTTGGCAACCTCCGCGGTAGCGTGATTTGACCACCAGCGGTCCCTCTAACTACTTACCACCATACCGTGGTCGAGTCGATCGGACTCAGCGATAGTGTGGTAGATGGCGAGGTGAGCTCAGACGAGCTCACCGCCATACCGTGACTAAGTCATGTGGACTCAGCGGTAGCGCGGTGGAGACAAGGAAAGCTCGAACTGGGTTTGACCAAGTTGGACTCAAAGTCTTAGAGCAACAGTGAATGGCAGATGGACACGTGGCAGGTTGACAGCAGTATAATTGGTCAAATGCCAAAAATTGTAAAGGCAGTTATTACAGGCCAATTTCAGGTGATGACAGGAACCCGATTTGGGTGGTGAAATAAATGTCTGGGCGGCCCGATGCAAAAGAAGATCAGATCAGATCAAATCAACCGCTTGATTGATCGATGCATGAAACTGAAGTCAGTGATTGGTTGGAACATTGAATGTGATGTATGACTTTGTCAGTCGAATACAATATTTTATGAAAACCAAAAGGTGACAATTTTGGTATGTAAGTCGAGAGCAAGTAAATGCATGTGAGGTGTGAATTCATTGTATACTTTGAATGTTCATTATTGTAACAGTGAGTTAGATAACTTGAAGCTGTTGTGAGTTGATCAGAGAGGAAGGACTGATATTGTATGTAATCGATTATTACTGTAATACAATTGTTCTTGCTTGGTGTGGTGGTTTTTTACCTGAAAAGGTTTTCCCACGTAAATACTGTGTTATCTATGAATGCTCATAATCTATTATCTCTTTTATGTTGTATGTTTTTCTTCTCAAGTAGTTTTAAGAATCTATAAGAATCAGTTTTTTCTTCTCTCCCCTACTATATTAGTGTTAAGGGAATGTATTATGCACTGTTGGGTCATTAGATCCACCCTCGTTTTCCCTTCAAAATTTAGCACCACAAAACAACAAATAAAAAAAGAAAACCAAAATTTAAAAGCTCTTACATCAGACTCCCTAGGAGACAAAAGAAAGCATGTTCTCCTACACATGAGATCTCCAGCCAAAAATCACCTTCATTATTTTCTTTCACATTTTCCAACATTGTTCTAGAACAACAGTCATGTGCTCAACCTATTTTTGTTTATTTTTCTTTCTTTTTTTTTATCTTCTCCTTCTGATATATTTCTCATTTACAAGCCTCCACATATCCATCTCATATTCATAAATTTCATTCAAAGCCTCAAAAGTGTCATCTTCAAAACTAGTTTTCTTATACCTTTTACCTTGCTTTGCCCATGTTTCTTTTCCTCAAACACTGTTGGATGCTCTTGGCATTTATCCTCTTTCTCATCCTTTATCATGACTCCTTGTTTGTGGGGTTGGTTTTCTTCTTCATGTCTCCAACTCTTGAGCATTGTCTTCTCATCAACACAATTGTTTTTTGTTGCTTGCTCTACCACCCATGCTTTGTTATTGGACTATTGTCCCTTCATTACTACACTTGTACCTCTTAATCCTTTCTCTACTTTCAACCTCAAATCATCTTCTCTAGGCCTCCTTGCTAGTCAATTATTCCTAAATTCTCATTTTCACTTATCCCTCAACACATTTCTCTCACTTTGCAACTTCTTGTTAGTACAATAATCTTCAAAAGCAACTTCTTCTCTACATTTTTGTTGTACCCCAAATTAAAATTTTCGCTACACTTAAGCATTTTGAAGAATTGTGTTGAAATACTGTTAAATCTGTCAGAAAATGTCAAAATGGGGGTCTGCATGTCTTGCATGGGGGTCATTAACTTGAAATTTTCAAAATCTAACAATCTGGGTCGGTCCAAAAAGATCAAACCTACAATACCCAGATTTCAGTTTTTCACCCCTAAATTTTAGGAAAATTTCTATTTTTAGCAGTTTTCTAAAAATAAAAACTTTTTCTAGGTTTTTATGGGTTTCTTACCAAATGGATACTTGTAAAATTTTCTAAAAATAGAAAATGTTTCCGTTAGGGTTAAGACTGATTTTGATTGGCTTAAAATACTTCATCACCAGACTGGTGCAGTCAGAATCACAAAAAGGTCAGTTTTACTCTACTGGGTCTATTTTGCTTTTTCAGAAGCTGCTTTGAAGATCCAAGATCATTCATGGAAGTCAGTCAACCGCCAGGTGTCAGAATCAAGAGTTTGAGCATCAAACAAAGACTATTGATGACCAATGTGCACGAGAAACGAAGAACAAGCTGAAGAAGTTAAAAAATGAAAAAAGTCAAATTTTATCTAAGTCTGGAGATTTCAGGCGCCCCTGTCAAGAAGAGGCACCCATGTTTCAATGCCTTAGAAAAAATTTCATTTTGGCAGCCAAAGGCAATGGAAACACTTGTTACGAGGTAAAATTGAAAAATTGATGAAATTTTCTAACACTGCCAGCCATGGGCGCCCCTGAAGGAGAAAAGCGCCCAACTTTTCAAGAGGTCAAAAGTCAAAATCAAGGTTTCTGTCTCCAGGTCAATGTTGCTCAGAATCATCCCAGCCCCGTAATGAATCAGTTGGCATGCTCATCAGATCATCCAGTCACTGGCAAATTCAAGACGAACAGGAGCCATGGAGAGATATTTTAAAACTCTGAAGATGAAGAAAACGAAATAAAATCCAAGTCTGGATAAGATGGGCACCATACCTCAAGAAGGGCGCCCAAACTTTTGAGATAGCAGATGGTCAAATTTGTCGAAGACTTCTCCAACATGACTTTGTCAGACTAGATCCAGCTCTCCAATGAATCTGTCAGCTCGTCCGTCAGAGTCAGCAATCATCATATATCGCCAGGCAAACAGAAGAGAAAAAGTGTGAGAAATGGCAAAAAGTGGAAAGCAACAGTGAAAATTTAAAAAAATAAAATAAACTAACACTGGAAGCTATGGGCGCCCCTAAAGGAGAAGGGCGCCTAGGGTTTAAGGCCACCAGAAGTCAGTTTCTGGAAATGAGTGATCCAAAAGACCCCTTCTAGATTCATCTCAGTTGTCCAATGAACTCAATAGCCAGTGAATTTGACAAGCACAACACCCGGAATAGTGAAATTATCTGAAGGTCAGAAGACGAGCATAAAGATTGAAGATCATGAAAATGGCTAACACTGGGAGAAATAGGCACCCTTATCAAGGATAAGCACCTGACGTTTCGAAGGGATAAATGAAGCTTTTAGCTGATGACGTCTCCAAAACAAAGTTGTTAGATATGATCAGGCTCTGCAATGGAAGAATCAGTTCGTTCATCAGATAAATCTAAAGACCAGGAGACAGAGCTGAAGCAGGGTCAGAAAGTGAGCAAAAATTGAAAATGATAGAAATTTGGCTAAGTCTGGGAAGACTGGGTGCCATACCTCAAGAAGGGCACCCATTCCTTCATGCCTTAGTTTATTTTTCGAAAGTCTCAAAATTTTCAAAGAGAAGAGAAATATGCCTTTACTCCAGGCATGAATTAGGTTTAGGGTTTCTTCAAGATTAGGGTTTGAGAAGCTGTTTTCAAAGCAAAAACTTATTTAAGGACACCTCTATGTATTATTTTTCATATTTTCTTGCAAGTGCCTTCAAAGAGAAACAGAGCAGCAGCTTCAAACCTATGTTTTTCAAGATTCAAGAACCCTAACTCACTAGTTTCTCATAAATTTTCAGATCAACAATCAAAGAAGACCTCCTCTTTCATATTTTCTCATCAAGAACATCAAATTTGTGAAGAGGAAGGCCTATATTATCAAATTTCAGCAAGCTGATCCATTTTTGTTCTATCTTCTGGACAAATTGTTGAAGATTTCTCGCTAAGTTGCAGCAACTGCTTTTATTTTGCATGTCAGGGAAAACTTCATATTCATCCATTTCTAGTCTTCTGGGTCTATGCTAAACCTTCTTCTGGACAAAACCCATACCTCAGCTTTTTCAGAGAAACTAAAAGTTGTTGCTTTTTTAGTCAGAAGCTGGGGTTTTCAAAATCTAATCTACTGGGTCCATTCAGATTATGCTCAAGAACAATACCCAGATGACAACTTTTTTCTGCTTTTTGGGGGAAAATTAGGGTTTGATGCTTTTTCAGTCTCCACTTCATATTTTCAAAAATGAACGATCTGGGTTGGCTTGTAACGAAATTCTAGTCAAAACCCATATCTCAGAATAAATCTCAAAAATTTGTCCGTTGGAAGAAGAAAAATCAGCAAGCTAAATTTAAAAAGTTTGCCAAAATTTGTTTGAACCTAGGCGTGTTTACTATCAATCTTCAAATCTTTCAGAATGGAATACACTCTTGCAGAATTCAAGACCAAATCAGTGCTTTACCATGATTTTATTGAAACAGCCGAGATAGACTTGCATCACATCAAGCCAGTGTTCAATATACGTCCTTTAGAAGATGCAGGCAATACAACCATCAGACATCTTGGCCATTCAAGTCTTCTTGCAGCAGCATTCATACCTTTCTCAGAGTTCATAATTGCTTGCATCAAGCATTACAATCCAGCTACAAGGGAGATACAGTTAGTTGATGGGAGAATCATTTGCAACCTAAAACCAGACATGATTGAGAAATGCTTCTCCATTCCACCATGGCCTGGAAGCGTCACCATCAACGTAGAAGAATGTGAAAGGATATGGGAAGAACATCAGGATAAATACAGCAAGAAGATTGCACATAGGTGGCTGAAAGAGAAACATTCTACATTGCCAAAGGATGTTGGAAGAGGACAATTCAAAGATGAATTTTCCATCATAATAACCCTACTCAATTGGGTTACAGGTCAAGCAAATGCAACAAGGTTTCAGCCTTGGATGTTCTACGTGATACCTCATATAATGAAAAAGACAGAGTTCTATGACTGGCCTACATTGATCAGTGATTGCTTAAATCATCAGATAACTGAGTACTTTCATAGACATGCATTTCACATGGTCTCCTACCTAGTCTATTTGGTTGCCTATCAAGGTAAATTCAAAGGGTTAAACACAGAGGGTTCTTTAAACGTTCAACATGTCTACAACTACTATACTCAGTTGGAATTCACTGTTGCATCACGTCATTACAAAAGGGTGAATGAAGCATTCTTGATTTATATAGTGCGGGACCTGGACAATGAGCTACATGTTCGCATCTCATCCATGGTCAGGGCTGCAATATCAAAATGGGCAGATTGGTTTATTCAGTTTTCCACTTTCACTTACCTAAGGGTGTGCGGTTATTCAAGGGCTCCACTTATGTTACCAAGGTATCCATCAGATGAGGTAGTATGCATGGAATTCTTCAAGCAGATTTCAAATGTTCACACCCGTCTGCGTAACAAAAAGAAACCAGCCTTCAGCTTTCCTTTCGCTTTAGGCATTTACACATGTAGATCATCTGCAGAAGCTAAACTAATGAGTAACGAGTTAGAAAAATTTGGTCTCAAGCCTTTCAGCGAGAGACGATTATATGATCCCCATGGCTTCTATGCATCTAGACTTGGTCAGAACTATGCTCATATGCCCGCACTTGAAGACTTTTGGGCTAATTGCAAAGACGAGTATGAGGTGCGAAGGCGAAGTCATAGTAGGTTAACCCTTCATCAAATGAAAGATTGCTTATCATAAGATATTGAAGGTTTGTCAGATGATGATGGGGATGTAATTCTTCCAACCTACACTAGAAATAAGGTTGAGCAGCAACCTCTTCCACAGGTCAACTGGGCTCATAAAGAATGTATTACAGTGGAAGAAAGGAAAAGACAATTGGTAGAGTACAGTAAGACTTTCTTGATTCTAAAGAGAAGGGAGTCTATTCCAGTAGCAGAGCCGCCAAAGAAACATTCATCTCTTCCCTCTTCTTCAAGAGTGCAACCAAAGAAAAAAGAAAAAGTTCAGTCTCAAGAGGTCACAAAAGGCAATAGATCAGCAAAGAGTGCCAAAAGGAGGTTGGATTATACAGGGATTGTTATACAAGAGCATCCTACAGCTGAAACAAAAGTTCCTCCATCGGAGCCCATACTTCAAGAAGAAGTACAACATGATGAACCTTTGATACAAGAAACTCTACCATCTCCTAGGTCTTTGCCAATTCACATTGATTTGGAAGACGAGGAGATAGAGGCCAATGTTACAATTATTCCTCCCTTGGATGTTAATAGAAATACCACATCTTGGCTTGAGAGCTCCTTGGGAAGGACAAGAAGAAGGCCTTTGTATCAGGTGAATGTTGATGACCTTAGCATATACCAGGAAGCACCCAAGAAGAAGGCCAAGAAACAAATGCATTTTGAGAGGAATCTCGAGGGTGAAATGGTCATGGAGACAACTACGCCTCTTGAAGAAAAAATTAGAGATGAGGTGGATGTTGACGATTTTATCATGGTCAAAGCAAACCTTGGTAAAAGTATTCGACATGTTGATATAAGTTTGTTTAAGATGGTGACAGAAAAAATTCAAGAAAGAGTGCAAAAGGATGGAGAAGACAAGGCAACCCTCAAGGCTGAAAATCGTCAACTCCGATTATGTATGTCAAATCTTATCCAAGGCACCTCACAAACAACTCAGTTGCTGCCTCAAGTCTTAGAAACACCAGCTGATCAGCAACAATTAAGGCAGTTAGTTATTTGTGGTAAACAAACTAATGAGTGGGTTGAAGAGATCATCAACAGAGGAAAAGAGGTCCTAACACAAGTCTTCTAGTTGAGATACAAGGCTCATGATTTATGTCAAGGTATCCAGGATTTTGAACAGCTGATAGCCGAGTTCAAGCCCATGCACGAAATCATAATTGCATATTTAGAGATGGCTTATGGCTCTACAATGGTAAGAGAACATAAAAGACAAATCCTAGAGTGGAAAGAAAGTCATCTTTTCAAGGTGAATACATATGTCAGAATATCTGAGGAGTTTGTAGCGTATAAACAAAGAGTTGTTGATACTCTTAGGTTCGTCAGAGAAGTAGTTGCAGCAATTCCTTGTCAGTATTTCCTTGAGGATGGTTCCTACATTGGGCTTGACGTAGTCCAAGCTGAGTTTCAGAGCATATTGCATGGCAGCGAAGGCAGTGTTGGGAGAATGATGATGATTTCCATGATGTTAGCAAGGTTCGAGAAAGCGGCCAATGAGAGTGAAGATTTCTTGAAATCAATTACAGATGGCGAAGAAATCTTGGAAAAGCGGCATTTTGCTATTAATAGCATCAACACTCCTACTTCAGATGAAGTTGCCCGCTTTTTAGCGGATTTGATCGAGCTTTAAATCTACTTTCTTCTAGAAGCATCTTCCACACTTTCTTTCTATTCTTGTCTCAAATCTTTTCCATTCTTTGAGGATAGAAAGAAAATATTGTAACAAGTTGTCACGAGTTGGCACTTTCCTTTTTAAAAGCTTTCTAGGGTTTAGATGTTTTAATCTCTTCTAGATTTAGAAATAAAGCTTGCATTTTGGCAAGCAGTAGTTGTAAAAGCAAGGAGATTTTAGGGCTTCCTACTCCTCTGCTTAGTTATAAATAAGAGCAGTGTTTGCTCATTTTAGTTTAACCGTGCTTGTGATAACAAGACATAAGTGTTTTTAGTACCTTCTCTTTGTTATCGTCTAGTGTTGTTCACTTTGTGTAAGGAGCAAGTTTGCATGCCTCTTTAGCTACAAATACTTGTTTAGTGCATGTGTTGTGTTGATTACAATTAGGTTGATCACATGTTGTAAGCGTGTTGCTACGACTTGCTCTCTCGAAGTTGTAATCCTTGTTCCAAAAACTTGAGTAAATAAAATCTTGAGCGCGCTTTGTCTACCTTGATATAAATATCTCAAATTTCCATCTCTTTGTTTTGTGTTAGAAGTATGAGTAAATAAAATCTTGAGTGTGCTTTGTCTGCCTTGAAATAAAAGTCTCATATTTCCATACTACTTTTATGATCTCTTTTTTAGCTTGCCTTAAAATGTATGTTGAAGAATAGTTTGTTTAAGTATCTCTGTCAGAAATCAAACTCGTCCATTTCTAAACTCTCTTGCTCTGCATTTACTTGAGACGATAGAAACGTTTTAAGCATAGGTTAAGTTGTAGTTGTCTAGTTTCATTAAAGGGAAAACCTCAGCCGCAACATCTAGTGTTCTATAACCTTGTGTTCTCGCAGCTGAACCAAAAAGATAGGCGTAATTAAGTTTAGATTACTTTTCTTTATGCAACTCAGCAAAAGAGGGAGCTTCCCCTCCTAATTTGAAGAGTAGTTTACTGCACATAGTTGTATGTTTCTAGAATGCATTCCAGCGGTGTGATTTGAAACGCCAACAATTTTAACGGCTTCCCTTCAACAACCTATTTCCTTTGCAAGCTTGGAATTATGTACCCATGTTTAACCAAATTCCTTCCCTCCTTTTCTCTTTCTCATCCACATTCTTTCTTCTATTTGAATGATCAAAACTAACATTCTTAATTCCACCCGCATAACCAAAATCAGTATTACAACTTCCTTTTACCTATTGTCTCAAATTATTTTAACCATTATCTTCCTTGCCTTCCAACTTATCCTCTTCATAGGCATCTTTCCCTGAGTCTGCACATATTTTAAAACATCATACGCCTCTGGAGTTTCTTCCTCATATCCTTCATCAAACTGCAAAACTTCATTATCATCCTTTTCTTCTTTCTCGGGTACCTTGTCATGTACCACTACTATCATCTTTCCTTGGCATAGTGCTGCAACTAATCTCTTCTCTTTCTCATCTTCATCTCCAATTACGGGTGCCTTTCTTGCCCCTTCTCTTATCATCTTCAAGACTTGGTTCTCAACCATCTTCTTACTTGTATTCACATTCTCAAACATGACATTAGAAAATAAATCAAGATACCAAGATGTCTCATTAATTTCCTCCTTTATGGACACTTTCCTCTCCTCTTTCACTGGGAGATATTTCTCATCTTCATCCATCTCCTTGTCAAATTTTGGATTTTCAAAGTCCATTTTTTGAACTTTTTCATCTTCATTTCTTGCACACAAAACATCACTTGTAAACCTATCATCACAAAAAGAACAATGGGACTTCACTTCACCCATTTTCTATTTTTATTTTTCTTTCTTATCTACATCTTTTTTCTAAACCCATCTTTAAGGGCATCCATTCTTGCTTCGATTTTCTTCAACTCTTCATAGAGACTTCTATTTTGTTTTTCTTCCCAATATTGTTCCATAGTTTCCCACACAACTGTCTTCTTCAAGACAATCTTCTTTCTCTTTGTCAAATATATCTTGCTCATTGTTGCAACAAAATCTCCCACCTTCAACAACTACCCTCTACCAACAAGGACTCTAGAAGATGTACCTCTCAAAACCCACTATACCCACTCTCTTCGTGGAGGAAGTTATACACCTTCTACCCAGTTTATCTCTGCTAGAGGATAGAAGTTAAAGACCCTTTCTCATGTCTGCAACAAAAAATTCTCATACCTCTAACAAACAAACTCTTTCACAACTCTCTCATACCTCATTCTTCAAACATACTTCTCACCATGCCAATGATCTTCTGACTTTGATACCAAATTGATGACCGACTAACCAAGTAAGAATCAAGTTCTTATCTTCATAATGCAAAGATTGACAATGCACCAGCAGAGGTCAAGATATAGATACTAATACTAATAATAGATGCCAATGCACTACCAACATAAACATGGAATCTCACATTATTTATGCACTCAATCAATTAAGAATCCAAAACAAGACTCAAGCTTTATAAGGCTTAGATTAAGTAATCTAAGTTTATTAACAACACAACTTTGGGACCAAAAGTCCAACTCAATGCCTCCTTGTCACATTCTAGACTTGATGAATGCACAATGCAACACTAAGGTAGCACACAAGAAAATAAAGAAATGTTTGTGCAACAACGAACCACTCACATTAACACCTAAATTTTGCATTTCTATCAATATTCACCAATGCACAAGCTTCGACATTTGATTCATTGTCCACATTGAACAAATTACAAAATGTTGCCAGGTGTCAAACAATAATCATCACAATGAACATATTACAATCAGTCAACAATCATCTCAATGGACATATTACAAACATTCCCCACATATGTTTCCAGGTGTCAAACTACAAAGAATTTGTTCTTTATTCATGAAACCAAGCTTTCCCTATAGGCATAAACTCCCAATCACCGATTATTTTTATTGCTCAGCTTTATTTTCCCCAAATAACCACCCTCCTTTATTGCCAGCTGCCTGCTTTTAGTTTTGTCGACCCACCTATATTTTTCTTGCACAAACAACAACTATCTTTTTATTCCAACTTATTCTTGTAACTGAATTTACACTCACTCATGCTCTTCTGACTACGGTTATATCAATGGTTTGATTTTTAAATGCATACAAATATGCCTTCCCCCCATTCGATGCTCTTCAAAATCTATCATTTTCCTTTCAAATGCCCCTCATAATTACTTTACTTTCCCACGATGCACTTTCTTGATCTCTGGTTTCCATGCAAAACTACGTTAAAATTTTCTCAAAACTGACTTAAATCTGCTTTATCCTCCTTTCCACGCGGGTATGCTACTAAAATTTAGCACCACAAAACAACAAATAAAAAAAGAAAACCAAAATTTAAAATCTCTTGCATCATGAAAGGAGATTCAGTTGAAATGAACACAAATTTTTCATTTCATATGGATTGGAGTTGTTTAATGAAATCAATTTCATTTTTGAAGAAGTTTTTTCCAAAATACAGAGGAAGAGAATAGAGGGTGTAGCATACCTCCAGGAAGGGGTTTCTGATGGCGTTGTTGCAGATTGGAGGTTGTTGACAGAGGCATAAACATCATCAATAGTTGTAGATTGAAGGGTGGAGTTTGTGGGGAGTAATTGTTGTTGTAGGTGCCGGAGAGAAGCTTTATTACAAAGATTTGATTTGTTAATGGCAAATCATTTTATTTGTGTTTACCAATAAATTTTGTAAGGGCTTGTTGCAACCCATAATCCTTTATGGATTGATTGTAATTCATTGCAAGTTTAATCAAATCTGAGATAGATGGTTGCATGTTGCAAACCAGAGCTTCATTCTTGTTGCAAGTAATCTATTTTCTCTGTGAAGGGTGTTTATTTTTCAATATTGTGTGAGCTTTGAAATTTATTTTCAATTGAATAATCTAATTTAATTAGCTCCATACATTAGTGGTATCAAGGCAACAAGATCTTGAATGTGTAACAGACTGCCAAAGAGAGGTTGTTGCACTAAGATTGTGTTGTGGGTGTTGGAGAAAATGTATGCAAGAGGAGCCCATTGTGGCAGAGGAAGAGGAAGAGGGGATAATTTTCTCCATGATAATGATTTTAGAGCCTTAAGAAGGTAGGTTGAAACTTTACAAAATGAGATAAGGAGAGGATTTGCAATAATGAGAGACCTAGTAAATAATGATGAAGATGAAAGCACAAAGAATGCTAATTTAGATACTGAGCAAAAGAGAGGAAATTGCAGTAGTTGTAAATGACCCACTACTGAAAGCTTTAACAAAAATGGGAAAGAGACCAAAAATGGAGGTGCCTACATTTAATGGAAGTCTAAATCTAGAGGAATTGATAGATTGGCTTAATGAAATTGAAGAGTATTTTGAATTTTAAGAGATATAAGATCTTGATAGAGTGAAATTTTCCAAGACAAAGCTAAAAGGACATGCCTCAATATGGTGGAGAGAGGTCAAATTAGAAAGGGGGAGAAGAGGAAAAGATAAAATTACAAAATGGGATAAAATGGTGGAAGATTGAAAAGACAATTTATTCTTGTAGACTATGAATTGGACTTGTTCAAGAGAATGCGAGGTTTCAAGCAAGGAAACGAGACTGTAAAAGAATACACTGAAGAATTCCATAGAATTCTTATAAGGACTAGAAATTAAAAGGAAACCAAGGAAAAGGTTGCAAGATACATAAACGGGTTAAGATCAAGCATTCAAGAAGAGATGGAACTTCTCAGAGTTGTGACAATGGAAGATGCTTATCAAATAGCATTGAAGATAGAAGAAGGGATGAACAAGAGGTCTGAGAATAAACAAAAGGAAAATGATAGAGCTTATGTGTAGCAAACAGAGGATGAATAGTTGATTAGAGACATTAAGGATAGCAAGAATGAACGATGTGAAAGCTCAAGTAAGTCTCGTGATAAAAATTTAGAGGAAGAGGAAGATCAGGTAGAGGATTTGAAAGTGGAAATTACAAAATAAATTGTTTTAGGTGTGAGGAAGAGGGTCACAGAGCATATGACTATCCTCATGAAGAGGAAAGACCAAGAAGAAGAATTGAAAATCATAATAGAGCAACAAACATAAATGGAGAAGATGCACACTCAACACATTCCAAAGAAGCAGAAGATGGTGAAACTTTGATGGCAAGGAGAACCCTCTTGAATGAAGATGACAAATCAATTCAAAGGAGATGTTTGTTTAGGACAAGATGCAAGCGTGAAGGAAAAACATGTAATGCCATTATTGATAGTGGAAGCACACACAATCTTGTGTCTGATGAAATGGTAAGAAAATTGTAGCCAGGAAGGAAGAAGCATTTGAATCCATATCGGATAGCATGGGTACAAGATGATACGAATTTCTTGATTAGCAAACAATGTGAGGTAAAATTTAAGATAGTAGGCTATTATGATGAAGTTTTATGTGATATTCTTCCAATGAATGCTTGTCATATTCTTCTAGGAAGACCTTGGCAATTTGATAGGAAGGCGGTGCACGATGGTTATGCCAACACATACGCATTGACGAAGGATGGGGTGAAATGCAAATTCAAGCCATTGAAAGAAGAAATGGGTAAGGTTTGTAGCAATGCAAGGTCTTGTTTGGTTGATGAAATCAAAATTTTAGATGGTTTGAAGCATGAATATGTTAGCTTTGTTAACATTAACTGTGATGAAGATGAGAAAGATTATTTGCTAATGTGATTGGGAGCAATTGAAAGAGAGTGGAATGAGAAAATTTCAGCTAATGCAAAGGTTGTAGCCAAAGGTAGAGAGGTAATTTCAGATTTTCATACATGTTTGGATGATATTGAGAATGTAAAAGTAGAGTCAAAGGTTGCAGCAATAAATCATTTGGAAGTAGATGAGAGTGGTGAACAGACTAAGGTGAAAATAGAGTTTTCTTATGATTATTTGATTGGAAGTATTGAAGATGAAGATCCTTTGATAACATAGCTTGACTATTTTTACAAAATGTGGAGAATGAATCTATGGATTGTGGTACTAACACTAAATTGGATGTTGAAGTTCAAATTGCAGTATCAATATGTCTTTTTAAAGGCATAATAGGAGTGACAAACCACATTGCAAACCAGGAAAAGGAGGAAAAAGGTATAGTAGCAAGAGAGGTAATACATGATTTGTGTTTTACTAAAGAGGGAGCTATAAGTACATTTGATTATTCTAATTTTGATAAAGCACATTGGTGGGAAGTTAATTTTGATGCAAGTTTCTTGAAGAGCATAAAAAGAGGAAAGTTGAGAGTGGCTACTAATGTGAAGTTCCAAAATTAGTTGAGCGGGATATTTCTAGTTAGAAAATAAGAGAAATTGATCCAAGACAAACATAAAATTCACAAATTTTTATGAGGTTCACTCATGAAACATTTCTTTTCTACCATGGGTGTCTGATGCAAGAGCGTCCATGGCATATTGGTATCATGTGTCAACAAATGATGTTTGATTTTAATTTCAATTTTTGTTGTGAGTTGAATTTCATGTTTTGTCATGTGAAATTCAAATTTTGGAGTGCATTTGGATGTTGTGCCATGTTGAGATTTGAGTTTTGAAATTTGGAGTTAATTTGGAGAAAGCAAGATAGGTGGAGATAATGGAGAATATGTTTTAAAAGAAAAAATCCGGAAAAAGCAAGTGGGGGTGTGGGTTTCTTGGAGACCTCCAATCAGATTTGTAACTCCAATTTTAAATTCCAAGACTCCTAAAAAATAGGGAATCAAGAGGTGGGCACCCAAGTTTGAAAAGCTGATTTTTGCTTTCATTGAAAAAAACAAGAAAACCATTAAAGTGTTGTCATCCATTCACAATAGGTCTTGGGGTTTGAAAAGCATATTTTATTCAATGTTATTGACACAATTTAATTTAATTGGGGGGTTACAAGAGTTGGGTGTTGATTTTTGAAGGTGGAGTTGAAATGAAGGTTAAATTCAACTAAAATGAACACACATTTTCATTTAATGTGGATTGGAGTTGTTTAATGAAAATCAATTTCATTTTTGAAAAAGTTTTTTCCAAAATACAGAGGAAGAGAAGAGAGGGCATAGCATACCTCCAAGAAGGGGTTTCTGATGGTGTTGTTGTAGATTGGAGGTTGTTGACAAAGGCATAAACATCATCGGCAATTGCAGATTGAAGGGTGGAGATTGTGGAGAGTAATTGTTGGTGCAAGTGCTGGAGAGAAGCTTTGTTACAAAGCTTTGATTTGCTGATGGCAAATCATTTTATTTGTGTTTACTAGTAAATTTTGTAAGGGCTTGTTATAGTCCATAATCCTTTCTGGATTTTTTGTAATTCATTGCAAGTTTAATCAAATTTGAGATAGTTGGTTACAAGTTGCAAACCAGAGCTTCATTCCTATTGCAAGTAATCTATTTTCTCTATGAAGGGTGTTTATTCTTCAGTATTGTGTGAGCTTTAAAATTTTATTTTCAATTGAATAATCTAATTTAATTAGCTCCATACATTAATTACTTGAGTTTGAAGCTCTCATTTGATTCAATGAATCTTGTCACATCATCTCAAACAAAAACTCTAAAATTTATCTACTTCATTTTGATTAAAAATTCAAAATGAGTAAATACAAGAATAGTTGCAATGCAACTAAGAACTATTGTGCAACAACTAAGAACAATTGTTTAGTAACTAAGAAATGTTGTGCAAGCATAAGAACCTTTACACAACTAGAAACCTTTATGCAACCACTAGAAACTATTGTGCAACCACAAAATATTTATTTGCATGTTTTATTTATTTATTTTAGTGATGTAAGATCACTCGTGGATTCACAATGTCCCCTACATCAGACACACCAAGTAAGTGAAATGTACCATAAGGCCCTACTTTATTTACATTTTGTGAAATTTGAGGCTAAGATTTTATGTTCAACAACTTTGGATGTACTCATCCATTTTGCTTCTTCAATAACTTTATTTTTCCATTTCATTGAGTACTCATTATACTCCTTCCCTCTTGTCTTCTTAATCACTCCCGATCTTATCGTTAATTCTACCTCATCTCATTATATCTCAAGCTACAGTTGTATCCAACCTTCTAGTGATAAATATGAAACTATAATTTCCTTTTCACTTGTTTGTCCCTCATAATAAGGTTACAAATCTAATAAAAATATGCAACATATCTACTGCTTAGAAAAGTTCTTATAAGCATTTCTTGCAAATTTCCTCAAAACCTTACAATGCCCAATCTTCTTCTATCTCAATTAGATAAGTTCTAGTTGGGAACCTTTCATTCCTTAAATAAGTTAAAACTAGTTGTCCAACTGAAATTCTCACTTTTTTCTCTTGACATTTTCACGTTGTTTGTACTTCATCATCCTCTTCGTCATATCCTCTTTAATTCATGTAACTCATCCATATACTTAAACAAAATCCATTATTACCACATTTTGTCTTCCAAATTAGTTGTACTTATTAACTCATCTACCAATCCACAGTATTATTCATACACAATCTAAAAATGACTCTTTGTTATACTTCTATTAATCAACTTGTATATTGACTTAGCTTGTGCCAATGTAGTATCCCATAAACTTGGCTCATTTTCAACTAAACATATCATTTTTTGGAGGATTTTACTGACAACTTCTATCTTCCCTTTTTTTTTGTGTATGATAGGTTGAACTAAAACTTAACTTATTGTCCAACTTTTTCTACAAAGTATGCCAAAAATGACACAAAAAATTTGTCCATATTCAAGACAATCATGCCCTTTGGTTACCTAGAAATTTTTATTTTTCCTTTAAAGAATGAGTGACATCGCTTGGCTTCTTACAAGGTATAAAAAGCCATCTTCCAAAATCTATCTACAACAACAAAAATAATTCATTGCCTCTTTTGGCTCTTAGTAGCCCAAGAACAAAATCCATACTCAAATCTTACCATGGTCTTTCTAGTATGAGCAATAGTTGATAGAAACATGTAATCTAAGTTTTTTTGTTGGCATGTTGTTAAACTATACAACTTTGCACAACATTCTTCACATATACGCTCATCCTTGGCTAATAATAACTCACATAGCTACACCAATGGTTTGTCCACACAAAAATGTCTAGCTAAGCCTCTAGTATGCTTCTTCCTCACTAAATTCTCTCTTATTGAACCATGAGGTATGCACAAGCATTTCCCTTTGAACAACAAACCCTCTTGAATAAAATACTCTAACCACATAGTTCTATCAATGTTAGTTGGGTTCTCACATGCTACCAAGCTTCTCTAAAATCCATCACCTCTATTCTCATCTCTTGCAATAAAAGACATCTTCAACTCAATGCATTATCCTTTAAAAAACAAGTAACTTTAAAGAAACTCAACTCACTTCATATTCTTTTTGCTCAACTTACCTTGGTTTTTAATAAACTCTTATGCATGATGGTCCATGAATAAAATACATTCTTTTGCTAGCAAACAATGCCTTCACTTCTTCAATGCTTGAACAATCACATAAAACTTTGGTGATAGACCATTTTTTTTAGTTCAACTTCTCACTAAAGTACGCAAAGGGCTTACCTTTTTTACTCAAAACTCCACCAACCACAATCCCACTTGCATCATAGTCCACTTGAAACACTTTATTAAAGTGCAACAATGCAAGAACAAGTGGTTCTATCCCTTTCTCCTTCAAAAGGAAAAAGCTCTCCTCTACTCCAATTGTCCAATTGAATTCCATCCTACCACCTTTCATTGTCTATGATAGATGCACATATACCATTAAAGTCTTTGATATATTTCCTATAATAGCACACCAAATCATGGAAACTTCTTACCTCAAACACGTTCCTTGGTGATGACTACTCCATAATAGCTCTTACCTTTTCAAGATTGATCCACAAACTTTCTTGGGAAATCACAAAACTCAAATACACTAACTCCATAAAATTGCATTGTTTCAAATTGAACAACTTTTCATTCTTCAATCTTTGCAAAACTAGTATCTTGTGGATTAAGTGTTTCTCTTTACTTTTACTAAATATCAAGATATCATCCAAATAGACCATCACAAATTTACCAAGAAATGGCTTAGGCACTCCATTCATCAATCTCACGAATGTACTAGGTGCATTTGTCAATTCAAATGGCATAACTAGCCACTGATACAACTCATCATTTGTCTTGAATGTGGTTTTCCACTCAACCCCTTTTTTAATCTAGACTTGGTGATATCCACTCTTCAAATCAATCTTTGTGACATACTTAACTCCTCATAGGCAATCAATCAAAACAATCATCCATGGTAATGGAAAATTGTATTTTATTATCGTGTTGATGCTCATGAATTCATACACATACGCTATTCTCAATTTTTCTTTAGTGCTAGTAAAACTGGCAATCCACATGGGCTCAAACTCTCCCTTATCGAACCCTTATCTAACAACTATTGGACTTGCCTCATCTCCTCATTTTCATTGGTGCCATACTATACATGATCTTGTTTGATAAGCTTAATATACGAATTAAATCTATATGTTGGCTAATGGTTCTCATGAGTGGCACACATCCAATAATTCTTTTAAAAAGAATTCTTCACTTCATGTGGAATCTCTTCCAATTTATCTACTATTCCAACTTCTATAACTTAAAGAATGAAAGCAAAGCAAACTTTCTCTTTCGTCATCTTCCTTTTCTTGAGATTAAATGCATCTTCAAACTATTGTCCACTTCTTCCTATATGTCCTCCAATGGACTCAATGTATGGTTTCTTATCTTTAAATAAAGCAAATGAAATAAAGAATAAGAGGTAATAATAACTCAGCAACATTGGAATGCTCTCCGTAAGACCAAATACAATACTCCAAACAAGATTTCCTGCCCTTTCTATTACAACAATCATGAACACTGAGAAATACAAGGACAGACCTCACCATACAGCTCCCAATCAATAAAATTAAGACTCAAGCTTGCATGTACAATATAACCATAAACGTGGTATAAATAGACTTCCTTGCCATTCAAAAAATTTAAACGACGTCCAAAGAAGAAGAGGAAGTGAAAAAGAAGTCCGAAATTTGGATCGTCACCGGACCCATATGCCTATAGGGAACGAATTCGCCCCAAGAAGTGACCATGCATTTGATACGGTCATGACAGGTTCATTGTGGTATTTGACGACTTTGTTGTGACAGTTGTACTTTTTCTGCCTAATACAAACTGGTGATTTCACCAAAATGGACAAAAGACTTTGTTCTAAAGATTTTCACGCACGCCAAAGCCTGCACATGGTGACCCCATACCTTCTTGAACATTTTTCAGTATACATGAAATTTTCGTTTTTCCCAAACATGCCAATGAGCATAAAATTGAATCCATTTTCAGATCATGAGTGACATCTATTTCAAATATCATTTTAGCCAATTCAATGCCATTGTGATAGTTTAATGAATGTCCATAATATTAAAATGATTGATAGAAGTAACTTTCTATTGTCTTTGGTTGCTATTACTAATTACTCCAAGTCAAGTCATTAATAGCAAGGAAGTCTAAATTTATTTACTAAAACTTTGCCTTTCACTAAACCTTTTATATAATTTCAGTCCTTAGTTTAGCTTTTCACATCACAAAATTATTTTTTTTCAGAAATTTGCATATTGATTTATGTTTTAGATATATGTACATGGTGTAATCTGTTTATACTTGCCTTGTCTCTTTAGAATGTCATAGTTCCGCCACAGTTTAGGTTCCATGTAAACATCAAATACTCTCCTATATTAAAAATAAATCAACTCTGCGACGTGACCAAAGACCTTCATGAAGAATCATAATAAAACAAAAATAGTTATGCTTTATAATTTTTACCCTGGAATGCTTCACGTAGGATCAAATAACATTTATCAATGCAAGATGTGAATAAAGAATTATAGCTCTTACTGTTACAACTTATAAGCCATCGATGACCTACCCCTCAAATAATTGTATGGTATTGTATAATGGTTTTGACAATTGATAACTTGCCTTTCATTACATGTGATCCCGAGGTTTGATAGCCAAGCAATCACTTAATATTCTTACTGATATTATAAGCAAGCTTACTGCCTCGTAGAAATGGCACCCACCGACTTTTGGCTCACTTCTTCAGCATTCTTATTACATCTCCAATAAGATGCAAAGATCCCGTCACAAGAACCTGTAATAAACAAATGATATCGAAGGATAAGAAATCGCAAATCTATACGATTTTTATAAAAAGCTAGCTCTGAATTTAAATTGTTCAATAATAATTCATAAATTTAACATTATAATTTTCAATACATATTATCGGCATAAATGTTATGTTTTTGTTAGCCGTTTATATTTAGCCATCCCTAATCTCCTGCGCAGCTGGGGTCCCATAGAGATCTAGAGGAGAAGCTCTCTATTATCCTGATGATGGATCACGGAGTGTGATGTTGATGAAAAAAAAACTTTAACACAATCAAAACCAGAAGCAATATTTACAAGCCCTTTACATGTCAATGTATAAATATTTATTTTTAATAATAAAATAAATGTAAATATATGAAATATAAATGAAACCATTTTTTGTTTTCATCTCACATTGTATTTCTTCCAAAACGCATTTAAAAATAAAAATAAAAACTTTTATAATACATTTGAACCATCAAAGCAAAAGAAAATAAATGGATAAATAAATTTGCTTTTAATTGTTTATATTTACCCAAGTTCACTATGGTCACCGCCTATTCAAATAGAAGGAAAAAACAATAAAAAAATATAAAGTCAAATGAAAAAAGATAGTAGAAAAAAGTTTCAAGGTTGTCCTGAGTAAAATGATAGTATAATTAAATTAAGTTTTTCTTTGTTTATTAATTATTTACAATAAATTTTTCCTAATGCTTGCTGTAAGAGAAGATATTTTGGCTGCCCCCATTCGATTTATGATTTATGTATTACATCGTGTTTTTGTTAGCAGTTTATAGCTTTATATTGTACACAAGATAGGTAATTAGGTAGTTTTGGGTAGTTGATGAAAAATTGCTAATATGCATAAATCAATCTATCATACAATGGAATAGCAATCACTACATTTGGAACTAACAAGTTTTTGAGAGGGATGTGCATATATCATTTGGAAATATGAGAAACGTATCTAAGATGACGGTTCTTGCCAAAAGAGTGTTATCCAGAAAGAATTTGGAAATGCACCTATAAAATGCATAATGTATGGATTGCATGCTACGTACCAGTAATTTTACCCAGTAAAACACTGAAAATATAACATGCGTACACATTTGAGCTTCCTCATAAAAGTATACATCTTCAACCAAAAGTAATTATTTAGCTTTAAATACACATGGATTTACCTGCAATCGCACAGAACGGTTTTGCTGAACACATTCTCTGAGCCACTTGATTGTCGTTGGAAGTGAAGGCATGACAGCACTGAACACATTATCCTTATTATTGGGAGAGCTTTCTTGTGAAGATTCGTCGAGAAAAAAATCATAAGATGGTGGCATTTGTGGCAGTTCTGACTCTGTCCTATCATTGATCTCTGTTATCATTGGTGTGCACAGAAACATGCAACAGTCCAAAGGCATTAAGCAATGTAGACTTGGGAAATCAAACGTCAGTTAACATTGTATCAACATGATAGTAAAGTTTGGTCATCCTCAATGCCCAAAACCATGCATGTGTCCGTGGAAGATACAAATTACTTCAAATAATAAGATTAAAATTTGCACTCAGCTGAGAATCGAATGTATTTCAAACTTAATGTAATTTTATCTTGTTTGCATTGCCCTTTAAAACTGCTAATTTTATTGCAAACAAATCGCACAATAATACATCGAAAAGAAAATATTACCTTTGCCTCTGTTGATTAGATTTTCCCATGTTCTTTGTAGAACTAACTGCCACGAAAGGTTGACTTTTGGAGAATCATTCGCTGCAGGTGTCAAACTGCACCCAACTTGAGTAAATGATAATTGGTTTGGCACAAAAAAAGCTCCATGGAAATGTACTCCTATAAGCACCACCAAAAGGTAATGATTAACAGTGTAATTCTGTATTCAAATGAATACAACCTATGGCATAAGCAAAATTGACTTTTAATGATATCAAGTTTCCACAATCCATAATGTTCTTTTCGCAATGATTTATGGATTTGATTGTGTGAGTTTTTCATCAACGTTTCAGACCACACTCCATGATCCATCATCAGGATGAGAACAAAGAGCCGAAGTAGAAAAATACGTTGATGGATCACGGAGTGTGATCTGAAACGTTGATGAAAAAACTCACACAATCAAATCCAGAAATCATTGCAAAAAGAAAATTGACTTTGCTCAATGTAATGACAAATAACGACAGTTAAAGATTAAATTGTTTGTAATAGAACTCCAAGGAACAAATTGGATATATCCTAAAATCTTTTGACACACTGTTAATTTGAAAGTAGTCAAGCATCATAAAATAGTTGGATATAGTTTTCACTCAAAGACATCTAAAACATGTCAGAAGGATTGTTAATAAAGGCTTAAGAAAGACAGACTGATCTTTAAACTTATTTAACAAAACAGCTTTACCTTGGTATGACAAATGTTTAATTAGTGTTTAACATTCCAATCAATGAGAGAAATAATTTATCAGCACCTCATTCTTTTCCTTTACTATATGATCTAAATCCCAACAGATATCTAGGAGAGAATTACAGGCTCCCCTATTTACAGTTTACATTGGCAGAAGATTTTGAAGCAGATAATTAAATTTCATAATGCACAAAAGAAAAGAAACAAACGATAAATTCAAGAATTGTGATTTATTGTAATGTCCCCACTCTAGTCAGTTTCAGGAGCAATTGAGTTAGCCTATTTCTTGGACCCTTGTAGGCTGACAGGATCTGGTTAGGGGGTCAGTGACCGTTTTTGGTGGGTATTGCCATTCCCACCCCTTCACTTCAGTATTGGATTCAGTACAGGCATTGGCAGTTCAGTGTTCGTCAGCTTCTGACGGCACGGAGAAATACTGAGTTTGGAGGGAGTTATGAATATTTATGTGGTTTAAGTTAATTATTTAACTTATTGGTTTATTATTATAAAATGAAATGCCACTTTAATATTTTATAAAGTGATAAATTAAATCACTTAAGTGAAAAAGCACGTCCAAGGTATTTAAATTCACTTAAGCCATTTATTTGGGCGCCCAACTATGGAAAAGGTATTAAATACATTTTAAATGTATTTTAAAGCAAAAGTGGCGTCACTTCTTGAAAGTTGTGCCTTTTGAGGAGATATAAGGCAAAAGGGTTGCAAGTCGACCTCACTTATGATTATTTGACATTGCAATTTTTATCTTCTCTGTGTTTTTGTCTGAGGACAAGGGTTTCAGGAAAATCTTCATTGGAGAGCGACAATTCTTCATTGAGTCTGTGATTGTGAGGCTGTGAGATACCAGTTGAATGATTACCATTGTGGGAGCTTCATTCAGAAGTTCATCTATGCTTCATCTGAATTTATCTATGCATATTTTCCCAGCTTTCAATAACAGGGAAGAGCTTCATACTTGAGTCACCATTCTTTCCTTCTAGTTAGCTCCAACTCATTGCAGAGGTTGAGGCCGTACCATTTCTTGCAGTATGCCGTACTTTCCTTGCAAAAGGTGTGATCTCCTCGGAAAGGCGTGTGAGGCTAGAGGAAAAAATGCCTCTCTTTCTGATTGTTTCCTTGCTCCATCATTGGCGTCCTACCTTCTCAGCACCATTTCCTCAACTACCGCATGGGAGAAAGTAGATCTGAGGTCTAGGCATTGCATTTTGACAGTTCCAACACATCTTGCCTGGTATGCACTGATCCATCTTATTTAAATATTCTGGAGGTTTCCAGGTATGTTGTTTGTATGTAATCTCTTTGTATAAATTGCCAGATCTCCAATAGCATTGCAGTTGTTCCAGAATTTCTTGTATGTTCAGTTTATTTCCATTTATATGCTTGGTGCCCCTTCTACTTCTGTCTAGAATTCTTCTTAATAAAAAACAAACACAAAAAAAAAAGCATAAAATAACAGGGATTGAGTTGGAGCCAGTTGGGCTCATCACATTTATTAACTGACAATAGCCCAGTACAAAAGAACCAGTACACAATTCCTGTGAAATAGATAAGTGGAATTACTTGAAAACAAATAAATTTACGGTGCTATATATGCCTACATAATATCAGGTACATGAGCATGATGACAAAGGGCTACACATGGTGCAGGTATGGAATACCCGGAGCAGACCCCCAAAACTTGGGTAAGTGGATGCATTACCAGAAAAGAACTTGAAGGGAGGATGTGGGCATGGCATTGAATACATGGGAAACACACTCTAAAGATAGGTTGTCTCACTCAAATGCACTAATCATGTCACTGGGTGCAGGTGCATCCAAACCCACACACTGGGAGTGGATGTAAGTGTGGCTCAGAATCATCCTGAAAAGTTGAAAGCTATTTGATCCACATAGTTATTGGCACATTCTCTCTAGATTATAATTTATGCCTGAATCCTATTTTTGTAGCAATTAACTTCATCTTAAAGATATTAAAAAAATGTTAAAGCCAGTATGGAGATCCCATCTGAAATACAATACCATGTAGAGCACATGTATCAACAAGACGAGGAAGAAGTAGTTGTGGGTCCCTCTCAGCCATACAATTAAATATTAGGATCTGCAAGCAAAGAATATGATAGTTTGAGCACCATACACAAACTTGCAGTCTAGATCACATAAAACTTCCTACTTACCACTACAAGATTTCATACAATAAAGGTGAGACTAGAAATATCTCTTGTATACACTTGAAAGAGAGTCAATTTGTGTTGAAAACTGACCTGCTTTGAATTCTTCCTATAGTTTCTGCTGCTGTAGTTCTGTTGCTCAAGATTTGATGATAGGTGGTGGTTTTCATTTTGGATTAAATTGGGTATTCCTATAACTTGGGTAATTGATTGTGTATTGTCTTTTATAGCATGTGAAAACCAGATGGCACATGCTTCCATGCTTTCTGGACTGTGTGCTCCATCCAAATAGAAAATCAACTTGCTATAATCAACATTTTCAGCATCTTCCATACTGTGTTGATCAGAGCATCTTACATTGGGATCAAGAATGATTTGTCCACGACCTGGAAAATTGGTCATTGCAAGTCCTTTAATGAATGGCTCTGGAAAATGTCCTCCATCATCTACCTGGAACATGAACATCATAACCCATGTTACTCAAGGGGCTTCCATTTGCAACTTCAGAATAAACCATATATCCAAACAAAACAAGAAAATAAATAATTGCAAATAATGAACATTAACAGACATTCTCAGAAAGATCAAAATCTTTAGAGTGCCCGGTACTCCTAAGCCAAGAACGACAAAGGGCAACAGCTAGGCCTGCATTTATATATTGATGATCGCCAGCCAATCCTAGCTTAAAGCCACCTAGACTTGAAATCCTCAATGGCAGTGCTAGTTGGAGAGGAATCTGCATCATTCAAATAGAGCTTTGAAATCATACTAAAGCCACAAAAAGCTTTTACAAGAATTTATAGCATGAAAGCAACTAAATTTATTGTACAAAAACAACTGAGATGTTAAGAAAATTCAAAACACAAGTTAATGATTCTAATCTTAAAATGTGGTTGCATCAATGACACTAGGTTTAGTCACTGGTGCAAATGACACGAACCAAAGTACATATTTAAGGCTTTATTGCTTTTTTCTAGTCCTGTCCATCATCATGACAAAAGTTCCTGGTACAAGAGCAATGTATTAGCAAACCACTCAATTTTTAGAATAAAAAATTGAGGCTATTCTTAGCATTTTAATTTGTCCCTTTGAGGACAACACAAAACAGAATAGTGCACAAGGATGAACCTTACTTCAAATTAGAAGGGGAAGCTCCCTTGTAACAAAATCTAAACCCTTGACTCTAAACAATTGGTTTTTGTTTACTCACAGGAATAGATTCAACGTACTAACAGAGTAAACAGAAATATCATATACAGAACATGTACAGGAAACATTCACGTACGAGTAATGTGCACAGAATAGTACTTCCTTTATTAATGCAATATAACCAGAGTACAATCATCCGTACATACACATTGTGAGAATGTATTAACTTTTACTCCAACATAAAGGGAAACACATCCAATCTATAATTTTGGTCACATTCTTCCATGCATTTATCGCTATGACCAATCTAGATTGATTATATTTCAAGACTTAAATTATTTTAACATCCACCGTTGGTCACTTGTAAAATGTAACTAATTGGAGAAGCAGTCTGGTTTTGTTTGGAGGATAAAGCTCTCTGTTCTAAATCCTAATATTGAGGAATAGATGTAATCATGGATTCGTATGTGATCTAAGCATTCTGACATTTACAGTAATTTCAAATGTTAAAAACATCAAAATAATGTTGGAAGCGCAAAGTTAAATTGTGTTTTGAAATTCTAAATTCACTAATTAATTAAAAATAGAGGAAACATAATTCACCGATAATTCAGAAGCTTTATCCTTGAGAACTTCCATTGCGTCTTCAGGTTGAGGTACAGTAATGGCTGGGACTCCAGGCTGCATGTCATAAGAGATCCTTAGTAAAAATTTAGCATATGCTGATGTTAAATTTTTATTTACAATGCATATTTGATTAAGGGTTAAACTATGAGACTGCAAAATCCATAATTAGATCACAAGACAAAACCTAGTTTAATAATTCTAAACCTTGTAACTTTGAGTTGATAAATCACACCTTAAAAATTCCTGCTTTCTCACCGGCAATTTGTGAAAGGGTATTCCCTGTTTACAAATGCAAGAATAAGTTGATTCCATTGCTTTTATCTTTAGGAAAAGTTCAACCTAAAAGGATGGCAAAATATATTGCTAGAAAACAATAATATAACAAGTTAGACAAGATTACTTATATTAATTATATTAGACATTGCTTATCAACAGAACTTTCCAGGCATGTGTATTTCCATTTCTATTATTCTTTTACAAATTTTATTTTGTAGGTCAGTTATATTAAATTTGTCTACAAATAATGTATCATTCTATGTAATATAAGATGGTAATTCAAGATAGTTTCAACCAATAGATGCTTGCTGATTAATTAAAATAATAGTGTTAATGACATGCACATAATTTCTATTGCTCGACGGACGTGAGAACCACATAAGCAACAAGATACTTTTGGTGTCAAGTACATGCCAAAGAATAGGATGGCTCGTAAGATCATTTTCCATAAATAAACAAAGAGGCACATGTGTAAGGACAGGAAAGGGAGCATTCTCACAGTAGCTCATATTAAGGTATAAAGATCTTAACTGAAGATCATTGCATGTATATTCAATTTGGCATGTGAAGAAATAGAATTATATCATTTGCAATTGAAGCCAAATTAAAGTACACAGAAAATCCAGTTACATGGAGAATTGTTATTGGATAAGTACAAGATGCCAATAAACTATATGCAGAGTATATATGGAAGTAGAAGCCAGACTAAGGGGTTACATGGTTCATTACTCATCAATTCTTGGAAGAACCTGAATGAGAGTATGGGTATGGTAGCCACTTCTGAGTTGAAGACCAATTTACAACATATTATGTGATCTAAAAAAAATTGGACATTTACTTAGAGACAAATGGACAAGAGATCCAAATAATCACAAGGTGGAAAACAGGACAGATTCAGGCAGAAATATAGGAAACAGTTGAAGAAAGTATGAAGGTGATGGGTTTGAATATTGTTGGGCTTCACATACAAGAAAAAACAGTAGAACTGTAAGGTCAACCAGAGACTTAAAGTAGTTCTTTCTTTGTCTTTCCATGTGGGAGACATTTCATTACTTCTTCTCAACTCATATAACTATTCTCTTGTGAATCATTTCTTTCCATGTTAGCATAAGCTGCTGACTCAAAACCATTTTTATCTTTTTGTGTGTTGTTTTGGCTGGAAGGAAATGCCTGTATGTAATTAGGTGGCCAAAGAGAGTAAAGTGCTTTGAGAGGTGATAGGTCAATAGTTTGAATGCTCACCTTACTACCTTGACCAAACTATTTTGCATGTACTAAGTTTATATGGTGGGGCAAGGCATCCATGCCAAGTCTCCCCTTGGACAATCCCTAATTAGAAGATCTATACCTACATTATAATCTTTGTATTTGAACATTTGACCCCAAGATACATGACAACTTTATAGAGCTTTCAAGCAAGCCTCATTGCTAAGGCTCAATTGTAGTTCTACTAGTCTTTGATATTTAGATGTAATGTCGCCTTCTCAGGCCTAGTCAGTTGGTAAAAAGTTAGCCTATTTTCCAAGTTCTTGTAGGCTAATTGGTAAGGAAAAGGGGACTCCAAAATTTTTGGAGAGCACAGGTTCAATATTTCAAGGTTACTATTTTTAGCAATGAGCTCAATTAGCAGTTTGGATCAATATGAAACTTTCAGAAGTGAATTCCGACTTTTGATGGCTTCTCCAAACTTCTTGGAGAAGCAGTCTATTTTTAGTAAGTCACCCAGTTGGCTCCAATCATCATCCTACATCTTCACTATCATTGTAGTGTGATTAGAGTTTGATTTCAATGCCATTTTAGTACTTTCGGCAACTTGAGTGAAATAATTTAAATACATTTAAGCAGTGTTCCACGGGGTTTTGGGGACGAGGACGGGGGGACGGCAGGGGACGTGTTTTCGAGACGTGGGGACGGCGGCAAGGGGGCAGTAGAGTATTGAAATACATATAGTACTTGAAAAAAAAGTTATAAAAAGATGTATAAGTACAAGAATTCTACATCTTGGAGACAATTAGGAGTCCCCTAGACGTCTTGAGGACACCCCAACGTCCTCAAAGTCCTATCGACGTCTTGGAGACAACGACACTAGTGGTGGAATGGTGGTGTTGGTGGTGGCTTGGTGGGGCGACGTCTCCCCCAAGTCCCCAAGACATCCCCCTCTAAGAAAGCGAGGTTTTTTGGGGGGGACGAGTCCCTGTGGAACACTGCATTTAAGTTCCTAATGTTAAATTATTTAAGTGTAAAACTTAAGAGTAATATCTTTCTAAAAAATATAAAGTGAGCTCAAAAGTGGATGCCTAGGGAAGAAGGAAACCTTTGCACGTGAAAAATGTATTATTATTTCAAAAAGGTCATTTTTGAAAATATTGGAATCATTATTTTCAAATAATTGTTCATTTCCTCTAGAAAAAGGTATATGAGGGTAAAAGCTCATTTTAAAGGTTATGTTTATGAATCTTATACTGTTATGATGGTGGAATGAACTTGAGTTCTGTTGGCGTAAGAACTAACACCTCTGGAGTGTGAGTTTGTACGTACAGCTATGCACACTATGTAATGAGTGCTCTTCAAATTAGGAGGGGAAGCTCCCTTGTTGTGCTGGAATGCATGAAATAGAAAACTAAACTAATGTCCTATCTTTTGTTCTCAGCTGGTAGAGGCACAAGGTTAAGAAAACCTAGAATGTTGCAACTAAGTATTTTCTGGTTTCGTAGATCATCTAGCTACAACCAAGCTAACTTCTTTAAAATCTATCCGGTTTCCTCAAGAAACAAAGCATGAGGAAATGGAGCAGGAATGTATTGTACGATAAACTCCAGGTGCGGACTCACAACATGAAGGCAAGGGAAGCGCAACTATTTGCTAATCCGAGAAGAAGTTTATTAAAACAAACGAATAAATGGTAAACTTGGTACAACTTCACAACATGAAGGCAAGGTAGGTGCAACTATCTGCTTGGCTGAATGAGTCTACTATAACACACATCAAACAATAAGCTTTAAGTACAGTTTTGCAACATGAAGGCAAGGTGGGCACAACTATTTGCTCTTCTGAATAGGCTTATGATAAACAAAACAAAAGGTAAGCAACTGGGACAGTAGATTGTATAGACGCAATACGCATGCAATAACGATCAAACCAGCAACCCCATTTAACTAAGATTGAAAAAACACCATGACAATAACATGAAGGCAAGGTAGGCGCAGCAATTTATTATAACAGCAATCACTCTTTGAATAGATACAATAATAGCAATACTACAGGCAAGGTAGGCACAGCATGTATGCTATCAAGCAAAAGTTAAATTACAAATGAGCTTAAAGCTCTTATTTATAGACTTCAAGGTGTAGGCAACCCTAAAATCACCTTGAGTCAACTAGAGTCTTGCAGTGCATGCAAGATCTCATTCCTAAACCCTAATTGAATGAAACTATACAGTTAACTGGGAAACTATCATCAGTTAATTGAAACATCTAATCTAAATGGACAAGGTGCAACATGCGCGTCCTTATTGAAAACAAGTCAACTGGAATGCTATCATCACTCAACTGAAAGATCTAATCTATGCTCCAAGTGTGTGTAGATGTTTCCAAGAAAGACATGGCATGCAATGTGTAACAACCAATTAACTCGGAAAGAAGCCTCGAGTTTAACTCTTGTGTCTAATGTCTATCTCGGAAAAGGTGGGACGCCTGGAACTGAAGTTTACTGGCCCTGATTCTGGCAATCAACCCATCCACGAAGTTGCCGATTGCATCACCCTCTGGGGAACTGAAGCTCTGGCGAAGAATCCCATGTCTATGCAGCATGTCTTCTCCACTAGTTATCTGACACTGGAACTCACCCTTACTCCTGGTCGCCTCATCAAACAATGTTGACATGACTGTAAGCTGATTCAACTTGCAGCCAATGGTCTCACCACAAAAAATATTGTGAATAAGTGCTTGGAGCTCTAATTGAACATTAGTAAGCTCAACATAGTCACCACCCACATGCTGATACAAACATGTTAATTAAGACACAAAGTTTCTCACATAGTGGAGTGCATTAGTAACATGCACCCTACTCTCAGCCACCTCAAATGCTATCTTTCCTTCTATCTCCGTCTTGAAGATCAACTGTGTTCTCCAAACGTAGACATCTTCTTTATCTTCTACATCTGTGACTGCGTCAAATGACATTCCCAGGTTAGCAATCAGAATCTCATCCCTGGGTCTAGTGATGGCCAAATCACGCTCCTCCTCCTGAAGTCGTAGATGAAGCTCGCGTGCATTATACCGCAATTGGTACAAGTCTGAAAGTACAGGGCGGCCTCTAGTAATGAATTCCTCCTCCCACTCATCCAACCGCTTGCCATATGCAACCAAGTGATCAATCTGACCCTGTTCTACTGGTGGTTCTAACATATGTGGAAGCACGATGACAGCATCCCCTAACCTCTGTACAAGGCTGGAAATGTATTGGCGAAGCTGCTGTATTTCAGCCTTGAGAGCTGATTTATCTTCACCATCCTTCACCATCCTATCCTTGGCACTATCTGTAGCAACCTGTAGGAGGTCAATATCTATCTAACGAGTACTTCTACCAAAGTTGACTGTGATAACTTTGAAGTCTTGTGCTTCCATCTCATCCAGACTCTTATCTTCAGGAGGTGCAGCAGTCTCAACAATAATCTCCTTCCCTGCATTCCTTTCAACGTGAACCTGTTTCTTGATCCTCTTCTCAGGCACATCTTGATAGTCATGATCGAAATCTGAATGATCAAGTACATAAGATGGATGTCTCCTTTTTCTTCCCAATTGACTCTCAAGCCAAGATGAATCCCGACTAATCCCACTGGAATGATCTGTACTGTTCATAGGATCTGATGAAAGTGAATGTGTAGAAGGGGCACTGTGAGGAGGTGAATCTACGTCCAAATCAATGTGAATTGGAATTGGAGGCTGCTCTGGTGTTGGCGACGGTAAATGCGTTTGAACCTCAGGTTGTGGTGAACTCTGCATAACTTCTACAACAGGCTCTACATGTGGAATCGCAACAGGTGCTTTTCCCTTTGAATTACTAGGCGTTGGATTCTTCCTAGACAGGTTACTCCTCTTCTTCTGATTCGGCTTTGATGAGGAAGGTGGTATATCTCCTTCTAGTGGCGGCTCTGCTCTAGGCATGGATGCCTTTCTCAATCTTTTGCTTTCTAAGTAAAGCATACTATTCTGTATAACCCTGCTCGATCTCTCCTTCACTGATGTGAACTCCTTGGCATACCAGTTCACTAACGGTAGTGGTTGTCTATCAACCTGCTCTCTGTAAAATTGAGGAAGTGTATCTCCCTCATCTTCTGACAATCCTTCCACATCTTCTGCCAAGAAAACAGAAATCTGCGAAAGAGAGAACCTGCTATAGCTACGTCTGCGAACCTCGAAATCATCCTCACAATTCACCCAGTAATCTTCCATCGTAGGTTTGTGATAAGAGAGATTACCAAGGCGAGCTGCGTAATGACCCCAAGGATCATATGTGTGTGTATCACTTAGGTACTTGAGTTTGAGATTTTCTAACTTTTGACCTGTAACCTTAGCATCAACTGCCGTCTTACACCAATACATCCCGAACTACAAAGGAAACTCAACAGCTGGTTTACACTTGTTGCGCAAACGTTTGTGAACTTCATACAGCTGTCTCGGGAACTCCATGATTATAGTTTTATCCGAGGATAACGTGGTAACATGGCTGCTTTTCCTGTGTATCCATAGACACAGATATAGGTGTAAGTAGGAAACTGAATGTACCAATCTGCCCAATTCTTCATCACTGTTCTGGCAACTGTTGAGATGCGAATGTGCAACTCCCGGTCCAAATTTCTCACTGTATATGTCAAGAAAGCCTCTTGTACATGTTTAAAATGACTTTCAGCCTTTGTGAACTCAAGCTGATCATAATAACGATAGACTTTCTGTACACTAAGTATGCCCATCGTGTTCAACCCGTTAAACTAATTTTGATAAGCGATCAAGTACACCAGGTAAAAACACATGTGAAATTGATGCACAGCTAGGAAACTGGTGATTTGCTCGTGAATAGCATCGCTGATCAAGGATGCCCAGTCATAATGCTCTTGCCCCGAGATGATTCTACCAATGATATAATACATCCACGGGTGAAATTTGTTTGCATCAGCATGACCTGAGACACGATTAAGTAGTGTAATCAGAATACCGTATTCATCCTTGCACTCACCACGACCCAAGTTGTTTGGCAACTTGTTCTTCTTTTGTTTTAGCCACCTCTCCCTCATCTTATTCTGACATTTATCCAAATCAGCATTGAATGCCTGTTCACTCTGACTCATGGAAATAACCAGCCCATCTGGATGTTGAGGAATATCCAAACTTCGCTCGATATCAAGGGGTTTGAGACTGCATATGACACGTCCATCTATTGACTGTATCTCTCGTGTAGCGGAATTGTAATGCTTGATGCAAGATATTACAAACTCCACGCAATGCACTGAAATAGGTATGGAAGCAGCCTCGAGTAGACCAGATTGCTGAATATTCTTGATAACTGAATCTCTGATCTTAAGTGGATCCAAAACTACTTCTGGCAATACCTTATGTAGATTTGTATCAACTGTCCCGATGAAGTTATGAGCTATGACCAACTTGGTCTTGAATTCGAGCTAAGTGAACTGCATTCTGAAAAACTCACCTGTTGACTATGAACACGGCTGTATTCTGACAACTTTTCTGGAAAGCCAAAAATAGCCTGCTGAGGCTAAAAATAGCTTGTCGGATGAAAATTTTTACGAAAAAATCTGAGATATGAGTTTTGTCCAGAAAATGATTCCAAGGCAACCCAAAGCGTCAGAAATGTAAAAATCTGCCCTTTACTCAGCCATGCAAAAGAATTTCGGTTGAGAAAATTAAAGCTTCAAGAACAAATGTTCTGGAACAAATTTTCCTGAAAAATTCTGGCACATGGGTTTTGTTGAGAAAGCTCTTCTGAATCAACCCAGATAATTTGTTTTGCCAAAATCTGCCAACACTTCGAACATGCAAGAGAATTTAAGACAAGAAGATGGAAGAAATCTAGAAGAGAAAAGACGTTTTTTATTATTTTATTTGTTTTTATGCCTTCTTCCTTCAAAATCGCCACTCTATCTTTGAATTTGATGTTGAATCTGGACTTGAACCTACAAAAGAATTTACCTATCGCCTTCGAGCTTGATTCTCTGATGAAAATTCACTAATCTCTTTGAGGAAATTCGAACTTTCAAAGCTGTGTGAATGAGAAGAGAGGCCATGCTTGGTTAAATAGATGAAATCGTACCCTCATGCATGCATGTTGAAACCCTAATTATGAAGAAGGAATCTGATTGGCCCTTAAACAGTTGAACTGCCACTATCTCTGAGTCTTTAGTCTAAAAATAATATTTTAATTTCAAAACATGCAAAGAGCTAAAAGTGGCGCCAATATTTATCTTTGAAGAAATTCGTCACTTTCAATGCTCTGCATGCAAAAATATTATTTTTATCATTTTGCCAAAAATAGCCTCCTGTTGTGCTCAACACACTTTACTGATTCTAAAAAGTCAAATTTTGACCTTTTAGGCGCCCATCTTCAAGAGTTATGAGATTTTTTAAGGATCTCCTATTTTATAGCTGACTACGAAATTACATCTGACCATGTTCAACTTTGATTTCCGGATGATTGAATGATCCTGCAACCGTGCTGAGATATCCACAGTGAAGCTTGCATAACAAGGATGAAATGTCTGCTGGGAGCAACAACTGCTAAAATCATCATCTGACACCTTAGAAAATCAGGCGCCTCTGATTAAATTGATGCTTTGACTCCAGACTTAGTCATTTCATCGTATTGCCTTCTGATGCCTCAAACTGCTATTGACGGTGAATGATGAGCCCTACTGAGTAGATAGTGGATTCATTGCATGACTGGAAGTACTCTGCATCCAATGACTGTATGTAAGGTATCTCGAAATTGTATTAGGAATCCCAAAAGGATGGGCGCCCTTATTCTGTGATAGCTCAAATACCATTTTGACAAAAGTGTGATTTTCATCTGAACACCATACTTTGACCCTTGATACCGGGAACTGGAATGTTCCGATTCGCGTGCCACTTGTCTCTCTGTATAATTTGGTCAACTTGCAAGAGATGTTCTTGGAGAAGACGAAGCTAAAAACTTGCTTCTAAGGCCCTCAAAAGAGAATCGCCTTTTTCAAAGAAAATTCTAGCCTTATTCTTAGTCATTCTTCGAACTGTCTTCAACCACTTCCACTTTACAGTATTGTCACCTTGACCTCGCACGTACGAGCACTCGCCAAATCCCGAAGGCTGTCGGTTGGACTCGTTGAATGGCTGGAGTAATTGCACATAAGTCTTGTGAAGACTGCAATTGCAAATGACCCCATCTGGCAGGCCTAAAGGCTGGTTGCCCCTAGCCTACAGATGTGTAGCTTTGTGTAGCTATGCTTCACCATCCTCTGTTTTACGTGCTCGGTAGAACCTCTGTCATGATTACTCAGAATACCGGATCGTCTTGTGAACGGGTGCATCACGGAGCTGGACTGAACTGGCAAAGATCTCAGGAAGACCTCAATCACAAACTCATCCATCAAACAAGTCATATTTAGGGGCGCCTCTAAGCTATAGGGGCGCTCAAACCATGCTTCTAGCAATCTTTGCTCACATGTATCCCGCCTGCAGTTTCTACTTCTGACATTCATAACCGGAGTTATGCACTGGATATGCTTTCGCTTGATAGCTCATTGAAAAGCTAGACTAATTCTGCATAGACTGAATCCAGTAATACACACATGCATCCAGATCTGGGCCTTCAAAAAGAAAGGCGCCCCTAGGCTAAAGGGGAGCAGATCCGTATTTCTAGGCTGCCTTCTTATGGAAAACACTCTTCGTAACCTCTACTTCTGTCTTCGTCTGCCGGAGTTCTGTAACTCGGATGATCTTGCTCCATGGCTAGTCGGAAAGCTGAATGAAAACATAAAACAATGAATGTGTTCTCAATTCAAAACAATGAAATCTTGACCTTCAAATGGAAGGGCGCCCCTGGGCTACAAGGGAGTGGATTTGCTCTGAATTCATTGATTTTCACCATTTCATGCTTCGCAAATGCTGAATCTATTGCTGAGCCTTGACCACGTCGACGTGTTGTGACTATTGAGGTGTGTGTATGACTATACTTCATCATTTTCACAAGTACGGACACTATAAAGTTTATTTGCACGTTGATTGCGCACGTGTCTACTACGTTACATAGTGAAAAGTTCCCAGACTTAAAATATTTTAGCACTTTTTGCCAATCTGAAAATCCCCTTCATCAAAAAGCATTATTTTCAACATCTTTCTTCGTAGAGCGTTCTTCTTTGAGTTTCAGGCTTAGATATTGATACCTGGTACTGGCCAACTGCCATTGACGACCTCGGAGGTCCTAACTTTTCTCCTGAAAAAGTTATAACTACCCACCAGTCTTAAATTGACTTTTAACTGAAACTGGCTTCACCACTGTGATCGTGATGTGAAATAAGCCAATCAAAATTAATTTCAGCCAATTCTGGCAAGTTCCTATTTTTTAGGGTTTCGAGCTAAAAATAGATTTCAGAAACCCTAATTTTCAAAATTTTCAAATTTTGCCAGTATCTTCCTGGCATCACACTGACTAAAAGCCCATACTTTATTTGCCCAAAAACTGAGTTTTGACCTCATTTTTACAAGGTTTAAACCATTTTAAGCAAAATGCCTTAATGAAGCAAAAAATTTGGTTTGGGTACAACAAGTTCTTCCAAATCTTTTTGAAGACAAAAACCCTCTATGAGTTGCTAGTTTTGAGGACGAAAACCCCCCTAGCTGGTTTGGATGGTTTCAAACAAAGGCCACAATTGCACCTGCAGTGACATATTTCCCGTTCTTGCATAATGAGAATTTTTGAAGTGTTTTGATTGCAAATTTTTTGGGAGTAATTAGCATAATATTGTTGAAGTTTTTAAAGTATTTTAAGGTGGTTTGCAAAGGGGTTTCTTGCTGGCCATACCTCTCCTATGGCAGGCTGCGCTCCTCTTTTTGGTTGACAAAATTCATCTTCAGCTTATGATATCAGTTTGTGGCAAGTGTTTGGTTGTTTCTTAACATGTCATACACATTCAGGGAGGAGTTAATGATGTTTAAACTTGCACTTCATCAAATTTGGGCTGTACCATGTATGGAGGAGTTCCTAGAAATATGGCACAGGAGATGGGGAACCGAGTGCTGCCACTAATTGTTGTTTGGTGGTCAACTTAGCATAGCCTAGATCTCTTCCTCTTTGCCGCCTCTGTTTTGGATTGTAGAAATAAGTGTTTGAAATGTTATTGATATTTTTAGGGATCAGCCCAACCACTGGACCTGCAAGAAATCTTCCTTTTCAGACCTGCAATTTCAATTTGCTAATAACCAGATTGATGTTAAGTATTTCTGAGTGCTTTCTACAGTAGCACAAACCTGTTTGACCATCGTATTAGTGAGAAATCAAGAGTTGCAGACCTGCAACAGATCCTATTTGAATCTTCCCAAGTATTTCTTTGTTGGGCATTCAATCATATTGATCATCCATATGATTTGGCATCATTTTGGAGTGTAACAACAGTTAGTTTTACATCAGCACTTATATCAGCAATAAATATCTTTATCAGCAATTTGTAACAGCAGATATAACTCTATTTTGCCATGATTATGTATGAGCTAACTTTATAACACTAGATGGTAGTACTGTCAATGAGCTGCTCTTGTTTATTGCTGATACTTACCCCACTGAATAAGTAGTTTAATTACAATCACTCACCACTGAGAAGTGGAAGAGTTAATCAATCATGTTTGTACTTGCTCACCACTGGATATATGGTATAAGCTTGTTTTTTCATCTTCCAATATTGTGTAAACTTTCCCACTGAATAAGTGGATGTGCCCTTTGTTACTCCAATTTTGGTCATCACCCTTAAAATCGCCGCCCTACTTGAAATTTTGCTAATACTAAGTTGTCAGCGGTATTTTCCTAAGGTTTACTAACTTTGGCAGGTGCTGCCCAGGTTATCATAACTCCCTCTTAAGCTGCTTTTCCTTTGCAATCTTTAACTTACTTGTTATCTTATGCTGGCGGCCTGTTATGAAGTTTCTATAACTCTCTAAAATACCGAAATGGTTTGTGAAGTCTTAGATCTAAAAATCTTAGAAGTTGGTGGTCCATACTTAATGTTTTGTAACCTTTCCAAAGCCCATTGGCAATAGAAAGTTGAAGAGATTCCAAGTTTGGGCACGATTTTTGATAGGTTCGGAAACCATTGTCGATTCCCGACAGGGTTTCACGAACCTCCTATTCTACTACTTCATGATGTACTATTCTCAAAGAAGACGAGGGCGGCGAAGGTACCAGTTTTCTTAAATGTAGCAGATTCCAATGGACTTTTTAGAACTGCCCTAATGAGTGATGATAATGTAAAATCCATAGTTTACATACTCGGAATCGGAGAGTACTCGACAAGCCCAAAAATTTTGACACGGAAAACACTCGGGAAATACTCGAAAAATACTCGGCAAATACTCGGAAAATGTGTGTGGATATTTATGTATGTGTATACTTAGGACTGCACGATGCACACATACATATCTATAAACATACATAGGCTGCCGAGTTTGCATGCATATACACACACAAACATATTTATACACACACAAACTTGCCAAGTTTGTGGGTTTTTTGTGAGCTACTGGTGATTACTCGATAATTTGACGGGAGAAAATCCATCTGCATACTGCTCGAGAGTAAAAGCAGAAATTACTCGGCATGCAAATTTTTTGGAGATTACTCGGCTACTCGAAGAGTAATCAGAGAGTATGTAATCTATGGTAAAATCAATGATCAGTTATAAGTGTGCACCAAAGTATCAAAAACGCTTATATTATATCATGTCATCAGTGTTTACAAAATTGGTATTCGTATTACAAAGATGGGGGTTATCAGAACAACATTTTCAAGCACACAGGGCAAATATCAACACACGGACTCCCTCCACCACCTCCTGGGGACGCTCAATCTGGGTTGGTGAAAGCAAGTTCTCATGAGATTGCAAAAAATGGGCAAACAGACCCATATCATTTTGCACCAGCCCCACACAAAGGGGTCACTGCTTCTTCTGTAATCTCATGTTGGGTTGCAGTTGCAATGCAAATAGCATCTCCCACGAATCCAATTTTGGGAAACTAGGTGAGCCCTTCAATGGTCACATTCACCCTATGCAAGTACTCCAGTTGAACTAGACGTTCTACCACTCTCACTCCCCAATCACGTCGCCCAAAAGTGTGAATCACATTGTAGATGAAACGCTCCAAAAGTTCGACATTATGCACGTGAACTTGGTTCAAGAATCCCTCTCCCAAGATATCATGCAGTACTTCTTCCTCTAACTCACTCTAGATAATGAAAACCTCCCTCAATTGATCCAACAACCTGAATAAGGGGCTACACTCGACTTCTTCAATCACTATGAAGTCATTCATTGAAGCACCATCACTCTGCACACTCACCATTTTTCAAGATGTTGTTTGGTTCGTAAAATGTGGTTATTTCCAACGAATTTATAGAAACCAAGGGGGCATATCTAAGTTGGATTTCATTGGGACTTGGAAAATGAAAAGACAATGAGGTGGCGTAAGTTAAATGCTGATGTGAAGAGGATTTATTCAATTTTCCAAGTTGCTTCTCCATCTTGACAGTTTACGCATGTGAGCTTGTGCTAATATGAATTCGTCATTTAATTTAGCTATTGCGAACTGCACCAACTGCAAATAACTTTCCATGGGGCAAGATTTGGAGTGAGAAACGTTTGGGCGACTATCTAAGGCCATATTAATGGAAAATGTAATGATGATTATTCCTGACCATTAATGCTCTTTCGTCTATTGGTTTCCAAGGTGGGCGATTAGCTAGCAAGAAACTACCACTCTATTTGGCAACCGTTTTTGGTAACCGCCAAGATTTGGGGAGTATTTCCTTATATGTTTGATCTGCATGATTCTGTGAGGGTCCAGATTTTCTCGAAGTACACTGTGATGTAATAGGGAGAGAGGAACATTTTTCTGAAATTTATTCATGTTTGCAATTACTTTCAATCTGTAAATTGGGAGTCATGAGTATGGTGTCTACTGTACCAATCTATTGGTTGTGTAGGTGATGTGAGCATGTTCTCTATGTGGGATGTCCTCTTGGCATTGTATTCATTTATTGTGATCGTAATAAATTTCTGATACATTTCTCTATCAATCATTGATTATTTAACTTTTTGTGCTTAATGGTTAGTGGTCTTTTCAGTTTGCCTGCACTAATTTCATATTTATGAATTATTGTTTCTTTCCCTTTCCTATTTCGGGTTGAAAGCATACCCAAATAAATCAAACCACATGAGGGAGTTGTACCTCTAAAATTTAGACGAAAGTCACAAATGCAATTGTGACCTTTCCAGAGTTGTTAGTGTTGTTGTCCCTTGTGTGTCCTAGGCAATAGAGTTGATATTTTTAATATATTATAATAAAGGTCCAATCTGTTTGCTAACACCCTTGTAATTCTCATTGAAAGTAGATGTTTACTTCTTTCAGTCTTATTTATGCACTCCACCAAATAAGTGGTTTTGGCTGGTTTGCAGCCTGGTGCTTTCTATTGACGGGTGTTTTATGACCGCACCAACACAGAATAAAATGCCCAATGGTCACTCTATTCTCTCTTGATCAAAGTATCCCGCATGCTAAGATTGTGTGAAAGATCATGCATTCAACTCCAAGGTTCCTTATATCATGAATAGACTCAATTGGTTGATGTGAATATGCTGGGTATTCCAAGGGGACTTACGTAATTGTTCAACTTCCTGAAGTAGATGAAAGATTTGACTATGATGCTCTGATTTCTAAACTAACCGGGAAATGCTGAATTTAAAAGGATAAGGGGTAGGGATTCTACAATCTATTTCTAAAGGGGTGGAATGCGAGGGTTGACTTCAACAATCAAACCAAACTTGCTTCACCTCCCTTCGGACAACTCTGACAAAGTTGGTGCAATCTTTGAAGGGTGAATAGGATGTTCAAATTATGATTCAGCATGCACACACCATGACAACGATGCAAGTGAACACACGAATCACAACCGAAGTTAAGTACCAATATTCTAGTTGACCATGCAGGGCGGACTTACCATCAGCAAGCCCGCTAGTGGTATGGATGAAAAAAGACTTGCTCAAACCAAACGCCACACTCCACAGTTAACCACTACTTGCATAAAATAAAGTCTACTTTACTCTAATCTACTTGAATTGGAAAGACGAAAAAGCCTTGTCAACTACCCACAACGAAAGATAGAATCACCAATCAATGAAAATCTTTATATTATGAGAATCTTCCACAACAACCTTTTACAAAAAAACCTTCAAAGGGAAAGTTTTTCTTTCCTTTTCAAACTAAGCTAACTTCTAGCTCTACTCTCTATTCTAACTTCTATCTCCAATTCTGACTAGCTCTGATCTAATTTCTATTCTATATCTTACAAATGAGGGGGGATACCCCTTTTATATCAAGCCCAGTCCAGTGGACAGCTTAGATTCAAATACAATGGAAGGCTCAGATCGAGCCACATAAGCCCTGATTAGGGTTCTAGCCCTAAAAACCGCCACTGAGAGGAGTGGGGCAATGAATGCACTGGAGATTCTCCACTCCTCATCAGGAACCATCATCTGCAATCAATGCACATCATCTCCTTCCAGAAGATCATCATCCAAAAGGGCGTTTCCTTTCTCCTTCTCGCTGGTTGCAAACTTGACGAATCTGGCCAACACCGCCTCAACTTCCTGATCCGAAATGGGAGGAATGTGATCCAATTGAAATTCTAATACTGTAACTATTTGCCCATGTCCGGCACAAGATTTCTTCCAGGCAACAAGGGCGTCCTGGGTGTTCTGGATAATACTGGAAAAGGTGGAGGTGTTCTCGAAATCATCCTGGACAAAGGCCTTCACCTCAAAAAAAAATGGTGTTAATCTATTCTTCAAACCATCTGCAGTTATTTCCTCAGAAGTCAGCCTCCTGGCAAAGATAGCCTCCAACGTATTGAGGACTCCATCAAAGATGTTTGTCATGGCCTTTCTGACCCTGACCGAATTTGTCTGTGATGCACCATAGAATCCTCGGCCTATGACCACTAAAGAGTACCACCCGGCGAAGTCATATCTATCCCCTTCCTAAATCACACCTCCCTCAACCAAAACCTGCAGAGGTGTGTGCATCAAAGCTCCTAAACGAAGAATAACTCTCGTTTGATAGATACGAGCCTCACCCCAAGCATGGTTAACTACATCCATCCTTGCCATAATGTCAGAGGCTTGCCGATAGGCATGTGCAAGATCCTCAGTAAACTTTTATGTTTCGACACAAACGTTGGCAACCCACTTGTCCGCCTGTTGTGCCATTATTTTCAAATCTTCTAAGCCACTGATTGATTCTCTGGAAAATTCAGCTGGAAGCTCAATCGCCGGATTTTCTTGCCCACAAGGATGGGACAAGTGTTGCACGTAGCCAATCAGTGTTTTGTGCTCTACCTTCAATTTCTTATATTTGCCCTCAATATAGGACAATCTATCCTTAAACGCCTAATATGAATTATCGCACTCCTCAACCACCTGTGCTCCAGTAGGGCGGCCAAGTTCCATAGTTGTAATCACATAATTCTCGGGAACGGCCTCATCCCGATCGCACTCCGCTCTAGGCACTGCCACATGCAAAGTTCAAGAGCCATCCTCATTTGTTGAGATCTTAGAGAACTTCCTGGCTTTCTTCTTTGTTGGAGGTGCACTGATCCTACTCAACAATTCCTCCATCTCAGCTGCAGGATCAGTTTCATCTACAGGATCATGTCTCATCCTGTCCCTTAGCCATTTTGGCACCTCCTGCCGCAGATCTGAGATAACGAAAGGCTGCTCAACCTCGGCCTCTACCTCATGAACTTCCTCCCTGCCTTCATGCTAACGAGGCCCATCATCGTCTATAGGCTTAGTATCTCCCGAGCTCTGGGCATCTTGATCTGACGTAGCATCATCCTCGAGAGTTGCCTCAATTTCCTGCTGAAATTGAGTATCAGTGGCCGTCCCTTCATCTGTTTCCTGCTGATTTTCCTCCCTGGGCATGTTGATGCTTTGGTCCACTGACTCCCTGCAAGGTGGCTGACTTGCCACTTGCACTGCCTATTCTGTATTTAATAATTCTCTCTAATCAGCAAACAGTGACATTTCCTGCATACTCGGAGAATGTGCCCGAGATGGTGTATGCGTGGATTCTTCAATTCTTTGAGGCTCAGGCTGCATTGGCTCCTTCCCTCGTGGCTCTGGAGCTTGAGCAACCTGCCTTCTTTGCCTAGCAGTCGGTGATCTATGATCTCCCATTAAATTGTAAGTGAGGGGAATTGATCTGCCCTTAAGTCGGTTGACATGCCTCTCCACCCAACTCCGTGTGAACGTCAAGACTGGGATGCAAAGTGTATCCAAGTCTGTAGTCTCCGGCTCTGACCAATCTAGGAGCGGTAGTGGCGTGTCCCTCATTGTTTCATAATCCGTTTGTACAACATTTATATCTTCTTCAATTTGATCCGGCACTGGGACAATCTCGCATTCCCTGATCATCCCCAATGGTATCCGAGAAAACATTCTCCTCCTAACCTCGATCTCATCCATTGCACTTGCCCAAAAGTCTTCAATTTGTGCTTTGTGCCTGAACTCCTCAGACAATATCCACCTGATGTTTCTGTGGGGATCATAGTGTTGCCTGTTGGTATGGTAGGAAAGGTGGAAGAATTGAAGTTCGTTTTTTGCCTCCCTCGTTGCTTGTAGTGATGGACAGACTTCATCAAAATTCCCCATGGTAATTGGGAATCCAAGTCCACCTTTCTTCTTCTTCTTTTGAATCTTATCATAGGCAATAAGTTGCCTAGATAGCTCCAGCATCACAATCCGGTTCGTGGGATACCAGGGCAATCTGTACAAATAGGAGGAAAATCCTTGTAGCCTGACGTAGGTAAACTTCGGAAACTGGATAAACCAACATCCGAACTTCTCAATCAGTTCCTACGCCTCTTTAGATATTCTATGGTGAGTCCTTTGCTGCAAGGTCCTCGTTATGTGCATTGTGAAGGCGTCATTGACCCTCTTGTAGTTGGAGGTACTTGTCAAATGTAACTGCAGACAAGCCTCATGTATCTTGAACTGATGGGAGCCACACCCAATTGGTTCCTTATATGAAATTCCTCTATACTTTGTCATTTGGGCCAACATGTAGACAATGTAAGAGCTCATGTAGAATGCTTTTGTCCTCATCAGACCACGGAGTTGCTCGTGTAAGTTATCACTGATCATCAGTGCCCATTCAATGTAATCCTTGCCTTTCAGCACCAAGTTGATATAATAAAACATCCAAGGTTCAAAGATGATCGCTTGGGGGCACCCTCCAACTCTGCTCAATATCATTATTAAGTCACAAAACTCTTGCCTCAAATCTTTTGAAATTATTTGCTTGGGCAACTTCGTGCGAGTTGGCTTGGGCTTGTTCATCCACCTGGAATTTATCAAGTCTACACATCGATCAAACATGGATGAGTACATCTTTTCAGCCCTCTCCCTTGTTTTATAGACCATCTATTCGTGAACTGGAATTCCAAATGCCTCCCCAATTGCCTCTAGCGTAAGGTTGGCCAATATCTTACCATCTGGCGAAATGATCGTCCTCTACTCTATGTTGTAGTAGTTGGCACATTCCATGATTAGCTCTGGACATAGGATCGCTGGAGGGAAACTAGCAGCTGCATAAAGTCTACTCCTTACAATATATGCGAAGTAACTGACGGGTGATGACCTCCAGTCCCCATTATTCTTCTCCTGAATGTCTCCAAGTTGAACGAGCCAATGTTTGTGTTGCTCAGTTTGCCCAACCTTGAAGAAAACTTTGATTCTGGCAGGAAGGATTTGCTCAATTTCTTTATTACTGCTTGTCTTGATGTGCTTGCTCTAGTGGATTCAGCGTGATTCGACCATTCTACAAAAAGGCAAGAGAGTCATTAGAAAACAAGATTTTGTAAAACAATATATCACTTTGAGGGTGCCAGAAGATTTTTAAATAAAAAGGCTGCAACACTTTGTCACTTTCAGCTGCAAACCTCAACACCCTGTTTGCTTCAACACTCGGAAATTTCTCTACTTGCAACAGCACAATGCCCAATATGTGGAAGTATTTGTTTGCAGCAATTCGCCTTCAGCAAATTTGAAACTTTTCTCAAATTCGAACTTCACTTTCTAACTTTGCACTTTCAGCAACTCACTTTCCTTTCTCAAATTCGTACTTCAGCAATTTGAGAAGCTTCCAACTCAGGTTCGAACTTCAGCAATCTCAAAAATCTTTTCAACTCAAGTTCGTACTTCTTAGCAATTTAGGACTCCTCCTTTCAAGTCGTACTTCTCAGCACTCAACAACTTGGGACTTAGAAGTTCGCACCTTCAGCAATTTCACTCTTCAAATTTGAACTTCAGCAACTTGAGAAGTTTCTATGTCTGCAAACTCGTACAACTTCAAACTTTCAACTCAAATTCGAATTTCTCAGCAACTTGATAACTTCTTCCTCAAATTGTACTTTTCAACCTTCAGCAACTTGTGAGAAAAAATGAAAAGGACGTAAAATCTTATAGCCAGGTCGAATTCCAGAAGAGGCTAAACTTAGCAAATTTTCGAATTCCATTTTCCCTCCTCTGCCAGTCGCAACACTTGTCACTTAAGGCATCGGAATCTTGAACTTCTAGATTTTTGAAATTTCATCACTCCTGCACAGGCCTGCTTCATCACATTTGCATTTTTAAAATATTAAATCAATTACCTCTTTGAACAATTTCATTTCATCTGGCTAAGTCATTCTATTTCATGCTCGCTTCAGCAAACTTACTCCATTCATCCCGTTCAATTCTCAAGCAAAAACACTTCGTGAAGACATATTCTTCTCATTTGCCTTAGAGAAATTTTTAAATTTGCCTTAGAAAATTTATCAAAACAAGCACCAGGCAAAATTCTCTGCCAAAATGACACGAGCGAGGTGTGGAACAAGTTTAGATCATCTCTTGATTGAAAACGTTCAATACCCAGAAGAAAATTCCCTCCAGAACTCATCCTTTTCATGGGTATTCAGATGAAGGGGTACATTTAATTTTTATTATTTTGAAAAAATAATAAAATTGCTAAGGTTCACTCATTTTTATTCTGGACGTCTTCCACACCTGCAATCTTCAATTTCTCTACCTTGGTATTTTCTTTGATTTTCCTGAAAAACTTCCTTTCTGGCTTCAAGCGCATTTCATCTTGTTCTAAGAAAATTACTAACTTCACCCCCTTCCTTAGGCGTATTTTACATTTTGCCTTAGAAAAAAAAATGTCTTCGGAAAATTTAATTTAAATCACCCATGGAGGGCGCATTTCACCTTTGCCACTTCCACATGAAGGCGCATTTAGCCTAGCATGAAGGAATTTTCTTGCCTTAGCGCGTTTCATCCTTGCCTTCTCCACGTTTTTCCCACCTTTACCTTTGTAGCCTTGGGCGCTATCACCATGTCAACTTCCACATGAGGGCGCATTTCATGTGTGGTGGGGGAAACCCGCCAACACTTAGAAACTTTTAACATTTCCCTTGGGCGCGTTTTACCTAGGCTACCTCCACTTTTGCCTTGAGGGCGCATTTGAGCATGTGGACTTCCACTCTTAGGCGCATTTGAGGGGTGGTGAAGGAATTTCCACCACTGCTATCCCCTTTAGTTCTTGCGGGCGCATTTCATGTGTGCTAGAGGAACTTGAGGGCGCAAATAGCATAGGCTACTTACATTCTTGGGCACATATGGGGTAGTGTGAGGGAATTTCATGACTTAGAAAATTTTGCTAAGTTTCTCATACCTTGTGGGCACAAATAGCATAGTGTCGAGGAATTTTTATCCTTAGCAATTTTTTATCAACTTTCTCCCATGTCTTGGGCGCATTTGACCCATGCTAGAGGAATTTCAACACTTAGAGATTTTTCAACCTCGTCACTTCCCCTGGGCGCATTTCATATGCCTTCATGCCAATTTTTATCTATAAATTTCCAATACCCTAGCCATGCCTTGGCCTTCTATTTTTAGCAAATCCAGAGAAGTGAGGACATCTATGCATTTTTCATCTGTCCTGAGCTGGAGCAGGCGTGGTTGTGCTTCCATTGACTTTGTCACCTTGTTTATACCCTTTGTCCACACTGGTATGCTATTTTTAGCCATTTGCTATATTTAGCAAACCCTAAAATTGATTGATCTTCGTGGCTCCGTTTGACCTAAAATTCGCTCCACTTGTCTTTGATGACCTAAGTGTCCTGTTTACACCTGCCTCTGGCACCGGCGTGCTATTTATAGCCATGAAGTGACTTACTAAAAATAGTAAGTATTTAGATTGTGCTCAAATTTTGCTAGTAGGCAGCTTGGAAGATGTTGATTATGGTGGTGTGCTTCGTTTCGACAACTCTGTATTTCATTCCCCCTATTTTTAGGCGTATTAGTGGAAACCCTAATCTGACTTGCATGTGCCCTGAACTGTTTCCACTTGACTCAGTTTATGTTGCCTATCATTTTGCTCGTTGAACTGAAGTGTTGAGTGGCTGCTAGAGTGAAACTACTATTTATAGTAAGTGTCCGAAAAGTGGTCAATCTGATGCCGGATGAGTTTGCATGTTAAATTGCCTGTGGGATCTCAAAAAACCCAGAAAAACCCAAAAAACTAGTCATCATGCGAGCACTGGCTAAAAATAGTGAGTCCTTGAAAAACGATCCATTCTGCTTGCCAGTCACACCACTGCGAAGCTCTTGCAAAACCCATAAGGAATATCCGAACATGCACTAAAAAACTCTGCATGCAAACCCTAAAAATAGCCTCTGAAGGTTGAGCGGTTAAAATTCACCATCTCGATTTGCATGTTACCTAACTGCGAGCGTCTCGAAAAACCCAGATACATTCTCCAATCATGCATTGGAAAATCATATGTGTAAACCCTGAAAATGGCTCCTGAAGCTGATATTGCCAAAAATAGCTAGTTGTCTGAATCTGTTCAAATTTTATGTGTAGGCACTCTCAAGTTACCTGGACGTGCTGAAGTAGTTAGAATCCCGAAATCCTGAGGAAAAGGCCCCATATTAGGTACTTACTAAAAATAGTAAGTTGTCAGATTTCAATAAAATTTTAGTGGGATCCTGCCTCGAGCCTTCTGATTGTGCTGCCATGCTCAAATTTTACCTTGAAAACCTCATTTGACCTCAAACAAGCCTGAAGGATAAAAAACCCTAATTTCACAGACTTAGCATTTCAACCCAGGCCAAATGACGGGACATCCCTGAAAGGACAAAAGACCAGAGAGAGAGAGAACCAAAGCCGAAAGACCAGAGTGGAGCAAAAATTAGGGGGTCCCCATCTTGGATGGAGTGATGTGTGAAAAGGTCACAACACTTTCCTTTCACTCGTTGCATTTTAGTTTCATTGTAATCCTGACACCATATGCTCTCACCTTGCCCATTCTAAGGTCTGGGTGATCAGAAAGTGGAAAGGAAGTTGCTTGTATCTCATTTCCAATTGCAATATTTAAAATAAAAATAAAAAATCTAGGGTGGTTATTACATTAGACCTCCTCCTTGCTTAGAATTTGTGACAAAATTACATGCAATTGATGGATGTTTGAATGAGTGCTTTCGATGCTCCCTTTTTCCTAGTGTTTTCAGCTTCGATCTTCCAATGTTTGATTCTTCCATCAATATCAAGTCTTCAATCTAGTGTATGGTCTCTGTTAGACTGTCGATAGGTTTTCTCTGGCCTTCCCCTTCAACCGGTTCTATTGGTATGAATTGTTCTTTGATAGTTGAGTTGGCAATTTCGTCCTTTCCTTCCCCTTCACCAATGGTGCACCTTCTTTGTCACCTGACAATGACCCTTCTTTTTTTGTTGGTGATGGTCTGTGCGGTTCTCTAGCAGTGTTCTATTCTTCACTTTTTGCTTTGTCCAACACTAATGGTACAGACGGTTCTCTAGTTTGGTATGTTTTGTCGAGAAATTGTAAGTGTCGGATTTTTTCTACCCACTCTCCTGTTGACGTGTTTTTTATGACAACACCAACACAGAATAAAATGTCCAACGGTCACTCTATTCCCTCTTGATCAAAGTATTCCGCATGCTAAGATTGCTTGAAAGTTCATGCATTCAACTCCAAGGTTCCTTTTATTGCGAATAGACTCAGTTGGTTGATGTGAATATGCTGGGTATTCCAAAGGGACTTACGTGAGTTGCTCATTCAGAAGAAAGGATTTTCAAATTTCGGGAGATTTGTCAATGAAGCTCGGGTTCCTAAACTAACTGGATAATATTGAATGTAAAAGGATGTGAAGATGGAGATTCTAACATCTATTCTAAATGTGGAACACGAAGATCAATTCTTGCAACTTCAAACCAAGCTCTGCTTTGCCTCACTTCGGACAGCTTCCGCAGAACCAGTGCAATCTTCAAAGGGATGACAAGAGATATTCAAACTACAATTCACCATGCAGAGACCGTCACAACGACACATATCAACACATAAACCGTAATCAAAGTTAAGTTCATAATGTTCCAGTTGACCACGCAAGGCGAACCCACCATCAGTGAGCCCGCTAGTGGTATGGATAAGCGAAGCTTGCTCAAATTAAACACCACATTCCACAACTACCGACTACTTGCATGAAATGAAATCTACTTTACTTTAAGTCTACTTTAAGACTCTAAATGAATTAAAAGGACGAAGAAGCCTCACTAGCTACTCAAAACAAAAGATGGAACCACAAGCAATGATAACCCTTTTCATTATGAGAGTGTTCACAACAACTTCTTACAAAGAATTCGATGGGAAAACTTTCCTTCTTCTTCAATCTAAGCTATCAATCTATGCTAACTCTCTATCTATTCTAACTTCTATCTTATCTACTCTCTAATCTAACATCTACTAAGTTACAAATGAGGGGGGATACCCCTTTTATAGTTGGCCCAGTCCAACGGACGGCTTAGATTGAATTACAATGAAGGGCCCAAATTGAGCCATATATGCCCTAATTAGGGTTTTTGCCCTAAAAACTGCCACAGAGAGGAGTGGGGCAATGAATGCACTGAATATTCTCCACTCCTCTGCAGGAACCATTATCTGCAATTAATGCCCACTGTCTTCTTCTAGAAGATTCTCATCCAGAAACGCGTTCCCATTGTTCTTCTCTACCAATTATGTTGCGTCAGGAGGAGGCAACAACACTTGGTTCAAATCCTCCTTGCAAAAAGCTCTTCTGCGTTGATTCTTCTTGTTGCTCTCACATTTCTTTAGCCCACTGCCTTGGGCGCATTTGCTTCTTTTGCATCACATTCTTAGTGTCTTAGCCAAATCTTCACTGTCGTTTCTTCTTCCCAAAGTTGCAACGTTGTCTAGCTTCATCAAGTCCTCATGCCTTGGCTTCAATGTTCATCCTACAAAACAAAAGAAAAGTATCAGAACACTTTATAATCTAAATTCACTTTACTTACCTTATTTCCATGTTCTGACCGCTTGATCTCCGGATCTTGATAGAATTCATCACTTTTCTAGCAAACTTTCATCATGGGCGTATCCACCACCTTGCATGGAGTTTGTGCCTTAGAAGATATTTCATCTTGAGGATGCATTTGAACGCTTGATGCTCGAGCTTTAGTTCATTTTCAAATTCCTCCATGCCTTAGACAAATTTCTTCCCCGTGTGTATTTGACCCCCCCTGCTTTCCTTTTCCATGCCTTAGAAAATTTATCCATCTGAGCCTTAGGAACTTTGTTGAACCGGTGCCAGGCCAAAATCCTTGTCAAAACAACGCGAGCAAGGCATGGAAGAGTTATAAACCATCTCCTAATTGGAAATGTCCAATACCCAGAAGAAAATTCCCCTCAGAAATCATAATTTCCATGTGTACCCAAACGAAGGGGTAAGTTTAATTTTTATTATTTTGAGAAAAATAATAAAATTTGCTAAGGTTGATTCCATTTTCATTCTGGAGGAACTCCACGCCTGTAAATTCCATTTTTCCTGAGTATTTTCTTTATTTTCCTGAAGAAATTCCCTCCTGTTCATGGGCGCATTTCATCCTGCCTTGGGAAATTTTAGCATCACCCCCCTAGGCGTCCTTCACACTTTCACCCTTGAAAATGCCTTAGAAAATATTTAAATTCCTTGATTTTACCTTGTGCGCATTTGAGGTCTTCCACTTCTATTTCAAACCTTAGGCATTCCTACGCCCTAGCAATCCTATTCTATTTCCTCCACAAACAAGAGCGCATAATCATGGGTCAACTTCCACCTAAGGGCGCATTTAGGGGGTGGAGAAGGAAATCCGCCAACACTTAAAAACCTCTCTTAAAATCACGCCCTCTTGTCCACACCTTGGGCGCATATGACATGGGAAGGGGGGAAACTTTTCACTTTGAGGGCGCATTTTACCTACCAAGCTTCCATTTTTGATGCCTTGGAAACTTTTTTTGAGTGACAACTTCATGTTGGGCGCATTTGAGGTATGGAGGAGGAATTTTGCCAACACTTAGAATATTTTCTTTCAAGCCTCCTCCCTCAAGGGCACATTTAGGGGTAGCTCCTTCCATTTTAACTTGCCTTAGAATTTTTTATGCCAACCTTGTAGCCTTGGGCGCATTTTACATAGGGAGGAGGAAATTTTAAATACTTAGAAACTTTTTCATGCATCTCCTCTGCCAAGGCGCATTTGAAGTAGGGTGGAGGAATTTTTTGTATTTAGAAACATTTTCACTTGTGATTTCTCCACCTTGGGCGCATTTAGCCTAGTTGGCTTCCACATGTGAGCGCATTTGAAGGGGTGGGGAGGAATTTTTACCACTTAGCGTATTTTCACCCTTGTCTTTTCATCTTGTTGTGGGTGCATTTGACATGTGCTGGAGGAACTTTCTCTTGCTTGAGGGCGCATTTGCCCATGTCAACTTCCATCTTCACCCTTGGGCGCATATCACTCATGCTACTTCCATTCTTGGGCGCATTTGAGGGTGTGTGAGGGAAAAGTCCACGCCTTAGAAACTTTTTAAACACTTCCTTCCTTGGGCGCAAATAGCATTGGGTGGAGAAACTTTTGGGCGAATTTGCTATAGGGAGGAGGAAGTTGCCCATGCCTTGGGCGTATTTCACATGAGGTGAAGGAAATTTCATTGCCTTAGAAATTTTTATGACTCTCCTCTATGACTTGGGCGCATTTGAGGGGGTGAGGAGGAATTTGCAAACACTTAGAAACTTTTCAAACACCACATTGCCTTGGGCGCATTTCCCATGAGGAGGAGGAAATTTCATGCTTTGGATTTTTTTTTGATGCCAGTCTTCATGCTTGGGCGCATTTCATACTTCCTCCTGCCAGTTTCCATTTGTAGATTTGAAAATTTCTTCAACGCCTCAGCTACCTTTGCCATCTATTTTTAGTAAGTCCTTGCTTTTCTGACTTCCACAGCTCCGTTTGTCGTGAAATTTTCACCATGTGATCCCTGTAGTTCGATGAACCTGCTTTGCCTGTCATACATGCCGACCTGCTATTTATAGCCACCTGCCATTTATAGTAAGTTTCAAGGTTGCCTGTCTTCAGTAGCTCCGTTTGACTTGAAACTTGCTCTGCCTGATCCTGATAACTTGAGTGCCCTGTTCATACCTACCTCGGGTGCAGACCTGCTATTTATAGCCCTGAGATGACTTACTAAAAATAGTAAGTTCTCCGATTTCGCTCAAATTTTGCCAGTAGGTTGCTTGGATGATGCTGATATCGGTGGGGTATTTTATTCTGGCAATTTCTGTGTCTCGCCCCTATAAAAGTGGAAACCCTAATTTGATTTGCATGTGCCCCGAACTGCTCCCGATTCCCTGATTGCTCCTAATTGCGGGACTGAAATGTTGGGTAGCTGCTGGGATGACACTGCTATTTATAGTAAGTGTCTGAAAAGTGATCAATCGAACGTCGGATGAGTTTGCATGTCACAATGCTCGTGGGATCTCAAAAAACCCAGAAAAACCCAAAAAACTGGTCAACATTCCGGCACTGGCTAAAAATAGTAAGTCCCTGAAAACTGACTCATTCTGCTTGCATGTCATATCATTGCGAAGCTCTCGCAAAACCCACATGGAATTTCCGGACATGCATTGAAAATTCCTGCATGCAAACCCTAAAATTAGCCTCGGAAGGCTGAACTCTGAAAGTGATCGTCTCGGTTTGCATGTTACATCGTTGCAAAGGTCTCGAGAAACCCAGAAGTAATCTCCGGACATGCATTGAAAAATCACATGTTTGAACCTTGAAAATGGCTCCCGAAGCCTGAACTACCAAAAATAGCAGGTTGTTTGATCCTGCCCAAAATTTACGTGCAAGCAGCTGATAGTTACCTGAATGTGATGGAATAGTTAGAATCCCAAAATTCTGAGGAAGGGACCTCAGATTGAGTACTTACTAAAAATAGTAAATCGCCAAAACTTAGTGAAAATTCAGTAGGACTCTGCCTTGAGTCTCCTGATCGTAGTGCCAAGCTCATATTTCAATTTTCCAACTCAATTTGACCTCAAACTAGCCTGCAGAATGAAAACCCTAACTTCACAAACTTAGCCAAAATTCCAAATCAGTTCAAAAGATGGGACATCCCCAGAAGAACAAAAAGATCAAAGAGAGAGAGAGAGAGAGAGACAAAACAAAAGCCAAAAGACCAAAACCCAAAAGACCAGAATGGAGCAAAAATTGGGGGTCCCCATTTGAATGGGGCGATGTGTGAAAAGGTCACAACATCTCCCTTCGTACGTTCTCTTGTCATGAAAGTTCTCTTGCTCTCCCGACTATGGCTTTTGCTTACACTTCGGCTTCTACTCTTGGGTGGCCTCAGGCTTTCCCTCAAAAATCCTTCGCCTCCTTCAACTTCACACCTCCATCGTTGTCTCCATTCTCTTTGTTCTTTTATTCTTAAGGATCTTATTTTTTGGTCGATTGATTCGTGACCTCTTTGTATTAGTTTCCCAGTTTTATTCAAGGTTAAGGGCATTAATTATATTATGTACATCGACAATAGGTATCACATTCTTCAATCTTGTTTTGTTCTGTGTATTATTGTAGTATCTATTGCCTTCATTGCTCTTGGTCTTGGAAGATCTTGCAAAATGATGAAGTGACATGCAATAAGTCTTCGAAGTCTGTCGAGAAGACAATCACCTCTGGGTTGATGGTTAGGTTGTCCCAGATGGTGACCTGAGGAACCTCTCTCTTGAGAGCTTCTCTCTATATGTGGTCTTTTAACAAGATGTCCAACAAGTTCACCAAGTCTTGTGCCAACTTGTCTTCCCTTCTGTCGTTTGCTTGCATAGGATCTTCAGTTGGTTGTCTCATTACATCACCATGATTACCATCAGTGAGTTATTTTTCGCTTGGGTTCGTATTGGCAACAACACCAAATGTTTATTCGGTAATGTTAATTGAATGATTAACAAAGAGTAAACGAAATACATAACAGCAATAACACAATATATCAATTACTCCTAACAATGCCCAGAAGATATCGTGTTTTTAGGAACCTCTCTCCTGAGAGCTTCTCTCTGTATGGTGGCTTGAGGAACCTCTCTCTTGAGAGCTTCTCTCTGTATGTGGTCTTTTAACAAGATGTCCAACAAGTTCGCCAAGTCTTGTGTCAACTTGTCTTCCTTTTTGTCATTTGCTTGCATAGGATCTTCGGTTGGTTGTCTCATTACATCATCATGATTGCCATCAGTGAGTTGTTTTTCGCTTGGGTTTGTATCGGCAACAACACCAAATGTTTATTCGGTAATGTTAATTGAATTATTAACAGAGAGTAAACGAAATACATAACAACAATAACACAATATATCAATTACTCCTAACAATGCCCATAAGATATCGTGTTTTTTCATTCATTCATCAAATATGCAATAATTACAAAATACAAAATGCATGCAGTCCCTAATGGAGTAAGCAAACATAGTATATATAGAATAGCTGACGATTGCTGAAAATTGCCAATTGTCAACAACTATACTCCAACTACTGAGAACTACTTCCTAATTACATCTAACAATTATTTACTTTTGCTAATTACAATATTATTTACTTAGTGTATTTTGGTCGACTAGATCCAAGACTTTGCCAATGTCATTACAATAGGCTTATAATACACACAACTCTCAACAAACAAATTGAACCACCTATTGTTGTTCCTTTCCACCTAGAGTTTTACCATTATTTATTGCTAGAGATTCCACTTTAATCGGCAACACTTCCTTCACCATAACACCTACCTCCTCGACAACTGATTGCAGCACCATATCTCCAAATTCCATAGGAAACAAAAAGTCAAAGAAGACAAAAATGTTCATTTGGAAAAGCCTCTACCAAATTTGATATGAAATATTTCTGAAATTAGTCTCTCAAACTAGGAGCTTCACTCAAATCCATATCATCCTACCAAGACCACTTTTACGAACCCTAATGCAACCTAGTTAAAGCAAGAAAAGACGAAATGCAACCATCTATTAGAGATTCTTCCTTCCAACTAGGATCGCAAGAAAAATTCGTCTTCAGCCTTAGCATGAAAGTTAAAAACCACCTTAAGACAAGCAGCTAAAATCCCCTAATTATAGCCAAGTGCCAGAAATGAACTAGGTATCACAAACATAATACCAATAGATATATCCACCTAAATTAAATAGCAACCTTAACAAATGCAACTTAGACAAGGCAATAAAGGATATTAAAACTTCACATGAACCATCAAACTCCAAATCTAACCCTTGCATATCACAAACTCTAACCTTCATTAATCTACCAATGACATTTTTGAAAGGGGACTTGAGATCCCTATTGAGAAAAAATAAAAGAAAGTAAGAAGGTTTAAAACATAAATACTTATCCAATCCACCCAAAGAAGAGAGGTAACTTAATACATTGTCGTTAAGGGATCCTAATCCATGCCACAATTGACTAGGTAATCAACTACAGCATTTGAACTTTTGCAACAATGAGAGAAACTGATCTCCTCAAACCACAAACTATAAGTATCTCCCTAGCTTCCAATTGGGACATTCTCCTTTCCTCAAAGCATTAACAAATCCCCTTCTAATATTAGTTTCTACACTCCATTAAACGAGACAACACCATACCTACTACTACACGTTCCCACTCAGCCCCATTATGTCTTATACCTTAGAGATAAGGAGCCGCCATTAACAAAACTACCATTCTCTGCATAAATCACTATTCCAATCCCCACAACCTCATAATTGTCTCCTAAGGCACCATCAAAGTTTAGTTTTATGAAGCTCCTTGGACAAGGCTTCCAATATTCAATACTAAATTTGGCAAAGATTTCTACTCTTATTTACCTTATGCTTTTGAGAAGTCTCATTTACATCTGATTTCTTTACTCATGAACTATTTCAAATAATTTAGACTTAAGGCCACCAACTGGACTATAGAGAATTTTTTTCCAAATAAACTACACAAGAAGTATGGATATTTTTAAAAAATTGAACTCGTTCCCCATAATCAAGAATAGGAATAGTACTCCTATATGCCAAATAATTTGGATTAATAATTGGATTTTTTGAATATTTTGGGCTCATTTCAAATACTTTTTGAAAATCTGGACTAATCATAAGCCCATATTATTTGAAATAGTTCATCCTCTTAACCCTTTAATGGATCCTATGGGCCCTTAATACTTGTTTGCTCAAAAAATCAGCCTGGTATTCAACTTGTTCTCGGTCTAAGCTCTATTATTGGGTGACATTGAGTATGTAACATTGTCATTGGACCAGATCGAACTAACCCTATCTATTGGGCCAATCCTTACTGTTGGGCCATATTGGCCTTATTATTGGATGAAGCTCTAATATTGGGCCAAGTTGAATTATAGCCACATTACTCAGCCAAACATAAGAATGACATGTCATTGAGATTAGTTTAAGGTAGTCTGAGAGACAAGCCTTTTAGAGTGCCAAGTTAGCAACCCTTAATAGGGAAGAGCATCAAGATACATCCATCTACACATGTCCTATGTCACTAAAATTTGTTACTTCACTAATTTTATCTTTTTTGTCAAGCTTCTTTGCATTAGTGTTGTTCGCAATGATTTTCAATGTCCATAAGAGTTGTGGAGTCATAAGATGCATGACTGACATTTTTCCTCATGTGCAAATTAGGCTTCCCAATAAATCTCTATGGCATTTCTTACTCACTTTGGTTCTAGAATATTCTTCTTTTCCTGATTTTGATCTCTTACGACATTTTTTGCAATTCATGCTTTCCCCCAATGCATTATTTTCAAGGTTCTGCTTCTTTAGGTAACCAGCCATTGCCTAAATTCCTGCCCAATGTTGTTGCTCTTGTAACATTTCCCTAATTTTGTGAGATCATGGAACCAATGGATTTCTATTTTCTTTCATCTTGCTTTCCCTAATTGTCATATATATGTGAAACAAAAATAGAAATCCAATGGTGTATACGTGTATGTGTTTTCTCTAGGCTATGCTTTCACAATGCTTTGTATGCCCCCATCGCCCATGTCATTTTGTCTTTCTCAAGTCTCATAAATCATTTTGCATGATCTTGTATCTTACTAATGCTTCAAATTTGTGAGCTTTCAAGTTTGGACTTCAAGCTATATCTGTATATGGATATTGTTGGGCTCTTGTCCACATGTTTCCCTTGGGTTTACCCATATTCCATTAGTTGTTACCAACATGGATGGTGTGCAAAGTGTGTTTATTTTCTCTTCACAAGCCTGATGTTTAATCGACTACAGATTGTAAAATCAAGGAAGCTACATTCTTCCTAGCCTCTCATGTTTGGAATTATGTGTCTTATACCCAAATCTCCTTGTGAATCCAATCCTATCATTTAAATGATAAATCCATTAAGTGGCGGTCTTAAGTCTGAAATTCATGTCTTTAATAATCTGAATTGTTAGTTTTATATCACTAGACTCACTAGTGCATCCATGTGACCATTGCCTACCCTTCAGGTCTCTTATACCCAATGAACTTTATGGTCCATCCATAAGGCAATCCTGGGTTTTGTATGATTTAACACTACTTCTCTTGCAAAGTTAAGCATGGTCATCACCTAAATTATGTTTGGCTGTTGCCTCCTCTCATGGGACATTATGCGATACAAAAATAGTCAAGCTTAGTGAGCTTCTTTGCTTTCATTAATTTGTACCTGCACACAATCTAGAGCTCCTAAAAACTGAAATTGAAACTTAGATGCTACAATTTCAGATGTAAAATTCCTATTTGTCTGAAAAGAAAAATTGAAAATGTTAAGGAATAACTCTTGACTTGTTTGAGTCTGCAAACAATACTAGATGATTTCAAGCTGGTGGAAATGATGCACACTCCATGCTCGACTTGTAGTCGGCCAAAAGTAATTATATTGTTTTAGTCAGCCAAATAAGTTAATAAATAAATCTTAATGTATGTAGCAAATGTTTTATATTATATGTTGTTGTTGGGAGTTAGTCCCCGACCATTTCTATTAGTTGTATTGGGTAGTTCCCGATGGTTGGTGTTCTCAACCAACATGGGAAACTATATATGTCTTGTTTCATTTGTAGTCAGGGACAGCACAGATATTGTATACTGTGCCTACTGCCATTGAATGAATGAGAATACTATTGTTCTGTGTATATGCGTTCATGAGTATTGGATATGTATGTTTTTGTAAGTTATATTCTCGTTTACTCTGCTAGTCAGTCAAGTTACTTCCGTGAGTAAACACGAGTAACTGAAAATTGAAGGCAAAATAACCAAGACTAATTTCCAGCTAGTGGGTCAATGCATCAATTCATCTCAAATCTTGAGGATGCAAATTTTAATGTACAAATCTTATACAAAATAGATCTTTGTATTAATTGAATTTTCAACCAGCTCATCTAAAGGAATGCGGACCTATTCGAGGATAACATATGTATTAAAGGGGACAAGTCCATTTAAGAGGGATGGCATTGATAAAACAGCTACATTATTTGATAGGTGGGCATGTGGTAGACAGGCACAGGCTATCATAAATGAACACATTTTCTTTATTCATATGTACGAACATTAATGAGGAGATTTCGGTGCATTAAAAGCAACATATCATAAACAAGATTTGGTCAAACGTGGACACCTCAAGAAAGCATAGGCACCTAAAATGAAATAAGGAATGTGGAAGGGAGGGGCCTCTTATGCACCTAAAATAGAAGGAAACATTTTATTTAAAAAGGGGTAGATGGATTTGCATGGAGAGTGGCATATAGATATTATGATTGAAATGATAAAGGTGCCTTGCTCTGAAAAACAAGGAATGCTTAGGTCGGTGCCTACATAAGCAAGTGAACACGTAAAAATAAAGAAGCAAATATAGGGGACATAGGTAGGCACCTATATATATGGATAGAGGTGCATTTCAAAGAAATATTTGCATATTTTAAAAGATATATTCTTATTTAATGGAGAAAGATATGCCAAGATATGGGGAGATTTATTTACAAAAATGGTGCATAGGTAGATATGGGAATTAATAGATGAAGGGATTTTTTGTATAAAAGGAAAAGGGCTCATAGACAAGAGGTAATTTTTCTCCTCCTTTGTCATGTCCCCAATTTGGAGCAATAAGGAGAATTTATTAAATTAATTATTTATAAGGTTATTAAATAAATAAATATTAGAAAGTAGCCTTATATTTAATTAATTTAATATTAAAGTGACTAATTTACATAATATATCATAAAGTCACTTAATAAATTAAATACTCCAAAAGGAAAAAGGGAAAACTTTTATTTATCCCAGATTGGCTAAAAGTTTGAAGGAGTTCTTTTGTGAAGCATTATAAAGAAGTTGCAGAGGTTCATTTCCAGCACCTTGAATTGAATACACTTTCTGATTGTTGGAAAGCTTGAGGGCTTGACATAACTAAATGCTTCATCTAGTTTCGTTTGTGAAACACCAAACCTAACTAGACTTGTGAGAGGAGATATCTCAGTCACTTCATTGAGCAAAATTAGTGGCCAAAGGCCAATTTTGATTTGGTGCAAATTGGAGAACATAGTTCTGATTTATATTTACAGTCTACTTGCAGCTAGTGAAAGAAACCTCGAATTTATTCATAATAAATCAGGCTTGCATCGATTCCTATTGAAGGCATGTGGTGCTTCATTCCTATGGTCTTCGAAATAATACTGGATGCTTGAGAGGTCGATTTGGGGCTGCCATCAGAACAGGGGTGATTTTATGATAGGAGCAGAAATAAAATCCAGAATAATTCTTGTGGCATCGTTGGAGGACTAGGGGACTTGGCGGAGCCATTTTGGAGGAGTGAATGCAGTCATTGTGAAGAATTGACTCAGTTTGTGTTTTCAGTCAAAACATTAGTAGCTGCTGAAATATTCCGAGCCAAACTTTTTCGTTTTTTCAATTTACAAATTACAACCAATGCACTCGTTAAGGTTAGCAGCTAAACCAAAACGATGCTGAAGCAACTCTAACCAGAATGTACACCAGGATCCCGATGTGGGCAAGGTGTGAGCATTGGTCAGAGGATCTTAATCAAAATGCTTATGCAAGAACTCTAACCAAGAATGGCGCCGATGATGGCGAGCATATGGTCAGAGGATCTTCTACACTAAGTACTGAAAAGGAACTCGACACCAAGTATGTGCTACCCAATCCAGTATGGAGTTGAGGCGACCATATGGCGGAGTATTACAAATTACAATGCTTGAGAGAAATAACTGAAATGCTGAAAGCACTCAACACCCAGAATGTGCTTTCTAATCCAGAGTGGAAAAGTAGCTACCATAGGGCGGAGGAAAATTGAATACAATAGCAAATACTGAGCGTAAAGCTGAACATTACAAACTATGATGAGCAAGAATAATTATACTGTCAGTACTACTACCAGTTTATAATATGAAGGATAATATCTTGCTAGAAATGTGAATCAACATATAAATCAAGCTGCAATAATATGTATTGAACTTCCTTTACTGAATAATAAAGATTAGATCTGAAAGTGCACTGAACAGACCAACCTCTAATTCTGATTTATGACAGTCCAGATTTCTGTGTGCACGAACAGCAGCCCTGTATTTCACAAATCCACTCACAACTTGCTCAAAACTTAGCCAAATTCCACCAAACGAATTGCAGTATGATCCTACTATGATGGCGACCAACTGAGAACACTGAAACTCACTCAAATGACTCTAATTATTTAATGCAGGAAATTCAAGGCAGATCTGAACAGTACGGCCCAACAAGAGGGCGACTTTGCATTTAAAAATTGAAGACTCTTCTAAAAATTCTATAACTTAGGACAAAGGGGCGCCTAGCCAAGACAGAGAAAATGGAACAATACCCAGAAGCAATATTTTTCTATTTTCTGATTTACGAGTAAAAACACAAATCTGCTGTAGCTAAAATGCAAGTCTGGAGAATCTCTAATATGCAAAAATCAGAAACTAAAGAGTCACAATGCTGATTACAATACACAAATCCCAATGAAACTCACAAAACTATACTAATTCACCACTAGTTGTTGTGTTGCAAGCAAGAAGCAATGCCCGAGCTAGGAGGCCTTCATTCCTCGAAGCAATCCAATACCATTCCGACAGAGTAACAATACTGTAGACAAAAGATAATGAATTGAGGATCAAAGTCTTCCTTTTATAATTTTCGGTTGACTCTTCTCGAAACCCTAACCTTCTCTTAAGAGTCAAACCCTAATCCTTCAACCAATGGCGTCCTTCCCTTCTAGCTGCAATTTTGACTTTTAATTATTAAATTATTCCTTCATTGAAGATGGTGTCCACTTTTGCTTGGGGAATAAATCTTTTAATAAGAAATATAATTAATTCCTTTAATGAGGCGCCCACCCATAAAGAACCTCTTTTAAAAACAACTTAAAGTAAAGTTGCTAGGCCAAGGGTCAATGTTAAAATATAACATTAAACATAACTTCTTCAAAATAATTCAGCTTATCACCTCAAACTGCATCCCGAGGCCAGAATCTGAATACGCCAATTGAATCAGCTGAAGAGGAAAGTCAACTGCCTGAGACCAACCTGTTTACTGCCCGGAATAGAATTTACTAAAAATAGTAAATTCTTGAAGATGCTCAAAATGCCCAGAAGAACATACCACTGTGAAGCTCTCTGAAAACCCAGAAAAATCCGCCATTGAAACAACCAACTCCGAGCAAGAACTTCCATCAAAATAGGAAACCCTAATTTTACCTTCCGACTAGCCTACGGGTCTCCGGAATAGGCCAACGGTCACTAAAAAGATCAGGCTTGAGACGGGGACATTACAGTCTGCCCTCCCCAAGATTGCTTGTCCTCAAGCAATTGCAAACCTGGATGCTGCAGAACATCATCACTCTCCCAAGTTGCATCCTCCATAGGCAAATTTTTCCACTTCACCAAGTATTCTCTGATTGTTCTTTTCCTCAAAGAACGTTCTCTGAAATCAAGTATCTCCTCTGGAATTAAAACCAACTGTCCTTCTTCATCCAAAGGTGGCAACTGTGATGAAGCAACCACATTATGTCCAAGTGCCTTCTTGAGGCGAGACACGTGGAAGACATTGTGTACTCTGCTATCAGAAGGTAGCTCCAACTCATAAGCTACTGCTCCAACTTTTCTGATGACCCTGAATGGCCCATAGAAGCGAGGTTTGAGCTTCTCAGCTCCACTCTTCTTGAGAGTAGACTGTCTGTAAGGCTGTAATCGGAGATAAACCATATCCTCAACCTCTAAAGAACGCTCAACACACCTCTGATCAGCATACATTTTCTACTGATTCTGTGCAATCTGCAGATTATTCTTCAATGATTTCATGATGTCTTGACTTTGCTGCAACAAGTCCTTGGCTTGAGGTGCTTTGCTATCACCAAACACCAAATCAGCAAAGCTAGGTGCTTCATACCCATAGAGAGCCAAGAAAGGAGACATCTTAATTGACATATGAAAGGAAGAATTATAACAGTACTCCCCTATGTGAAGCCACTTAACCCACACTCTTTGCTGCTCCGACACATAGTTTCTCAAGTAGCCTTCCAACCACTTGTTCACTATTTCAGTTTGTCCATCTGTTTGGGGGTGATAACTAGTGCTTGGAGTGAGCACAGTACCACTCATTCTGAAAACCTCTTGCCAAAAAGTACTTAGGAACTTGCTGTCCCTATCACTCACAATGTTCTTTGGCAACCCATGTAGCCTAAACACCTCGTGAAAAAACAGATCTGCAACTTGGGCTGCGGAAAAAGAGTTAGTAATGGCGAAGAAATGAGCAAATTTGGTTAGCCTATCCACTACCACATAGATACAATCCTTCCCTTGGGCCTTGGGTAACCCTGTGATAAAATCCATCGAGATGCTTTCCCATTTTTGATTGGGAATAGGAAGTGGTTGCAACAAACCAGCTGGTAGTGTATGCTCATTCTTGTTCATCTGACAAACAGGACACTCCTGAATGTAGCGTTGTACTTCTCCTTTCAATCCTTTCCAAGAAAATCTTTCTCGGATCTACCTATATGTCTTAAAAAATCCTTGGTGACCAGCAAGCGGAATGTCATGAAATGTCAATAAAATCTTCTTCTTAAGCTTAGAATTAGCCACCAAAAAGATTCTCCCCTTATAGTGTATCAACCCCTCAACCACCTTGTACCTTTCATCATGAAAAGTACCCTCAATAATGCTGGTTGCAAACTGATTTTTGGCATAATCAGGAAGCAACATGTCCCTCCAATCCGCAGTAAGTTCGCACAATGAACTAAGATGGGGTCTCCTTGACAAAGCATCGGCCACAACATTATTTTTCCCTTTGACATACTCAATGTCAAAGTCGTAAGCTTGAAGCTTACTCACCCACTTTTGTTGCCTCTCATTCAGATCCTTCTGATGCATGAAGTGTTTGAGGCTATTGTGATCAGTCTTGACCACGAACTTGTTTCCCACCAAGTACTGCCTGAACTTGGCTAATGCATGCATAATGGCAAGCATTTCCTTGTCATAGATAGAGTATGTTCTTTCAACACCCCTTAGTTTTCTGCTCTCAAATACAATAGGATGTTTGTCTTGCATTAAGACAGTCCCAACTCCTTCACCGGATGCATCACATTGTAGCTCAAAAGGCTTGGAAAAATCCGGGATAGCCAGAACCGGACAAGAACTCATGATCCTCTTAAACTTGTCAAAAACAGTTTGAGCCTTTTCTGACCAACAAAAAGCTCCCTTTTTGGTGAGATTAGTAAGAGGAGCGGCATTCTGTGAGTAACCTTTTACAAACCTCCGATAAAAACCACAAAGACCCAAAAAACCTTTCAACTGAGTCAAGTTTTCAGGGGGTGGCCAATCAACTATTGCCTTGATCTTTTCAGGATCCACCTTCACTCCCTCAACACTGATTATGTGGCCAGGGTATAGTAACTCCTCCATTCCAAATTCACATTTGGATGCTTTTGCGAACAAGCTCTCCGCTTCCAGGATGCTAAGCACTTCCTCCAAGTGCTTGAGATGATCCTCCCAGGTCTTACTAAAAATCAAAATGTCATCGAAGAATATTAACACAAACCTTCTCAACTGCTTCTGAAAAACTCGGTTCATACATGACTGGAAGGTAGCAGGAGCATTAGTCAACCCAAATGGCATGACTAGAAACTCAAAGTGGCCATAGTGGCATCTGAAAGCTGTCTTCTCAACATCAGATCCCCTCATTCTAATCTAGTGGTAGCCCGATCTCAAATCGATCTTTGAAAAGAACTTGGCTCCATGTAGCTCATCAATGAGCTCATCTATCCGTGGAATGGGGTATCTGTTTTTGATGGTGCTTTGATTCAGAGCACGATAGCCCACACACATGCGCATGGTACCATCCTTCTTCTTCACAAGAACCACTGCTGAAGCAAAGGGGCTCTTACTTGGGCGAATGAAACCCATCTCCAAGAGTTCCTGAATATTTTTCTCAATATCATCCTTCTGCTTCTTAGGGTACCGATATGGAGTTGTAATAACTGGTTTAGCTCCTTCCTTGAGCTCTATGATATGCTTCGAACCCCATTCAGGTGGTGGTCCAGGAGGTAAATCAGCAAATACCTTGCTCTTCTTTGTGAGTAAAGACTGCACATTAGGAGGATAGTCTCTCTTAGTGTCAACCAGACTAGCAGGAAGGATCATACATTCTGCAGCCCACTCAACTTGATCATGACGAACCAGCCTTGCCATTCTCTTGAATGACACAACCCGAGGGCCCCCATTGGACATTCCTCTTAGTACTACCCTCTTCCCATCGGATTGAAACTTAAGCTCCATAGTTTGCAGATTTAAGGAGATCTCTCCCAGTGAACGCAACCATTGAATGCCTAAAACGGCATCCGTATCTCCAATGTTAACCACATAGAGGTCGTCCTTGACTTCATAGTTTCCCAATTGCATAGTCATGTTTGAGATCTTCTTGGTGCATGAGATGTGGAATCCATCAGCAACCATGACCTTGAAGCCTTCAAACTCTTCTATTTGCAGCCCTTCCTTTGCCACCACAACTTCATCAATGAAGTTATGTGTTGCCCCGGTGTCAATCAAAGCAACTATTCGCTACCCCTTAATCATCCCTCGAACCTTGAAGGATTCATTTCTTTGAAAGCTCGAAAGTTGAGCCAAAATAACTCCACTTTCTTTTTCATCTTCAGACTCTTCTGGAACTCTTTCCATTTCACTATCTTCAAAATCAAATTGCTGGTCTGAAAAATCAAAATCACTTTCACCAGCTGAACAGTACTCAATCTGATTAAATTTAACTCCCTTTGGACAAACATGATCTTGAGACCATTTTTCCCTACACCGGAAACATAACCCCTTTCTTCTGAGTTCGTTCACTGTCTCTGGATCCAATCTTGTGACATGAGGATTATGCTGTTTGAACTCTTTGTGCTGAGGTCTCGAAGGAGGTCTTTGATGAGGTCTTTTTCCTTTATCCCCTTTGTGAAAGGGTGGATTGGATTGAAACTTTGCCTTAGGAGCAGCCCACTCCATGTTTCTTGCCTTCTTCATGGCCTCTTGTAGGGAGGGTGGATCAAAAGCTTTAATCCATCCCTTGAGTGGTTCCATCAATCCTTCACTGAAAAGGATCACCAATCGCCTCTCCATGATTCCAGTGACCATGACTGAGAGTCTCTGGAACTCCGCTATGTAGGCATCAACTGTGCCATACTGCCTCAACTGCGCCAATTCTCTGAAATGAATTTCAAGATCCTTTTTCTCAAATCTCTTGATGAGCCTATTGGTGAACTCATCATAAGTTGTGATAGACCGATGACCCAAGGTAACTAGGCCATGGTACCACCACTCGTGCGCCACCCCATCAAGGTGTAACGTAGCGAACTTGATCGCCTCTTCTTCTGCCATGGGTCTGAGAGCTAGATAGTTATCCAGCTTCTGTATCCAAGCTCGGGCTGAACTGTTATCACTCCCATCATAGTGTGGAAGTATAACCTTGTTGACAGATTGATACAAGTCCCCTTGCACTGGTGTTCTTCTTTGCTCATAATGTCTCCCTTGTCCTTTATTCTTTCTTTTATGATCCATTAAGTCAATATAGGACATATCCATCTTGATGTCGTTAGGGAGAGAATCATACTCCGCATGACCAAGCCTCAACTGCTCCACGAATGAAGCATTTTCTTCAGGATCTGACTGAGTGTTTATAGGTGCCAAGAAGGTGGGTTTGAATGGCCTGGAAGAAATATATGTGTTGTTTGAAGTATGCTGAGCAGCATGTCCATCATGCTGGTTGGAAGCACTATGCTCTCCTCTATGCCCAGTGTTGTTCTATGGAATGGTGTTTTGGCCCACTTTCCCCATCATGAGCGATACCATATCCATTAAGGCATCCATCTTTCTTTCAAATCTCTGTCCCGAACTGATGGATCTCTCTCTTCCCTTTCCACTATCATCTCTGTTGATGGTAACCTTCTCGTTACCCCCAACTGATCTCTCACCTTCTGCCATGTCTGTTTCCTGAGAAGACTCCCAATGAGCCCTCAAGACTTCTGAAGCTGTCTGACCTTCTGGAGCCTAATAGGGTTGGAACTGTTTTCCAACCTTCTTGTCTTCCCTTGCAATGTACCTCTTTTCTCTGTCACTCATAGACAGTTTGTTCACAAGATGGCAAGATCTTGGCTCTGATACCACTGAAATATTCTGAGCCAAATTTTTTCGTTTTTTCAATTTACAAATTACAACCAATGCACTCGTTAAGGTTAGCAGCTAAACCAAAACGATGCTGAAGCAACTCTAACCAGAATGTACACCAGGATTCCGATGTGGGCAAGGTGTGAGCATTGGTCAGAGGATCTTAATCAAAATGCTTATGCAAGAACTCTAACCAAGAATGGCGCCGATGATGGCGAGCATATGGTCAGAGGGTCTTCTACACTAAGTACTGAAAAGGAACTCGACACCAAGTATGTGCTACCCAATCCAGTATGGAGTTGAGGCGACCATATGGCAGAGTATTACAAATTACAATGCTTGAGAGAAATAACTGAAATGCTGAAATCACTCAACACCCAGAATGTGCTTTCTAATCTAGAGTGGAAAAGTAGCTACCATAGGGCGGAGGAAAATTGAATACAATAGCAAATACTGAGCGTAAAGCTGAACATTACAAACTATGATGAGCAAGAACAATTATACTGTCAGTACTACTGCCAGTTTACAATATGAAGGATAATATCTTGCTAGAAATGTGAATCAACATATAAATCAAGCTGCAATAATATGTATTGAACTTCCTTTACTGAATAATAAAGATTAGATCTGAAAGTGCACTGAACAGACCAACCTCTAATTCTGATTTATGACAGTCCAGATTTCTGTGTGCACGAACAACAGCCCTGTATTTCACAAATCCACTCACAGCTTGCTCAAAACTTAGCCAAATTCCACCAAACGAATTGCAGTATGATCCTACTATGATGGCGACCAACTGAGAACACTGAAACTCACTCAAATGACTCTAATTATTTAATGCACGAAATTCAAGGCAGATCTGAACAGTACGGCCCAACAAGAGGGCGACTTTGCATTTAAAAATTGAAGACTCTTCTAAAAATTCTATAACTTAGGACAAAGGGGCGCCTAGCCAAGACAAAGAGAATGGAACAATACCCAGAAGCAATATTTTTCTATTTTCTGATTTACGAGTAAAAACACAAATCTGCTGTAGCTAAAATGCAAGTCTGGAGAATCTCTAATATGCAAAAATCAGAAACTAAAAAGTCACAATGCTGATTACAATGCACAAATCCCAATGAAACTCACAAAACTATACTAATTCACCACTAGTTGTTGTGTTGCAAGCAAGAAGCAATGCCCGAGCTAGGAGGCCTTCATTCCTCGAAGCAATCCAATACCATTCCGGCAGAGTAACAATACTGTAGACAAAAGATAATGAATTGAGGATCAAAGTCTTCCTTTTATAATTTTTGGTTGACTCTTCTCGAAACCCTAACCTTCTCTTAAGAGTCAAACCCTAATCCTTCAACCAATGGCATCCTTCCATTCTAGCTGCAATTTTGACTTTTAATTATTAAATTATTCCTTCATTGAAGATGGCATCCACTTTTGCTTGGGGAATAAATCTTTTAATAAGAAATATAATCAATTCCTTTAATGAGGCACCCACCCATAAAGAACCTCTTTTAAAAACAACTTAAAGTAAAGTTGCTAGGCCAAGGGTCAATGTTAAAATATAACATTAAACATAACTTCTTCAAAATAATTCAGCTTATCACCTCAAACTGCATCCCGAGACCAGAATCTGAATACGCCAATTGAATCAGCTAAAGAGGAAAGTCAACTGCCTGAGACCAACCTGTTTACTGCCCGGAATAGAATTTAATAAAAATAGTAAATTCTTGAAGATGCTCAGAATGCCCAGAAGAACATACCACTGTGAAGCTCTCTGAAAACCCAGAAAGAATCCGCCATTGAAACAACCAACTCCGAGCAAGAACTTCCATCAAAATAGGAAACCCTAATTTTACCTTCCGACTAGCCTACGGGTCTCCGGAATAGGCCAACGGTCACTGAAAAGATCAGGCTTTAGACGGGAACATTACAGCTGCTGCTTGCACATCAAACTTCATCAACAGTGATTTTCCAGGTTCTCTTATATCTGTTTGCAACTTGGTTTAGAGTCTAAGTGTGATGAGCCCTGCTGGCTCTCAGCTCCAAACCCTTATTTTCTTAAGTCTTTATGTGTTATTTAATTTTTTAGAGAATGTTTGATAGACAGAAGAGAAGGGGCGCACATCATAATTGCTCATAAAATGTGAATTTGCTCTAATTTCTTCAAAAAGAAAGTACAGAAGATATTATTTAACTCCAACAAATAGATTGAGAATGATAAACATACCGAAATATCTCCAGATTATTTAATTAAAGATATAAGCCAGTTTGACAGCCGGAAATGAGGAATTCAAGCAAATAAGCTCGCCCAAGCTCCAGATCTGGATTCTCCCACTCAGAAATGAGATACAATGGCCTGGTAGTGGTAGACGCCAAAGTAGAAGCACAAAGAAGAGCAAAGAGGAAGGCGTTTTATCAAGTTCCCTTCACACGCCTTTTCCAGAGAAGCACAAAACCCAAGGAAAAAGGTACGGCCAAGTCAACTGCTGAAGAAACAAAGATGATAACTGAAGAGTTGCTGAAGAGGACGCCTCATGATGAAGAAACCCTCATTTATTTGCAAACAATAAGAAATCTGAATATATAAAACCTCTGTCTGTATCTATAGAACCTCTGTGTGAAGCTCTCAACTGTACTGATTCAGCTGATCTTTCACAGCCTCAAAAGCACTCAACACTGAAGAGTTATCGTTCCTCAATGGACAAATGTTCAAACCCTGGTCACAGGAGAATGCACAGGAGAAAATAGCACAAGGCAAAGTGAAATTGTCAAAAGATGATTTTCTATTGCCAAAGAAATGCTTTATACCCAAATGGCACGCATTTCAAGAAAAATACGCCTTTTTCAATCATTAAAATCTTTTAATATTGTATTAAGTCTTTTTTCAATAGTTTCCACTTAATACTTGAGCGCACCTTTTTAATATTTTAAGTCATTAAAATATTAAATCCCCTTTTGAACATTTTAAGTGATATAAAATATATTAAAATCGATGTGACTTTAATAAAAAAAACATTAAGTTAAATAATTAACTTAATCACTTAAAATTCCATAACTCGCTCAAAACTCAAAATATTCCCGTGCCGTCAGAAGTTGTGGACTCCTGAAATGCCAACGCCTGCTGTGAACCAGTCACTGAGCTCTGAAAACCAAAACGATCAAATTCTCCAGAAAGTATCACTGACCCTCTAACCAATCTGGCTAGCCCACAAGGGTCCAATAAAGGGCTAACACACTGTTCCCGAGAACTGTCTAGCGAAGGGACATCACACTAAGTCACAGCAAAGCAATAGTGTAATCATTGAATGTAAGCAATCGTATGTCAGTCCATGCATGAGTTAAGTCGCTGTTTCAAGCAGCAACATGTCATGGTAATCACAAACTATCTTGGTCATGATAATGTAAGAAATGCTAGGCATTGCATATAAGTTATGATCTGATTTTTGGTGTCAAATATAGTTCACCTTCAGCATTGTAAGCTCTTTGCATTCATCAAAAGAAGAAATTGAAGTTTGGCTGCAATGTGTTTGTCATGCCAAGTGTTTGTAAAAATGTCTCTTGGCTGTAGGTATGCATTTTATATCAGCATTTCATATATATGCATTTAAAATACAAAAAAAATTGCATATCATCCTAGATACTTGTTTAGTTTCATTTGCACTCTTTTTCAAGCTTCCAAACATCATTGGCATCAATTCAAATCAAGCAAAACTCATACTGAAACTCAGAACCAGCAAGAACAAGGTTGCACACCAAGTGTTTATCAAATTGTCTAAGGCAGAAAATCAGACTTTTTACATCAGATTTGGCAAGGCACTTTACATCCTTTGTTGTGATAACAAATTTGTAATCTTTGTATAGTTATAAACAAAATCTGCATTTTAGCTTGTGTTCTTGGCAGTTTGCTTGTAATTGTGGATGTAACAAATTAAGTTTCCATAGAATACAAGTTGAATTTCATGAGTTCCATGTCAATTGCTGGTATCTAAAGCTTCATTTTGTGCATAGAAAATTGAGTAGAGACTGATTTACAAATTGTTTGTTCTAAACTACAGCACAAGTTCACCTTCTAGGATAAGATGGGCCTTTCTTCCTCTTTCCCTTTTAATCTATTGCTTTTTCTCAGTCAGTTATAATAGATTTTAATCTTATATAGTTTAATTTTAGCATTTAAAAAAAGTCATCAACTTGCTAGTGGATATAAAGAGAAAATTCATTTAGGCAAGTTTATCCATATTGTCTAGTCTTTATGAAAATGGAAAACAAATTACATTTGGTTAACATGAATCTTTTCCTGGTTACAATGAAGGCATATTTAATAGATTAAAACCATATTTACCCTCCTTCTTTCTTGTTCCTTTAGAAATTAAAAAACTCATAATCTGAGCTTCAAACTTGACCACTTAGTTATTTAACTGAGAATCTAAATGGCCCCTTGATTAAAACAAAACACATCTTGTCACTAGGCTATCTAGTAATACCAAGACCCTATGACCTTGAGAACTTGGGGAGGCTTTCAGCCCCCTTTCAAGAGAGGAGTTGATTCTTGACTCGTAAGGTTGACATTTGCAGTTCCGCCAGTCAACACCCAAATTTTGGCACCTGATTGTACATATATATCTATATGTTCTTGAGAAAGATGATCCCAAGCAAAACATGCTAAAGTTAAGTGGTTACTTTGGGTTAGACAGAAATGGAATCCTGGGAATGAATCTCTTTTCTCTGGGGAAAATGATTATCATGTCCTTCAATATCGAAATGGGAAAAGACAACACAACAAAGTTTTATGTATTACTAATCCACTAATTTGTAAGAAGCAATGCAGCAAATAAGAAGCTGCTTGTTTCATTCTAAGATTTCCTCATAAACACCTGCACAGTAATATGCATACTTTATCACTGTTTTCTGACTAAAGGAAAGGTATGGACCATACCTAGAATCTCCATGTGATCAAATCCTAGCGAAGCTATCCCACAAACAACAGGTGACTTCACCTGACAAAAATTTATATCCTATTAGAATTCTTTGTACTAATTTATGATGCCATATTTTGTTGCTACTGATACTATAAAGATACGAGCTTTCCGAATTAATGCAAAAGAAATAGAAAGCTTATTTTACCACATTTGTAGCATCGTACTTTCCTCCCAGTCCCACTTCCAAAATTGCAACATCAACCTGAAAATTATTAAAATTTAACTTGCTTTCTTAAATTTAATATTCAGCTACCAATTGTTCTTCAATATCTCAAATGAATATGATATTGTGAGAATCATGTGCATTCACAATGCATCTCCTCTAATAGTCAAAAGTAGTACATCAAAGTTAGGTAACAAAATAGTGCATTCCAGAACTGCCTCTATCACACATTCTGGTTTTGCATTACTGGCTCTCACTCATCTACAGGAATAACAAAATTTATTATATAATTTTATTCAAAAAACCCACAGCAAACACTTATAGGTATTTAGTTCAGGGAGGCTTCTTAACAATAAGAAACATTAAGATTTAAAATTCTTTACCACTCCCTTTGTTAGGTAATTCAATTTTTTTATAACATACATTGAGTCTAGGCGTTCTTCCCAACTATGAGAATAAGATAATATATGACAGCATATAAATATATGTGGAATACTGTAAATAACAGCAGTAAAACAGAAAGCTATTGCATAATAAACTGATCAATGAAAATCTAGAATGCTTCTATTTTTATCAAAACCAATTGACATAACCTTTCATCAAATTGCTCCATATCTGTCATTTCATTATAAATTTTCATAGCAATGCTTCATTTTCCATAATTACTTCTTAAACAGTCTCCACTTCAAATAGAAAATAATATTTAACTCAGATCAGCAAGAAATATACCCTTTGCTGCCTATAATGTTCCACTTATGCCAGTACTTATCATGCAATATTAAGAGGCTCATAAGTTATTAATGTAAACAAGTCATATCTGGCATAGCACTTAGACAATTATTTTAGTGAGCTAATCCTCTTCCTCAGCTCCAAGTGTTCTAAAACACTCAGATGACAAAGACAATATATGCAAACACAATGTTAGATAATCAACCTCTCCTTTCGATTTTACACAAAAGGGACCTAGGAAATAACTACAGTAAAACAATAGCATCAAGCTAACAAATACAATTCCTTACCTTCTCTGCTGCAAATATTTTAAAGGCCACAAGAGTGAGTAACCGGAAATAATTGGGCATGGGCACATCCTTTGTACATTTATCCTGCATGAGGAACATATATCTAGAGTAAAGTTCCTAACTTCAATAAGGAAATTAGAAAAAAAAAGATAAAACCAGACATTACATAAAAGTTACAAAAACAAAATACCATACCAAAAAAATTGGCATGAGCAAATAAAACAATGAAATGCATGAAGTAACAACAGAATACATGATTAGCTGAGAGTTCCATTTATTTCTAATCATATACATATAACAAAACAAACATTAAACAACTAGTCTATCTTAACATTTCTCTCTAGATATTCCGTTCTAGCCTATAGTATTTCATATATTTGATCACAGCAATTGTTATAAAAGTAGCAGGATTGACAGCAGTAAGATGTCAAAATTAATATAATGAACATAATCGTATGCACATTCCCACTGATTCGAAAGCAGTTCCATTTATATTCGTGACACCATCAAGTAAATACATAAAACTTGAACATTCTTCAAATGCTCCATTGAATATTTCTTCTGAACCCATTTCATTTTACCAACCTTAAGTTTCAGGCTGCTCCAATGTAGCACTCTTGCATACCTTTGAACACAACCCTCCAACGTACAAAAAGCTAAGTTACTGAATCGGAATTGGAATCGGGTATGTGGGTACAGTACGTTGGTACGACAAAAAAAAAAATTGGGGTTCGGTACAGGTACGGGTACGTCCATACAAAAAAACATATATATATATATATTCAAAGGGTATATTATTCTCCCATTATATTATTATATATCAAAGTATATAAAATTAGTATTCTGATAATAATATATTAATAAATAATATTATTTTTTTTAGACTGCAAAAATCGGTCGGGTATTTGTCCCCCTATAAACTACAGTGTGCTTGATAAACTTTTTTCACGTGATCGGTGGCACTGGCACGACACGCCCTTCGGTACCACAAGGACGGTGGGGAGATTAGACCTCGTGACCTCTTGCCTACAACAGGATGCTTTAGCCAATCGAGCTAGGCCCACCACCCATAATAATATAATATATTAAGTATATAATAATTTAATATATTAATTGGAGCATGGGTGAAAATATCAAAAGATACATTATTCACATTATATTATTATATTTCAAAGTATCTCCTGCCGTCCTCAAAATTCAAGAAAATTCTTGCCTCGTAAAATTAATATTACTCTCTAATATCCAACTTAGAGTATGGCCTTTAGTGGGGGTGTCAATACATTTATGTTGTTTTCATTGAGTTAATTCAATATTCATAAAAGAATGATATGAATTTTTTCAAATGATTATGTTGGTGCTTCAAATAGCACCTCTAGAGTGCTTATTGGAAACGGACAGCTATTGCAAGTGTGTTAGTACATGCTCTTCGGATTATAGAGAGGAAGATCTCTCTTTGCTGATTTTCTACTGTAAAAAAAGGGTGTACTAAGATTCCTATCTTTTTTACTCAGCGGTAGGACACAAGGGTGCATAAACCAATGCGTCGTAGCTAAGCCTTTTCTCTGGTTTCCGCAGATCTTAACTACGACTAACTAACTTCTAGACTATCCTACCTCCTCAAGATAAATAGAGCATGAGGGCGTAGGAGCGAAATGGATTTGGTTGGATCACTTGAATCCTCCGTCTCAATGGAATATGGCCGAGGCTCTGAACCTTCGGATATATACCAAGATAGGGCTCGATACAAGCAAACACTCATTACGGTAAACTGGATCTGAGACTTGCCAAGGAGGAGGAACCCCTATCCGAGGTGTAGGCTTGGAAACAGCTCACTGGAAACAACAAGGAACAATGGTCTACCTAGCAGGATTCCCGAGGAGGTGACGACACCTATCCAAAGTCTAGGCTGCAAAACAAAACATTAAACAACATCATACAATAATGATTGATGACCAAATATCCAAGGAGGTGACGACACCTGTCCAAGGAGGAGATTGAAACAATGCACTATTTGAAAACAAGACTTTGAAAACACTCAATTATTTAGATCAAGCAAGCATGCGCCTTTTGATTTATTTCTTCAAGCTTCTCCAAAGAATTACAAAGGTCGGGACAGCAAAGGCACGAAATCATGCACAATTGCGATCAACCAACGAACTCTCATCCAAGAGTGAACAAATATAAACGAGCTAACTCTGGCAACAATGGCGCAGCAATTTTGCTAGCAAATAAAGGTTAAACAAATAAAGAACCTAAGGCTCTTATTTATAGAAACTCAAAGGAGTAGGCAACCCTAAAATCTCCTTGAGTTAACAAACAGTTCTTGCCAATCAGCAAGATTTATTTCTATGTCTAAAAGTAGGTGAGCAAACAGTTAACTAGAAATCTACTTCAGTTAACTGAAACTAAACAAAAGTCAAACTAGAAGTCTACCTCAGTTGACTGACACCTAACTAAAAGTGAACTTATGTTACAAATGTGTCTCCAAATAGACATCCACCTTTTGAGGAGATCTGAGATCCACAAATCGTGGGAGTCAAATAGACATCCTAGATTAGTGGGATCTGACATGCATGATCTGTGGAGATCTGGAGTCAACTTGGAAAGGGGCATCAAGTTGACTTCAGTCATAATTAATGCTATTTGGAGGGTAGGACGTCCTTTCTTGGTGCTTTACACCTCTTCACCACTGGTCAACAAAGTCTCTATCCAGTCATTGACCTCTTCGCCCTCCGGGCAATTTATGCTTTTCAAAGTGACTGTGGCGTTTAAGCATTTCTTCACCCGTTGCAAGCTACTGATGATAGGTTATGCATTGGGCAGCTGCTTCATCTAACTGGACAGACATGGCTGCAATTTTGGCTAATTTGCAGCCATTGGGATCTTCAAGGAATGAAGATCGGATGACATCCTGGAACTGTGTCTGCACCATTTCAAGCTCAACATATTCCCCTCCTTCTCGCTGATATTCTAACTTAGGGAAGGATATTACCAACGTTCTTGCGAAGTTGATAATATTGGTGACAAAGCATTTATAGTCAATCAACTCCACTGAGTTAGCATCGTAAGCTCTCACCTTGTATGCCACCTGTTCTTTCCACTCAAAGAGATGGTGTTTGTTCTCAGTAGTTGTAACTGATTCATATGCCTGTTGTAGATCAGCAAATGTCACCTCCTCTCTCGGCCTCTCTTGAGCTGCCTTTATATCTGACTGTTGGATTTCTGATCTAAGTCCATGTGCCCTATCTCTCAGTTGATATGCTTCTGCCAACACACACCTTCCTTTGACGACAAACTCATCCACTTGACGTCTCAAGTGTTTGTCGTATGTAATCAACTGATGATGGTTTCTTTCAACTGGGAGATCCAATAGTCCTTGAGGCAAGGCCAAGGAGTTTGGAGTATCATGTATCAAACTAGAAATGTACAATTTTAGCTGACGGATTTCAGCCCTCAAGGCTGCTTTGTCTTGTCCATCCTTTGTCATCCTTTCTTTGACACTCGCTGAGGCGATTCCCAGAAGTTCAACCTCCACCTATCGAGTGGCCTTTCCAAGGTTCACCTTTGAAAGCGTGAAATCCTCAACCCTCACATTATGTATATCTTTGTCTTCAGGCGGGGCAGCAGTCTCTATGATAACCTCGTTCTCTGCATTCTTCTCTACATGTGTCTTCTTCTTCAACTTCTTTGCCGGCATGTCTTGTGGGACATGATGGAATTCAGAGAAATCAAGTTGATAAGAAGGTCTCTCCCTCTTCCTCCCAAGCGAGCTTTCCAACCAGATAGAATCTCGGCTAGAATTGTTGGGAGGAGGAGCATAGGCCCCCTGAATGCTGGAAGAACGAGACTGTGCCGTGGCAATGCCTTGTGGTGGCAAGTCCAAATCAATAGGACTTTGCGACCTCTGTGATGGTGGTGAAGTAGGTGGCTTTGTTTCAATTACAAGCACTGCTTCTGCTGCAACTTCTTCTACAATGGGCTCCATCTCTGCCTCGATTATCTCAATCAATGGCTCTGGTGTAGCTGCAGCGGTCTCAACTGTTTCAGTTGGTGGCTATCTCCACCTGTACCTCTTGCCGGCTTGTGCTGGCAATTCCTTTTCTCCCCCATGTGCTCCCTGACATCCGCATTCCTTCTGGAAGGAAGCTCATCTTCTTCTGTCTGGGTTTCCTCCTAGATGAGGTAGGTAGTGTAAACTGAACCGGTGGCGGCTCTGATCGGGGAAGTACTACCTTCCTTGTCCTTTTACTGTCAAGGTAGAGTTGACTGTGTCGAACTACTCTACCCATTCTTTCCTCAATAGACGTACTCTCTTTCACGTACCAATCTACTTCGCCGAGTGGTTGTGAATCCACTAGACTCGTGAAGAAGGAAGAAAGAATGACTTCTTCTTCGTCATCAGATAAACCCTCGATGTCCTCTAACATGAATTCTGCAATTTGCGAGAGCTTGAATCTGCTATGGTTCCTTCTTCTCACTTCGAACTCATCCTCGCAGTTGACCCAAAAATCTTTCATGAAAGGTTCATGTGATGATCTTTGCTCAAGGTGTGCTGCAAAGATGCCTCTGGGGTCATAGGATGGCCTCCTGTCAATGAGGTACTTGAGATTAAATCTCACTATTTCCTAGTTTATCAACCTGGCATCGACTGCAGTCCTACATCTGTAGAATCCCATCTGGAAAGGAAAGTTTGCAGCAGATTTCTTCTTTATGCGAAGGTAAGAGTGAACCTTGGCCAACTGCCTCAGGAATTCCATGAACACTACCCTATCTGAGGGGTAGCGTGGCATCATGGCGGGGTGACCATTATAGCCATACACACGTATGTAGGTGAAAGTGGGGAATTGTATGAACCAATCCGCCCAGTCCACCAGTGTTGCCTTAGCTGCTGGTGAAATACGGACGTGCATCTCATGGTCTAGCTTACGCACAGTGTGCATAGTGAAAAGGTCATTTATCTTTTTGAAGTGTCTTTCCGCTAGAGTGAACTCCAAGCGAGGAAAGTATTCTTGGGCCTTTTGCACACCCAGGGTTCCCACAATGTTTAATGTTCTGAAATCGCCTCGGAAGGCTATCAGGTAGACCAGGTATGAACACATGTGGAAACGGTGCTTTTCTAGAAACCCAGTGAATTGTTGGTGGAGTGTGTCACTGATCAAGGAGGCCCAGTCGTAGTGTTCTTTCCTGCTGATTATTTTGCCAATAATGTAGAACATCCATGGCTGGAAGGATTTCCCCTCCTCTTGTCCAGTGACTCTGCTGAGTAGGGTGATTAACACTCCATACTCATCTTTGAATTCTCCTCTCCCAACCAATCTAGGCAAGCTAGTTCTCTTTGTTTTCAACCAATGTTGGGCCATTATAAGAGAACACTCATCCTTCGAAGCCTCGAATGCCTTTTCGCATTCTGTCACAGATATGACCTTCTTGGTAGCGCATGGTGGAATTGCAAAACAAGTCTCTATGTCCACCGGCTTCAAGTTGCAAATCACCCTCCCGTCTACTAACAGGATCTCTCTTGAAGTCGGGTTGTAATGCTTTGTGCAAGCAGTTACAAGCTCAATGCTTTGTAAGGTGATTGGAATAGATGCTGCTTGAAATAAACTGGATTCTTCGATGTTCTGCAAAGTGATTTGATTCATGCCCTCCAAATCCTCAGAACTGACCTCTGGATTTTTCTACCATAAGTCTGTGTCAGTCGTTTTCAGGTAATCATGGTATAAGACTGTTTTGGTCCTGTATTGTACCTAAGAGTATTGCATTTTGAAAACCTTGAATATTGACTGGGCACTTGACCCTATTCTAACACTTTTCTGGAACTGCTAAAAATAGCCTCGCCGGGGGTAGTTTTTACGAAAAATTCTGAGACATGGGTTTTGTTGAGAATGATATTCTAAACAAACCCAGATCGTCAGAAATTCGGAAAAATGAGTTTTTCTTTGACATGCAAAAGCCCTTTGGTGGCAGAGGCAGCAGGGGTACCAAAAAGTGATTTTTCTCGAAAAAATCTAACACATGGGTTTTGTTTGTGCTTCAAAGCCAATCAAACCCAGTTTGTCTGTTTTTCAATATTATGACTTTTTTCGGAAACCTTAAAAAATAGGGGCAGCAGGGATACTTTTTCTGGAAAAATCTACCATATGGGTTTTGTTGAAAAAGCTATGCTGATCATACCTAGTTGGCCAAATCTGTGATAATCTGTCGTTTTTTGTGACATGCAAAAGAAATATAGACAAAAATAGAGGAAGTAGACAAAAGATGGATTGGAAGTTATAAATTGCCACTTTGCAATAATCTGTCTCTGGAAGCAATCTTGGGAGAAGAATACTTTTACTCCCAATGATCTTCAAAAATATTGAAGATCCGTCCAAAACACCTGCCAGATCTTGAAAAAGTGTTCTTGGGAGCTACTTGATGTTTTATCCTTCAACCTACAAAAAGAATAATGAGGAAAGGGACGCCTAGCATGAATATAAGGTGATTAGGGTTAAGATCCACAAAGTATGGAAGATAACTCATCATTCAGGCCTGATTTGGAGTTCCAAAAGATGATTTCCACTGATTGTGGAGTGTTTGGTCTCTTTTTGGCTCCAAATTTGCTAACTCAAGTCAACACTTTTGCTTCGACTTTTTTAGGTGTCCATCTTTGAAGTTGATCATTTTTGTCCATTTTGCAAGCTGAAGTGCTCCCGTTTGATCTTTGATTCAGGTTGCTCAGTTGATCTTAGGCAGTGGCTGGCAGTTCTGTTGTTGAGGCAGGATCAGTATGATTAGATATGCCTGGGAGGGGCTAACTCAGAAAACTAAGTTTAGGTCTCCAAAAAGAAGGGCGCCTTTCCTTGAGAGGGGCGCTTTTGACCATGCCTTAGTCAATTTTCATTGACTTGTTCTTCGTTTTGACCTTTCCAGACCCTCTTTGCTTTGATCTGACATTCCTGATATTTGATGAATCAGATGACTCTGCTTGACGATGCATCGGGTAGCTGGTTTGGTCTTGCTCAGGATGACTGACTTCTCAGTTGAAGCTGGCAAGTTTAGGTCCTTCAAACTAAAGGGCGCCCCTGGCCAGCAAGGGCGCTTTTAGCTTTTGATTGGATTTCTCCATGTTATGAACTGCCTGACTTTGACCTCCTCCATCAGATGATTGATTTGTTGGAAGTTATTGCTGATAGTCTCACTGACAAGACAGGTCATAGCCAAGAAGGTCATCCTGGGAGGCAGTGAAAATTCAGGTTGAATCTGGATGCCTTCAAGAAAGGGCGTCTTTCTTCAAGAGGGGCGCTTTTAGCCATGCCTTAGCCATTTTCATGGCTTATCTTTCCAGTTCTTCAATTTTGGCTTTTCTTGCTTGATCTCAACTCGTGATCATTTGGTGTGTCTTATGGACTTGCTGTTAGATTGATCACATAGCTGGGAGGAAGCTGGAAAGATGTCATGTATAGAGTTGTTGCTTATGGACTCATCTAGTGCCTGCAACTGAGGGGCGCCCCTGGCCAGCAGGGGCGCTTTTACCTTGAAGCTCTCTGATTTGGCATCTTTGTCGTTGATGGATCCTCCATACTTTGCTGACGGTTGGTCAATGATACCTGAATCAGATGATTTTGCTGATTGTTTCATTGTGGAGCTAGCATGAAAGTGAAGAGGATGACTAAGTTGAGGATGCCAAATGATCACATTTGCCCTCTAAGATCCAAGGGTGCCTTTCTTCAGAGGGGCGCTTTTAGCCACTGTAGATTGTGTTTTGCCTTGGTAGACAAAACGTCCATCTTCCAGAGAGCCAAATTTTGGCCTTTTTGGTTTTGAGAATCTCCTTTGTTGAAACAGCATCTTTTTAACCTTTTCCGCCATGGCTTCTTTTTTGAAGCTTTTGAGGTTTAGCTTTCAGCACTTGGTACTGGCCAATCTACCATTAATGGCTGCGGAGCTCCTAACTTTGTTCATGAAAAATAGAAATAGACCCACCAGAGTAAAACATGCATTTTGATAGTTCTAACTCGATCAGTGTGATTGTGAAGGCAATTAACCCTATCAAAATTATTTTCAATCATTTTCGAGAAGGTCCTATTTTTTAGGGTTTCCTTAAAAATAGGGGCGTAAAACCCTAATTTTCATTTTTTTAGAATTTTAACCCTAGGTTCCTTGACAGAAACCCACAAAGACTTCATGTTTGTTTTGACCTAAAACATACTTTCGATGGCATTTTTACATTGTTTAGCTCAAATTAAGCAGAATGCCAAAAATTTCATTTTGGGTATAACAGATTACAGATCAATTCGATAAAGTATAAAATTGTTCTCTTCGCCTTTGTGCAACACAAAATAAAATAAACAATAATAATCCACTCATCGTAGGTTTTTTCCCTTTGTTTTCACTTTTCTCGACTTTCGAAAAGTCAAAAGTTTGCTGGAAACGGTTAGAAAACATCTTGGAATCACCACGTCACCTTCGGAATCACTCAGAAACACGATGGCAAACTCAAAATCAATTCCAAGCAGCAAAAAACGAATCCTGTGCATTTCCAAAGCGATTCGTACCCAATTCAGTACTCAGTACGTTTCGTACCCAAAGTCATCGAGTAGAGGGTGACGATTCAGCTACTTAGACAAAAAGTAATTTTAAGAAATATCACGAACACAAGGAAGTGAAGATTTAAGTATTATGATTTGCATTACTCAAATAGCCTTTGAAATGGATCATTGCAGCTAGATTAGATTAAAAGGATCCATATATCCATTAAGAAGTCTAAAGAAATAAGAAAATCAACCATTGAAAGGGCCTTGAAATCCATCTATAATATTGGGACCAAGGGACATGATTGATTAATTAATTAGTAAGATAAGTTGACCTAATATCTTTGGTTGAGGTAGAAGTGAAAGGAAGCAAGGTATGCAGAAACACTTCCTAAACTAAAACTCTGAGAAGAGTTTTGTGTAAATTTCAATCTATTAACAATTGCAGAAAGAAGAAACACATATAAACATAAAATAAACAATGTACCATTACATAGGTGTACATGGCGAAAACCATTTCAAGAGAAAAACCCCATACTTGAAAGCAACCAAATGTATTATTAATTAAACAACATAATTACAATACACTTTCAAAGCAAGTGTTGACAGGAGTATCACCAAAAATAAATCTGGAAGAATTCTGACAACTTAACAGTATCTACAAAGCTCTCACACAACTTCCATCTCAAATACCTAATATATAAGAGATATAATACATAAAACCATCAAATGGTAATTAGAAAATCATGAGCTAAAACCACACAAAAGTGGTGCCCAAATCCCAAATCTCAAGATGAGTCCACTAACTAAAAATAGTATATTCCTTCCACCTATCATAACCTCATTATAATCCACTCATCAAATTGGGTGTTCCAGTTTGGTTCCATTATCTCTAACCAAAGATGTCTTATGATGTGCTGTAGCACACATCATAAGTTGGTCAACAAGTGTAACTCCTTTTTACAACTCTTTTATGTGTTCAACATGTTTTTACATATCCTATGCATACTTCTAAAGGCCATAACTTTTCATTTGGGATGTTAACTGGGGCATTTTTATTTAAATAATAGAGCTCAAACAAATATATGCAACAACCCAAAGTATTCAAGTTTTCATTTAAGTCCTTCAAAAATCATGTGGGATCAAAGGTACGAATTGAGAGGAATGACTTCCAACAATACTATGGGCATACTAGAGAGCATTTTAAGATAACTACTAGGCATGCACCATTTCAATTAATATACAGTAAGAAAGAAATTGTGCCTATGGAAAATATGGTGCCAAGTCTACAAATAGTTGTGGAGAATTGATTAGGAGACAATGACAATTTTAAAGAAAGACCCCTACAATTGAATAAGTTGGATGAAGGAAGAATAATGGCACGATAGGCAACTGAAGTGATGCAAAGACACAAGAAATATTGGCACAAAAAATACTTACAAAGAATGAATTATAAGTCTAGTACATTGATGCTCAAGTAGAATGGTCAACACGAAATAAAACCAAGTAAATTTGAAGTACTTTGGGTAGGACTGTTAATTCAAGAAATACTAGAAAATGAGTAAATACAACTAGAAAACTTAAATGGAACAACAATAAAGAATGCAGTGAACATTTCAAAGTTAAAAACTTATTAGTTAAGTGTAATGTCCCCCGGTTGGGGTATGCCTGAATTTTCCCAAAAAGTAACAATTCCAACAATATAATTTGTTTTACAAATAGTATTCTAAATTAAATCATATAAAAGTTATTGAACTTACGAATAAATGAACAATTAATATAAATAGCATTTCCATATTGGTCTAGTTTATAGTTTCATTCCCCATAACCAAATATAGAAAGGATTGGAAAGGAAAGAACAGTAGGGTGTCTGGAGTCTGTTCATCACAATTAAGCCCAAGAGAGTGGCAATCACCCCTTGGCCCCAAGTGGCAGGAACTTTCATTACCATCCAACATGAGGTGGTCTACTTACGTGGTGGAGACCATTCATCACAACTAAGCCCAAGAGCGTGGCAGTCACCCCTTGGCCCCAAGTGGCAAGAACTTTCGTTACCATCCAACAAGGGGTTGGTCTACTTACGTTGTGGAACCCGGTGACTGTTCATCACAATTAAGCCCAAGAGCATGGCAATCACCCCTTGGCCCCAAGTGGCAGGGACTTTCATTACCATCCAACATGGGGTTGGTCTACTTACATTGTGGAACCAGTCTGTTGCCTCCCCTAATCGTGTTCCCTTGCATATCCTTGCCTGATTGATTATAGGGAAACTAATAAATTAAATCAATAATTGTAAGAGCCTTAAGTAAAATAGCAATTTCCATTAGTGACTAAATTAAAGAGACACAAGAGATTATATCTATATAAACATTATACTCCTACATGATGAATACCAATCACTTGTTATATTCAATGGCTGCTGCCTTTCTGAATGCAGATGTTTATTTATTATCTGATCTCCTTTTTGTGATCTGTATGTTCTCCTCTTTTAAATCTGCATATTCTACCTTTCAATCTGCTCAATAATACATTCATATGTCTGCTGTTACTTTTCCTTATACTCAGAAAATATTCCTTGAATTCCTTCTTCCCCACTTCTCCTTCCTCAATGTATTATTTATATCATATTTAAAAGATGGGACACATCTCTTTGAAAAAGAGATATCCTTTTAAATGGACATGTCTTTCTTATACCAATCACTGCCTTTTAATGTTTAATTACTAGTTTATTAATAAACTCTACCTTGTAAATCATATTCATAACATAAGCGCTGGTTTATAAATCATAATTGATTCCTTTCAAACTCTCTATTTTTAACTAAGATTGCCACCTTTGAAGATTTTACTCGCTAACTTAAAACATAATATAAGTGTTGTCTTTTGCCTTTAACCTTTTCGTCTTATCTGCTTTTTGTCTTATCTGGTTTTTTTTGTCTTATCTACCTTCTTGTCTTTAGTGACTCCTTTTACATGATTCACTTCTTGAAAAGTGGCGCCTATACAAGGAATAGCCAGTAAAATGATTTATCTTATCTCTCAATGAGATCAATCAGCATAGTGTAGTGTTAATATTTTTTATTTTTATTTTATTTTTGGTCAGCCCTGCTGCGAATGCTAATATTGTTATTTACTTTATTTTTTATTTGCATTTGGGTTTTTTATAATTTAGTGTTGCAATTTGATCATGGCGGAGGCATGACATTAAGATAGGTAGTACTGTTCACTACATCCGAAAAATACTGTTGGACTCATCTTGATAACTTGAGCTCACTACCACTGTCAAAGTTCATTTCCAATAAAGTCAGCATTCTCCAAAAATCTTGGAACTTTCCAATAATGTTGGAATGGACTGAAAAGGGCACATTACAAAACTACACGCCAACTGAAAAACTGAAAATACAAACTAATATCAGCACAAGGATAATCTTTGGATGGAATTACTCAAATGGCTAGGAGGGCTTTTTGTGTCTAAAACCATTTTGTCAAAGCCTTTTCATCCTTGGAAGGAAGAACTCGCATTCATTCTCTGGAGAATAAAAATCGTTAAAATGAGCAAGAAGACTCTTTTTTGTGTCCAAACCTCCTTTTATAACTTTTCAAGGGAAAACAATATAATTTTATATTCTTTTATTTTATTCATTAGGGACATGCCCTACCTCAAGTGAACAGTACCATGTGATCCAAGACTTAAGTTTTCTCACTGTTGAAGACATTAGTGACCTAAAGTGAATCCCTAGATCTCATAATTCAAAGTACAAAAGAATTCATGGAAAAACAAATCAATTATGGCAAGTTATTTCATCATATTCATTAAAGAACAACATTTGTATTTCCTTTTAAAATTCAGATTCAAAATGGTAAAAAATAACCCACCTGGTCAAAGAGTAGTAAAGTCATGGTAGTAGTCTTGAACAATAAAGTATTCTATCAACGTGGTACAATTATGGTAATCCGGTACTTATAGAATTCAAAAACAGTCAATGTCCTTGGGTCAAGCCCCAAAAAGATTGTTAAAGTTACAATCATCTGTACTAACATTTGTGGTACAATCCTTTAATGATCTCTTTTCTTCCCTAATAAAATTTATTGATCAAAGGTGATCCATAATTGGCCCAAATTTTTCTAGTACAAATTCACAAACAAAGATGTAATTTTCCTTGTGTGATGTTTCCAAGTCCTAAACTATTCCAATAACAATATATAGGGTGTAATTGATGCTTCCTACAATTTTATAGCTGACATCATAAATTCATTGCATATCATGTTTTATACTCAAAATATACTACTACCCACATCTAAGACTTCTCAAACTTCATAAGAACAGATGAGCAACATAGATATATCGATTTTGTAACTTTTATGTGAGAATGGATTCACTTCCTGGTCGCTGCTATGAACAAGTATTTTTCTTGTATTTGTTTATTGCCTAAGTCTACTTATTTGATAGCACAAAGTAAGCAATATAATAATTGTTAGAATATAAGAACTCATAACAGTAAATGCACAATGATGTACCATTTATTTCATTCACAGTGTTCACAAGTTTCCTAGGGAAATTTCATGTGCATGCAGTCCCTATTCTCGATTACAATAGAGGTATATAAGGTGGCCGGCGGTTGTTGAGAACTACCAACCATTGGCAACTTCCAATTGTTTTGCATTTGAGAACTAAATACAAAAATAATATAACTATTTTGTTAACTACATCAGCCCCCCCAAAAAGAAAGTCATATTCCAAACTTCTGAAAAGAAAAAGTGAGGGGTTGAATATTATGAACAAAAATTTCCATTAAAGGGGAGGTTGAGAGGACATCCCTGGAGGTGTATATACTAAGAAGGCGGTGTTGACTATTGGGATATGTTCTTCTGCAACCTGTATACTTACTCTGAATGAAACTTGAGATGGTGGGCTGCTAGGGGTTCATGCTCTCGGGTAGTTTCTACCATTTTTATTGCCTCTGCCAACTAGCTCTTGAGTCTCTCGCTTTCCAATTCTGAGTCTGTGAGCCGCTTATCCTTATCTGCAAGTTGGTTGTCCTTCTACATTAGTTCATTCTTCTCTTTCAACTCGTGCTCCTTTGTTAGCACTTTAGCCTTCTCCACTTCAATGAGGCATGATAGTTGTGCTAATTGATCTTGGAATCTTTTTGTGAGCTCAACCACTTCTACACATAGTTGTTGTGAAGTTCAAATGGATTCATTCACATGCTCCATGAGCTAAGTGCGGGAACTCAATTGGTGCTGTAGCAAATAAAACACTTCTCGAAATATGGTTTACATGCCACAAAGAGCCACCAATACCTTACCATCTCTCCCTCCAAAAGAAGGTGCTATCCTCATAGGTTGCCATTCTATTTTCATTTCCTAAGTCTAGTTTATAGGCCATCCTTTGGAAAGGAAAATTATTTGAACTCTTCATTGCATCCTTCTTCCATGAACTTCAAGATGTGATGGGCCTCTTGCAAGACCAAGGGAGAATGAGTGTTATCCATACACTTGACAATGTCTACCACCTCCTATATGACTATAGCCATTAGCTCTAGTCCTCTACATACCTCTAAATAGTACCTAAGGGGTCCTCTGGATCTAGCTTCATGATCTAAATGATGATTTCCTCTAGGCTGTTAGAATCATCATCCTGAACAGGTAAGCCCTCAAGTACCTCAACAGGTTGCTCTCGTATGGTAGGGGGTTACCTTCCTACAAGGGTTGAAGGGGCTTAGTGCTATGTGTTGTCTCCTAGGGAGTGCAAGGCTGAACACTCTTGGTAGTGGGTTGAACCACTGCATGCTCCAATTCCTGTGGAGGGCTCAGTGAAGGATATTATTTTAGCTCAATAGGAGCCCCTAATAGCTTTAGCTAGCTATCAATCTGCTTAGAAGCTTCACCTTGTTCCCATCCATCATCCTGCCTAGGGACGACTAGCAAGTCAACTTTAATTGTTGCGGTAGGAATATCAAAATTGACCATGGGAGTGATCTTTATGGTAGGCATATCATGTGTGCTAGTGAGTGAGCCCTGTTTGTAGCTCCAACGACTACAAAGATATCTTCAGATGAAAGAATACCCCAAGTGTAGTCTTGGACATACCTACTTGTGCTTTCTTTTCTTTCATGTATTCTTGGCTTACTCTTGTGCTTGAATACCCAATGAGGTTCATTTGAAGACTACGGCCAAGAATGGTCATATGCAGAACCTGGTTGAAACTTTCCAAGTTTCTCTAAAGGAACACAAGTGAAGATGGCACCAAGGAATAAGCCAGTGGCATTCTGCATCATGTAGAAGGCCTTATGCTTCAACTATAGGAGCTTTCCTATGCATTCTAATAAGAACATTGCCTAGTTGTACACTCTCCATTCACTTAGGTCGCTCATGTAATCAACCGTCCACACGGCAATATTTGGTGCTCTATTGGCACCCATCAACCTACACTTAATCAAATCCATTATACCCCGCCATTCATTATTTGCTAGCAAATGTTTTTTAAGCCCTTTATTTCCTACATTCCACATGATCTCTTTTTCTTTTTTTGTCAAATCAATCTATCATAGTTTTATAATGGATGCTTCCTTTTGTCGTTGTGTTAGTTTTCTAGTCAGTTTGGTTAGGGCTACTCCAGAACATGGTACACCATGGACTCTCTGGAAGTCTACCAGTTGGAAGTTGATGGTGATGGAATAATTCATATATTTAACGACTGATTTATTTGCTTGTTAGTTATAGTTGGCTACCATGAGTTTTAAATATTCAAATTCAACATAGCTCAAGAATGGAAGTTGGGCAACCTTATCTACCTGAGTGTGCTATAATGCCATTTTGAATGGGTCATCCACTAGATTATTATGCCACCATGTTCTGTATTATGTGGCTGTTAAACTTTGCCAAGAAAGAGAATCTACTATGTTTTCCTCTTCGGTTGATGGTTGTCTCCTTACCTTTACTCCCTTTTTTCCTCCTTGAACCTCCAATCTATAGCATTCCATTTCTTTCTTTTTCCTTCCTTCCATGTTGCTTGCAGCTTCTTGCTATATTTTTTGAATGCACAATTTCACCCGCACGACGAATTTTCTTTTCTCAATACCATTGTAATAACAAACTATTCGTACCAAATCTTATGCTATCAATTGTCATGCCACTGTCACTCATTCTAAAACACAATTATTTCTAGTCTAGCATCCAAAAAACTAACATATCATGCTATGAAATTTTGCTAGCCATACCAAGAGGAATGGCCGCAAGTTGGAGACTTTGCTCTCAAAAATCCATATAATGGAGAATTTAAATTGGTCAAGTTGAGATTAAACTATATCTCTCTCAAATCATTATACAATGGAACTACAAGGAGGTCATACAATGTAAAGTGATTCCCTCTTAACTCATCATGCGATGGAACTCCAAAGGGACCATACGGTGTAAGGCGATTCACCAGCAAGAGTCGACGTTGTATGATGTAGCCAAATTATTCGTTGACTACATACAATAGAGAGAATGGCTAAAGTCGTACCATGTAATAACCAAGTTGATCACTAAAGTCATATGCTAAAGATTGTTGAAGCCATATGATATAACCAAGTTGATCACTAATTCTGTATGGCAAAGATTTTGAACATCATACAAATAAATTGATGGGAAGAGTTGTAAGATGCCCCTGTCAACTAGGTCAAATTCCAACTTGGCAGATTATTTGGGTGGCAATTGGTAGTAGACTGCAGATTGTTGTAAGCTCCCCATTATTTCCCAAAAGGTGTCGTAGGACTCTAGAGTCCTTAATGATTTCAAACTCCTTCCAAATAGTGCTGAAATATTGTAAACTTTCCAAAGGTTCCAATAAAGATAGGTCAAACACCTTTAAGAGTCCTAGTGTCATTAAAAGACCTTTCAAACAGGCTGCAGCATATTATTTCAATCTTCCACGTCTCTAGTTCTCCATTATAATTTAATTTTAATGCTTGTGGTATCTCTTTAGGCATATTGGTCACACAATATGCTATTTGATTCATATAATAATCCTTAGCCATATAATATGGCAGTTGGAAAAGGTGGCAAAACTTTGGATTGCTACGAAAATGAAATTATCTACTTGTATAGACTCAAGCTTGATACGGAAATGCAATATCTATTAGTATCAACCCCTCCCAAGGTATGAATAAGCAACAATACATATATAGGTGTAGGAACTGAAAATTTGAATATTATCATAGCCGACCCCCTCAGAATAGGATAACAATATTTCTCTCAGCCCAAATCGTGACCATATTTAGATAATAGATGTCTATAATTTCTCTTATAGATTCCTTTGAACAAGTTTACCATAAAACTTTAAATTGGAAATCAAATAAAACTCAAAAATTTGTCTTCATAGAAGACTTCACAAATTTCTCACCAATAAGCCCAACTGTGAACTTTGAAATAAGTCAACCCACTAGACAAATAGGGTTTTCGTCCAACCCACCTACTCAAGGGTTTCCGTCCTCAAGGTTTCTGAAAGTTGTACTCTCAAATTTTCGCCCGATAGTAAATTTTCCAAAAAGATATCTCAATAAACTGCTCCACCACCTTTTTATAATTCACCACCTTCAATATTTTAAAATTAAATATTTACCTTTGTAAAGTAACTTTATTTAATAATTGAACATATTATTTTAAAGTCACTTTAATATTTAATTAATTACTTAATTAAATATAAATGTCCACAAATATTATTTAAGGACCATTTAATATTTGATTAATTAAAATAACTCAATGGTGACTATTCAGAAATCAGGGACATTACAGTCCTCCCTTCTAGATGATTGCTTGTTCCCAAGCAATTTGTGCCTATATACCTTGACCAATTACTAGGATCCCATACCAGTCTTATGAATGTTTCACCATGAATTCGCTACGCCACTCTGATATAACCAAAATCTGCGATTCCAACTCTGCAATACCTTATGAAGCAATCTAACAATCATACAAATCCCTCGATCCAAAACCTCAAGAGCAACGACACTCAATCACCAGGTACTAAATTGATCATTTTGTGCACACAAACCCAGCTGACCAGTTGTAGTCATCAATGCCAAATCTGAAAAATTCTATGCTCATCATTAATGGACAGCCACCATACAACCCTATGTGAGATGAATAACCTTGATCCACATCTGAAAATTCTCTCACCAACAGCAAATTGATGGAATGATGCCAACTTGGAAAATAAGGAGCATGGTATACTCGAGCAATGATTAAAGATGACAGAAGAACAACTAGCTCAAGGTAGGAATCCATCAGTGTTTCTTTTGTAAATTCCTCAAATAAAAATCTTCAATGCAAACCCAATGATCTCGCCAACCCCAATATAATAAAATCTCTGCATACCTTGAGTCTTTCCAATGTAATAAGAAGTTTTGACCCCAAGAGGCAAGGAATAATAATCCCATCCTAAAATGTCATGCCATGTGTGAGCCTTGGATTCCTCAATGCTACCCAATACTTGCCTGTTATACCTAAATTATCAACAAGATGGCGACTCTCACAAATTTCATCCACTTAGTATTTCCTATCATCCCTGGAAGAAGATTCGGAAGACATAAAATATTGAGCTGTCCCAGCAACCTTGCCACACCCAAGCAACACCTCTAGTCTTGTGACAGTCACTACCTTCGGCACACCATTGGCCAAAGCTCTCAATACTATCTTCTTCCCATCTAACATAAACTCCAACTCTATTGTTTGGAAGTCCTAACTGTACCAACCAAGTGAATGCAACCAAAGGATCCCTAGGACAACATTGGTCTCACCAATCCCAATCATGTAGAAGTCATCTGTCACTGTGTAATCCCCCATCTAGATGATCAAATGAGACACCTTCTTAGTATATGTCATATTGAATCCATCTGCCACCATGACACAAAACCTTGGGAAGTCCTCCACCTATACTCCCCTCTTAACCACCAATCCCTAGTCAATAAAATTGAGTTGCTCCACTGTCAACTAAGCAAGTGACCCGTTGTCCTTTCAGGACACCTCTAAGTCTGAAAGGGTGATACTTCGGTGATCCTGATAGTGTAGCTATGGTGCCATGTGTCATATCCCCTGAAGCTCGCTCAACATGCTCCAACTACTAAACATCTTGGTCACTCTCCAAACTAGATCAATCACCTCCTCATCAATGTCTAAAGTGACCTCTATATAATGAGCTTTGCCTTTCCCAAGGCACCTGTTTCCTGGCTCCCATGGTTCCTTGCAAGTGAAACATAGCTTCTTCCTACGAAGCTCATTCCTTGACTCAAAGTCCAATCTGGGTGGAGTGGTCTTAGGCTGGTTGAAGGTTTTCTTAAATGATTTGCTGCTCTTGAAACTGTTTTTCTTGAGATTGCTGATTAGGATGTGTATTTTCAAGATCGAGTGCCATTTGAATGGCATCCTAAAGAGTATTAGGCTTAAAAGCCCTCACAAAACCCCTCAAATTACGATGCAAACATTCAATGAATAACATTATAAATTTATAACCCTCTTTTCTGACATATCCAGTAACATAACAGCCACCTGAAATTCGTTGATATAACTATTAGCATCCCCATGCTATCCAATCATATCCAACTCCCTGAAATACACTTCCACATCCTTCCTATCAAATCTAGCAATCAATTTGTTGCTAAATTCTTCATAGGACTAAATTAAAGCATGGTTTTGTGTCACCAAACCATGGTGCCACCAATCATAAGCTAGACCCTCAAGGTGGAGAGTTGCAAACTTAATGGCTTCTATTTTTGGCATAGGTTTAAGATTCAAAAAGGTATCCAACTTATGAATCCAAGCACGTGTCGTGCATTTCCCACTACCATCGAAGTTAGGAATAGTGCATTTACCTAAGGCGTGTTGGTATTTCCCTATGCAAACCTCGAGGTCTCTCCTCCTATCCTTACGATGATTCATATACAAGTTCAAAGTTATATTTCATTTCTAATGGCATGTGGAAGGGTGTGATACTCATCATAAATTGCCATCACTTCATCCACCAGTGGTTGTTCCTCTTCTTGTGGGACCTCTTCTTCCTCCTCCTTGGGTGTGAACATGGCTTGAAAAGATCTTTGTGACCCACCAGTACTAGCACATCGTGGGTTATCATTTCTTGCATTGCTGCCTTCACCTATAAGTGTCCTATTCACCCTTAGTGAATTCATGTCCTAGGATATCTAACCAATGGCAGTGATTAATTGTTGTTGAGTTTGCATAAACGACTACATGATTTGTTGCTAACCCCTAGCTAAATCATTCGAAATATTTTGAACATTGTCATTGTTTCCTCTATCTGTTCCTCGAGGACTCTCACTTCCCAAACCTACCATTTTCACATTGATGTGTGCAACTTTGATTGGTTGTCTTGCTGCTAATGTAGCTAAGAATGTATCCTCTTTCAAATAAGGTTTTGCTAACTAAACTTGTCTATACTTTTGTTCTCTTTCTCCATAACACCCAACCCTGTCACTGGTGTACATAACCCTCCAAGCTGGTAGGATTTTGGCTTTGATACCACTATAAGATCCCCCTGTCAACTGGGTCAAATTCCAACTTGGCAGACTATGTGGGTGGCAATTCGTAATAGACTGCAGACTGCTGTAAGCTCCCCATTATTTCCCAAAAGTTGTCGTAAGACTCTAGAGTCCTTAATGATTTCAAACTCCTTCCAAATAGCGTTGAAATATTGTAAACTTTCCAAAGGTTCCAATAAAGACAGGTCAAACACCTTTAAGAGTCCTAGCATCATTAAAAGACCTTCCAAACAAGCTGCAGCATATTATTTCAATCTTCCAAGTCTTTAATTCTCCATTATAATTTAATTTTAATGCTTGCAGTATCTCTCTTTGGGCATACCAGTCCCACAATATGCTATTTGATTCATATAATAATCTTTGACCATATAATATGGCGGCTAGAAAAGGTGGCAGAAATTTGGATTGCTATGAAAATGAAATTATCTATTAGTATAGACTCAAGCTTGATACGGCAATGCAGTATCTATTAGTATCAACCCCTCCCAAGGTATGAATAAGCAACAATAAATATACAGGCATAGGAAGTGAAAATCACAATCTTATCATACCGACCCTGTAATGTCCCCTTTTCCTAGGCAATCATTAGTTGCAGAGGTTAGTCCATCACTTGGTCCCCGTAGACTAATAGGATGGTTAGGGGGCTCCTCTAAGGGCGTTTGTGACTGGTCAGTCAACCATTTGGAGCTCAATTGGTGTTTCCCAGATTAGTGTTTCCAAGATTATTGTTGTGTACCTTCTGGAGCATGTTTGGACACTTTGTCCGTACTTACTATTTTTAGTAAGTCACAGGGTGGTCAGTGTCCTAGTCAGTTGGCACTTGGCAGTATTTCCATATCAAGAATGTTGGTGGATTCTTACCAAGGGTTTTATCTTGGCAGTTATCTTGGTTTAGAGCTTTATGTTAAAATAACGTAATATTAAAAAATTAAAAGTTTTAACTTTAATGCGTTATTTATTAATTTAAATGACTTATGATAAAGGTGATATAAGGGAATTTTTAAAAAGAATATTTTATAGCATAAAGTGGCACCAACTTAAAGGAGATATAAGGCGGGAAATAAATTAAATAAAATAATTTTAAATTGCCAACTTAGGCGTGGGAATTGGAGGGAAATATAAAAGCCAATTTATGAGCTCATTTGCATTATTCATGTTTCGAGGAAAATTGATACAGGTTTTTCCGGTTAGACAAGAAAGTCTGAAAATCTTGGCTTCATTGAGGACGAAAACCCTCACGAGGAACAGTGTGCTACAGGAGTGAAGGATCTCCCAAGGCCTACTTGCGGATAGCTCCATTAAGGGGTTATGCATTGTACATAAACGATTTCAGAGGAAGATTCAATCCAGGGTTTGAAGGATTTATCAGGAGCTTACAAATATACTGAACATCATTTCAGAGTAAGGTATTTACTATTTATTGAGGTTTATGAACGATTTTCAGAGTTGTTTGTTGTATGAAGTTGCCAAGCAAGCTGTACCATCTAGAATGGAGTTCCAGGTTTATATGATGAGTTTGGTGTTGCGAGTATCATTTCAAAGGCTTCACTAGATCTAGGTGACCCCTCTTGCAAAGGATTTGAAGACTTAATAGTGGCAGTTGATTTTCTAAAAGTATTGCACCCTACTAGCAAGCCGTACAATTTCAGCAAAGGTGTGTGGCTTTTCCTAGGCTAAACACCTAGGGTTTGTGGTTGTAATCACTCCCATTTGAGGCATCTAGGGTGAAGATATTGTTGTGCATCAGTTTTACAATGGAGAAGCGAGGGTTTGGTGATTTTGCAAGCGATTCTGGAGTTACCAACTTGCTGGTTGCAGCTACAGCACATCGTCAAAGTTCCTAAAATACTTTGGGTATGTTAGAAAAAGATATGTAATGCATTTTAAGAAACTGGGTTGCTCTTAGTTTTGCAAAAAAATGTATATTTTGCTCAGAGTATAAATTTGGAAATTTCACTCTTAAATTTCTAAATATAGCATTTTATTTGAGTTGATTATTGTTGCAAATCTCTCTATTACCTGCACTATATTTGTCTATCTCAAACTGTTGAAAAATACATCTCAAAATATATCTGGAAACAAAAAACAAACAAACAGCAGACAGGGGGGGACATTACAAGCCCCCTCTAAATAGGATAATAATATTTCTCTCAATAGGATAATAATATTTCTCTCAGCCCAAATAATGACCATATTTAAATAATAGATATGTCTGCAATTTCTCTTATAAATTCCTCTAAACACATTTACCATAAAATTTTAAACTAGAAATCAAACAAAACTCAGCAATTTGTCTTCATAGAAGACTTCACAAGTTTCTCACCAATAAGCCCAACTGTGAACTCTGAAATAAATCCACCCACTAGATGAATTGGGTTTTCATCCAACCCACTTGCTCAAGGGTTTCTGTCCTCAAGATTTTTGAAAGTTGTGCTCTCAAACTTTCTCCCGATAATAAATTTTCCAAAAAGATATCTCAATAAACCGCTCCACCACCTTTTTATAATTCACCACCTTTAATATTTTAAAATTAAATATTTCACTTTGTAAAGTAACTTTATTTAATAATTGAACATATTATTTTATAAAGTCACTTTAATATTTAATTAGTTAATTAAATATAAACATCCACAAATATTATTTGACCATTTAATATTTAATTAATTAAATTAACTCAGTGGGGCACACTACAATAGTGTAGGGTAGAGAAGTGAGTGTCGTACACAAGGAGACCGTACGTTGGAGGGAGCTAGTGAATTCATACAAGGGGTGAGGGTGAATGTCGTACGATACACCGAATGAGTATGTGTTGCTGGTCATGTTTTGAGTGGAACCATACATTATATCATCGTACAATATAATATTTTTGTCGTGAGATTTGTCCAACCTTTTTATCATTTTCACTTGCATATAATTTTTTAATAGGTATTTTTTCTTTTTCTCCTCATAATTTTCTTTATCTTTTGCTACTCTTTTTCGGCCTTCTAACATTATTTCTTTGATTTAATTTCCTTTTTGTGCCTTAGCATATAGGAGTCGTATGGTCGTTTATAGCACTCATATTAACATGTGCTAATGTATTCTAAATTGAAGATCTTGTTGACCTCAGGAGGTGTTCCCATACCTTTATTCACGTTTTGGCGACCCTCAATTAATCTCCCTCGTTGTTGGTACCATCTGACTTCATCTCCTTGTACCCATGAATTGGCTACAAGTTTGTGCACAACTCGCCACAATCTGTTTGTGCATGGCAATTGTGGTGGCACTAATTGATGTTTCTTTGCATATTCTTTTACAACCTCATTGTATCCTAATCGCTTCACAACCATGTAATTTTTGGTCATCATCACAAGTTGTAGTCTCGGGCCTTGTTCCTTTGGGTATTCCTCTAGTGGTTGATACCAATCCTCCGCCTTCATCTCATCATCATTTTGCTTCCATCCTTCCTCATTTGTGTTTAGTTCATAACTAATGTAGCCCATTCTCTCTCAAGAGTAGGATGCCTATAATCTCCAATTTTGTACAACTTTATCCATTTGGCTAGTGGGCCAAATAGAGAAGTTGTCAAATGTGAATGTGTTATGGCTATAACGACCCCTTTTGGTTCATTGATAATCAGCTTTTCCTCCACTACTAATTCATTCCTGATGGCTAGCCAATCCAATATGTAGCTTGCCAGGGTGGCTTTCGTCCTTTCCTTTTATGGTTTTAAATTAGACCTCTTAATGCCATCTTTCACTACGGTGTCCTCCAAGTTCTCTAGTTTCAAGGATCCATTCTCCAATAATTCCCTTATTTTAAAGGGCCAAGTTCTCTAGTTTCATGGATCCATTCTCGAGTACTTCCCTTATAATAAAGGGTCTCGGTCCCAGTCACCTTACCTTGAATTTTCCCAGTTTTATTTCACTACAACCGTTGTATTTCAAAACTAACTGATCAAGTTGGAACTAATTCATCGAGGGTGCTTGTTGTGCCAATACTTTCATCACTTTTGCATTGCCTTTGTCACCCATTATGCTAGCACCCTTCTTTCATCAAGTTTATTTAATTGGAACAGTCTTTCTTTTAGGCTTTCAGCATACCTGTAAAGTTCCCCTTCTGGCAATGATCCTGTCATTAGCTCATCAGCCTATCCCGGAATCCTGTAGTCTCGTTGAGATGTTTCAAAGGGTTCCAGTTTTGGAGGTTTTGTGATCTTTCCTCATTATTTACTATTTATAGTAAATACTATTTCTGGCAGTAAGCAGTTGTCAGCCTTCAGTTCATCACATCATTGGAAGCAATATCCAGTACTAACCCTTGACTGTTTAAAAATATTGTTCTAATGAATTTTTGCATTAAGGGGGAAATTATTCTAATTTGCAGTTGACCCCTTGGCCTAAAGCATTAACTTAAGTTGTTTTCAAAAAGGGACTTGAGGGTGGCACCACATGAAGAAGCTCAAAGGTTTTCTTTTATTAATTTCTCTTTATCTCAAGTGGGGGCATATTTTTGAAGCGTTAGTCTTTTTGGAAATTTGAAGAGTCTTGGCTATTGGCGTACCTTCTTGGGGGGACTTGAACGGTTTTCTATCTTCCTTCAAAAGTAAGGCTTGGCTCCAGCACTAAGACATCCATTATTTTGCTAAAGTTATGCTGTCAAAATGATTTATCATTTTCTACTTCGAGGAAATGCTGACCTCCTAGTTTTTCATTCAATTTCGTGTTTGCAAGACAACACCTAATTGAATTATTGTTGCTTCTCATCCAGACTAGCAGATTGTGTTTCAAGGTGAAAGTTTGATGTATTTTCCAGTTTTACAGTTGATGTTTGCATACAGCTGATTATTGTTTTTGCTCATGGTTAATTGTACGAATTTTGTATTGTTCTAGGCATTTAATAATAATACTCCTAAGGTCTAGGCGACCATCTCCAAGCAATTTCGGAATTTATTTTGAAGTATGCATTTTTATATTGAAAATCGCCCCTCTCAAGGGTCGTACCATTCATCCTTGCATTGGGAAGTGTGCCATTAGTGATTGTAGGTATTTGGAGCTGTTTTTCGTGTTTCAACAAGGGCGCCTATCTCCCAAATGATCTATGCTTCGATTTCATGCATATCGGAGGTACTTTGAATGAGTTGTGAACAATTTTCGAATTTTCTGTAGTTGCCGATATACATTTCCAGAATTATAGTTCGCTGATCAGAATTAAAAACAATTGTTGTTTTCTATCTTTCTCCTTCTTTTCTCGTTATATTCTCATAGAGAGATAATGTATGACAAGGTGCTTAAATTTTGGTGAAATTGGCATCGTAAAATTGCAGCCTTCTCTTTGTACAAGCTGATAACAATAGTACTGTTTCAGTTTTCTTATTGCTGCTCTAGCACCCCTGGATGGTTTACCGCCAGTGAGGAAAATCTGTTGTAACACTTTTCATATCCACTTCAAGTGGAGAATTCCCACGTTCAGTGGATGCTTGCCGCAACAGAAGAAGTTTAATGTTGTAATCTTTTCCCCCCACTGTTTGGTGGTAGAGTGGAAAGTCATTGGCTGGTTATCCACCTTGTAGTTATTTCAATTCAGCAGTAGTACTCCACCATATGTTAGCACCTCGCCTGCAAGGGATCTTGAGTGCACATCCTTGGTGTCGAGTTTAATATTTCTCTTTCAATAGAATCTTGTACTTGTTGATTCAGTAGATCCTAGGGATCCTCTGACCATATGCTCGCCCCTCCTCCTTAAGTGGTTTTAGGGCACATTCTTGGTTAGAGTTTTTTAATGTACGTTTTGGTTATGCTAACCTTAACGGGTGATTGATTCTATTGTAAATGTTTGGATTAAAAATCAAAAAAAATTGAGAGAGAATATTTCAGTGGTATCAAAACAGAAGTTCCTGCCATCCTGTGTCTACTAGCTTTTCAGTTAATAGATGAGTGACAAAGCAACCAGATACTTCATCAGAACTCAGGCCAGATCTCAGTTACAGTTTCCGCTAGTACCAGAAGCAGATACTTTGTCAGAAGCTTTGAAGGAAATGGGTAAAATAGTTGAGAGAATGTCAGAAGAGTCTCATCTTTCGATGGAGGAAAAAGATGCAAGAGCAGAAAAAAAGTTTGATAACATGTTAGAGATGATGGCTCATTTGTTGGATAAATTGGATTAGCAAACTACTCAAAATAATATTCAGCCCCAATGTCGTGTCCCCTTCCAGTTGACATCTCTCAGAGTTTATGATTAGCCTATTATGCGACCCTCTTAGGCTGATAGGATGGATAGAGGGTCTTGATGGAGCTTGGCTTGGCTTTGGTTGTCTGAGTTTTATCAGTTGGCTTTCGTTCGGGCTCATTCGGACACCATTTCCCTGAATTGCTATTTTTAGCAGTATTTGGCACTCAGCGAGGCACCCCTGCTTTTTTTAGCAGTATGGTTTGGTCATGTGCAGAATCACTCACTTATTCGCCAGCTTCAGTCAGTTCGTGAATCGGATATATTTTGAGGGAGATATTAATATTTAATTGATTAATTAAATATTAATTATTCGGAGCTTATATTATAAAATTATAATATTTTAAATATTATAACTTAAGTGATTTTGCTGAAGGGGGTCAACCATCATTGAAGGGGCCATTTTTAATTTATAATTAAAAATGTGATTGAAGACTATTGAAATATTAAAAAGAAAAGTTCGAATTTATTTTAATGATACCTAATTGAGAAAATTCGAGCTTTTGAGGAATATAAGGGTTTCTCATTGGAATTTGAGCCATTATGATTGAAGTCGACTTTTTGCTGAGTTTTTCTTCTGAAGACAGAGCCAAGGGTTCCAGTTTTCAACTTGCATTGGAGAACGTGCAATCTTCAGTGTGTGCGATTCAGAGGCTGTGAAATACCAGCTGATTAATTGCCAGTCAAAGAGATAGCTTTATTCTGAAGTTATCACAAAGCATCACAGGTGAAATATATTTAGGGTTTTCAGTGTATTTATCCGAAGGAGTTTCTTATTTACAAGCGCCCAATTTCCTGAGATCTGGAGACATTAATAAGGGCCGTACTTTTTAGTTATTTGCTGCTGTGCAAAAGCCGTACTATTTATGTACCAGGCCGTACCTTCACTAAAAGGGTCGTACTTTCCTGTTTGAGCGAATCGCCTTCCTTTCTCACAGTCTGACTTCACAATTGGGGGCGCTTATACATCTGGCATCATTTCTTATCTTCTAGCGCAAGGAAAAGAAAGATTCTATTTCAGCCGTACCATTTCATGAAGATAATCAGCTTGCTGCAATATCAGGTTTTCATCAATAAAAGCATTGCTTTTTTCATTCATCTGTCATCAGATCTCTTTGTAAATCACTCCAGTAGATTAATATATTGATTGGCATCATTAGATCTCATATTTTCCATCAATATTGGCATTGTAGTATTTTATTTAAATTTATTATCAAATTCTTGCAAAATCGCATTATATCTTTATGCACAAAAACACCAAAAAAAAACCAAAAACGTCAAAAACAAGCAAAAACACAGACAGTTCAGAGATCAGTTAGAACAGGGGTTTCTACACCCAACCAAAGCATGCTAGTGAAAACAGCAGTAATAGTGGTGTAAATGGAACTTATGTTCCCGGTGGTCATAATGCTTCAGTAGTTAATGGAAGGGATAGAACTGTTGGACAGCATGTTACAAATACAAGAAGATCTTCATCCAAACCTCTCCTCTACATTCACTCCAAGAGATGAACAACAACCTGAAATTGGAGTACCTTTTGCAGATGATGCTAGGCAAGCCTATATGGAGTACATCTCCTTACCCCCTGATATGAGAGATGCATGGACCTTTGATCAATTCATCAATCAAAAAAGCAGAAGGAGCGGTGGAAGGAATAAACAACGCCCTTTCACAAATCATAGGAATGATTTTTAGCAAGCATTGGGTAAGATTACTTTGGACCATTTTGATGGAAGTAACAAGTGTGCAGCAAGAGCATGGGTTCAGAAATTAGATAACTATCTCACTTAGACCAATGTCGGAGGAAGATGCAATTAAGTTTGCCACATTACACTTGGATGGAGTGGCTCACGAATGGTGGACTCATGGTTTGGTTACTCTTGGCCATAACCTCATTCACACCTATGAGGAGTTTACCAGTAAATTAATTGAAAGATTTGATACCAGAGATCCTGAGTTGAGTTTCCGAGAATTGGCACAATTGAAAGAATACGGATCTTTAGATACCTATGTCACTGATTTTCAAAGGTTGTCGGTAATGGTGCCTAACATTACTGAAAGAAGACTTGTGGTTCTATTTGCAGAAGGTTTGATGGAAGCTTTGAAAGGATGGGTCAAAGCCTTTGATCCTCCATCATTGGATGAAGCAATCAAGAAAGCAAGGAGCATGGAGTTGGCTGCTCCAAGGCCAAAATTTCAATCTAAACCATTCAAAAAGGATAAGAAGAAGTTCACTCCTAATCAACCCAACAAGTATCCACAAAGAATATCTAATGAACTCCGTGATCAGCTCAGAAAAGAGGGAGTTTGTCATACTTGTCGTGAACCTTGGACAAGGGGTCACCGTTGTTATGGGAAAGGTAAAGTTTAACAAATGGAGGGCTATTCTGATTATGGATCAGAATCTTATCCACTTGATCAGTAATATGGAACAGCAAGTGATGAGGAAGAAGAAGCCCCATAAGAGGAACCAGAAGTTGGAGATGGTAGTGTTTTTGCCCAACTATCCAGTTTCCAAAAGAACAAATCCTTTCGAGTACGAGGAATGGTTAACTCTCAAAGGATTGTTGCTCTAATTGATACAGGAGCAACTCATAATTTCAATGATGAAGGCCTAGTACCAAAAGAGGATTGAAGACTAAAGATTTTGAAGGATTCAAGGTAATGGTAGCAGATGGCTTTACCATATCATGCACCAAGAAAAATCCAAAAATCTCTATGCAATTGGGGAATTATGAGGTGAAGGATGACTTCTATGCGGTTGGCATTGGTGATACAGATGTTGTTTTGGGAATACAATGGTTGCGATCTCTTGGAGAGATCACTTTGAATCTGCAAACTATGGAATTGAAATTCCAAGATGGGAAGAAGGTGGTTTTGAGAGGCATGTCCAATGGAGGGCCACGAGTTGTGTCCTTGAAATGAATGGAGAGGCTGATCCGCCATGATCAAGTTGAGTGGACAGCAGAGTGTATGATCTTACCAGCTGATCCGGTTGTAGAGAAAAGACAATACCCACTTGATATACAAACTCTTCTTTCTAAAAAGAGCAAGGTTTTTGGCGACTTTTCTTCAGGGAGACCACCTAAATGAGGGTGTGAGCATGTGATTGAATTAGAAGAAGGTGCCAAACCGGTCATTACTACTCCTTACCGCTACCCAAAGAAGTAGAAGGATGAGATAGAGAAGACTATCAAAGAACTTCTTGAGGTAGGGTTCATCAGACCAAGCAAAAGCCCATTTGCTTCAGCAGTGGTATTGGTCAAAAAGAAAGATGGTACAATGCGGATGTGTGTTGATTATTGTGCATTGAATCAGAAAACCATCAAGAATAGATATCCTATTCCTAGGATAGATGAGCTTATTGATGAGCTCCATGGGGCCATGTTCTTTTCAAAGATTGATCTCCGATCTGGTTACCATCAAATAAGAATGAGAGAAGGAGATATTGAGAAAACAACTTTCAGATGTCACTATGGGCACTTTGAGTTCCTTGTCATGCCATTCGGTTTGACTAACGCTCCAGCAACATTTCAGTCATGTATGAACAAGACTTTCAGGCAGCAGTTGAGGAAGTTTGTGCTTATCTTCTTTGACGACATTCTTGTTTTCAGTAAGTCTTGGGAGGAGCACCTTCAGCACTTGGAGGAAGTGCTTAGCATTTTGGAGGCTGAATGCATGTTTGCCAAAGAATCTAAATGTGAGTTTGGGATGACTGAGCTTCTCTATCTCGGCCATATTATCAGTTCTAAAGGGGTCAAAGTTGATCCTGAAAAGATTAGAACCATTGTTGATTGGCCACCTTCGAAAAATCTGACTCACTTGAAGGAATTTTTGGGCTTATGTGGGTTTTATAGAAGATTTGTCAAGGGGTATTCTCACATGGCAGCACCTCTTACAGATCTCACCAAAAAGGGAGTTTTTCTATGGACAGATAAAGCACAAGGAGTGTTTGATAAGTTCAAACAAATTATGAGTTCATGTCCCGTATTGGCTTTGCCTGATTTTAAAAAGCCTTTTGAATTACAATGTGATGCTTCAGGAGAGGGAGTTGGAGCTGTTCTTATGCAAGACAAACACCCTATTGTCTTTGAGAGCAGAAAATTGAGAGGAGCAGAAAAGTTGTACTCAATTTATGATAAAGAGATGCTTGCCATCATGCATGCCTTGTCTAAATTCCACCAATACTTGGTGGGAAGTAAATTCGTGGTTAAAACTGATCATAATAGTCTTAAACATTTCATGAGGCAAAAAGATTTGAATGAAAGGCAACAAAAATGGGTAAGCAAGCTTCAAGCTTATGACTTCGATATTGAGTATGTTAAAGGGAAAAACAATGTAGTTGCGGATGCTTTGTCCAGAAGGCCTCATTTGCAATCACTTTGTGAGCTTTCAGCAAATTGGAGAGAGTTGATTACTGCTAATTATACAAAAAATCAGTTTACTACCAGCATTATAGAAGGCCATTTAGTTGATGGAAAGTATAACTTGGTTGATGGTTTGATTATGCATAAGGGTAGGATCTTTTTGATACCCGAATCCAAGCTTAAGAGGAAGATTTTTCAGTCATTTCATGATGTTCCTCTTGCTGGTCATCAACGTATGTTCAAGACTTACAAGCAGATAAGAGAAAGGTTTGCTTGGAAGGGAATGAAGGAAGAAATCATGAACTACATAAGGGAATGTCCTACATGTCAAAGGAATAAAAATAAACACTTTTTTCTTGCTGGTTTGTTGCAGCCCCTCCCTATTCCAAATCAGAAATGGGAAAGTATTGTTATGGACTTCATCACCGGGTTACCCAAGGTGCAAGGCCGTGATTGCATTTATGTTGTGGTGGATAGATTAACCAAATATGCTCATTTTTATGCTATCACTACTACATTTACAGCAGCTCAAGTAGCTGAGTTCTTCTTTAGAGAAGTTTTCCGTTTGCATGGGTTGCCTAAGACCATTGTCAGTGATAGGGACAGCAAGTTCCTAAGTGTGTTTTGGCAAGAGATTTTCAGATTGAGTCGTACAGTGCTCACTCCAAGCACTAGTTATCACCCGCAAACGGATGGGCAATCAGAGATTGTCAATAAGTGGTTAGAAGGCTACCTTAGAAATTATGTTTCAAGGCAGCAAAGGGCTTGGGTTAAGTGGCTTCATTTGGGAGAGTTTTGTTACAACTCATCTTATCACATGTCAACTAAGATGTCTCCTTTTATGGCACTCTATGGGTATGAGGCTCCTAAATTTGTAGACTTGGTGTTTGGTGATAGTAGAGCTCCCCAGGCAAGAGATATGCTTCAGCACAATCGAGACATCTTAAAGTCACTAAAAGAAAATATGCAGCAAGCGCAAAATCAGCAGAAGTTGTATGCTGATCAGCAGCGTATTGAACGTTCATTTGAGTTACGAGACATGGTTTACTTGAGGCTTCAGCCCTACAGACAGTCTTCTCTCAAAAAGAGTGGTGCAGAAAAGTTGAAGCCACGTTTCTATGGTCCGTTTAGAGTCACCAAAAGGATTGGTGAAGTGGCATATGAATTGGAGCTTCCAGCAGACAACAAAGTTCACAATGTCTTCCATGTTTCCCGCCTCAAGAAGGCACTTCAGCATAATGTGGTAGCTACTTCAGAATTACCTCCTTTAGACGAAGAAGGGCAGTTGGTGTTGCTTCCGAAAGAGATCCTTGACAGTAGGGAGCGGTCACTAAGGAGGCGAACGATCATTGAGTATTTGGTAAGATGGAAAAATTTGCCTATTGAAGATGCTACTTGGGAAGGTGAACAGATTTTGCAGCATCTAGCTTTGCAGTTGTTTGAGGACAAGCAATTTCAAGGGTGGCGGACTGTAATGTTCCCCTTTTGGCAGTGATCTTGTCATTAGCTCATCAGCCTATCCCGGAATCCTGTAGGCTCGTTGAGATGTTCCAAAGGGTTTCAGTTTTGGAGGTTTTGTGATCTTTCCTCATTATTTACTATTTATAGTAAATACTATTTCTGGCAGTAAGCAATTGTCAGCCTTCAGTTTATCACATCATTGGAAGCAGTATCCAGTACTAAGCCTTGACTGTTTAAAAATATTATTCTAATGAATTTCTGCATTAAAGGGGAAATTATTCTAATTTGCAATTGACCCCTTGGCCTAAGGCATTAACTTAAGTTGTTTTCAAAAAGGGACTTGAGGGTGGCACCACATGAAGAAGCTCAAAGGTTTTCTTTTATTAATTTCTCTTTATCTCAAGTGGGGGCGTATTTTTGAAGAGCTATTGTCCTTTTGGAAATTTGAAGAGTCTTGGCTATTGGCGTACCTTCTTGGGGGACTTGAACAATTTTCTATCTTCCTTTAAAAGTAAGGCTTGGCTCCAGCTCTAAGACATCCATTATTTTGCTAAAATTATGCTGTCAAAATGATTTATCATTTTCTACTTCGAGGAATACTGACCTCCTAGTTCTTCATTCAATTTCGTGTTTGCAAGACAACACCTAGTTCAATTATTGTTGCTTCTCATCTAGACTAGCAGATTGTGTTTCAAGGTGAAAGTTTGATGTATTTTCCAGTTTTACAGTTGATGTTTGCATACAGCTGATTATTGTTTTTGCTCATGGTTAATTGTACGAATTTTGTATTGTTCTAGGCATTTGATAATAATACTCCTAAGGTCTAGGCGACCATCTCCAAGCAATTTCGGAATTTATTTTGAAGTGTGCATTTTTATATTGAAAATCGCCCCTCTCAAGGGTCGTACCATTCATCCTTGCATTGGGAAGTGTGCCATTAGTGATTGTAGGTATTTGGAGCTGTTTTCCGTGTTTCAACAAGGGTGCCTATCTCCCAAATGATCTATGCTTCGATTTCACGCATATCGGAGGTACTTTGAATGAGTTGTGAACAATTTTCGAATTTTCTGTAGTTGCCGATATACATTTCCAGAATTACAATTCACTGATTAGAATTAGAAACAATTGTTGTTTTCTATCTTTCTCCTTTTCTCGTTATATTCTGATAGAGAGATAATGTATGACAAGGTGCTTAAATTTTGGTGAAATTGGCATCGTAAAATTGCAGCCTTCTCTTTGTACAAGCTGATAACAGTAGTACTGTTTCAATTTTCTTATTGCTGCTCTAAGTAATTAATTTCACACTAGCACCCCTGGATGGTTTACCGCCAGTGAGGAAAATCTGTTGTAACACTTTTCATACCCACTTCAAGTGGAGAATTCCCACGTTCAGTGGATGCCTGCCGCAACAGAAGAAGTTTAATGTTGTAATCTTTTCCCCCCACTGTTTGGTGGTAGAGTGGAAAGTCATTGGCTGGTTATCCGCCTTGTAGTTATTACAATTCAGCAGTAGTACTCCACCATATGTTAGCACCTTGCCCGCAAGGGATCTTGAGTGCACATCCTTGGTGTCGAGTTTAATATTTCTCTTTCAATAGAATCTTGTACTTGTTGATTCAGTAGATCCTAGGGATCCTCTGACCATATGCTCGCCCCTCCTCCTTAAGTGGTTTTAGGGCGCATTCTTGGTTAGAGTTCTTTAATGTACGTTTTGGTTATGCTAACCTTAACGAGTGATTGATTCTATTGTAAATGTTTGGATTAAAATTCAAAAAAAATTGAGAGAGAATATTTCAGTACCCTAGTCAATTCTCTACTGCAATTCTTAAGCTTGGTACCATATACTGCACAAGGACTACCGCTTCCTGGCCATACATCAATTGAAAAGGTGTGTGTCATCTAGTTACCTTATGCCTTGTGCAATAGGTCCATAACATAGTTGGTAATTTCTCCTCCCAATTTGTTTCTTCAATAGCACATGATTTGTGGACGACCAAGATGAGTGCCTTGTTTGTTGATTCTACCTACTCATTTGCTCTTGGGCCACAGGGTTGGTTTTCCTAGGCATTTTCATGTGTCTTCTCGTAATACATTTACTCCCGATCCTCTGTCAACAATTGTATTTGTCAAGGCCCTCCACAAGATTTCAATATGCACGATGACCGATCTCTTCTTTGTGTTTACTTCCAATAGCATCGAGTCAATGACTTGCTCTCCATGTGGTGGTGATAATTCTATTATCATATCTTTGCTTGTACCTTCTTGTTTTTTATTTTAGTCATCCACCATGGTACTAGTGATTGCCACTCATAATTGTAGCATACTCTATAAGAGGACTACCATTTGTGTAGGTATAGTGGTTTGTAGTACCTGTTTGGCAATATATTTGTCAAATTCCAACCATGTAGAGGTGCTTGTTGTTTCATTACAGCTTATTTGTTCCTTCGCCATAGCTTGCTCCACATTTTCTTTTGCTTCTCAAAATATTTCCTTTTTTTATACGAGGTTTTGGATATATAGCCCTCTTGGTTTGCATTCAGGTGATGGTGTAAGAGCCCTACCGGTTCTAACCATTGATAACTGATGCTGAAAGATAAGGGTTTGTTTTTTTTTTTTTATGGTTTGTGATTTTTTGAAGTTTTTTGACAATATATGTTTTTTGTAGTTTTTATAAAATAATGTTACCCAAGAAATATGCATAAGGAAATAGACAAATCACTGAAGCAACTGAACTACAGCAAGGCTGCAACTTGTTTCTATTAATCATAGAATAATTACATAAGCTTTTAAAGTACCTTGCATACCTGGAAATGCAAAAGAAGGCTTCAATGAAATTCTGAAATATATAGCAGCAGCTGGTGAAATGTACGGCTTGCCTCTTAAACCATCTTCTCCACCTTGAAACCCACATTGAAGGCTCCCAAGATACTAGGCACCACAAATGGTGATGAAAGGCCTCAAAGAAGCAAGGCGATTTGCCTTGAAGAAAACATGCCTTTTCTGGTAGACAGTTAGGCTGGCTGCAAACAGAAGGTACGGCCTGGAAATGCTGGTGGTACGGCTGCAATATGGGTGCAAGAAAATATTAAATGCAGCCTCTATAATCTTATTCCTTCAAGAAGATAAATCTGCTTGCAACCCTGATGAATCCTTCACTTGTAAGCACAAACTGGACCCCTGTATGAAGCCCACAGTCAAGCAATAATTCAGTTGATAGTTTCACAGCCTCAAAATTGCACAAACACTGAAGAGTTTTCATTCTCCAATGTTGAAATGGCAGAAACCCTAGTTGGCTTCTTCTCCAAGCATAAACTCCAAACACACAAGTTTATAATCTTCAAACATAATCAAATCGATTTCCTTTGATGCCCTTTCATAACCTCCTCAAAGAGGTCGACCTCTTAATTGCATTTAAATTGCTTTTAAAATCCACTTTAGGTTTTTAATAAAACTTTATAATATCTCTCCAAACTTGGGCGCCCAATTTAATAATATAAAAAACTGTACTTTAAGTGTTTTTAATTGAGGGTCATGGCCTCATCGGAAATAAAGTACACTTTTTGACTTTATAATTTAACTTTATATTATTTAATTATCATTAAAGTACCTTTAATGATAATTACTCATTAAACATTTAATATTTCGTCCATCCAACTGATTAAGAAGTCAACACTGCATCTGAGACCTATCTAGGTGCCTTACTAAATATAGTAACCCTGACTCCCCTGAAATGGTGACTTACTATAAATAGTAAGTATGAAGAACTGAGTCTAACGAAGGCCAAACCTGAACCCACACTGAGCTCTGAAGGAGAAAACACACTAATCACTGCCAAGAAGGACCCCCTAACCATCTGTGTTAGCCTACGAGGGCCAAGAATAGGCTAAACCATCCAAAAACAACAACAACAGGCTAAAATGGGGACATTACAGATGGCTAGGACTGCCTTGTCTTGTCCTAGTGGTCGTTTGGTCTGCACCACTTACATAACATTCCTACCTTGTTCTAATCACTTTGACTCTCTCTGGAAAAATGTCCCCATTTAATGCACTTTCAGCATTGTATCATGGGTTTCCCTTTAGCATCATATTGAAATCTACTTCTTGTCCCAATGTTGTTAAACCTGTTATTGTTACCTCTCCTAATACGGTACCCACTAGGTGATGCATTATGGTTATTGTTCTGCTATTTTGGTGGTGTATTTGGTGGGGTGGACTATTCACCTTGTGTAAAGAGCACTTATGTGCATCTTGTTTTCAAGTTATATGGGTATTCTTTGATAGAATGTCCTAGCAATTGGTAGTTATCACAAAACAATTTCTTGGGGTAGTTTGTTTTAGTGTGACCTTCATTTTTACATTTGGTACACCACAGTTCCTGATTTTCTTTGGTGGCTTCCTTTTTTGTGGTCAATTCCTTCATCATTCTCATCATATCCCTTCTTCAGGCTTGTACAGTCTTGGATTCGCTATCACTGCTTTCCTCTGAACTATAATTTTCATCGATTTTTCTCTTTCCCCAAGAGGATGTTTTGTCCTCACTCTCTATGTCCATTGCCCAATTATAAGCATCAACATAGGAGGGTGGCACCACTTTCATCTTCTTCCTTAGTGAAGGAATCAATCCTTCGATGAACAACCTCTTCAATCCATCCATCAGTTGGTTTTCTAGTTTTACCAACTGTTCCTTGAGCCTACGATTCCAAGCTCTTACATTTTCATGTTTTCTTTGTTTTGTATTGTAGATTTCTACTACAATTTCCTTGTTGCCCCAAATGAGTTTAAATTCCTCCTTGAATGCTTTTTTCAATAATTCTCACGTGTCTTTAGAGGCTGCTTCAAGCTTCGTATACCAATATATGGCTATACCCCTCAAGATTGCTAGAAATTCTCTCAACAGTAGGCCCTATCATCCTAGCCATTGGCTACCCATATCGTTCCACACATTTTTCAGTGTCATACAAGATCCTTTGATCCATTTCTTGTGAACTTCGGACGTGTTGAAGGGGTCACCATCCTTCTTCCCTAGTATGCCCTTTGTGGCTAGAACCTAGATAGAGAGTTTTAGTTTATACGTGTTGGTGCTTCTCGTGCACTCTCGACCTCATATGAATCTTGTACTCCCTCAACGTTCGTCACACTCGGGTTACCCTCAAGATCTTCTCTATGCTCCCTCCATCTTGGGTTTTTAGGCTTGATTCCTTTGATTCTTGGTTCTTTTGTAAGTAAAATTTCTTCGAAATAGCATATGTTGTTCTCTTACATTTCCATCAATAGATCTATAGGCTTTTCCTTCCCTTCTTCATTCAACATTGATGCTACGAATGGTTTTTTGGCTTGGTCAACGAGATTTGCATATGCTTCATCAAGGAGCGGTAGATGCCTTGGAATTTCCTCCCACTCTCCCTTCGTATATTCTCTGGACGTGACAATATTTCTCTTCCCAACTTACACTTCAGCTCTTACTCTTGGATGGGTTTGAACTTTCTGTCAAGCACCCTTCGGTTCCACCAACAATTCCCTTCAATCTTCTCCTTCATTATCTATGTTCCTTTATCCTTATGCATCTTCTCACTTTCTCCTCCGATAGTTCATGACCACTTTGTGTTCATTTGCTATCCTTATTCAGAAATGGGAGCATTAATTTCTAAATGTGCATCATTGGTTGGCATCAAGTTCTTCTTCTTCCCTTCGGTTCCTTTCCTCATATTGTTGTAGTATTTGCTAGCGTGTAAGAACCCTTGTTCCCCCTGATATAAAATTCTTTGCAACTGCTGATCTGATTTTTCTCTGTATTGAAGTTTCGAAATACTTACCAAGAAATGCATAAAATTGCAAAGAAAATGCAAAAGGGAAATGCTGAAAGCTAAATTATCCAATGATCAACTTTGATTATTTATTGCTTTGAATTTACAATAAGATTGATCATACCCGAATATCAACTTCTGATATGCAAATGTTTATCCTTAAAAACCCTTGAGAAATTTGATGTATTGCACCATGTTGACTCTTGGATGAAGCCAATCCTCGAAGCAGCCTTCAGATGGTCTTGCACACCCTCAAGTAGCTGATACAATGAAGAAGCTACGCTCTCCAATGCCAGAATATGAAGAAATTGCAGAAACCCTAGGTTTCTTCTTCTCCACAGCAAAACTCTTCAAAAGCTAAATGTCAAAAATCCTGAATGAATCCCTTTGTGCTATTGATGAACCATTATATACTTTTTCCCAAGTACATCGATCCCTTCTAGAAATCTTTTTTAAATCATTAAAATGATATTTAATATATTTCATGTGCACTTTATAACTTTAGAATAAATCCTCATAAATGGATGTCCCTTTTAATTGTTGGAAATTAGTGTTCACATAGGTAGAGTTTGTGTGGGTATTTTAATTATGTAAGTATGAATAAGTGGAATAATATTAAGTTGTTAATAAACAACTTAATATTATCATATCTCGTAGTTGTTAATGGGTTATTAGAATAGTGGTTCGTATTGAGTTGTTAAAAACAACTCAATATTAATAGGAATGTAGTTTGGGTTGTACCTAGAAAATAGGATCTTAAAAGTTCTATAAAAATGTATGCAACGAAGAGACATGGGAATTTGAAGAAGCAACTCGTACTATATTGTTTTTAATTATTCAAGCTTTCGTCTCTGCCATATTTTCCAATATGGTATCAGAGCTGGTTCATTTTTTTATATTGTAGCACATAATATATTTGATGATGTAATTGATGATGTTGGCAGAGTTGGCATTAGAAATTGGCATCCAGAGCCTGTGTCCCAGGAATAGCATCATATTTTAGGAGTGATCCCATCTTCCTATTTGTGGGTTCCTATTCTACACTGGAGCAAAGTATCATTGAAGCTAAGTATCAGTAGCTGCTCCACATTCAATTGTAATGTTGAGTTGACCCTTGGTGCATTTCTATACTAAATACAGACACAGTGTAACTCATGGAAGGCGCTCATTTGTCATCATAGAAGGTCGACCTGCACTCTCTCTACAGATTTGGAGGGTGAAATTGCAATTATTGTGCAAAGAACTTCATCGAACTAGATAGTCTTGAACCCGACAACACTTCACGGCCTTCTGAGATTTACTGACTGAAGGCTTGAATCTTCATTGGCCAAACCATGGATGTCTTGCAGGCCTCTATTGATTCACATTATTTTTGAATCAGAATTGTCACTTATTGCTTCGTAGTCTTTTGGGACCGTTTCTGATTCTCTAAGGACATCGTCCTAGATATACTTGATCGGACCCTTCTCTATTTGCTTCGTGGAGTTCTAATTGGTCAAGCTTTGCATTTTGTCATCCTCCTTACACTTCTTTAGCTCATACAGTTCTTTGTCTGATTAGCAACTTAGAGGTAGCGCATTCCAAAGTTGGGGTTAGAACTGACGACGTCCTCATGCAGCGCAGCTCTGTTGCACTAATTTGTTCAGGAAATGCAAATCTTTTTCACTTCCTTTGCCTATTATGAAGTGTTCAAAGTATTAGTCTTGGAGAAGTTGCGCGGAGGGCTATAAGATCATGTTGTTTGTTTGGTGCTCAGAAATTGCACAGAAAGTTTGTTTTTTTTGGTTAGCAATTGGCAATTGGTGACTGTCGTTGGCAATTGGTGACATCGTCAAGATAGGCCCAATCAGCGGAAAAAATCCTCAACCATTCCAAATATTAACATTCTTTGTTTTTCCACTGATCTTTGTTTAGGTCGTGTATTAGCAAGGTCAAGTCAAACTAGGAGACAATTTGAAACAATCTTGTATGGTATGTGTTGTGACCTTTTTCACACATCACCCCATCAAGATGGGGACCCCCTAAATTTTGCTCCATTCTGGTCTTTTGGCTTTGGTTCGCTCTCTCTCTGGTCTCTGGTCCTTCCGGGGATGTCCCGTTGTTTGACCCAGGTTGAAATATTGGTCAAGTCTGTGTAATTAGGGTTTTCATCCTTCAGGCTTATTTAAGGTCAGACTGAGTTATAAAATTGAAATCTAAGCTTAGAGCAGCAGTCAGAAGACTTCCAGCAGAGTCCCCCTAAATTTTCACTGTATTCTGGCAACTTACTATTTTTAGTAAGTATTCAACTTGGGACTATTTTATTGAGATTTTGGAATTCTGTCAGTTCCACTGCATCCGAGTGACATCAAGCTGTCTACACGTAAATTTTGAGCCAGATCAGACGACTTACTATTTTTGGCATTTTGGGCTGTAAGAGTCAAATTAGGGTTTCCACATAGGCTTTTCAGATGCATGTCTGGAGAATCCTTTTGGGTTTTCCAAAACCTTCGCAGTGATGTAACATGCAAACCGAGACAACCACTTTCAGAGTTCAGCCTTCGGAGGCTATTTTTAGGGTTCGCATGCAGTGTTTTTCAACGCATGTCGGGTTTTTCTTCATGGGTTTTTCGAGAGCTTCGCAACGGTGTGGCTTGCAAGCAGAGAAGATCGAGTTTTGAGGACTTACTATTTTTAGCCAGTGCATGCATGCAGACCAGTTTTCTGGGTTTTTCTGGGTTTTTTGAGATCCCGCGGGCAATATGACATGCAAAACCATCCGGCAGTGGATGAGTCACTTTTCAGACAGTTTCTATTTTTAGCAGGTACACTCCGGCAGCCGCCCAACACTCCAGTCCAGCAAGCAGAACGACATGCAGAAGGAACGAAGTCAAACGGAGACCGTTCGGGATACATGCAAATCAAATTAGGGTTTCCACTTTTATAGAGGGTAAAATCCAAAAATAGCCGAAACAAAGTACCCCACCCATGTCAGCACACTTCAAGGTACCTGCTGGCAAAATTTGAGCAAAGTCGGAGAACTTACTATTTTTAGTAAGTCAGGGCACGGCTATAAATAGCAGGTCTGCACCCGAGGTTGGCATCAGAATGACCCTCAAGCTATCAAGATCAAGCGTTGCAACTTTCAGGCAAAACGGAGCTACTAAAGTCAGAAAGTCAAACTTACTATAAATAGCAGGTGGCTATAAATAGCAGGTCAGGGCAGAGGACTGACAAAACAGGTTCACAAGGCAGAGAATATCATCTGATGAAATTTTCAGGCAAAACGGAGCCTTAGAGGTTGAAAATCAAGGGATTTGCTAAAAATAGCACAACTTGCTAAAAATAGAATGCAAGAGCAGGAACAGGTAGAGGCTTGAAAAACGCCTAAGGCAAAAATGAAAGCTCACATGTTGAAATGCGCCCAAGGAAGAAGAGATGCCTTGAAAAAGTTTCTAAGGCAAAAACAAAAGCTCACCTAGTCAAATGCGCCCACCTCAAGGAGAGAAGCCTTGAAAAGTTTCTAAGGCAAAAACGAAAGCTCACCCCATGAAATGCGCCCTCAAGTCAAAGCTTGCATGTGAAAAATGCCTAAGTCACAAAAATAAAAGTAAGCTAGTTAAAATGCGCCCTCATCTTGAAGCTCCTCCATCAAAATACGCCCAAGGAGGATGTGGCCTAGTAGAAAAAGCGGCTAAGGCATAAAACAAAAGCATGGGGTCTCATTTGCGCCCTCACATGGAAGCTCCTCCCTCATATGCGCCCAAGGTTCTTGGAGCCTAAAGAACGCCTAAGTGTGAGAAAATAAAAGCTTGCCTATGGAAATGCGCCCTCAAGAAGGAAAAAAGTGTAGAAAAAGCGGCTAAGGCATGGAAATGAAAGCTTGCCTATGTATTTGCGCCCAAGGAGGATGTGGCCTAGTGGAAAAACGCCTAAGGCAAAAACAAAAGCTTCAAGGTCAAAATGCGCCCCCAGTCAAAAGGAGGAATAGAGGTCTGGAAATATTCTAAGGCACGAAAATAAAAGTTACCTAGTGGAAATGCGCCCTCAAGGTAAGTGGTGATGAAAATGCTTCCTAAGGCGTGGAAATTTAAAGCTTGCCTAGTTAAAATATACGCCTAAAGGGGATGAAAATTTAAATTTTCTCCTAAGTGTGTGAAGTGGAGAAATTCCTAAGGCATGAGAATTTGAAAATTTGAATAAACAGAAAGAGTGGGTGAGCATGAAAATTTTCCAGACATTTAAACGGGGTTGACAACTTGATAAAATATTTTCTAAGTGAAAATCAAATGAACCCGTTTAAAATGCACCCATGAGTTAATAGAGTTTAAAAATTAATTTCCTAAGGGAAATTTTAATATTTTCAGAAGGGATTCGTTTTGCCTAGATTATTTTCCTGACAGAAGTTAAATCTCAAAGGACGAATTATTTCGAGCACGCAAACAATTTTTTAATCGCCCGGAGTTGAACGTTTTAATGAGAGAATTTAAAATGTCTAAGGCAAATTTTATGAAATCGAGGATTTAAATGACAGACATTTTAAAAGTTGGAAATAAATTTGCTACTCCCACGAATTTTTTCGAGTTGAATTTATTTAAACACTGCGAGATTTTAAAATGGAATTTTAAATCAAGTCAAGTGATTGTTTTTCTCGCGAGTTGTTTAAATCGCCAAGAGTTAACTGGCAGATTGAGAGGAAAATTCGAAATTTGAAGAAGAAGGAATCATTATTAATGGCAACTGCCATAATAACCGGCTGACGACTAGCCCACTACTGCGCTTGAATTAGAAGATTCCGAACGAAGATAGTGGGAAATTGATGAAGGTGCTAAAATAGCCCCAGCACTACTTAGCAGGATTCTCCGAGAAGAGTTATTTAAACAATCTCTTCTCTCATTTCTCCTCACATTATTTCGAAGTTGAAGTTGCTGAAGAAGTTTTGGAGAGATTGAAATATTTTCCAAGTGGTTGAGGAGAGAAATTCTGTGAGAGTTTATTTTATTTCGGAGTGTTGAGTTGCTGAAAGTACGAAGTGCTGGAGAAAATTTCATTTGCCGAGACTCTTTCTTTCGAAAAGCTGAAAGTGTGTTGCTGCAACTTCGAAGTTGAAGGTTGAAGTTATTTTCCGGAGTTCTTGGAGAATTTAATTCTCAAAGAGCTGAAAGTGGAGTTGCTGCGAAGTTTAAACGTTGAGAAGTTGAGGAAGTTGAAATTTCATATTGCTGGCAACTCTTTATTCCTCTAACTGCTGAAGTTGACAAAGTGAAGTCAAGGTTCGAACTATTTGTGCTGGAGAAATTGGCTACATTGCTGAAAGTTATTAGCTTGCTGCGTTTTTTCTTCACCAGTCAGAAGTGCAGTTGCTGAGAGTTGTCTCTAAACTCAGAGATTTTTATACAGTACGAGGTTTGGAGTTAGAAATTTATGCTGAGAAATTTTATTTTCAAAGCTAACTCCGTATTCGCAGCCATCTAGGGAATTGTTTTATTTTAAAAATCTGCAGTCTAGCTTATCCTTCTATTTTATTTTGCAGATGGCTGGCGCAAAGGATGTTGCAGGAACAAGCAGAGCCGCAGGCAGAGCTGCAAACACTGAAGCAGGCAAGGCTGGCTCATCTCGACAGGCAATGATTAAGAGGCTCGCTAAGCCATTTCTCCCAAAGTCAGCAATAGTTTCAAAGTTGGCAGGATTGAATGACACCAACCTTGGTTCATTTAATCTGAATGCACTCAAATCGAGGATGTTCGGACTAGGGGGCCATCAACCATCCGTCACGGCACATAATATAATGAAGAGTGGAATCTACGCAGCTGCTAGTTTTCCGCCAGCAATTCAGTGTCCGGAGCTAATTATGGAGTGCGCCAATCACTACAAGCCAGAACGTAGGACGATTGTCTCTCCGGATGGTAAACTGCTCGCCAACTTCACACCAGATGCCATCGGAGAAGCATTTGGGATTCCAACTGCTGAGGAGATGTTATACAGAACAAACAAGAGGGCAGATAAGATGTACTCTTCCTCTTTCGAAAGAGTCACTGCAGTCATTAACAGAGTTTGGATGCAAAAGCCGAGGCCACCCCGCACTAAGCTCCCAAAGCAGATAATTGCCGAGGACGTGAAACAAGAATACTGTGATTTGATAATGATGCTGAGCCGGGTGAATGGGAGTGCGCAGGCTTACATTTTCGAGCCTTGGATGTTCTACTTCATCGAGATCATCTTGGAAGGAAAAGAGTGTGTCGATTGGGCTAGGATGATTAGCAACCACATCGATGAGCAATTCAGGAGCTTGAAGGTGACGAAGACTTTCTACATGAGCTCATATGTGATTTACATGTTGGCCAGAATGACTAAGTACAGAGGGATTTCGTACAAAGAGCCAATCGGTTGTGCCCCTGGTCAATTCAAAATTCATGAAGCCTGCACACAGCTACATTTGGTTAACATTGCCAACTATAAACGGGCAAATGATGCATTCACAATGCACATTGCGAGGACGCTTCAGCAAAGGACGCAGCAGAGAATATCTAAAGAAGCACAGCCACTGATTGAGGAATATGGGTATTGGCTCATCCAATTCCCGAAATTCACATATATTAGGCTGCAGGGGTTCACTTCGTATCCGTATCGGTTACCGCGATACCCCACTGATCACATAGTAATGCTTGGGATATCTAGGCAATTGATTGCCTACGATAAGATTCAGAAAAGGAAAAAGAAGGGTGGGCTTGATTTCCCTATCACCATGGGAAATTCCATTGAGGTGTGTCCCTCTTTGCAGGCAGCCCGAGAGGCAGAGGACGAGCTACAATCTTATCATTTGTCATATCACACAGGCAGGCAGGATTTCGATCCTTACGGGAACATCCGGATGGTGAAGCGTTGAATCTGCGACGCGAAATACATGCGGGCTTACGGGCAATGCGGTGGATGATTTTGAGAGATAGAAGAAGGATGTTTTCCGTTTCCTCTCAAAGTTGATTAGAGAATGTGAGATTATTCCAGTTCCCGACCAGGTGGAGGAAGATGTCAACGTTATGCAACCCGACTATGGGTCAGTTAGGGATACTCTTGTCCCACCACCTGATTGGTCCGAGCCAGAGATCATGGACTTGGACACTCTTTCTATCCCGGTGATGACTTTTACCGGGACTTGGGTCGACAGACATGTATGCAGACTCAAGAGCAAGTCGATCGCCCTTACTTACAGCTTGATGGGTGACCCAAGGCCGTTATCGGTAAAAAGAGGGAAACAAATTGCTCAGACATCGAGGGCACAAGTGGAAGTGCCAACCCAGCCGATACCGTTGAGGATAGAACAAGCATCACCCGTGCACTCACAAACTCAATCTTCGAGTTTAAGAGTGGTTTCATTATTTGCCGATCAGAGGGCAGGATTAGAGGAAGAGCGGGGACTTGAGGAGGTGGATCAGCCCAACGCCCGAGAATCGGCTAGTGTCAGTCTATCCAGGGGCGGCCAACAGGAGGAGGAAGAGGAAACAATGGCCGACACCCATTTTCAGCAGATGTTGGACACGGCTTTGGAAGAAGAGGAAAACACAGAACAAGAGACCCAAGGGTCGGGAGATACCCAGCTTATAGAGGAGGATGAGCCTGAGCAGACCAGTGCAAGGGCAAGAAGAGAGGAAGTGCACGAGATGGAGGCAACAGAAGAACAGCCCCTTGTCATTTGTAATCCACAGCAGACAGTGCCTGATTGGCTTTCCGACAGAATGAGGAGAGAACCCGAGGATGACACGGATCCGGCCATTGAGATGGAAGAGTTCCTCAGGAGGATCAGCGCGCCACCAGAGAAGAAAAGGGCCCTAAAGTTTTCAAAGATCTCGACCGACGAGTCAGGCTCCCGCACGCTTCAGGTGGCTATTCCGAGGGAAGATTGTGATCGAACCGAGGAGAGGCCTGAAAATTATGTGATCACCACAGTAGAGTTGGGTCGTCCTACGAGAGCCCAAGTTATCGAGGAGTTCGATAACTCCTATCAGGCATTGAAGGATCAGTTGCTCCGCACGGAGGGGAAGTATAAGAAATTGAAGAAGGAGCACAAAACCTTGATAGGATATATGCAGAATCTAGCACGTCCAGGTGAACCAGCAGACCCGGCAGTAGAACGTCCATCGGAGCTTCCGAATGAGTCAATTGTTGCCTTAGAGGATTTAAAGAAAATGGAAACGGAGGCAGACAAGTGGGTTAGCCGTGTTCATACTGAGACAGGAAAATTCATGGAGGACCTTGCCGATGCTTATCGACAGGCCTCAAATATTTTGGCACGAATGGATATAGTAGATCAGGCCTGGGGTGATACTCGCATCTATCAAACGAAGACTGTACTTCGTTTGGGGGCTTTGATGCATGTACCTCTAGAAACCTTAGTGGATGGAGGTGTAATTCAGAGAGGTGATAGGTACGATTTCACCAGTTGGTACTCCTCGGTGGTCACAGGCCGTGGATTTCACGACGCAGCAAGGGCAGATTCAGCTAAAGTGAAGAAGGCAATGGGCAACATCTTGGGGGGAGTCCTCAATACATTAGAAGCCATATTTGCTAGAAAGTTGGTCCCAGAGGAGATAACTGCTGATGGTTTGAAGGGTAGACTGCCTCCATTCTTCTCAGCTGCGAGGTCACTTGTCCTGGATGACTTTGAGAATGTCTCCACGTTCTCTAGTATAATTCAGCATACCCAGGACGCCTTGGTGACATGGAAGAAATCTTGCATCAGATACGGACAGACGGTAGCAGTCTTGGAGTTCCAACTCAACCATATTCCACCGATCTCTACACAGGAGGTTGAAGCAGTATTGGCCCGGTTGATCGAGTTTGCTATCCGGGAGAAGGCCAGTGGGAACGCGCTGCTTGATGAGGATCTTCTTGATGATGGTAGTGGGCATTAATTGCTCATTATGATTCCTGCAGGGGAGTGGAGAATATTCTGTGCATTCATTGCCCACTCCTCTCTGTGGCGGTTTTTAGGGCAGAAACCCTAATCAGGGCATAGGTGGCTCGATCTGAGCCCTTCATTGTAATTTGATCTGAACCGTCCACTGGACTTGGGCTTATTATAAAAGGGGCATCCCCCCTCATTTGTAATCATTAGAATTAGAATCAGATCAGAGCTAGAGAGTATTGGAGATAGAAGTTAGAAAGTAGAGCTTAGAAGTTAGCTTAGATTGAGGAGGAAAGGAAGTTTTCCCATTGAGGACTTTGTAAGAAGTTGTTGTGAACACTCTCATAATATAAAGATTTATCATTGTTTGGTGGTTCTATCTTCTATTGTGAGTAGCTAGCAAGGCTTGTTCGTCTTTCCAATTCAAGGTAGATAGAGTAAAATAGATTTTATTTCATGCAAGTAGTTGTTAGCTGTGGAGTGTGGCGTTGTGATTTGAGCAAGTCTTCTCGTCCATACCACTAGCGGACTTGCTGATGGTAAGTTCGCCTTGCGTGGTCAACTGGAGTATCAGCACTTAACTTCGATTATGGTTCATGTGTTTGTATGCGTCGTGTTGACGGTATGAACGTGTTGTGTCATAGTTTGAACATTTTCTCATCCTTTGAAGATTGCACCAACTTTGTCGGAGTTGTTCGAAAGGAGACAAAGCAAAGTTTGGTTTGAAGATTGTTTAAGTCGATCCTCGTCCTCCACCCTTTAGAAGTAGATTTGTAGAATCCCTATCCCTACCCCCTTTAAATTCTGCATTTTCAGAGTCAGTCTAAATACCAGAACCATATTGCCAAATCATTCATGTCCTAATTGCTTCACAAAGTCGAACAACTACGTAAGTCCCCTTGAAATAACCAGCAAAACACATCAACCAACTGAGTCTATTCGCAATAAAAGGAACCTTGGAGTCGAACACCTGAACTTTCAAGCAATCTTAGCATGTGGGACACTTTGATCAAGAGAGAATAGAGTGACCGTTGGGGCAACTTTATTCTGTGCTGGCGCTGTCACAAAAGGCACGTCAACAGTATGTAAGGTCAAATGAAGTCATTTTGTGTTTATAGAGATATTTTGTATCAAGTTCAGACATTTAAGGATAAGGTCCATTTTTCAAGAGTCATAAATTTTCATGTCATAAAAAGTGTGTCCATCAAAATTCAAAGAGTGCTAAAAAAAAAAATTGTTCCAATTGTAATTATCGCTTATACGCGACATCCATATTGATCGAGCATTTTAAAAATGAGCCTCAAAAGCAAAATCTGCTAAGTAAGTGGCCAACACATTGGAGGCAGGAGGCAACGGAGGATGGAGGATACTCAGCAACCTCTCGTGAGTCACTAGCGACAGGGTTGCAAAATTGTATTAATGACAAATCAACTTGTGCCAAAAAGACTAAAACCAAGATCGGTTTCCAAGTGACAGCGGCAACCGTCTCATATCATTTGTGATCAGAGTGGCAATGATCTATAAAGGTGGCTACATATGCGACAATGAGGGCTTGGAGTTTTCAAACTTTGTATTTGTGGTTGGATGTGTATGTCCCCAATCACAACTCTTGGTTGTATGTGAATGGATGTGTTTGTCCCCATTCACAAGATGTTGTAAGTGATTCGAAGTGTTTTTCCCCAGTCACAGGAGTTGGTGATTATGATTGGATGTGTGTGTCCCCAATCATAATTATTGTGAGAAGATGTGTGTGTCCATATTCATAACCTTGAAGTTGGATAGATGTGTTTGTCCCTATCCTTGGTTCCTTGAGTAGATGTGTATGTCCCTACTCATACCTTCTGGTGAGCTACTGTGTGTGATCATCAAGTATTGCGGTGTGCTTTCACCCCATGTTCACACTAAGGGGGGGTGTTGGAAATTAGTGTTCACATAGGTAGAGTTTGTGTGGGCATTTTAATTATGTAAGTATGAATAAGTGGAATAATAATAAGTTGTTAATTAACAATAAGTGGAATAATATTAAGTTGTTAATTAACAACTTAAGATTATCATATCTCGTAGTTGTTAATGGGTTATTAGAATAGTGGTTTGTATTGAGTTGCTAAAAACAACTCAATATTAATAGGAATGTAGTTTGAGTTGTACCTAGAAAATAGGATCTTAAAAGTTCTATAAAAATGTATGCAACGAAGAGACATGGGAATTTGAAGAAGCAACTCGTATTCTATTGTTTTTAATTATTCAAGCTTTCGTCTCTGCCATATTTTCCAATATTAATTAATCATTAATGAACCTTTTTGTCTCATGGCCCCATTAGACATAAAGTGCAATTATAAACTTTATAATATGCTTTATCTTATTTAATTATCATTAAAGTCACTTTAATGATAATTCTCCTTTAATAATCATTGATTCACCATACCAACTGAAACCAAATATCGACACTGCATCCATGATACATCTCGGTGCTTTACTATAAATAGTAACACTGGACTCCCATTACCTGATGACTTACTATAAATAGTAAATAGTAAGTGTGTGAAACTAAGTCCTGAATCACCAAACGAAGGCCTATTCTGAACCAAGATGAACTTCTGGAGAAGAAAACACTCAGATAACTGCCAAACGGGACCCTCCAACCACCATACTAGCCTACGAGGGTCAAAAGATAGGCTAATCCTTCGAACTTTGATGCTCACAAAAAATGGGGACATTACATAGCGACATTGTTCTTGTTCTTTCCTTGCGCGAAGGTCTTGTAGAATAATAAAGTGTTGTGCAAAGAGTCTTAGCAATCAATTCAAAAGATGGTCCACTTTTTTGTTTACTTGTAGATTGTTCCAAATCATCTCCTGAGGGATTTTTCTTATGATGCCTTCCCTCTGAATGTATTCCTTGATGGATTTGTCACACAAGTTCACAAGATCTTGTGTCAGATCGTCTTCTCTTTCCTCGTTGTCTTGTATCAGTTCCTCTACTAGTTGCCCCATTTATATTGCCAATTTTCCCAACTTTAATTTTGTATTCTACCAAGATTTTTATTTGATAGCATAGAGTAAACAATATAATAATTGCCGAAATATATCAATTCACAACAGTAAGTGCACAATGATGTACCATTTATTTCATTCATAGTGTTCACAACTTTCCCAAGGAAATTCCATATGCATGTGGTGGTGGAGCTTGCAAAATCCATGGCTATTTTTGAAATTCTAAGGTTTTTGAGGTTTTGAAATTCCTCAATTGTATTCAAATTAGGGTTTTGAATCTACAAGTTAGGTTTTCCAAACACCCTCATGTGTAAAACCCTAAATCCCCAAATTTGAGAGTGCACTTTTGTTGTATTTCTATGTTGACCACTTGTGGCCGGTTCCTAGTCATTCAAGTTATAACCATATGTCTTGGTCATCATTTGTTTACCGGAACCTTGCTCCTTTTTACCGCTTGAGCCTGCGCACCTTTATAAAATTTGATTGTGTAAAAGTTGTCAATCTTTGGGTAAGTTCTTAAAACCTCTTCGGCCACCGACATGGTTTTCATAACTTTTTCTTTTACCAATTGGATGCAAATTTGGCTATGTCTCAATTTTTTTGGTCTTTTGATATGTTTTCAGAACTACGTCAATTGTCACCATGGCTTCTATAACCTTTAATTTTACCGACAAAGTGCACCTCTTTAATTCATTTGGTCCTAGGTCTACCTTTCACCTTTGCCTTTGTTATAAAATCATTCATCCATCACCTAGGCATGTCCCCCTTTTAAAACGACTTATTGCGCATGTGCAGAATTCTTATCTTAAGTTGTTTTGTCCCTCGCTCATCTTGCACCACATGTCGGCAAATGGTTTCATCACGCCATCCCTTTGCATCGCATTTTGGTTCCTAGGAGCATGGAGTGATGATGCAATGTGCGATGTTCAATGATCAACGACTATGGATGAAAGGGGAAGATCTAATAGTCACCGCGGGGGTAATTCACATCACAGTTGTGAATTACCCCATGCTTGGGAAAAATGCAATGGTCATATGTATTGCGATGAAGTTTTCAATGGCTCAAATTTAAAGGATGGAGATTTGACGATCATCGCACAAGTTCTTCGCAACGCAGTTTATGTTTGCATTGGCAAGGTCATCGTTGCGATGTGCGCTCAAGGAAGAGTATATGCCAGAGGAATATTCCATTGGGACAAGTGTCCATTTCTTCTTTCATCACAAGTGTTGTGTGCATCGCAGTTGTATGCCAAGGAGAGCAGGACCTATGTGCGATATGCGATATAAAGGTATGGTGGGGTCCAATTTGAAGATTGTGATGGGGCAATATTGTGACAAGTGTCCAAGGTAACAGGTGGCGTGTTTTGATTGCATCGTGTGAGTAATTCACATTGTTGTAGTGAATTACTCTGCGCTAGACAAAGTGCGATAGTCATATTTGATGCGATGGAAATCAATGGCGCAGATTTAATGATCTGATCACATGGTTGTGTTTTAAACTCTCCTTGGGCCATGATCTCATCCATCCATATTTGATATGACGGCCAGCATTCAAACACCAACGGTCAGCTGCTCCAGTTCACGGGAAGATGCTAGAAGTTATGGCTCAACGACATCTTCTGCAACCAAATCGAATTTGATCAACCCTAGATCAATTTTCCACACTACTCCAATGTTGCATTCATTGTTGGGGCGGTACCAATACTCCCTGATGTGTTGCATAGGTTAAATTTTCTTGTCAAGGTATGGTTTCCCGGATTTTGCTGCAGATTTTGCAGGTGCTCCATGCTTGCATTCATGAATGTCATCATCCTGTGGTGTGCTCAAGTTGTCAAAGCCTTTATGGCTTGGTAGTTGCTCTAGTTCTGGGGGAAATTTGAATGTTTTGAAATCTGATCGGAGTTCATCGTCCTACAAACCCTAGTTGGGTTAGGGTTAGGATTTGAATTCAATTCTCAATTATGCCTGCACTATAAAGGCAAGTTTTGTTGTTTTTGTTTGGGTTCGAACTTCTACTCTCCGACCTAAGGGGTTTGGAGTTGTTTCCCTTCCATATTCTAATTTTTACTTTTTGTAAATCCTTGTTGAGCCAAGTTAAATAGGTTAATCCTTCAAAATTCAGAAAGGGAATGCTTTATTTTTTCCCTATAATAACAACAAATGACTATAATACACATTGTATTTATCTCAAATTTGAATATCAATCTGTCATTCCCTCTAGCATTGTATGCATTCTCTTTTGAATCAATGTAATCAAGGGTTATTTAGATTCTTCAAACATATTTGTTGTTTGAACTGTTCTTGAGTTTGCCTGTCATTCAAGGAGTGATGTTGTTGAAAATAGATAGCATCGATCAGATAAAGGATGTTTGATCGTTGTTTAATGAGTGATAGAATGTTAAATAAAGGGACACGTCCCTTGAGCCGACGTGTCTCCACTTTGTGGAGACACATCCGCTCATGGGACGTGTCTCCCACATTGATACTTATATCCTCTCTTTCCTCATTTGGAAAACATGGAAATCAACAGATGTTTTACCTGTGAGGATCGACTGTTAAAGAGAGAAGAATTTAATCGTTGTTTTAACATGGTATCAAAGCCCCGTCAGGAAGATCCGATTAAATTCATCACAAACACATAACATTCTTCGTCTCTTTCTTGGTCTAAGGAGTTTCTTTAGGTGCTGCAAGTATTCTATCTGCAGTGTAAATTGTCGAGGCTGAAGAAGTTTCTCTCAGACGTTCAATGCCACTACAAGGGCAGAAAAATTAATGGTGACCATTCTTACTCGAAGGAGGACAGCAGGTTGCACTCTTGTAAGGAATGGCATGGTTGTGCCTAGGACCAGCAGCGTCGATTGGACTTCTGAGAGAGCTCGTCGCTCTCTAATTTAGCGCGGTGCATACATGACTTACCCCGTTCGGCCTAAGGGATCTCGCAAAGCTCGACGATCCACTTGCATGCTTGCCCAAGAATGTAGAACGGGTTCTTGTTTGAGGAATAGAACCAGTCATCGGTCAGCTGAGGGGGGATGGTAAGGAATTGATTGTTGAAAATAAATAAATGATTGGCACTCAAAGATATTCAGAAATCAAGTCATCAGTAATACGTATTTGCAAGGATCGGTCACCAATTGCTATTGATCTCAGATATCTTAGGGGCGCTCGATTGAAGGTATTGGGACTTGAGGTGGAATCAAGATTATATGTCGGCGTCATCCTGAAGCCGTGATTGTCATCTGTTAGTAATCTCGGGCCGGCACCATCCTGAAGCCATGCGTAGGTAAGTTATATGCTATCCAGGCAGAGTCGTTGGCTCTGGCCAGTTAGCAATTCGCATCATCACCAGTTAGAAATTCGGAGAATTGAGAGAAATTATCGCGCCTGTATGCAAGATTGCGTTTCAATATCTAGATATTGTAATCTGAAAGAGTCGGGTTTGCCAGATATACAAGTTGAAGGAGTTTTAGTCAGGATGATGCGATTATGTAAAGAAACTCACGGGTAGAGAAGTCATCGTGTTGAAAGCACCCTTGAGAGAGACAGCATCATTATTGGTAATTCCCTACGGAAACAAGATCACGCGAAGAGATAACTTGTCAGCTCAGGTCGGAAAGCATATCACCAACTATCGATCGTGGGCCTTGGAGATAACCTTCAGTGTTGCTCACTGGTCAATATCGACGGGATTGGTACTTTTTATAGTTGCACTTACATCTGCAAACGAGAGACACCTTGTCACTCGATCAGGGAAGATCCTCCGAATTGAGTAATCTTGATTGACGCCACTAGGAGGGCGGCAATCATAAATCTGAGATCGCTACATTATACATCAGACTTCTCTCTTATTTGTGATATGCGGACGAAGGTAAACTTATCACAATTTCCTGAAATCATGTACACTGTGGCTTGGAAGTCGATTATTTATGTGTGCATACTATTTCTGTCTTTTTGATTTAGTGACTGTTGACGTGTTTTTTATGACAACACCAACACAGAATAAAATGTCCAACGGTCACTCTATTCCCTCTTGATCAAAGTATTCCGCATGCTAAGATTGCTTGAAAGTTCATGCATTCAACTCCAAGGTTCCTTTTATTGCGAATAGACTCAGTTGGTTGATGTGAATATGCTGGGTATTCCAAGAGGACTTACGTGAGTTGCTCATTCAGAAGAAAGGATTTTCAAATTTTGGGAGATTTGTCAATGAAGCTCGGGTTCCTAAACTAACTGGATAATACTGAATGTAAAAGGATGTGAAGATGGAGATTCTAACATCTATTCTAAATGTGGAACGCGAAGATCAATTCTTGCAACTTCAAACCAAGCTTTGCTTTGCCTCACTTCGGACAGCTTCCGTAGAACCAGTGCAATCTTCAAAGGGATGACAAGAGATATTCAAACTACAATTCACCATGCAGAGACCGTCACAACGATGCATATCAACACATAAACCGTAATCAAAGTTAAGTTCATAATGTTCCAGTTGACCATGCAAGGCGAACCCACCATCAATGAGCCCGCTAGTGGTATGGATAAGCGAAGCTTGCTCAAATTAAACACCACATTCCACAACTACCGACTACTTGCATGAAATGAAATCTACTTTACTTTAAGTCTACTTTAAGACTCTAAATGAATTAGAAGGACGAAGAAGCCTCGCTAGCTACTCAAAACAAAAGATGGAACCACAAGCAATGATAACCCTTTTCATTATGAGAGTGTTCACAACAACTTCTCACAAAGAATTCGATGGGAAAACTTTCCTTCTTCTTCAATCTAAGCTATCAATCTATGCTAACTCTCTATCTATTCTAACTTCTATCTTCTCTACTCTCTAATCTAACATCTACTTCTAATAATTTACAAATGAGGGGGGATACCCCTTTTATAGTTGACCCAGTCCAACGAACGGCTCAGATTCAATTACAATGAAGGGCTTAGATCGAGCCACATATGTCCTAATTAGGGTTTTTGCCCTAAAAACTGCCATAGAGAGGAGTGGGGCAATGAATGCACAGAATATTCTCCACTCCTCTGTAGGAACCATTATCTGCGATTAATGCCCACTATCTTCTTCTAGAAGATTCCTATCCAGAAATGTATTCCCACTGTTCTGCCTGCCAATTCTGTTGCATTAGGAGGAGAGCAAAAGAGTCTCTAAGATCGTCTCCAGAGTTCGTCTGCTCAGCCATTCGCATTCATCCCTCCTGTCGTTTCAATTCTTGGACGCACTTCTTCCTTGTAACTTCCACATTTCTTCAGCTCATTGCCTTGGGCGTATTTAGCCCCCTTTTGCACCATGTTCTTAATGCCTTAGATAAATCTTCACTGTCGTTTCTTCTTTTCCAAAGTTGTAATGTTGTCCAGCTTCATCAAGTCTTCATGCCTTGGCTTCAGCATTCATCCTAAAAAACAAAAGAAGAGCATCAACACTTTATAAGATAAAATCTCTTCACTTACCTAGTTTCCATGTCCTGACTGATTGATCTCCGGATCTGATAGAATTCATCACTTTTCTAGCAAACTTTCATCATGGGCGTATCCACCACCTTGCCTGGAGTTTGTGCCTTAGAAGATATTTCATCTTGGGGGGTGCATTTGAACGCTTGATGTTTGAGCTTCAGTTCATTTTCAAATTCCTCCATGCCTTAGACAAATTTCTTTCCTGTGAGTGTATTTGACCCCCTGTTGCTTTATTTTACCATGCCTTAGAAAATTTATCCCTCGGAGCCTTAGGAAACTTGTTAAACGGGTGCCAAGCCAAAATCCTTGTTGAAACAACACGAGCAAGGTATGGAAGAGTTTTAAACCATCTCCCAGTTGGAAACGTCCAATACCCAGAAGAAAATTCCCCTCAGAAATCACAATTTCCATGTGTACCCAAACGAAGGGGTAAGTTTAATTTTTTTATTATTTTGAAAATAATAAAATTCTAAGGTTTACTCCATTTTCACTCTAGAGGAATTCCACGCCTGTAATCTCCATTTTTCCTACCTTAGTATTTTCTTGATTTTCCTGAAGAAATTCCCTCCTGTTCATGGGCGCATTTCATCCTGCCTTTGGAAAATTTAGCATCACCCCACTAGGCGTACTTCACACTTTCACCCTTGAAAGTGCCTTAGAAAATATTTAAATTCCTTGATTTTACCTTGGGCACATTTGAGGTCTTCCACTTCTATTTCAAACCTTAGGCATTCCTACACCCTAGCAATCTTATACTATTTCCTCCATAAACAAGAGCGCATATTCATGGATGAACTTCCACCTAAGGGTGCATTTAGAGGGTGGAGAAGGAAATCCGCCAACACTTAAAAACCTTTCTCAAAATCACGCCCTCTTGTCCACACCTTGGGCGCATTTAGCAGGTGAAGGAGAAAACCTTGAGCGCATTTTCTATAGGCAACTTCCACTTCCAACCTTTGAGGACGCATTTGCTAGGTGAAGGAGGAACTTTTAATGTCTTGGGTGCATTTGAGGGTGGTGAAGGAAATCCATGCCTTAGAAACCTTTTCTTTGTGCTTTTCCATGCCTTGGCGCATTTCACACATACCACTTCTATTTTCCACGCCTAGAAATTTTTGTCTCCACCTCATATTGCCTTGGGCACATTTTGCCCATCAAGCTTCTATTCTCAATGCCTTAGGCATTTACCTTTTACCCTTCTTGCAGCCTTGGGCGCATATCCACATGCAAGCGTCCATTTTGTGGCCTAGAAAATTTCCACGCTTTCATTCCTTGCTAGGCGCATTTGCATGTGTTGACTTCCATTCCACCCCTTTGGCGCATTTAGCTTGGTTGACTTCCACCTGTGGGCGCATTTGAAGGTGTTAGAAGGAATCCCCACGCTTATCAAGTGGCCCTTCCTCTCCCTTAAGCGCATTTGAGCATGTAGAGGGAAACTTCCTTGCCTTAGTGAATATTTCTATGCCTTTGCTTGTGGTGGGCGCATTTTGAGGGGTGAGGAGGAATTTCTCCACAATTAGAAAAATTTTCAACACCCTCCCTCTTGCTGGGCGCATTTCACCTATGCTAGAGGAAATCTCATTGCCTTAGATTTTTCTTGCACTCCCCTTGTAGCCTTGGGCGCATTTCATGTAGGGAGGAGGAAGTTTTATACTTAGAATATTTTTCTTCACTTTGCTTTCTCCTTGACTTGCAAGCCTGGGCGCATTTCCCATGTGGTGAAGGAATTTGCCCATGCCTTGGGCGCATATGGAGGGATGAGGAGGATTTTTAACACTTAGAAATTTTTATCAAGCATTTTCCACCTTGGGCGCATCTGACCCTATGAGGAGGAATTTTAATCAAGCTTGGGCGCATTTCTCCTATGCTACTTCCATTTTCATACTTAGAATTTTCTTGATGCCGACCTTCATTTTTAAAAACCCTCAACGCCTCAGCTACCTCTTGCCATTCTATTTTTAGCAGTTTTTGGAGAAGTGAGACTCTTCGTGGCTTTTTACTCGTTCTGACTCTGGAGCTAGTGCGATATGCTTCCTGTGGCCTTGCTACCTTGTTTATACCTGTTGCCCGAGATCATTTGCTATTTTTACCCACCCTACTATTTTTAGCAAACCCTAAAATTGCTTGACTTCTGCAGCTCTGATTGACTTGAAATTTGCTAGGCATGATCCTCATTGCTTGGTGAACCTATTTACATCTGCCCCTCGTGCTAACCTGCTATTTATAGCCATGTTCCGGAGACGACTTACTATAAATAGTAAGTGCCCAGATTATGCCCAAATTTTACCAGTAGATTGCCTGAAGGATGCTGATCGCAGTGGGATACCTTCGTTTCTCGAAATTCTGGCATTTTACCCTACTTTTTAGGCATCGAAGATGGAAACCCTAATCTGACTTGCATGTGGCTCAAATGACCTTAGTTTGACCTTGTTTCTATTGCTTGCCACTCTGCTTGCTGGACTGAAGTGTTGGGTAGCTGCTGGGATAAAACTGCTATTTATAGTAAGTGTCTGAAAAGTGGTCAATCGGACGTTGGATGAGTTTGCATGTCACAGTGCTCGTGGGATCTCAAAAAACCCAGAAAAACCCAGAAAACTGGTCGTCATGCTGGCACTGGCTAAAAATAGTAAGTCCCTGAAAACTGACTCATTCCGTTTGCATGTTACACCATTGCGAAGCTCTTGCAAAACCCACATGGAATATCCGGACATGCACTAAAAATCTCTGCATGCAAACCCTAAAAATAGCCTCGGAAGGCTATACCTTTGAAAGTCACCATCTCGATTTGCATGTTATACCATCGCGAAGGCCTTGAAAAATCATATGTTTAAACCTTGAAAATGGCTCCTGAAGCCTGAACTGCTAAAAATAGCAAGTTGTCTGATTCTGTTCAAATTTTACGTGTAGGCACCCTGAAGTACCCTGAACGTGCTGAAGTAACCAGAATCCCGAAATCCTGAGGAAAAGACCTCACAGATTGAACACTTACTAAAAATAGTAAGTCGTCAGAACATGATGAAAGTTCAATGGGAGCCTGCTGGAAGCCTTCCGAAAGCAATGTTAAGCTCAGCTGTCAATTTACCAACTTGATTTAATCTCAATCCAGCCTAAAGAACAAAACCCTAATTTCACAGATTCACTGCAATCTTAGCCAAAATTTCAAATTAGGTCAAAGAACGGGGACATCCCCGGAAGGACAAAAGATCAGAGAGAGAGAGACGCAAAACAAAAGCCAAAAGACCAAAATGGAGCAAAAATTGGGGGGTCCCCATTTGAATGGGGCGATGTGTGAAAAGGTCACAACAGTGACAATTTCAATAAAGAGTATTACAATAATTCTTGATTCTAGAATAAACCAGCGCTGCCTAGCTTGGGGTGAGTCAGGGACTCTGCACGGGAATCACTTCAAAACGCCATCCCTAGGAGACCTAGTTGAGGCCCATCAACTCTTTGTCATCCATTCATAGTGGCTAATGAAATTGAGATTATTGGTCCCTCTAAGAATCTCACGAAGATGGGTGTCTACCTTGCAGCGGCACTTCCTGTACAACCGAATGCAGCAATTCACCACTCAACAAGGATCGGGCCTATTATCTTGCTGTCTCGGTTGCACCTATTCAGTGCGGCTGATTTCAACGTTGTTGTTCACTAATTACATCGATATCTCTACGTATATTTCTTGCCACAATTCCAGTGTTGTTGCATCTCCAGTGATATCTGTGTTGGGCTTTGATCGAACTATGAAGGATTTCTTTGAAATCTCTGAGGCAGGGATCAAGAGGGAGTTCTGTGACTCACTGAGAAGAAGTGAAGGTTGTAGAGTTGCAAAATGGTTGTAACAAAATCACTTAAAGATAAGTATTTTATAATGCTCATGAATTCTTGTGTAGTTACTAATTCATGCTATAACATTGTTTATATAGGCTTCTTGCATTTCTCTTCGAGATAAGTAATCTCTATCTATCATGCTTCGAGGACAGATCAATAAGCAATAGGGTGATGAGAGATCGCATAGAAAAGCTTAATGCATCTTGTGTGGAAGTCATGCCGAATGAAGAGATGATCAAGCTTGGAGTTTTAGCTTGCAAGTTATGGGACTACATTGTTGGCTGGAAATATCTCTCGAAAAGGAAGTACCTTTCAGGTCGTCTTCATGATCAGGTTCTTCGAAGAGGAAGAATTAACCTTCAGAGGGAGTTCTATGATTCAATGTTGCAGGCAATCTTGGACGTTAAAGTCAAGAGGTTGATGCAAATGCTTGAAGATTCAGAGGGAGCCTACTGAACCTAAAGAAAATGATCGAAAGAGTACCTCTGGGTGTTGTTTCAGATTGAGGTCTACAATGATATCCTGGTGCAGAAGGAAGCAATCTTCTGTAGCACTAAGTACAACAGAAGTCGAGTATATTTCTACCTCTATGGGAACAAGAGAAGCAATATGGCTCCGTAAATTGCTTGTGGGATTATTTGATCAAAAGCAGATAGAGTTTCCTTACCATTATGTAAGAGACATGGTAGAAAGGAATGTAATCCAGCTGGTGTATATTAGTACAAATGATCAAATAGCAGACATTCACCATAACTCTCTCCAGAGTCAAAATTTGAACCCTTCAAGTAAAAACTTGGTATGGTTGAAATGTAAGTTATTTTTGAGATTGAGAATCAAATTGTTTATTTTGTACTAATATGTTTAAAAGATGTTTAATGTGTAAACTCTTTTGTCATGCGAGTGACTCCATGACTGTATGGGCTCACCCCCTTTGTGTACATTATTGAAAGGTGACAATCTTTCGATAATGAACACTTTGACATTGTAAGGTGACGATTGTACAATGTTTAATTTCCCTATCATGATGAATATCATGTAACTTGATATCCGTGGACATGTCATGATAGTATTTTTGGACATTTTGATAGATATCATGTGACTTGATATCAATTTGAAGATCATTGTGATCCTTATTCATGGTGGATATGCATATATATCCGTGGATATGCCATGATTTATTATGGTAGACATCATGTGACTTGATGTCAGTGCACATACCATAATGAAGATGTGTTATGAAGAATGTCATGTGACTTGACACTTTCAGAAGCATACCATATCTTTTGATATCACGAGTTAGGTGATATCACTTTTACTTGATGGAAGTTATCTTCCCTAGCTAAGAGGGAGTGTTGAATAATGAGGATGTGTCATGAAGAATGTCATGTGACTTGACACTTTCAGAAGCATACCATATCTTCTAATATCACGAGTTAGGTGATATCACTTTATACTTGTTTGGAGTTTATCTTCCCTAGCTAAGAGGGAGTGTTGAAAATAGATAGCATCGGTCAGATAAAGGATGTTTGATCGTTGTTTAATGAATGATAGAATGTTAAATAAAGGGACACGTCCCTTAAGCCGACATGTCTCCACTTTGTGGAGACACATCCACTCATGGGACGTGTCTCCCACACTGATACTTATATCCTCTCTTTCCTCATTTGGAAAACATGGAAATCGATAGATGTTTTACCTGTGAGGATCGACTGTTAAAGAGAGAAGAATTTAATCGTTGTTTTAACAGATGTAAATGCTTACATAGAGGTAGTGAAGATATTGTCATTGCAGAAAGGATCAGTAAGTAGTGTGATTGCATTGTCCTTTTGTTGGTTTCTCACTGTGAGGCAGTGAGGTTATGAGAAGCCATAGTTGGTTTGTTGTAGTAGTTTATTTCATTTCTAACTCTAAATGGATTAGGCACTGGTCAAGGAGACTCACAAAGTTTGAAGCTAAGGCAGAATCAATCTTCAAATCATGAAATCAAAAACCATTTCCCTGCTTTCTTAGTTTAAATTTTCTTTATGTTTCCTACTTCATACCTGAACTTAAATGAGAGCAAGGGGTGTAACTAGCCCTACAAGCCCTTGTCATCTATATGAAGCTTATCTTCTTTACATATAGGGATACCCACCTAGGTCCTGCAGAGCCTGAAGTGTAGAGAACTTGTATATCTGGCTTTTGTTCGTTGGCCCCTAATCTTGAAGTCCTTGAGCATAAGAGCTGGCTGTCCTTTAGAGGGTGTTCAAGGTTCAGTGGGAAAAAAACCAACATGTGGTCCCCATTCTCAATTACAATAAAGGTATATAAGGTGGCTGACAGATGTTGAGAACTACCAACCATCAGCAACTTCAAATTGTTTTACATTCAAGAACTAATTACAAAAAATAATATAACTATTTTGTTAACTACAGTATTTGGTTGAACATTCTCAGTTTTATATTTTCTTGAGTATTTGAGATAGTAAAGTGCATGCAGGAAAAGTAAGCAAGCAAATATTGAACATATAAAATGTGAAAGATGCAAATATTTACCCAAAAGAGACCCAATGTGGGAGAACCCTAGAAGGTTGATACTACACTTCCTCATCTGCACTATCTTCAGTGCAAATTTCCTTATTGCCTTCTCCAGGCCTTCAAGTAAACCAACATCCTAACATTTGGAATGTTCTACAACACGTTGTGGAATTGTGGATTGCTTACTTCTTCAAACATGCTTGACTGCTGCCCTCAACTAAGTTGTGCAGTCTTCTACCTCAAAACTCCCTCTTGGTCACTCTTTGCGATCTTGGATTCCTTCCATTTCTTTTTTATCACACCCAAAAAGGGTATTTTATTGAATGGATAGAAAAAGAGATACCAAATCCCAAGGAACTGGAGAAACGTTGTTGTCTATTTTATGCTTCTTATGCATTTGAAATGGGAAAAACTACCATATACATCAGGCCAAAAACATTTTTGAACTACACACATACTGCCCATCTCAAATCCAGCAAGCTCACAATGAACTACCACTCCTAAACACACTATTGCTGACCCAAACACCAAGATACAGTTATAATATCAAACTGATATAATCTTCAGTCATCTTCAAGGCTGAAAATTATTCTGATACAGCAAGTACAAACTTGTATGGCACCCATAAATCATCACAAACATCCAAAAGACATCCTCAAAGTGGGCGAACAGAAGTTATACCTTCATGGCACCTCCAAACAAGGTGGCAATGTCTCAATCAATGAAGTATTTCCATAGATTTATTTCACACACCCTTTCTGGCATGTATGGCCTGCATTAGAAAGTATGGCCCCTTCAACAATCCCTTCAAATCTGTACGAACAGCAGATCAGCAACATGAAAGAACGACAATCAGCAAATTAAACTCTTCAAATTGGCAAAAGAATGAAATATCAAGTGGCACGCCCTGTACAAGGTAGTACGACCAGCATAGAATAAATAGTATGACCTCCTCCAAAAACTTTCCTCAATCACTCCACAAACTCACCAAAAAGCTACAAAAACTTAAACAAACAACACCAAAATCTTAAGCATATCAAAATACATAAAAATATCCATCTTCAGCACCAAATTGGAAAATCTTCACTTGCAACACAGTTGTGACTCTGATGAAATCACCAAACACAGCTAGTAGGGTTTTCGTCCTCAAAAAATATGAGAACTCAGATCTCACTCAAAGCAAATAGCAAAAATGAAATCGGTAACCCTTTTATATCCACAGCTTCCCCTTTTATAAACTTTGTTGAATGAATATAATATTAATATCTAGCTTTTGTTCCATATTCAACTTAATATTTTAAAAACATTTTAACGTGTGCAAAAAGGTCACGTTTTTCCCCCTTGGGCCTAACACCGACTTTTTAGCACAACTTAAAGTCACTTTTTAAACATTTAATATAAGTTATCAATATAAAATATAAAAAGTAACTTTTGACAACTTAATTATTTAAATTATTTTCCCTTTTCCAATGTCAATTAGCTTACAGGAAACTTTGGAAAATAAGCTAATGGCCAAATAATTGCTCACATGCGAGAAGGGGGCGTTACATAATGTGGGAAATCGCTTCACATTTATTATTTGTAGGTATTTATTGAAAATTTATAAAGCTAGCATGGCATTAGTCTATCTAGTCAACAATTCAACCTAATTAGTTCTAGAAAAAAATGCTAGTTCAGTCTACAGAAAAAATAGATGAGGTTGATGTTAGAAATTCAAAAAAAATAGGTTGATGATTGTTATGATGTCAATAGCCTTTATTAAGCCCAATTTGTATCTCTCATCAATTATTGTGTCTGAAGATGATCTCTAGTTCCTTATATGCTAGGATTTTGAAATGAAGGCCTACATAGGACCATAACAACAATTTTATATAACTACCAAAGTCTTCGTATAAATCTTATAATCCATTGATGATTATTTATCTATTGAGATTCAAGAAATCATGGGCAAAGATTATAAATACTTTAATAAATAAGTGCAGCAAATAAACTCATTTAGTATCAGAGTATTGTGTAAAACAATACTGTGGCAATAACAAACTTGAGAATAAAGAAACAAAAATCTTTTGATTCCTAAAAGTATTTGCTGTAGCTCAAATAAGCGCCACAAGAGAATCTTGTGAAACCAAACAATATTCATTAGGACAAAAAGAAATACCTTTAACTGGTGCCAACACCACCAAAAGTGCTTCAAAAATGTTTCTTTATCTACTTCTGATCTACATGATGATAAAAAAAAAAAAGATTCACCATCTTAAACTATACATTTATATCAACTTGAAAATAGTATAAATAGCATTAATAGCATGCAAGCTTTAACTTGTGTAGGTTTAACGTTTGCACTCAAAAAAACTAATGAAGATGACATTTTCATTTTTACGGACAAGGATTTCAGATAATCCTTTATCTCAACATATCTCAAATGTAACAAAAGCCAAGGTTAATAGCTAGGTACTTGATCCAAACTTTACAATATAAACGAATTCCCCTATATTAGTTTGTAGTCATATTTTTATGACTTTAAAACTCGCATGGCAGATAACACATTCCAACTTGTATGAAATTTTTATTTCCATTCTTTCATAGTTAACTTTGAAATGAACACCAGACAGATAAGACAGAAAACCTGGATAAAATAGATCTCTTAGCCATTTCTTTTGGAATTAATGTAATGTGTGGATATAGCTAGGGTTTAGAACAGTGCTCTCACAAGCAGTTTGGTAAGTTTTTGACAGACATGGAATTAGGGTTTATAGAGATTTGTAATTTCCCTTACTTGTGATGAAACAATCCAAAACTCTTTTTTACCCATGTTGCTACTCCTTCAATTGACTTCAAATTGCAGTTGTTATAGAGTGTATTAGCTAAATGTATATTAAAATGACCAATTCAGCATGCCATCCATAAGGAACCAGAATGAATTCAAACATGCCATATAATACAAAGGATCTTTAACCTAGAAATGACACTGAGGGGGAAACAAGTTGGAAAGGACAATTGATCAGCTTCCTCACCTTCCTTCAGCAATTAGGGCAATACAAAGAGCTTTAAGGAGCATGATATCTCACACTATATTGTTTCCTATCTTCCTAATGCTGATATAGAAAGATTGCAAGGAGCATAGAGTAATTTTACCTATGCCAACTGAATGCTACTCAATAGTGCATTCATCAACTACTGCGCGTCTCTCTTCTGCTTCTCCTCCTTCAATTGCTTAGCTTTGCTTCATCTTATGCATGTTTTGGAAACATCCCTTTGAAGACCAAAGGATCACCAATCACCGAAAATGGGAAAAGGCAACATATCTTGGCTGTTACTTAGTTCTACATTTGAAACGGTTGACACCACTAAATATAATAGGATGAAACAAGTGAAACCATCAAATATAGCAAGAAAAAACAGTTGTGCCAGATGCAGAGCCACCATGACACTAGTAAAACCATCATGACAATAGCATAACCACCACTTTGATGTATCTAGTAGCTTTTTCATTGACAAAATTGTTCTCTAATTCTCTATTGATTCTGATATGTTCTTAGGAGTCCGATACAGTTTGAATTTCTTGCTAGATCCTTAGGAGTTACACCTCACCTTTTTAGATAGTTTTTGGTCCCACAAAAGCTTAGTTCTCTATGGGATGTGGAAGACTACTCCCTTTGCCACTTGGACACGTGTGTTTGGTTGTTGATGTTTTAATCTTGACCCTAAGCTGCCAATTCGCTTTGATCTCTGCTTCAGTTTGTTTGCCTTTCTCATACAAAATATCTTCCTCTAACCTCCCTCATTCATCCCAGGTTGAAGTTCCACTTAGTACGTCTTGGTGTACGTTTTATCATCCACCGAACACTCAGAATAAAATGTCCAAAGACACTCTATCCTCTCTTGAACAAAATCACCGCGTATGCTAAGATTGCAAGAAGATCATATGGCGACTCCAAGGTTTATTTTGTCAGGTCTTGACGTGTGGATAAGCTCAATGGGCGTTGTGATAAGCTGGTAACACAAAGGGACTTACACTAGGAATCATTCACAAGTTTAGAACTTAGACGGTTTTAACTTTAACTGCTCTTTCTTTTGGCGCTTTTCAATTTTAGGATTTCAAAAAAGGTGTAAAAAAGATAAGGGTTTAGGAGCTCTAATCTATTCCTAAGAATTCAAGAGACGGTAATGATTGGATGAAACTAGTAACCACACTTTGCTTCGCCTCCTTGGGACAACTACGCAAAGTGGGTGCAATCTTCAAGGGGTGTGATTATAATTTTCATGTCTTGAACAATACTCATTCAGACTGAAGTTAAGCATCCACAATTAAAAGCTCAGGCTAACTTTACGCATTGAATAAAAAACATCTATTCAAAGAAAGTATCAGCTAAGTCTCGCCAATCTATACTATCAGATCTTTCATTCATTTAACAAACATTCAAATCAAATTCTATTCTACTTCTAATCTAGTGTTGAAGGAGATATGCAACTTTGCAAACCACTTGACAATAAAAGGGATTCAAAGCAAATCATGCATAAGAGCTTTTATTATTGGAAGTAGCAATGCGCAACAATTTCATACTACTCACTTCACAAAATAAAAATTTGAGTTCACGAGTTTATATAGAGTTCCAGAGAATAAATGAAAGGCCCAGATTGAAACAAATCAACAGCCAAGATCAACATATATCAACCCTAATTAGGGTTTCTAAAAATATCACTAACACTTGCATGCAAGACAAGTGGCACTCGGAGCTATTTTCAAGGACGTGCGTCCTTATCCCCTCGAGCAGCAATGTGTTCGATGAATCTGGACATGATCGGGATGACCTCTTCCACCATGACCTGTGGCAGCATGTTGATTCAAAATTCCAGCCTGTCCAAGTCTTCGGCATATCCAGCAAAAGCGTTCTCCCATTCTGGTTCATTTTTCATGAAGGCATCCTAGATAGATGAGATGTTCGCCACCCTTGTGAAGTTCTACCTCAAAATCAATCCTGTGGTGGAGAAGAAGACTTCCTGAACCCTGTGCCTTAGATTCTCTAGCTGCATGTCATTCTCTCGGATGACCTCTTTCCCGAACATATCCGCAGCTATGAGGAAAATCTTGTTCTGAAATTCTTTGATTTGCTCCTCGACTCTAAGTCCATCAGCTTTTGCCCTTTCCAAGACTTCGCTTCATACTATCAACGCCCAATACCAAGTGTGGAAGTCGTAAGCGGCGCCTGCTACAATTACCTTCCCATCGATCAACTCCTGTTTCGGAACTCCCTTCAATACTCTGAGGCATGGAATGATCCTATCCTAAATATTTGGAAGATTATCCCAAACTTTCGTCATGACAACAAGTCTGGAAAGCAACGAGGAGATCTGTCCATAGGCTAGTGCCAACTTCTCCGTAAATGCAGCTGCTTTTGTGCTTTTACTTGCCATCCATTCCTTGGCTTCCTTAGCTGTGACCATATCTTCTTCAATGTCCTTGGCCATTTCCTGTGTGGAGTTTAGAAGAGGAGTTGTTGCATCGTCCTGATTAAGTGGTTTGGTCAGGTGTTGAATGTACTCTTTCAAATGCTCAACCTCCTTATATTCCTTCTTCTTCGACACTTCCTTCTCCAGTCTTGCCTTGATAGTCGAGACTGAATTGTCTAACTCTTCAACCTCCTGGCCTTTTGTCGTTGAGCCCAAGTCAACAATGGTGATGGCATATTCATGGGGAGCAATATCCTCCTATGGCTTGTCTACCGTTGGTACTGCAATCTGCACAGACCAGTTGTCGGCTTCATCCCTCTAGATTGTGGAGAATTTCTTGGCGGGCTTCTTCACAGCAACCTGCTCTAATCTATCCAAGAAATCTGCAATGTCATCTTCCTCCTGCATCTCAACAGGCACCTGTATCTTCAGTCTTTCCTTCAGCCAGTCAGGAATTGTGGGCTGCTCAATTTCGTCTTCTTCCTGAACATTTTCTCAATTGTGGGCTGCTCAATTTCATCCTCTTCCTGAACATTTTCTCCTCCTGGGATGTCCAAAATTCCTTTAAGAGCGAAAATCATTCCCTCTTGAAATTCATCATTCTGGATATCCATTTCGTTCTTTGTATCAAGTATTTTTGTGCTTGTAGGAGATGGCGGCTCGTCATCGTCCAGTTAGATTGGCTCGATAGTGCCCTCGTGAATCGGAGAAGGAATTCTCATGTCAGCCAATGAATCATCCACAGTAGCTACTATCTCATCAATATTTTTGGATGCAACAGAATGAGATGGCTCCACCCTCTATCTCTTTGGAACAGGTTATGCGTTTGTAGCTGCTTCTTTGCTCTTCTTGGAGTTGGTAATTTCAACCAACTCGGCACTGTGGGATGCTACTGCAATCAAAGAGTAAGATTCCACCTCTCCCAACAAATCATAAGTGAGCGTCACTCTTTTCCGTCTCAACCCCTAGACCTGCTGGTAGACCCACCTCTGAGAGTACTTGACTATTAGACTCATCAATGTAGTTAAGTCTACAAGCTCAGGCTCTGACCATTTCACAATAGGAAGGGGCCAGTTCTCATCAAAGCATGGTTGGACATACTCTTTGTCATCCTCGAGTTGATCAGGTACACGGCAGAGTTCAGTCATTCTGATCAGGCTTGCTAGCAATCTGGACCATAGCCTTTTTCTAACCTCATACTCATCTGCAATATCCGCCCAGAAGTCTTCCAAGTCCACTCTATGCTTATATTTCCTTCCGTTTATGGTCCCGATGTGGTGGTGAGGATCAAAATTCTCTCTAGACTGGTAAGTTGTAAACGGATACCATTGCATTTCCAATCTGGCACTTTCAGCTACTTGTGCCGACAGACAGGATTCTAGCATATTTCCGATAAAGAACGGGAAAGTGATGGCCGCCTTCTGTTTTTACCTTTGTAGGTTCCGGTATGTTTCCAACTGCCTCAGGACTTCCAGCAAAACCATTATCTTGGTGGGAAAGATTGGAAGTCTATAAGGATTTCTAGTGAATCCCTGAACTCTAATATACGTGAATCTCAAAAATTGGATAAACCAATATCTGCACTTGTTGATTAAGCTCTTAGCTTCATGAGTCAACCTTTGGTGAGTTCCTCCTTGGAGTATTTTGGTGATGTGCATGAGGAACGCATCATTTTCCCGTCTGAAGTGGGCCTTCTCACTGAGCTACAGCTGCAGATAACAGTCATAAGACTTCAGTTCATTTTCTCCATTGCCAACCACACCTTTGCAAATCAAACCTGCATATCTATAAGTCCTAGCCAATAGATAGATGATGTATGAGCTCATGTGGAATGATTTTGTCTTTTCTAGATTAATTAGCTGCTCATGGAGATTATCACTAACATCCGGGACCAGTTGAACATCCTTACGCCCGAGGTGATTTCATCAATGAAATAGTACACCCATGTCTCGAATGGCACGCCTAAAGGATTGTCGGCTATTTTGTTCAATAATAAAATAATGTCCCCATAATCTTCCTTTAAGTTTGTGCGAAGCAGCTTCTTTGGCATTTTCTTGGCAGAGGCTCTCGGTTTTTTCAGCCATGTCTTGTTAATGTTTGTGGCACAGAGTTCGAACTGGTCTTCATATAACTTTTTGGCATCCTCCTTAGACTTGTATGAAGGTTCTATGTCGGGATGCCAAATGCTTCCTAGATTGCCACCTCCCCGAGATGAGCTAGTATCCTCCCATCAAGTGCAACAATTTGCCTTTCCTACGCATTATAATGGATGGCACACTCCACCATTAATTCAGCACACTCTACAACTGGTGGAAATCCGACTGCTTGGACGATGCCATTCCTCATCATCCAGCGAGCGATTGGTGTTGGTAGGAATCCATCGTGTCCATACATCCTCTTCTTGAATTCTTTGAAGTCCACATGCCCGAGATTGGTGTCTGTAATATTTTTCCACTTAGAATTAATTTTAGACTCCGCCTGTAGTCCCTTGCTGGCAAACTTCATTTGCGCCTTTCTTGAAGGTTCTCCACGGTTGGTCATCAACCTACAATAAATATAAAAAGAATTAACATTAGTGTCGAGACTTTTAAATCTGGTTTTTCGAGCCTTTGTTTGAAAGTTTTTATTTTCAGCTTGTTAAAAAGATAAATTTCTACGAAAAAGCAAGCTGAAAATGGCGAACTTGATGAAGTCCTTGACAAATCTTTGCCATAGTGACGGAAGAAGAATAGAAAACTTTAGCCAATCCAATTTTAAACCTTTGAGAGTATCCTCTGGCTGCAAATCGAATCCAACTTCTGAAAATCCACCAAAAACAAGAGAAAAAGCACACCTTTTGCTGGAAAATACACTTTTCAGCTAAAAATTTCACTTTATTTCCTCTGCAATTACATCCTCCAATTCAAGAATTTACTCTTCTGCCGAGAAAATCTACTTTGCCTTCACAAATTCTTCCTTCCAAAATTTATCTTTTGCAACTCCGAAAGAGCTGAAGAGAAAACTTTCGATTAACCTGTGAAAGAATGATTTGAAAGAAGTCAGTCGAACTTGTTATAAAGCTGGAGAAATTGATAGTTTTAGCAACTTCGTGTTTTCTTTCTAAGTTCATCGAGTTTATCTCTTCCAATGCTAGAGATTCTGAAAGAAAGTTTCCATTTTTTTATCCGGGCGCCATCCTCAACCAAAATCTTCTAGATTTTTTTCTTCTTTCTCAAAAATTCGCCTAAGTGTTGAATATTTATTTCAAACGTTGGAAAATATTAAATATTCGATGTATTAAATTAATTTTCCAACCCCTTCGATCTTTTAATCATGGCGAAATTTGATTTTGTCTAAGGCAAATTTGATATTTCTCATGTCATTTTCCATTTTCCTCCAGGCATCTAACATTTTAAATAAATTTTCCTAAGTGTTGGAAAATAAATAATAAAATATCCAAAGTATTAAAATTCCAACCCATTTAAATTATTTAATTTTGGAAATATTTAATTTACCCATGGCTAAATATTTATTTTCTAAGTCATTTCATTTGTCTCATTTAGCCAGGCGGAGTTTAAGATTTTCTCACCATTCTCCTTGCTGGGGCGGACTTCACACTTGGCCAGACATTTTCCATCATTCCAAGGGCGGACTTGGCTTAAGCTTGGGCGTTGCTCCATACTTAGCCAAATTTTCAATTTTTCTTTCTCCTTCTAGGCTGGGCAGACTTGGAGACTTTCTTTCCATGTTGTCTTTTTATTCATGCCTTAGAAACTTTTATCATGCTGGGGTGGGCGGACTTTGTTGGGGTCTTGCCAAGTGCAAGGGCAGACTTCACTTGCCTTGTGCCATTTTCCTCTTAGCTTGGGCGGACTTCAACCTTTCTTGGACATCCTTCACATGTGGGCGGACTTCATGACTTTTATTCCAATCATTCAAGGGATGGGCGGACTTCATATAGCTTTAGCCATCTTCCTTTTGGCTTGGGCGGACTTCCTCCTCATCCTGCCAGTCCACTTTCCAAGGTGGGGCAGACTTTGGAACTTCCTTGCCATGTTGCCTTTATGCCTAGGCGGACTTCTTGGCATCGTGGCTTGGATCTTTCTTAAGAGGGCGGACTTTGAAGTGTTTGTGCCATTTTCCAAAGGTAGGGCGGACTTGGTAGCCTTCTTTCCATGGCTGGGAGGACTTCAAGAATTTCTTTCCATGGTGCATCTTGCCTTTAGACAATTTTCATTTTCTCTTCAACACTTAGCTAAATTTCTCATTTTCCGGATCATCTAGATCAAAACCCTAGCCATGTGATTTTCTTGCTTTTCGTGATTTTTTCTTTCTTTTTTGCTCTCGGAGGTGCAAAATTTTGATTTTGAAGATGAACGTTGACTCCATGACCTATGGGACCCCAACACTTTCTAAAAATAGAAAAATCAAAAAGCATCCCTAAAAAATAGGAAGCCTGGAATGGTCTGAAAGTGCCAAAAAGCAAAAAAGCAAAAAAACAAAATCCCTAAAAAATAGGAAGTATCAAAATTGACTCAAACCAATGGCGTTTCTCGACTACCGGACCTTTTGAGCACTTCTATTATTTTTAGGCACTGATACGGGCTTGAAATCTCAACTTGACCGAGGTGATTCTCAAAATTCTAACTTTGAACTCTTAAGCAAACAGACTCATGAAATTGCAATGCAAAGGACAAACCCTAAAAGCAAACAACTAGGGGTCCCATTTGCAATGGGGCGATGTGTGAAATAGGTCACAACAGTACGTTTATCCCACAACAAAGTATCCAAGATAGAAAGTGCCAATGCAATCTTCCTCCTCGTTTAATATGGAAGGCTCCTAAGGATAAAAAAATCCCCAAGTTTCATGCCCAAAATTCTACTTCTCCTTCCTCCTATAGAAGAGTAGTTGTACCCATATGAAACTTTTAGCATCAAAGTCCTTGTATCCTTGTTTTTGTTCTACTATTAAGGGGTTGCGTAAATAAAATTGAGTATAATAATTATGCCCTTGTAGCTTGTCATGTTTCAAGATTGGTTTATCTTTCACAAGTGTTTAACAGGCAATTTGCAAATGATTGTGTGTAAAGAAGAAGACTAGCGAATGAATGTGTTTCAAGTGACAAAGGCCAGGTTAAGGTGCTCCATTCAGGTTCCAACCAAGCCTTTAGTGGCAGGGAGGTTAATGAAGTACAGAATCAATGATTAGAGAAAAAGCAGTGCCTAAGAGTTTGATCATCCTTTGAGAGACAAGTGTGGCTAAATCAGCACCTAGGCTCTGTTGTCTAAGTGTTGGTATTTAGATCACCAAAAATAAGGACTTGATTAGAATAAGTGAGAAATAAAGCAGCAATGGGCACTTGAGGAGGACAAAAAGTGTCTTTAAGTGAAAAGGAAACGTAAAGGAGGCACCTAGGCAAGGAAAGACAAGAGATTTAGTGGCAAAAACACTGAAATGGCATGCCTGGGCAAGTCTTGTTGTGTCTTTTAGTGGCAGAAGTATATGAAACAAGCACCTATCATTCTTGAAGTGGCAAATATTAACATATTATTGTAATATTTAATGGTCATCTTAACTTTTAGTTAGTCGACAATTTACTTTTAGTTAACTTAGTTTGCTTCAGTTAGCTTATAGTAACTTTTGTTTCTACTTTAGTTTGTTTTAGCAACTTTCAATTATCTCCTTTAGTTTGCGTTAGTTAACGATTGTTTCTTTTTAGAAACATCGTCTTGTAATTCTTTATATAAGGAGTATTCCTCTCCTTTGTAAAATAACGAATATCGATTATCAATTATCATTTCATGGTATCAAAACTTAAGCTCAATCTTTTTGGGCGAATATTTTAGCAATAAAAAATTGTGTATTCCTAAGAATTTTTTTAGATGTTTTTGCTCGGTTTTTTAAAAAAATTGAATGTTAATGGTTTACCTAGAAAATTGAAAAAATATTTCAAAAGGTTTTTGACGGATTTTTATATAAAACTCAGAGAGAAGTTTTTTAGCCAATTTTTTTAAAAATAAAAATCGAGGGTTGATTTTATCAAAAATCGAAGGTTTATTTCTAAGAAATATTGCAGACCTATTTCTGCCAATTTTCTAAGGCTTTTTGGAGAAGAGTTTCATGAATTTGTTTGTGAAGAGTTTTGGGCGACTTTTTTTTAAATCGCAGGCATTTTTGTTTGTGGCGTTTATTTCTGCAATTAGCGATTTTAAATCGTGGGGGTGTCAAATTTTTTGTTTGTTGGCGTTGAGGGTTTTAATTTGTAAAAATGCGACTGGGTTTTCCCACAGGCATTCTAAGTATTTCATGATTTTTGTTTGGTGCGTGAAGACAAGCTTTTGGGCACGCAATTTTTCATGGCTGTTTGGTCGTGTTTAGGGCTTTCTTTGGAGCGCACGACCCTTGTTTTGTGGCGTGATCTGAGACACACTGGTTGCTTTTGGCCATGCCTAAGATTTTTAGCATTTCTTTCTGCTAGAGATTCATATCCGAGCAACCTATTTTTGGCGCAATTTTTTTAAAATCGCAGGTCTGTTTAGCGGGTTTCTGCTAGTTGTGAAGCTCTTGATTTATTGTGAGGGATTTTTGCAGAATACCAAAGACTTTCTAAGTATTTCTGAAGAGTTTTTGAAAAAAAAATTCTATAAAAAAAATTGCTCATCATCAAAGTTTTGGAAGGTTTTTTTTCTGAAAAAATCTTTTTTTAGAGTTTTTGAAGGTTTTTTTTTTCAAATTTGCTTTCTTCGAAGTTTTTGAAGGTTTTTTCTAAACAAATCTTGCTCTTTTTGACATTTTGAAAAGAAAAAGAATTCTTTTGAAAAAATCTTGCTTTTTTTGAACCTCAATTTTAGATGATTTTTTAAAAATTGTGGGAGTTGTGTCAGCTAATTGTCCAGGGTTTTGTGCTAGCTGATCACAAACTTTACCTCGTTTTTCCAGCTTTTGGAAAACGGGAGGGATGGTGTCTTTGACCAACACCATGTTGGAAAGCAACCAGAGGTTCAATGCAAAAAGTTATAATACCTAGAAGCAAAGGATGCTCATTGTTTTCAAGTGCAAATGCCTAGATTTGATTGTTCTGCGAGAAAAGACCAATAATTGCAAGGCGGTTATGCTTCTCATGCTATCAATCACCGATGATATGTTTCCAAAAGATCATGGATAAACTTAGTTTAAATATTACATTGACCATTAAGGGAGGATATGAGAGTATTATTGTAATATTTAATGGTCGTCTTAGCTTTTAGTTAGTCGATAGTTTACTTTTAGTTAACTTAGTTTGCTTCAGTTGGCTTTTAGTAACTTTTGTTTCTGCTTTAATTTGTTTTAGCAACTTTCAGTTATCTGCTTTAGTTTGCTTTAGTTAACAATTGTTTCTTTTTAGAAACATCATCTTGTAATTCTTATTTAAGGAGCATTTCTCTCCTTTGTAAAATAACTAATATCGAATATCAATTATCATTTCAGTAAAGAGGTGTGAATGAGGCACCTAGATGTGTTTTGTTCATTTAAGTATCATAAGTGAAAGTTGGGTGCGCCTAGGGAGTAATATCAACATTCGAGTAACATGGATGAGTGATTTGGGCACCTGTGTGTGTTTTCAGTGGTGGGAATGTTGCAGGCATGTGCCTGGGCCTGTCTTGACGAGGTTAAGTGACATTAGTGGTTTGAAGGCATGCTTGAACAATGAGAAGCCAACTTAAGTGACAAATTCACCAAAACAAGTGCCTGGTTGATATTACAGAAATAAGCACCCAAGTGAAAGCAATGATAGAAAAGAAGCACCTGGGAAGAAAGAGCAAGAGGTTAAGTGGGAGAGTCAGTGTTTTGGCATGCCTAATGTCATTTGAGGCAACATAAGTGACAAGGATGCTCTAATTAAGCACATACTAGTCTCTTTGGTGGCAGAAACAAATACAAGGCACACTTGGGTTCAAGAATATCAATGAAGTGACTTTAAAAGTCAAAAAGAGTGTCTGAGTCTGAAGTAGCAAACATTAGTGTGCTTGAACAGGTTAGAAGCTAAGTTACCAGTTTGGTTTTGGGTTTGGGTTCGGGTTCGAGAATCCGGTTCATCAGTTCGGGCAAATTTATTTTTGGAGTTGGGTTTGTTTTGGGTTCAGTAATACAAAAACATATAAAAATCAGAAATATATACATATTTGCAGCAGTAATTAAGTTCAGAATGCACCACCATATTAATCGTCAAATAACATAGCAAAACTACACCACCACTTTCATAGTCAAATATTAAAATATTAGTGATACTCGAATGTCATGATATAAAATTATAAATTAAAGTTCAAACATAAAAATGTCAAGTTAAACTTACAACTGCACTTAATTCCAATAACAAAAGACTTATAGCTATGGAGGTGAATTGGAAGTAAAGACAGACAAGTCTCCACAAAATTGTTGAAAATGAGGATGACAGACTTTCAAGTCTTTTGTTATTCCACTTCACTGCAATTGTAAGTTGAGCAAACAGAAAGCTAGGAAGAACCCACTGCAAGGGGACAGCACATGTAATGTCCCCTTTCATTAAGTCAACAAATGTGGGACCCACAAACTCATTTCTATACTTCTTAGTGGGCAAGCGATGATTACCAGATAAGAACTTACTGGTTTCGTTCACTTGTCACTGATACTTTATGAATTTTGGACCATTTCCTATATTTTAGGTCATTAGTTGGAGGCAAGACCCTCACCATTAGTCACCTCATGGGGGATTTACCCTTACTATTGACACTGTTAATGCCCTCAGAGATTTTTAAATGTACATGTCCATTATAAGTGCCCAAGGAAAAAACTTGTTCCTATTTCTTAGGGGTTCCTCGAGGACCATTGGATTCAAGTGTGAGTTAGCAATTCAAAATGCTTTAACTTAGGTCTTTCTAGCAAGCACTTTTCAAGCTATGATTGATTTACTGATGAAGGATCATGGTTTATTGTCGAATTGGGCAATTTAATGATATGACACTACTGCCGTGTTATGTGGTACTTGATATTTAACATTAAACAATGTTCCTCCAAGATATACTCCTAGATCATTTGGTTTGCAAATTGGTGAATGAGTATCTTTTTACCTATTTCATGTGTTAGAGGCCAATATTAGTGTTAGAGAGAATATAGTAGTCTTTAAAATTCAAGAAAAAGTCAAAAAATTAATTAAAAATTGCAAAATCAAGTTGAAAAAGTCCAGCTAGGCGTAAATTTTACCCAAGTTCAAACTAGGTTTGAAAAAAACGGACCTTGACCAGACCCACAATCAGGGTTTCGAACCTTGGCCAGACCCACAGTCAGAATTCCGAACCAAGGGCGAATTTGGCACGAACTGAACCCATTTCGCGAATTTGAACTGAACCGAACCGAACCCTGGCTTAAGATTTGGGCGAACCGGAAACTTAGGTTAGAAGAGTGGTTGAAGTGTCAAGGAAGGGTGCCTCATTGAAAAGAATTGTTTAAGACAGCTATCTAGATTGGAAAGAGCATGCGTTAGGTTTCCAATTGTGAAGAACCGTGTTAGTTCTAACTCTACCTCTGATGGTAAAAACGTATTGTTTTGTGTTTTCACTTGTTTTGATGAATTTTATGCAAATAATAAAGAAGTGTGCCAGGCAAGAAGTAGTACTAAACTAAATAAACAAGCAATAATGGAGTAATTGCAATTGTATTTAGTGACTGACAATTGCTACAAGTAAATTTCATACAACAAACGTACCCAGGAGTCCTCAAATTTATTAAATAAGAAATATTCGGTATATGCCAAGCAAAAACAATGAAACTAGTGAAATTGCAACGCCCACCTCCAGATAGTGATCTCTCCACACTGAAACTGGATCAGAAGCCCTGATGAAGCAAGGTGTCCAAGATGGTACCAACACAAGCCCCAGAATGAAGGCATTTCAACCTCCAGCTCCCACGTCCTAGCTAGATGCAACCACGCACCACTGTGAAGAAGTACGGCCAAAGGAAGAAGAAGGTACGGCTTGCTACTCTATGTCTACAGCTGATGAATGAAGGCGCCTGAACTGATATGCCCTTCCTTATTGAATACTGGAAATAAACTGAATGAAAAATCTCTGATGAAGCACAAATGGACTCTAGAATGAAACCCTCTCAGAAGCAATGATTCAACTAATCTTTCACAGCCTCAAGATCGTAGATCACTAAAGAATTCTCGTTCTCCAATGGTGAAAATACTTTGAAACCCTTGTCTCAGCACAAACTTTAAAGAAGCCAGAAAGAGTAAATGTCAAATGCTCATAATTGAATGAGGTCGACTTTCTCCTATGCCTTCTTATATCCTCTCCCAAAAGGCACAATTTCCAATGAGATGTTTTAAATACATTCAAAATGTATTTAAATGTTTGGTACCCTTTTAATCAATTACTCAACTTGGGCGTACCTTTTTTTGCAATTATTATAATCTCACTTTATAATATTTAAGTGGCTCACATTTTTTATAAAGTTAGAATATAACTTTATAATATTCCCTTTTATTAATTAAATATACTCAACCACTTGAACATTAATATCTCCCTCAAAACTCAGTATTTTGACGTGTCGTCAGAAGTTGGCAAACAATGATCTACAAAGGCCTGGCACTGAACCCAATACTGAACTAAAGGAATGGAAATGACAATACCCTCCATTAACTACCACTGAGACCCTCTATCCAAACATATTAGCCTACGAGGGTCCAAGTAATAAGCTAACCCATCTGCAACTGATACTGACTAGAGTGGGGACATTACAATCCACCCTCCCCGAATTTGCTTGTCCTCAAGCAAACTCAAAGCTAGATGTTGTAAAATGCTCTCACTCTCCCAAGTAGCATCCTCTGCCAACAAATCTCTCCACTTAACCAAATATTCCTTGATAACCCACCTCCAAAGATGACACTCTCTGGAATACAGGATGGCCTCGGGTACTAATATCAACTTCCCCTCATCATCCAGGGGTGGTAGGTTTGAAGAAGGAACTATATGCTGTCCCAACGCCTTCTTGAGGTGTGACACATGGAACACATTGTGCACCTTACTATCTACCGGTAAGTCTAACTCATAAGCCACCTCGCCAACTCGCCTGATCATCCTGAATGGCCCATAATAGTGTGGCTTGAGTTTCTTCATGCCCCTCTTCCTATAAGTGAACTGTCTATATGGCTGCAGCATCAAATACACCATATCCCCAATCTCAAATGATTGCTCAACCCTCCTCTGATCAGCATATTGCTTTTGTTGATTCTAAGCCTATTAAATGTTCTCACGAAGGGCTCTCATGGTATCCTAGTTCTCTTGTAATAGATCCCCAGTACTCGGTACTTTGCAATCGCTCAGCAATAAATCAAAGAAACTAGGAACATCATAGCCATACAATGCTCTAAAAGGTGTCATCTGAATAGTCATATGGTGAGTGGAATTATAACAGTACTCACAAACATACAACCACTTCACCCAAGCCTTCTGCCTAGAAATGTAGTTCCGCAGGTATCCCTCCACCCATTTGTTGACAATCTTTGTCTTCCCATCAGTCTAGGGGTGGTAGCTAGTGCTTGGAGTAAGCTTTGTCCCGCATAGTCTGAATAACTCTTGCCAAAAGTGACCCATGAACCTACTGTCTTTGTCACTGACAATACTCTAAGGCAACCCATGCAATCTGAATACCTCACGAAAGAATAGATCTACTACCTGTGTAGCTGAATAGGTAGTCGTGATCGGGAAGAAATGTGCATACTTAGTCAACCGATCTACTACCACAAAAATGTTGTCTCTCCCTTGAGCTTTCGGCAAGCCCGTAATAAAATCCATAGACAAGCATTCCCACTTCCTCTCAAGAATAGGAAGCAGCTGAAGCAACCCAGTAGGGTAAGTATGCTCTTGCTTGTTCTGCTGACAAACAAAGCACTCCCTGACATAATGAAGAACATCAGATTTGAGACCCTTCCAAGTGAATCTCTCTCGTACCTACCTATAGGTCTTAAAGTATCTGGGATGACCAACCATGGGTGAATCATGGAAAGTCCTCAACACCTTGTTCCTCATATCTGAACCTGGGACTAAGAGTATTCTCTCTTTGTAAATGATGAGGTCATTCACAAGAAAATACCCGCTGTCCTATACTATCCCATCAATAATGCCAAAAGCCCACGGATTCTTGGCATACTCTGCTATGATCAAGTGTCTCCAATCCTCTGAAATCTCTACCATGGAGCTCAAATGGGGACGGCGAGATAAGGCATCAACAACAATGTTCTGGGTCCCTTTGAGATAGGAGATGTCAAAATCATAAGACTGTAACTTGCTGACCCATTTCTGTTGACGTTCATTTAAATCTCGTTGTCCAAGGAAATGCCTCAAGTTGTTATGATCAGTTTTGACACAAAACTTATTGCCAACTAGGTACTGCCTGAACTTGGCCATTGCATGCATGATGGTCAACATTTCCTTGTCGTATATACTATAGCTCTTCTCAGGACCCCTTAGCTTCCTGCTCTCGAAAGCTATCGGGTGACGGTCCTGCATAATCACTGCACCAATACCCTCTCCACAAGCATCACAATGAAGCTCAAAAGGCTTGGTGAAATCCAAAAAAAATGAACTGGACATGTAGTCATCAACTATTTGAGCTTCTTGAAACACTCATGTGCCTGAGGTATCCAAACAAATGCTCCCTTCTTAGTCAAATTTGTAAGTGGTGCAGCATGCCACGAGAACCCATTGACAAACTGACGGTAGAAGGCGCAAAACCCCACAAATCCCCTGAGCTGAGTCAAAGTCTCAGAAGTAGGCCAATCAATAATGGCACGAACCTTATCAGGATCCATGCGAACGCCCTCTGCGCTAATGATGTGACCCAAATATAAAAGTTCTGACATGCCCAATGCGCACTTGGACTCCTTAGCGTACAAGGACTTCCTGTCAAGTATGCCCAAAATAGTATCCAGGTGAACCATGTGCTCCTCCCAAGATTTGTTGTAAACCAAAATATCGTCAAAGAACGCCAAAACAAATTTCCTCAATTGAGAGTGGAAGACCCTATTCATAGTAGACTAGAAAGTCACTGGTGCTTTGGTTAAGCCAAAGGGCATAACCAAAAAATCATATTGTCCACAATGACATCTAAATGCAGTCTTCTCAACATCCTGCTCTCTAACTCTGATCTGGTGGTATCTTGTTCTCAAGTCTATCTTGGAGAAGTAACAAGCTCCATGAAGCTCATCTATCAACTCGTCGATGCGAGGAATGGGATACCTATTCTTAATTGTCCTCTTGTTCAACATTTGGTAATCAATGCACATCCTGAGTGTACCATCTTTCTTCTTCACGAAAACAACTGATCAAGCGAAAGGAGACTTACTCGGCCTTATGTGTCCCATAGCTAAAAGTTCCTTGATTGTTTTCTCAATTTCGTCCTTCAAACGCTTTGGGTGCCAATAAGGTGTAATCATGATGGGCTCGGTGCCCTCCTCCAACTCAATGATGTGCTTTATGCCTCTATCAGGAGGTCTACCATGTGGTATGTCACTGAACACCTTTGTATGTTTAATTCTGAGCTCCAGAACATCTGGATGATAGGGTGTTTTGTGCTGCTCATCATACGAAGGCATCAACTTGCACTTTGCTGCCCACTCCACCATGTCATGTTTAACAAGTCTCTCCATTCTCCTGAGAGTGATTACCTTCAAGTTGTTGTCCTTAATGGCTTTAAGTACATGATTAGTCCTGTCAACCTTGAATTTCATTTCCATTTCTCTAAGGTTGAGTGTAAATTCACCAATTGCATGAAGCCACTTCATGCCAAGGACCACATCGGTGCCTCCCATATTAACCACATAAAAATCTGCTTTAAACTCATAGTTATTGAGTTTCATAGGCAGATCCGGAATCATTCTCTCACATTTGAGAGTGTAACCATCAGCAACTTTTACCCTTATCCCTTCAAACTCCTGAGTTTGAATTCCACGCTTTGCCACCAACTATGCATCTATAAAATTGTGTATTGCACTTGTATCAAGCAAAGAAATGACTCTTTGACCAGCCAAGATTCCATGCAACTTGAAGGAGCCTTCCCTTTGCATGCTAGACATATGAGCTTCTTGTAGCTCCATTTCTCCTTCATTTTCTAGTTCAATTTATGAGTTTTCAGTCCTTGAATCCTCTTGATCAGCTTGTTGGTCTGTTATATCAATTATGTTTTCATCCTCATAAAACCACTCCATATGTCTATTTTGACCCTAAAGCTTAAGAGGACAATCGTGGTTAAGATCATAAGGACCCTTGCAATAGAAACACAACTTCCTCCTACGCAAATCATTAATTGTTTCCCTATCCAAAGGGGCTGCAAATTTCTTCTTTTGATCATTATTTTCTGATTTCTTTGGATCTGATTTGCTGTCATTAAAGGATGAAGATGGTTTTTGGTTGAAATTACTACGTGGAGCTGTAAGTTCCATGCTACAAGCTTTCCTCATAGCTTCTTGCAAGGTAGGGGGATCAAAAGCCTTGATCCAACCCTTCATAGGCTCATAAAGACCCTCTACAAATAATATGACCAGCCTCTTCTCTGAGATACCTATAACCATGACCGAAAGCTTTTGAAATTCACCAATGTAAGATTCCAAATTGCCCATTTGTTTCAGCTGAGCTAGGTCTCTTAAGTACAACTCTAGATCTCTTTTGTCAAAACGCTCTACTAACCTGTCAGTGAACTCCTGATATGTAATGATGAGGTCATGCTGCAAGGTAACCATCCCATGGTGCCACCAGTCATGGGCTACCCCATCCAAATGCAAGGCTGCAAACTTAATGGCACCTTCTTTTGCCATAGGACGTAGGGTCAAGAGAGTGTCCAACTTGCTAACCCAAGCTTTGGCTGTAACCCTTTTGCTGCCATCAAAAGTGAAGAGTGTGAGATTGTTGGTTGCATGTCTAAGATCATTGTTTTTATTCCTTGGTCTCTTGTCAGTCCTATTCCTGTTGTGCTCTCTTTTCTGACTCATGAACCTGTCAAAGTTAAGATGATCCTTAACTCTCTGTGGTAATGCTTCCCACTCATCATGCAATGTCATCATGTTATCTGCAAAGATCACATCACCTTCCTCCTCAGCCACGTCCTCCTCCTCAGGTTCATTTCTCACAAATGTCAGGCATGTAGGCCTATCATAGGTGCGTGTGGGTGCTACTCTGATCCACAGGACTCTAGCCACACTACCATTCTCCTCCTGATCCTGATTCAATCTCCTAGGAATAGTCAAATGTTGAACAGCTGTACTAAGCTACTGCAACACATTTGCTACATGTTCCTGCCCAGCTACAAGACCCCTCAGAATGTCTTTGGCTTCTTTGTCCTCATTGTCACCATGGTTTTTGGGCGGCTCAACATCATCCCTGTCTCCCATGATTTCTAATGGTATCTCCTCAAACTAATTTCCCAATGGTATCCCCTCAAACTGGTATTGGTTTCTTTGTAATCCAAGTCTCCTGCGTGAGTAATACTTGTGAGGCCCAAACTGATGCGGCTACATATGAACTTCTAACCCTCCAAGATGGCAACCCTGCTAGTTCTAACTCTGCCTCTGATGCTAAAAACGTACTGTTTTGTGTTTTCACTTGTTTTGATGAATTTTATGCAAATAATAAAAAAGTGCACCAGGCAAGAAATAGTACTAAACTGAATAAACAAGCAATAATGGAGTAATTGCAATTGTATTTAGTGACTGGCAATTGCTACAAGTAAATTTCATACAACAAACGTACCCGAAAGTCCTCAGATTTATTAAATAAGAAATATCTGGTACATGCTAGGCAAAAACAATGAAACTAGTAAAATTGCAACGCCCACCTCCAGATAGTGATCTCTCCACGCTGAAACTAGATCAAAAGCCCTGATGAAGCAAGGCGTCCAAGATGGTACCAACACAAGCCCCGGAATGAAGGTGTTTCAGCCTGCAACTCCCACGCCCCAGCCAGATGCAACCACGCACCATTGTGAAGAAGTACAGCCAAAGGAAGAAGGTACGGCTTGCTACTCTATGTCTGCAGCTAATGAATGAAGGCGCTTGAATGGATATGCCCTTCCTTATTGAATACTGGAAATAAACTGAAAAAAAAATCTTTGATGAAGCACAAATGGACTCCAAAATGAAGCCCTCTCAGAAGCAATGATTCAACTGATCTTTCATAGCCTCAAGATCGCAGATCACTAAAGAATTCTCATTCTCCAATGGTGAAAATACTGTGAAACCCTTGTCTCAACACAAACTTCAAAGAAGCTAGAAAGAGTAAATGTCAAATGCTCATAATTGAATGAGGTCAACTTTCTCCTTTTCCTTCTTATATCCTCTCCCAAAAGGCACGATTTCCAATGAGATGTTTTAAACACATTTAAAATGTATTTAAAAGTTCAGTACCCCTTTTAATCAATTACTCAACTTGGGCGTACCTTTTTTTGCAATTATTATAATCTCACTTTATAATATTTAAGTGGCTCACCATTTTTATAGAGTTAGAATATAACTTTATAATTTTCCCTTTTATTAATTAAATATACTTAACCACTTAAACATTAATATCTCCCTCAAAACTCAGTATTTTGACGTGTCGTCAGAAGCTTGCAAACATTGATTTGCAAAGGCCTGGCACTAAACCCAATATTGAACTAAAGAAATGGAAATGGCAATACCCTCCATTAACTGCCACTGAGACCCTCTATCCAAACATATTAGCCTACGAGGGTCCAAGTAATAGGCTAACCCATCTGCAACTAATACTGGCTAGAGTGGGGACATTACACCAGTCACTTGAAATTGCCAAAACAATGATTTGAGTTGCCTATAGCAACATCTACAGCAGTGTAAACATATATATATATATATATATATATATATATATGTACATATATATATATATATATATGTACATATATATATGTATATATGTATAGTAATTATGGTTAAAAAGGGATATGAAGAAGTGTTTACACTGTTGTCCTTTGCTTGAAAAGCTACTGCTGTAGATGTGGCTATAGGCAACTCAAATCACTGTTTATATATATATATCAACAGTATAAAACAAGCAAGTGAGAAAATAGCTTTGGTTTCAAGGTCAGATTTTCAGAAAGCATTGAAAGAGGATTTGAACATGTCTTTGCATAGCCCAAGGTTCCTTTTTGGTGAAACATATTTGAGAGAGAAATCTTGGGGTTTCAGAGTAATATCTAGTCATTCCTTTGAGAATTATTCATGGCAGATTTTTGGTGACAGTTCCATATGTTTTTTGCTGGTTTTTCCAAGTTCTCATGCTAGGGTTTCATCATATTTTCATTCAAGGGAACTCAAAGTTTTCTACCTTGCCAAAACCCTAGGAAATGGTTTTTTATTTTGTTGTTTTGGCAAACTAGGGTTTTAGATTCGACTCACCAAGCTGGATTGGTGAAAGTGTCAACAAAATGGGGGTTAGTGTTTTGGAGTTCTTCAAAGACTAACAAGTTTTAGAGCACAAAGTTGCTTCAAAATCATAGTAGAGACTCATGTACTAGACTACTAATTTTGGCCGTGAATATTTCTGGTGGTTCTATTTCCAGCCAAAGGGTTGACGGCCTATTTTTAGGTAACTTTCATTAGAGTTTTATTATTTCTTTATTAGTGTGAACATGATATATTACTTAATTACTTTTTTATTAAGTCTATTCATAGTAGCATATTTAAGCTTACTTAGGACATTTTATTTTTGTGTCTCGAATCATAGGATTAAGACACGTCGTGATCTTATTCTATCCTAGGGTTTTATTTTTGTCTCTCTAACAAGGATTCATATTGTATATTGAATCATTATTCATTTTGCATCTAATGAATTCTCAAGCTTCATAGCAAATCTTTGCTTCTCTCTTGTGTGAAAAGGTGTTTTGATTGCAGATGATCCTTGGGCTACTGTGGAGTTGAATAAACAACTCTTAAATGATACCAAAGCTCCATATCTACAATTTTGTTTCCTCCTTTTGCAGAGTTTTGGCCAAAATATTTCACACAATGCATTTCGATGCAAAGCAGACCTCACAATTGCGCTCAAATGGCCCAAAAACTCCCTAAATCCATATAAGGCACAATAGAGTTTGGAGACCAAAACACAGAGCTTTTCCCTTTTGTTTGAAAAAAAGTGCCAAAAAAATCCCATGTGGCCATATGGATCTATAGAATCATGTGGCTGCCTCAATTTCCATCACCTCAATTTTCATGTCAAATTGATTTCTATGCCCAAAAGGAACAACTGAATTTTATTTTAATCCTTCAAAAAAAAGGTTTTTTATTTAGGTGCTAGCCCCCAATGCCTTGGCCCCTAGTCATGTAGGTGACCAACACCCATCTAACAACCACTAACCCCAAGGACTAACCCTGGTCGCATGGGTGTCCAAGCACCTTGCTACCAGCTGCCAACACCCAAAACCTGAGCTCCTAGTCAAATGGTGACCATGACCTTCTGTAGTTCCTATAAGAAGCCCTAAAGGAACAATTTCTACAAAAATGGGAATAACTTGGGCATATGATGTCAAACTTTTAACATTAAATAAGTGCTAGAAAGTTGCTTTTGAAGACTACGCAACAATCCACTTGTTCTTTTCAGATTTTTTTGCTAAGTACCTATTATTTCAGTCTAAAGTCAGATTTTGTACTTTGGTTTGTCTTTTGAAAAAAACGCAAAGAGGTAATCTTTTTCTTGAACAAAAAAAGTATTTGGTTGCATTGTGAGTGATATATTGTTGTTTTTCTTTCCAATTTTTGTATTCTTGTGTATACATCATGGATCAAACCTAAATTGCTCCACTCACTCCATACAATTAATATGGATGGAGAAAACAAATGCAGATAAAAATTAAGAAATTGGGGTTGGGGTTATATCGAGTTACAATGGGTACAAAACTTGAACCAACAGTTGCTATAAAAAAGAGATAGCGGTATAATGGGTGTGATGAAGCCTATGGAACATTATGCATATCTATTTCTCTTGATCTCCTTTTTTAAATTGAGTCTCACACAACACCAAATCAAATATGGACTATAATGAAGAGCTTATTTTCGAAGTAGGATACTGTTGTCACATAAAACTACACCCAACATTCTAATGACACAATGCAAACGACCTCAAGGTGTGCGACCTTGCAAGTTGAGGTCAAATCTCTGGAGAATGTCGAATTCCTCTTCTAATCAAAACGTGAATGTGTTCATCCAACCCAACACATGAAATCCTACCATTACCCTACTCTAACAGCTCACGAAAGAAAAGGGACAAAAAGAATGTATTAAATGGAAATGGGAGGTGATACACCAAGACAGAAAGTTGTTTCTTCCTACTTCAAGACAGCACAAGATGCGAATAAAAGAGGCCAAGAGGGATACACAGATCTTTACTCTGCGAGATTTCAAGGATAGCATGAAGGTTACACTTTGTGAGATGTTGCAGAGGAAAGATATTCACAAAACAACAATCACAACATATGGAACACAATCATACACGAATGAAATAGCACAAAAAAAACTCAAATATGGAGGTAAGAAAGTATACACATCATATTACAGCCAAGAAGAGGTAAGATAGGCCAATTTCATTAACATAAAGGCATGAAGCCAACATTACAATAGTAGAGTGCAGAGATGCAATGTCTACCACCAAAAATTGTCGAACGAGCCGGAGGAAGAACCCTTAGAAAGAAAATAGAACTTTCCTTTATAGATCAAGCATAACTCAAAAATCGTGCTCAGGAAGATGGCCGATACACTCACCACCCATACCCCTACATTGAATGTTGCCCTTATGTGCATCCAAAATATCTCACGTGAAATCAGCGATCTAGTGAGAGCAAATCAGAAGAGACACCTGCCAGAAATAAATGAGTATGGGCGCCTATAATCCTACCCATAGTCATCAGGAGATGCATTAAAAGATATACTCAAGCCCCAAAAATCGGACTAGGCAACAGACAAAGTTGTTCAAGCATTAATGGTGCCATCATGAGAAAACACGCCATTTCGCAGAATTGTCAAACCTTCGGACCCAAAATAAACCCTTGTCTAAGAATTAAAAGGCCTAGAGCTGCGAAAGAGTATCTTTGTCAAAAATCGAGCATCGGACCTACTACATACCGCCTACTAGAAGAAAGGAAGGAGACACGTTGAAATTGCAAAGTCTTAAGGGTCGCCATTTATCAAGTGTCAAAGGTCGAGGAAGACAATACGCCATTTCGTAGAAGCGAAAGGAGTAAGAGGAACATCGATACCCAATGCACAAAAGATTCAGACTTGGTCAAATCTTTCAAAGGAAATTGGGGGTCGAGAAGAAGGAAATCCCCTTATCAAATAGAAAATATACGGTAGACCGAAGACCCGATCACCAAAAGCCGAAGGGCGAAATCGGGTATTTGGGATCAAGAGGAAGGTGTACACTTTAGAATGAAAGGGTAGCAAGAGATAGAGAAGGTTGATCCCGAAAATCTGAAAATTCAAGACTTAGGCAAATCTTGAAAGGCCTAATCGAGACTTTGGTGATCGGAAGGAGGGAAAACCTTATGAAGGGGAGCGATAAGGGTTAAAAGTTAAGGTTGATGGTTGAAACCCGAAAAACTTAGGAAAAAGATTGAAAAGACAGAAGAGATGGAAGATCGAGAGCAATGGAGAAAGCATGCAAGTATGTATGTAAGAGAAAGTCTGAAAATTTGAAAACTTGGGACAGCCAATTTTGGGACATTTTCAAGGAAAAATTCATGCAAGATGGCCCACATAGGATCTCTCATATCAGTTATTATTGATGGGTCATACAAAGTGGCATGAAATGTCAACATTTTGGTGATTTCTGCAAGATGATTGTGAAATATACCGGGCCAATTTTTTCTTTTTTCAACACAACTAAATTCACCCGTTAACGTTAATGAAAACTCAATCCAACTGAAGGGAACCCTTTCCTCTGATCAACCCAGATCCCAAAGTGGGCAAGGTTGAGAGCATATTCGAAAGGGGATCGTTAGCATAACTGAAACTGCTAGAAGAGTAATACGAAAAAGGTACAATCAACTCAACCACTTATTCAACAGGAGGACTGGAGATAGAAATTACATTGCTGAAGTAACAATCAACTCAACCACTTATTCAACGGGAGGACTGGAAAGATAGAAATTACATTGCTGAAAGTAACAATCAACTCAACCACTTATTCAGCAGGAGGACTGGAAAGAGAAGTACAATGCTGAAAGTAAATATGCAACTCGACCACTTATCCAGCGGGAATGTGTTGACGGCTCAGTCGATCAGCAATATGCAAATGCAATACAATATAGACTAAGCATGACCAATCTCTTCCACAAAAGTGGGGATACAAAATATAAAGTGCAAAAAGTAAAGAGCTGATCAGTACTACTGATTCAGCATTACAATGTGATGAACAATCTGCAAATACAATGAAATATAGATAACCAATGAACTCCAAAATGTTAGGAAATGAACTCCAAACAAGTACAAGATATCCAACATATGAAATATAGTAAAAAGGGACTGAAATATCAGGTCTGAAATAAAAATTGCAGCAATCAAAAATTCATACCAGCAAGCCCTAGAATCACCAAAATGATCATAACTTCGTCAAAACACCTCCGATTGATGTGAAATCAAGTGCAAAGGAAGCATAAGAGAAGGGCGACCAAGTACAAACCAAGAAACAGCAGCAAACAACCTCTGATATTTTATGCACGCTTCCCAATGCAATGGCAAGCAAAGTACAACCTCCAAGAAAGGGCGACCAGTAAGATAAAATCCAAATCACTTCTAAAAAATCTGAAAAATTGCAAGAAGGGGCGCCCCAGGTAGACTTGAACAATAAGCCAATACCTAGAACCAACAAAAAATTGTGCAAGGAGCTATGATCGAAAATGTGCTTCAGCCAAGCACCACACCAACATCACCAAAACTGATTAAATTGCAAGAAACTCAACTACAATGTGCTCAATCTGTTTTCAAGGATTGAGAACAGCCAAATCTCAACTAGTTGCTATTTTTCAAGCAAGAAGTCAAACCAAAGCTAGGAGGTATGCATTCCTCGAAGCAACTTACTAACCATTCCAGCAGCATAACATTACTGTAGATATAAGATAATGAACTAAGACCACAATGCTCTTATTTATAACATTTCCTGCTCCAAATTCAAATTCAATCTCCCTCCAAATGGACGCCAAAACCAAACTCAAATTCACAATGCCCATTTGAGTCATTTGCATTTCATTTCTCCAAGTCGTCCTCCTCCAAGAAGCATTATACTTTATTAAAATATCAATAAAGTATATTATGGCATCCAAAATAATAATAAAGTGAACCACTTTATTAAACAGATTTAATTCCTCTAGGCTAGGCGTCAAAACAATAAAGTGAAATATAAACATAATTGACCACTTATTTCTCTAAGGCGTCCAAACATGCCTTTTAAATATTTCACTTAAAATAATATTCTCATCAAATATCAAGCTTGCCAAAATAATCACCTCAAATGCTGGAGACCAACTGAATATACTGCCCTGCCCGAAATAGCCACAATGCCAAGTTGTTGAAAAACTGCTAAAAATAGCACCAAGGGTGTTGGAGACCAAACTGCTCGAATTGACCTGCCAGATATAACCACTGAACTGAACTGTAGAAACCCTGCTAAAAATAGCACTGCTAAAAATAGAACTTACTAAAAATAGCATGCTGCTAAAAATAATAAGTTGTTCCAAACTCATTTTAACCACAATCTGAGCAGCCGTCGTACTTACTAAAAATAGTAAGTCCGAAAAAGTTATCTGATTCAATTGCATGTCACGCCATCGCGAAGCTCTCTGAAAACCCAGAAAGAATCCCACAACCAATCTGCAAAACTCCAACATACGAACCCCTGAATCCTCAAAAGAAACCTCCAAGTAGCTAAAAAGCCTAATTTTGCCTCTGACTAGCCTACGAGCATCCAAGAATAGGCTAACAGTCACTGGAAGATGTAGTGATAAAAATGGGGACATTACAGATTATCTGCTAATCATGGAATCCAAGGGCCTTATTAATCCATTGGGCACAAAGTCAAGGGAATTCTTCAACAACTAGGCCTCCTCAGAGCAAAAAAAAAACATGTGCACACTGCACTTGGACGAAAGCAAGAAAGCTAGAAACATACATTCCCTTAAGGAGAATGTAAGGTGTGCAAGCACTTCATGGAAAGCAACAACAGCTAACTAATGTGTACATAATTTTAACAAAAAGCAAAACACAAAAATTTGTGTTTGTCAAATATGAACCTTCTGAAGGAGCTGAACTCCCTCAAACCATAGTTGCAGACTTCACCCAACTGCAACCATTGAAAACCTCTACCTGCATGCAGGGAACTACACAAAATGCCTGCAAACTGAAGGATCACTTCACCATAAACTTTGCCATTGCAGGAGAACCATATGATGCAAGTGTTAGATTCATCTTGTTGATGGGTGTTTTATGACCACACCAACACAGAATAAAGTTTCCCAACAATTACTCTATCCTCTCTTGAACAAAGTATTTTGCATGCTAAGATTGCTAGAAAGATCATGCATTCAACTCCAAGGTTCCTTTATGCAGTGGACATAGTCTCGGTTGGCTTGATGTGATTTGTTGGTATTTCAAGGGGACTTACACAATTGTTCAATCGAAGAGAAGAACTTGCAAGACTCGAAGGATATGTCAATGAAGCTCGAATTTCCTAAGCTAACCGGGAAAATGCTGAAATTAAAAGGATGTAGGGATTAGAGATGCTACTGTCTACTCTAAATGTGGGACATGGAGATCAATTCTCAGTTTTTGTCCTTCCAAGAGCATTTGAAGAATCTAGTACCATACCTTCAAAATTCTGAGATTGTTGTTGAGCTTCCCAAGTGCTATACGACGTCTGGGGCACATCTTGCACCACGTTCGTGTTCTGTGCGAGACGAGACTGTGTGACCACAGGAGGATTTCTTGGGGCATTGGATCCTTCCTAGGAAGTATTTCTCATGATGGGAGTTTCAATCAACGTTCCCAAAAGGGTGTGTCCTAAATCTCCTGAATCTTCATCAACTCATAGAGGGGAAGATTAACCTTCATCTTCTTAAATTCTTCTAACACATAGGAGCTAAGCTTCTTTACATCTTCTCTAGGAGGATTCCCCCTTTACCCGTGTTTAGCCTGGTGAACAAGTTGTTGAGTAGCCTGTTGTCCACCTCTACCTGACGTTGCATTCGGCTGCCTGTATTCTGGAGAATTTCTTAGCATATTAGGGACATTATTTGCATTACGGTGCGGGGGAGTTGTAAAGTTATTTGGAGGTGTTGAAGTAGTCAATGGCTCATTCTGATGATAATTTCTCTGATAGACTTTAGGGTCTCCACCTCCAGTTGACTGAAAAGCTTGTACTTCTCTTATTCCTTCTACCAGGACACTGTTATTGAGAGGCGGAAAACTATAACCATCTCTACTGAGAGACTCATCTGGTGATGCATATGTGGCATAAGCCTCAGACAGCATTTGAAATTTTGGCATCCCCACGGGACCATTTGCCGAAGTTGGCGGAAATTTTTGATTAACTGGCGGTAGTGTATAACTTTGACACTCAAGCGAGATGTTGAAATCTTCTAAGATCAATGCCTGATCATATCGGGGTGTTGGGACTAACTCATATCCTGTAACTGGAGGATTCTCTGTGGCCTCTGTATTCTTTGTTTCTCTCTTAAAGATATCAGCAGCAACTTGGAACTCATGGCATTGAAGCTTGGAGCGCTGACTAGTGTTATGTAGCCTACACCATCCTGACAAGGCGGCCTCAGCCAAGTAAACTCTATCTACAGGACGATTCTCGGGAGGTGGTGGATTGTCCAACGGTGAAGGGACACCTCCATTATTAGGCCCTGTATTCTAGGATCTCTTCTGAAATCCTTGATTATTGTTTCTATACCCATGATTGTTCTCGTGACTGTATCCTTGATAGGTATCTTGATGATTTGGAGGATTGTTTGAATATCCTCGATTAGCACCTTGATGTGCTTGATGGTTTTGTTGCATGGCTTGAATCCAATTATTTTGATTTCTGAGGTAAGTCACCTCAGTTGACAGCCTTTTCACTTGCTCCACCAATTCTTTTATTTTGTCTTTCTCCTCTTGAGTCTTCGTTGGTGGCACTGTGTTTTTGAGATAGACAGGTTGTGTTGTCTGTGTCTAGGATAAAGGTATCCTGGGGTGGAGAACTAGCTGATTTGATGGTGCCAGCACCTAATAAGTTGGCTGAGGAATCGCATTTAGCACAAGGACTTGTTGCATCCCTGCCGAACCAATTGTTTGCATCTGATTGTTTGTCATAACTAAGCCAGTGTATAGTGAGGGCCCAGTTATGTTTTGTCCTAAACTTTGACTCACTTCAACAGCTTTAGCATAGGCTATATTCATGTTGGCCGGAGCGGGGTGAGACTTCACAAACATTGCAGTCAAAGGATCCAAGGCTGCATAATAATTATCCCTGGCATCGGCAATAATGTAGGGAATACGCAATCGAGTGAGAGCCTTCTGGAACCTATTATTGAATGCGTGGATGGGCTCCTTGTCCTACCTTCTCACTTCCACAAACTGACGATAAAGCTCCACTGGAGTAATAGGTGTGCCAAACTTCCCAATGAAGGCTTCTTTCATTTTCTCCCATGACCTTATGGATCCAACTGGTAAGTGAATAAACCAATAGTGAGCTTCCTCTCCCAAGGAATATGGAAATAATCTGCAAGCCACGTCCCCATATGCAATCTGTCTGTTGCATAAGTGATCTTCAAACATCTTGATGTGGTCCTCAACAGTGCGATTGGCCTCATTAACATGGAACTTGGTGCAAAAATTCTCTGGATTCTTTGGCATTTCATGATAATCATTAAATTCCAGTGGAGACGGGTTGGTAACCAACCAAGTAGCACCATTTGGGGTTGGCTGAGCCATTGCTTGTCGCCGCCGATATACAATAGCTTGAGCTAGTTGTTATTGAACAATAGGTTGGACTGGTATAGTGGCTTGAACTAGTTGTTGTTGCTAAGTAATTATCGGAACGGTATCTTGAACTGATCTTGGTTGAGCAAACATTGAAACGTTGGGTGGAGTTCTAAATAAACTTGAAATTTCTTCCTCGCTTAGTGCTTCTTCGCTCGACTGAACCTCCTCGTTTGATAGAACTTCCTCGCTTAATAGAACTTCTTTCTTCTTCCTAGCTCTTGTAGGTAGCTCTAGCTCCACAAGATCTTTAGATGAACTGGGTGTAGACCTCAAAATTGTTTTAAGCCTATCCAGCAAGAATGAGCTAATACGCTCCAGGATGTAACTGTTTCCTCTATTGGTGACACACAGGAGCGAGAGGCTTTCTTTGATTAAGCAAATCTCTTTCAATAGCAACTTGAATTTGAATAGCCTTTTCTTCTTCTTCCTCCAATACAAATCTTGTTCGCATATACTCAGTTGCGCTCCTCTTCAATTTCCACACGAGATTGTTCAACCCTGCAAGAATATCCTCTTGATCGTCATTGAATCCTAAATTTGGCTACAACACTGGAAATATGTCTTTATGCGGTAGCACCATCTTGATTCATGATACTTTTCTCCAATGAAATTCTTTTCCACTTCAGTAGACTTTCTCTTTTCAAACTTGGCGGGGTGGTGCGGGAGCTACTGCGGGAGTTCGCTGTCTGGCTACTGACAGTTCTATCTCGTCAAAAGCTTGCTTAAGATGCTCAATCTTCTGTCTTATCAAATCCCTTCGAATAGCTTCTTCAATTCGCCTTCCCTTTTCTTCTTCTCTAGCAAGAACACGACTTGTCTGTCCAAATTGAGCACGATCCATCTGCGACTACCAAGCTAGTGAGTACAACTGATCAATAATGTATGTTTGTCCTTGTTCTAATTGCTCAAGGGGTAGGTCGAAAGGGAACTCATGCGGCAACACCATACTGCATCATGTCCATTGCTTTAATTAGCTTCTCTTTTATAAAAGTGGACCCTCCTTATAGCGCCAATTCTGCTGACGGGTGTTTTATGACCACACCAACACAAAATAAGGTTTCCCAACGGTTACTCTATCCTCTCTTGAACAAAGTATTTTGCATGCTAAGATTGCTAGAAAGATCATGCATTCAACTCCAAGTTTCCTTTATGCAATGGATATAGTCTCAATTGGCTTGATGTGATTTGTTGGTATTTCAAGGGGACTTACACAATTGTTCAATCGAAGAGAAGAACTTGCAAGACTTGAAGGATATGTCAATGAAGCTCGAATTTCCTAAGCTAACTGGGAAAATGCTGAAATTAAAAGGATGTAGGGATTAGAGATGCTACTGTCTACTCTAAATGTGGGACATGGAAATCAATTCTTGCAAACTTCAACCAAGTTCTGCTTCGCCTCACTTCAGACAGCTTCCACAGAACCGATGCAATCTTCAAAGGAGTAACAAGAGATATTCAAATCACGACTCAACATGCAGATACCATCACAACGACGCATACCAACATATAAAACCGTAATTCAAGTTAAGTTCACAATGTTCCAGTTGACCACGCAAGGTGAACCCACCGTGAGTGAGCCCGCCAATGGTATGGATAAGTGAAGCTTGCTCAAATTAAACGCCACATTCCACAACTAACAACTACTTGCATCAAATGAAATCTACTTTACTTTAAGATCTACTTTAAGATTCTATGCGAATTAATAGGACGAAGAAGCCTCGCTAGCTACCCACAACAAAAGATGGAACCACAAGCAATGATAACTCTTTTTATTATGAGAGTGTTCACAACAACTTCTTACAAAGAATTCACATGGGAAAGACTTTCCTTCCTCTTCAATCTAAGGTATCAATCTATGCTAACTTCTATGCTATTCTCTCTACTCTCTCCTCTATAGTCTAACTTCTATTTTGTCTAATTCTAATGATTACAAATGAGGGGGGATGCCCCTTTTATAGTTGGCCCAGTCCAACGAACGGCTCAAATTCAATTACAATGAAGGGCTCAGATTGAGCCACTTAAGCCCTAGTCAAGGTTCTACCCTAAAAACTGCCACAGAGAGGAGTGGGGTAATTAATGAACAAAAGATTCTCCACTACTCTACAAGAACCACTATGAGCAATTAATGCCCACTATCATCCAAAAGATTCTCGTACAGAAACGTGTTCCCACTGTTCTTCTACCTGACTGCAAATTCAATGAATCTAGCTAACACAGCTTCAACCTCCTGAACTGAAATGGGTGGAACGTGGTTGAGTTGGAATTCAAGCACTGTGACTACCTGTGCTTTCCGGGTGCAAGATTTTCTCCAAGCCTCTAAGGCATCTTGAGTACTTTGGATGATGTTGGAGAAAGTTGATATGTTTTCAAAGTCCACCTGAACAAAGGACCTCACATCCGAGAGGAAGGGTTCCAGCCTGCTTCTCAGGCCATCAACAATCACCTCCTCTGGGATTAGCCTTTTAGCAAATAAGGCTTCAAGCATGTTGAGGACCCCCTCCTGAATGTTTCCCATAGCTTTTCTAACTTTAACCGATTTTGTTTGAGCTGCATCAAAGAAGCCTCGGCCAGTGAACGCCAAAGAGTACCAACCTAGGAAATCATATCTATCACCTTCCTGGATTACTTCTCCAACCAGCATTTGCATGGGTACATGCATCAAAGCGGCCAAGCGTGGGATAGTTTTATCCTGATAAATGTGCGCCTCACTCCAAGCTTGGTCAATATTTTCCATGCGAGAAAGAATGTCGAAGGCCTGTTGGAAAGAGTAGGTGAGATCATCAATGAACTTCTCTGCCTCCACACGAATATTACCAACCCACTTAAAATCACAAGCCAATACACTCCATCTTCGAAATTTATTTCCCCTTAAAGAAATAATCAAGGCAATCTTAGAAAATATTTCCCTTTAGAAAAATATTAAAATTTGTAGGAACCCTTATTTCCCCCTGATACTGATTCTGACTGAAGTTTTATGTTTTTCTGACGTTTTTTGGTTTTTTTGCAATTTTTGCGTTTTTTGAACAATAAATGAAGGGTGCGACTTTTGCAAATAATTGAAATAAATTCAATAAGATTATCTAACTCCTAGAATCTACTGAATGTAATGCAAATACTTATGCCAGATCATTTATTACTCTTCCAAGCTGATTACAAAAATGTCTGATAACGTGCAATAAGAAAACAATAATTTTTATTGAGAAAACCTGGAAAAATCAGCGAGCTGTAGATGAAGAAATCTGGTACGGCTGCAATGATCACTCCTTTCTCCCTCCGTCTGGTGATCCTCAATGATGCCAGGAAGATATGCGCCCAAACTGGTAATGGCAGACTGAAGCTGAAGTAGGCGATTTGCCTCTGGAAGGTGGTACGCCCCTTTGTGGAGAGGTACGGCCTGGTACAGAATGGTACGGCCAGGTACAGCAGCAAATAGAATAGGTACGGCTTCCTTTAAAGCCTCCAGAATATCAATAAGAAAAGGCGCCTTGATTGCAGTAAGTTTTCCAGATGGAACCTAAGCTGAAACTCTATAAATAAATAATCTTTGAAGTCTGTGATCTCTCCTGGATGAAGAAACCTCTGTGCTAGCAATAAATCAGATGTTATTTCACACCCTCTAAACTGCTTCGATGGAGATGGCTCGTTCCCCAAAGAATTTCGAACTTGAAACCCTAAAGCTTCTTGCTCAGACAAAACTTGATCAATTTCAATTCATAAAAATGGCATAATCCTCAAAACCCAAGGCAAAACCCTCTTTATGCTGAAAAGTGCGATTTCCTTAATAATAGGGTTTTTAATGAAATATTCATATTTTAATCTTTTAACATTTCAATAGTCACCGCTGAATATTTCAATATAATTTAATTGTCACTTTTGGCCCCTTCTGATGATGGGCGCACCCCTCAAAGCAAATCACTTAAGTTATAATATAACATTATAACTTTATATTATAAATCATTAAATAATTAATATTTAATCAATATAATTAAATATTAATATCTCCCTCGTTACTCATCTGATTACTGATCCGTCTGATGCTGACGAACTCAGAAGTGATTCCGGATACTGCCAAAGCCATACTGCTAAAAATAGCAGGGGTCCCACACTGCCTGCCCAGAACTACTAAAAATAGCAATTCAGCAAAAAGTCTCCGATTGAGCCAAAACTAAAGACTACTGATCAATCTCTGCTAACTGAAGCTGAGCCAAGCCCCGAAGTGACCCTCTATCCAGTCTATCAGCCTACGAGGGTCGTGTAATAGGCCAATCCCGATCTGAGAGATGTCACTAAGGGGACATGACACATTGATGAAATCTCTTGTGGAGTTTTCTTTCAACTTGCAAAAAATGGAAAGGAATTTTGAATCAAATGGGAAAAAGACAGTGCTCAAAGAGTTATTAGATGGGGGCCCTAGAATTGTATCCTTTAAGAGGATGGAGCGTTTGATTAGACATGAGTAGGTGGTGTGTCCAACAAAGTGTCTTATCATGCCTATTGTTGCAAATCAACAAAAGAACACTTACCATCCGAATATCTAGAAGTTGCAATCCGAGCATAGCAAGGTGTTTGGCAGTATCCCTCATGGAGTACCACTAGAGAGAGGGATAGAGCATGTTATAGATTTGGATGAGGGTGCCAAACTAGTGATTACTACTCCATACAAACATCCTAAGATGCATAAGGATGAGATAGAGAAAAGAAATTAAGGAATTACTGGAGATGGGGCACATTAGACCCAACAAGAGCCCATTCACATCAGCAATGGTTTTAGTGAAGAAAAAAAATGGGCCAATGCGGACGTGTGTTAATTGTAGGGCATTGAATAAGAAAACAATTAAAAACAAGTACCCTATTCCGCATATAGATGAGTTAATTGACAAGTTGCATGGAGCTTGTTATTTTTCCTAGATTTGAGATTAGGGTACCATCAAATACGGATGAGAGAGGACATAGAGAAGACAATTTTCAGATGTCATTTTGGACATTTTGAGTTCTTGGTGATGCCCTTTGGGTTGACAAATGCACCATCCACTTTCCAAAGTTGTATGAATCAAGTATTTTAGAAACAGTTGAGGAAGTTTGTATTGATATTTTTTGATGATAACCTAATTTTTAGTAAAACATGGGAAGAACACCTGAGGCATATCAAGGAGGTTTTGAGCATATTAGAGAGTGAGTCCTTGTATGCCAAGGAGTCCAAATGTGACTTTGGTATGACAAAGCTTCTCTATCTTGGACACATCATCAGTGCGGAAGGGGTAAGTGTTGATCCTGAGAAGATCAATGCTATTGTTGAGTGGCCTACTCCTATGAATCTCACTGGCTAAGGGATTCTTTGGTCTATGTGGTTTCTATAGGAGGTTTGTTAAGGAATTTTCACAAAAGGAAACCCCACTTATAGACTTGACAAAGAAGGGAGCTTTAGAGTGGTCTGATTCAACATAGAGATGTTTTAAGCATTTCAAACAATTGATGTCTTCATGTTCTATTTGGCAATACCAAATTTTTCCAAACCTTTTGAGTTGGAGTGTGACACTTCGGGAGAGGGGATTGGAGTTGTCTTGAAGCAGGAGAAGCACCCCATAGCATTTGAGAGCAGAAAACTAAGAGGTGTGGAGAGGAGTTACTCTATCTATGATAGGGAGATGTTGGCCATTATGCATGCCTTGGCCAAATTCAGACCATGCCTATTAGGGGGTAAATTTATTATCAAAATGGACCACTATAGCATCAAATATTTCATGAACTAGAAGGATCTTGATGACAAGCAGAAAAAGTTGGTTAGTAAACTATAGGCATATGATTTTGAGATTGTATATGTCAAAGGGAAGAAAAATGTAGTTGCTGATGCACTCTCTAAGAGGCATCATTTGTGTTCTTTGGTTGAGATTGCTACTGATTGGAGAGAGTTAATTTTAGTGAAGTATGCTTAGGATTCTTGGGCCACAGGAATCATGGAACTATCCATGATTATAGGTATACAGTGCTCAATGATTTGATCATTTATAAGGAGAGGATTAATTTGGTGCCTACTTCATAGCTTAAGGGGAAGAAATTGAGGACTTTCCATGATGCACCCATGGATGGTCACCTGGGTTTCTTCAAGACCTATAGGCAAATCCGGATAAGATTCACTTGGAAAGGACTAAAAAATGAAGTCCTTAAGTATGTCAGAAAGTGTCCTGTTGACGTGTGTTTTATGACAACACCAACACAGAATAAAATGTCCAACGGTCACTCTATTCTCTCTTGATCAAAGTATTCCGCATGCTAAGATTGCGTGAAAGTTCATGTGTTCAACTCCAAGGTTCCTTTTATTGCGAATAGACTTAGTTGGTTGATGTGAATATGCTAGTTATTCCAAGGGGACTTACATGATTGTTCGACTTCGTGAAGCAGATGAAAGATTTGGCTGTGATGCTCTGATTTCTAAACTAACCCGAATATGCTGAATTTAAAGGAGATAAGGGGAGAGACTCTATAATCTACTTCTAAAGGATGGAATGTGGGGATCAACCTAAACAATCTTCGAACCAGGCTCTGCTTTATCTCCCTTCGAACAACCTCCACAAAGTCGGTGCAATCTTCGAAGGATGAGAAAAGTGTTCAAATCATGACACATGTTCATACCATCACAACGATGCATATGAACATATGAGCCACAATTGAAGTTAAGTGCTATTACTCTAGTTGACCACGCAAGGCGGACTTACCGTCAGCAAGCCCGCTAGTGGTATGGACGAAAGAAGACTTGCTCAAATTAAATGCCACACTCCACAGCTAACAACTACTTGCATGAAATGAAAGTCTATTTTATTCTATCTACTCTGAATTGGAAAGATGAAATGGCCTTGCTAGCTACTCATAACAAAGAAGAAATCACCAAGCAATGAAACTCTTTGTATTATGAAAAGTGTTCACAACAACCGTTTACAAAACTTTCAAAGGAAAGTTTTCTTCCCTCCTCAATCTAAGCTAACTTCTAACTAAATGCTATAAGCTCTCTACTCTCTAGTTCAATCCTCTAGCTCTGAATTCGATTCTAATTCTAACTGGTTACAAATGAGGGGGGATGCCCCTTTTATAGCTAGCTTATTTCAGTGGACGACTCAGATTCAATTACAATAAAGGGCTCATATTGAGCCACATATGCCCTAATTAGGGTTTTTGCCCTAAAAATCGCCACAGAGAAGAGTGGGCAATAAATGCACAGAATATTCTCCACTCCTCTGCAGAAACCATAATGAGCAATTAATGCCCATCATCATCTTCTAGAAGATCCTCGTCCAGCAGAGCGTTCCCACTGTCCTTCTCTTGAACAACAAACTCGATTAGACGGGCCAACACTGCCTCAACCTCCTGAACTGAAATCGGCGGGATATGGTTGAGCTGAAATTCCAAGACTGCCACCGTCTGTCCGTACCGGGTGTAAGACTTTCTCCATGCCACCAAGGCGTCCTGGGTATTTTGGATTATACTGGAGAAAGTGGAGATGTTCTCAAAGTCATCCTGGACAAAAGATCGTACGACTGAGAAGAAGGGAGTCAACCTATCCCTCAAACCACCTGCAGTGATCTCATCGGGAGCCAACCTCCTAGCAAAAATGGCCTTCAAGGTATTCAAGATTCCCTCCAAAATATTGTTCATTGCCTTCTTGACCCTGGCTGAATCCGCCCGTGCTGCATCATGAAAACCACAGCCTGTGACCACCGAGGAGTACCGGCTGGTGAAATCGTACCTATCACCCTCCTGTATTACACCCCCATCCACCAGGGTGTGCAAGGGCATGTGCATCAAAGCCCCTAGACGAAGAACAGTCTTCGTTTGATAAATTTGGGTCTCATTCCAGGCTTGATCCACCATGTCCATGCGTGCAAGAACATTTGAGGCTTGCTGGTAGGCATAAGCAAGATCCTCCATGAATTTCTCAATCTCAGCCCGAACATGGCCAACCCACTTATCCGCTTCCATTTCCATTTTCTTTAGATCCTCCAAGCCAACAATTGAATCTCTCGGAAGCTCGGACAGGGGTTCAACCACTGGGTTTCCTTGTTCACCTGGACGCGCAAGGTCTTGCACATATCCTATCAAAGTATTATACTCCCTTTTCAACCTCTTGTATTTTCCTTCCGTACGGAGCAACTTATCTTTCAATGCCTGATAGGAGTTATCGAACTCTTCAATAATTTGGTCTCCTGTAGGACGACCCAATTCTACGGTGGTGATCACATAATTCTCGGGCCTTTCCTCAGCTCAATCACACTCCTCCCTTGGGACAGCAACCTGGAGTGTGCGAGAGCTTGACTCATTAGTCGAAATCTTCGAAAATTTCCTGGCTCTCTTCTTTTTTGGAGGTGCACTGATCCTCCTGAGGAATTCTTCCATCTCTACTGCCGGATCTATATCATCCTCAGGTTCCCTTCTCATTCTGTCCGTAAGCCAATCCGGCACCGTCTGCCGTGGATTGCAAATGACGAGGGGCTGCTCCTCTGTTGCCTCCTCCTCGAGTATTTCTTCTCTTCTAACGCTATTCTACTCTGGCTCATCGGTATCCACGAGCTGAGTATCTCCAAAACCTTGGGTGCCTTGCTCTGTGTTTTCTTCCTCTTCCAGTGTCACGTCTAGCATCTGCTGGAAACAAGTATCGGTCGCCGTTTCCTCCTCTTCTTCCTGTTGGCCTCCTCCTCTGGGTGCACTGACACTCAGGCTGTCTGATTCTCTGATATTGGGCTGATCAACTTCTTCAGGTTCTCGCTCCTCATTCAATCTCGCCCTCTGATCGGCAAATAGTGAAATTACTCTCAAACTTGAAGATTGAGTTTGTGAGTGCGTGGGTGATGCTTGCTCCATCCTCAAAGGTATCGGCTAGGTCGACGCCTCCTCTCGTGCCTCTGCAGCTTGGGCAATCTCCTTTCCTCTTCTCACTGTTAGTGGCCTTTGATCGCCCATCAAGTCATAAGTAAGGGCCACTGATC
>CM021108.1:30985983-31088685 GCA_007115665.2 Sequoiadendron giganteum | reverse complement strand
AAAGGATGTAGGGATTAGAGATGCTACTGTCTACTCTAAATGTGGGACATGGAGATCAATTCTCAGTTTTTGTCCTTCCAAGAGCATTTGAAGAATCTAGTACCATACCTTCAAAATTCTGAGATTGTTGTTGAGCTTCCCAAGTGCTATACGACGTCTGGGGCACATCTTGCACCACGTTCGTGTTCTGTGCGAGACGAGACTGTGTGACCACAGGAGGATTTCTTGGGGCATTGGATCCTTCCTAGGAAGTATTTCTCATGATGGGAGTTTCAATCAACGTTCCCAAAAGGGTGTGTCCTAAATCTCCTGAATCTTCATCAACTCATAGAGGGGAAGATTAACCTTCATCTTCTTAAATTCTTCTAACACATAGGAGCTAAGCTTCTTTACATCTTCTCTAGGAGGATTCCCCCTTTACCCGTGTTTAGCCTGGTGAACAAGTTGTTGAGTAGCCTGTTGTCCACCTCTACCTGACGTTGCATTCGGCTGCCTGTATTCTGGAGAATTTCTTAGCATATTAGGGACATTATTTGCATTACGGTGCGGGGGAGTTGTAAAGTTATTTGGAGGTGTTGAAGTAGTCAATGGCTCATTCTGATGATAATTTCTCTGATAGACTTTAGGGTCTCCACCTCCAGTTGACTGAAAAGCTTGTACTTCTCTTATTCCTTCTACCAGGACACTGTTATTGAGAGGCGGAAAACTATAACCATCTCTACTGAGAGACTCATCTGGTGATGCATATGTGGCATAAGCCTCAGACAGCATTTGAAATTTTGGCATCCCCACGGGACCATTTGCCGAAGTTGGCGGAAATTTTTGATTAACTGGCGGTAGTGTATAACTTTGACACTCAAGCGAGATGTTGAAATCTTCTAAGATCAATGCCTGATCATATCGGGGTGTTGGGACTAACTCATATCCTGTAACTGGAGGATTCTCTGTGGCCTCTGTATTCTTTGTTTCTCTCTTAAAGATATCAGCAGCAACTTGGAACTCATGGCATTGAAGCTTGGAGCGCTGACTAGTGTTATGTAGCCTACACCATCCTGACAAGGCGGCCTCAGCCAAGTAAACTCTATCTACAGGACGATTCTCGGGAGGTGGTGGATTGTCCAACGGTGAAGGGACACCTCCATTATTAGGCCCTGTATTCTAGGATCTCTTCTGAAATCCTTGATTATTGTTTCTATACCCATGATTGTTCTCGTGACTGTATCCTTGATAGGTATCTTGATGATTTGGAGGATTGTTTGAATATCCTCGATTAGCACCTTGATGTGCTTGATGGTTTTGTTGCATGGCTTGAATCCAATTATTTTGATTTCTGAGGTAAGTCACCTCAGTTGACAGCCTTTTCACTTGCTCCACCAATTCTTTTATTTTGTCTTTCTCCTCTTGAGTCTTCGTTGGTGGCACTGTGTTTTTGAGATAGACAGGTTGTGTTGTCTGTGTCTAGGATAAAGGTATCCTGGGGTGGAGAACTAGCTGATTTGATGGTGCCAGCACCTAATAAGTTGGCTGAGGAATCGCATTTAGCACAAGGACTTGTTGCATCCCTGCCGAACCAATTGTTTGCATCTGATTGTTTGTCATAACTAAGCCAGTGTATAGTGAGGGCCCAGTTATGTTTTGTCCTAAACTTTGACTCACTTCAACAGCTTTAGCATAGGCTATATTCATGTTGGCCGGAGCGGGGTGAGACTTCACAAACATTGCAGTCAAAGGATCCAAGGCTGCATAATAATTATCCCTGGCATCGGCAATAATGTAGGGAATACGCAATCGAGTGAGAGCCTTCTGGAACCTATTATTGAATGCGTGGATGGGCTCCTTGTCCTACCTTCTCACTTCCACAAACTGACGATAAAGCTCCACTGGAGTAATAGGTGTGCCAAACTTCCCAATGAAGGCTTCTTTCATTTTCTCCCATGACCTTATGGATCCAACTGGTAAGTGAATAAACCAATAGTGAGCTTCCTCTCCCAAGGAATATGGAAATAATCTGCAAGCCACGTCCCCATATGCAATCTGTCTGTTGCATAAGTGATCTTCAAACATCTTGATGTGGTCCTCAACAGTGCGATTGGCCTCATTAACATGGAACTTGGTGCAAAAATTCTCTGGATTCTTTGGCATTTCATGATAATCATTAAATTCCAGTGGAGACGGGTTGGTAACCAACCAAGTAGCACCATTTGGGGTTGGCTGAGCCATTGCTTGTCGCCGCCGATATACAATAGCTTGAGCTAGTTGTTATTGAACAATAGGTTGGACTGGTATAGTGGCTTGAACTAGTTGTTGTTGCTAAGTAATTATCGGAACGGTATCTTGAACTGATCTTGGTTGAGCAAACATTGAAACGTTGGGTGGAGTTCTAAATAAACTTGAAATTTCTTCCTCGCTTAGTGCTTCTTCGCTCGACTGAACCTCCTCGTTTGATAGAACTTCCTCGCTTAATAGAACTTCTTTCTTCTTCCTAGCTCTTGTAGGTAGCTCTAGCTCCACAAGATCTTTAGATGAACTGGGTGTAGACCTCAAAATTGTTTTAAGCCTATCCAGCAAGAATGAGCTAATACGCTCCAGGATGTAACTGTTTCCTCTATTGGTGACACACAGGAGCGAGAGGCTTTCTTTGATTAAGCAAATCTCTTTCAATAGCAACTTGAATTTGAATAGCCTTTTCTTCTTCTTCCTCCAATACAAATCTTGTTCGCATATACTCAGTTGCGCTCCTCTTCAATTTCCACACGAGATTGTTCAACCCTGCAAGAATATCCTCTTGATCGTCATTGAATCCTAAATTTGGCTACAACACTGGAAATATGTCTTTATGCGGTAGCACCATCTTGATTCATGATACTTTTCTCCAATGAAATTCTTTTCCACTTCAGTAGACTTTCTCTTTTCAAACTTGGCGGGGTGGTGCGGGAGCTACTGCGGGAGTTCGCTGTCTGGCTACTGACAGTTGACAGTTCTATCTCGTCAAAAGCTTGCTTAAGATGCTCAATCTTCTGTCTTATCAAATCCCTTCGAATAGCTTCTTCAATTCGCCTTCCCTTTTCTTCTTCTCTAGCAAGAACACGACTTGTCTGTCCAAATTGAGCACGATCCATCTGCGACTACCAAGCTAGTGAGTACAACTGATCAATAATGTATGTTTGTCCTTGTTCTAATTGCTCAAGGGGTAGGTCGAAAGGGAACTCATGCGGCAACACCATACTGCATCATGTCCATTGCTTTAATTAGCTTCTCTTTTATAAAAGTGGACCCTCCTTATAGCGCCAATTCTGCTGACGGGTGTTTTATGACCACACCAACACAAAATAAGGTTTCCCAACGGTTACTCTATCCTCTCTTGAACAAAGTATTTTGCATGCTAAGATTGCTAGAAAGATCATGCATTCAACTCCAAGTTTCCTTTATGCAATGGATATAGTCTCAATTGGCTTGATGTGATTTGTTGGTATTTCAAGGGGACTTACACAATTGTTCAATCGAAGAGAAGAACTTGCAAGACTTGAAGGATATGTCAATGAAGCTCGAATTTCCTAAGCTAACTGGGAAAATGCTGAAATTAAAAGGATGTAGGGATTAGAGATGCTACTGTCTACTCTAAATGTGGGACATGGAAATCAATTCTTGCAAACTTCAACCAAGTTCTGCTTCGCCTCACTTCAGACAGCTTCCACAGAACCGATGCAATCTTCAAAGGAGTAACAAGAGATATTCAAATCACGACTCAACATGCAGATACCATCACAACGACGCATACCAACATATAAAACCGTAATTCAAGTTAAGTTCACAATGTTCCAGTTGACCACGCAAGGTGAACCCACCGTGAGTGAGCCCGCCAATGGTATGGATAAGTGAAGCTTGCTCAAATTAAACGCCACATTCCACAACTAACAACTACTTGCATCAAATGAAATCTACTTTACTTTAAGATCTACTTTAAGATTCTATGCGAATTAATAGGACGAAGAAGCCTCGCTAGCTACCCACAACAAAAGATGGAACCACAAGCAATGATAACTCTTTTTATTATGAGAGTGTTCACAACAACTTCTTACAAAGAATTCACATGGGAAAGACTTTCCTTCCTCTTCAATCTAAGGTATCAATCTATGCTAACTTCTATGCTATTCTCTCTACTCTCTCCTCTATAGTCTAACTTCTATTTTGTCTAATTCTAATGATTACAAATGAGGGGGGATGCCCCTTTTATAGTTGGCCCAGTCCAACGAACGGCTCAAATTCAATTACAATGAAGGGCTCAGATTGAGCCACTTAAGCCCTAGTCAAGGTTCTACCCTAAAAACTGCCACAGAGAGGAGTGGGGTAATTAATGAACAAAAGATTCTCCACTACTCTACAAGAACCACTATGAGCAATTAATGCCCACTATCATCCAAAAGATTCTCGTACAGAAACGTGTTCCCACTGTTCTTCTACCTGACTGCAAATTCAATGAATCTAGCTAACACAGCTTCAACCTCCTGAACTGAAATGGGTGGAACGTGGTTGAGTTGGAATTCAAGCACTGTGACTACCTGTGCTTTCCGGGTGCAAGATTTTCTCCAAGCCTCTAAGGCATCTTGAGTACTTTGGATGATGTTGGAGAAAGTTGATATGTTTTCAAAGTCCACCTGAACAAAGGACCTCACATCCGAGAGGAAGGGTTCCAGCCTGCTTCTCAGGCCATCAACAATCACCTCCTCTGGGATTAGCCTTTTAGCAAATAAGGCTTCAAGCATGTTGAGGACCCCCTCCTGAATGTTTCCCATAGCTTTTCTAACTTTAACCGATTTTGTTTGAGCTGCATCAAAGAAGCCTCGGCCAGTGAACGCCAAAGAGTACCAACCTAGGAAATCATATCTATCACCTTCCTGGATTACTTCTCCAACCAGCATTTGCATGGGTACATGCATCAAAGCGGCCAAGCGTGGGATAGTTTTATCCTGATAAATGTGCGCCTCACTCCAAGCTTGGTCAATATTTTCCATGCGAGAAAGAATGTCGAAGGCCTGTTGGAAAGAGTAGGTGAGATCATCAATGAACTTCTCTGCCTCCACACGAATATTACCAACCCACTTAAAATCACAAGCCAATACACTCCATCTTCGAAATTTATTTCCCCTTAAAGAAATAATCAAGGCAATCTTAGAAAATATTTCCCTTTAGAAAAATATTAAAATTGTAGAAACCCTTATTTCCCCCTGATACTGATTCTGACTGCAGTTTTATGTTTTTCTGACGTTTTTGGTTTTTTTGCAATTTTTGCGTTTTTGAACAATAAATGAAGGGCGCGACTTTTTGCAAATAATTGAAATAAATTCAATAAGATTATCTAACTCCTAGAATCTACTGAATGTAATGCAAATACTTATGCCAGATCATTTATTACTCTTCCAAGCTGATTACAAAAATGTCTGATAACGTGCAATAAGAAAACAATAATTTTTATTGAGAAAACCTGGAAAAATCAGCGAGCTGTAGATGAAGAAATCTGGTACGGCTGCAATGATCACTCCTTTCTCCCTCCGTCTGGTGATCCTCAATGATGCCAGGAAGATATGCGCCCAAACTGGTAATGGCAGACTGAAGTTGAAGTAGGCGATTTGCCTCTGGAAGGTGGTACGCCCCTTTGTGGAGAGGTACGGCCTGGTACAGAATGGTACGGCCAGGTACAGCAGCAAATAGAATAGGTACGGCTTCCTTTACAGCCTCCAGAATATCAATAAGAAAGGGCGCCTTGATTGCAGTAAGTTTCCAGATGGAACCTAAGCTGAAACTCTGTAAATAAATAATCTCTGAAGTCTGTGATCTCTCCTGGATGAAGAAACCTCTGTGCTGGCAATAAATCAGATGTTATTTCACACCCTCTAAACTGCTTCGATGGAGATGGCTCGTTCCCCAAAGAATTTCGAACTTGAAACCCTAAAGCTTCTTGCTCAGACAAAACTTGATCAATTTCAATTCATAAAATGGCATAATCCTCAAAACCCAAGGCAAAACCCTCTTTATGCTGAAAAGTGCGATTTCCTTAATAATAGGGTTTTTAATAAAATATTCATATTTTAATCTTTTAGCATTTCAATAGTCACAGCTGAATATTTCAATATAATTTAACTGTCACTTTTGGCCCCTTCTGATGATGGGCGCACCCCTCAAAGCAAATCACTTAAGTTATAATATAACATTATAACTTTATATTATAAATCATTAAATAATTAATATTTAATCAATATAATTAAATATTAATATCTCCCTCGTTACTCATCTGATTACTGATCCGTCTGATGCTGACGAACTCAGAAGTGATTCCGGATACTGCCAAAGCCATACTGCTAAAAATAGCAGGGGTCCCACACTGCCTGCCCGGAACTACTAAAAATAGCAATTCAGCAAAAAGTCTCCGATTGAGCCAAAACTAAAGACTACTGATCAATCTCTGCTAACTGAAGCTGAGCCAAGCTCCGAAGTGACCCTCTATCCAGTCTATCAGCCTACGAGGGTCGTGTAATAGGCCAATCCTGTACTCCGAAAGATGTCACTGAGAAGGGGACATGACAAAATCCTTAGAAAATATTTCCTCACTTCATATGTTCATGGGGCGAACTTTGAAGGGGTTGATTTAATTTTTCACTTTACCCTTTGAAAATATTTTTTCATTAACGTCCATTTCAACCTCTCCACCTTGGGCCCATTCACTAGGTGGCTTTTTTATTTCTTTTGCTTTAGAATATTTTATCAAACAAACACTTCATGCCAAGGGCGCATTTGACCCCTTTAACTTTTATTTCCACGCTTTTAGAAACATTCTCAACTTAATTTCTTCCTAGGCACATTTCCTTAGTGATGTTTCCACCTTAGCTTGCCTTTGAAGAATTTTCAACTCCTCTTCATCATGGGCGCATTTTGCCCCTTGCACTTTCATTTTGATGTCTTAGAAAAAATTTCTCATATCACTTGTCACCTTGGGCGCATTTTATCTCTAGTGGCATTTTTATTTGCCCTTTAGACACTTTTCAAATCATCTTACACCTTGGGCGCATTTTACCTAGTGAAGTTTTATTTCACATGCCTTAGAAAATTTCCCAATACCTTCTCCTCATCATGGGCGCATTTGCTAGATGATGCCTCCACTTCACATGCCGTAGGCGTATTTTTACCTTCATACTTGACTTGGGCGCATTTGAAGTATCCCACTTTAAGTTCCATGCCTTAGAAAAATCTCATACCTCCTTATTCCTCCTAGGGCGCATATGAGGGGGTCTAGTTTCATTTTTTACCGCTTAGAAAGCTTTTCCAACTTCACTTCCTTCAAGGGTGCATCTGGAGGGTGCCACTTTCATTTTTCTTCACTTAGAGATTTCTTCAAGTCATGCTCCTTGCTTGGGCGCATTTCCACCCTTGAGCTTCCACTTCTGTGCCTTAGAAAATTTTCCAACACCTTCACCTCAAGGGTGCATTTGACCCCTTGTGCTTTTGTTTTGTGCCTTAGAAACTTTTCAAGCCTTTATCTCATTCATGGTGGGCGCATTTGATGACTCCTTGCTAGGCGCATTTCATAGGGTCTTCTCCACATTTTGTGCCTTAGAAAAAAATTCATAACACCTTCCCTCAACTTGGGCGCAATTGACCTAGTGAAGTTTTATTTTCCTTGCCTTACAAACTTTTTTGAGTTGCCTCTTTACAACTTGGGCGCATATGGAGGGTGGAGCTTTCATCTTGTACACTTAGAAATTTCCACGCCATGTATCTCCTTGAGGGCGCATTTGACATGCCCAGCTTCATGCTGAGGGTGCATTTAGGGGGGGCTACTTTTGTTTTCCATGCTTTCGAGAAATTTTGATGCCTTCAGCTGACCCTTGCCTTCTATTTTTAGTAAATTCTGGAGACTTGTGATTTTTCATGGATTTTCAACTGTTTTGAACTTGAAGCTGGCTCGATGTGGTCCTCGTGGCTTGATTAACTTGTTCATACCTGTCATTCGTGCTGACCTGCTATCTTTTGCTCACCTGCAATTTTTAGTAAATCCTTGATTTCTTGACTTCTGCAGCTCCTTTTGACTTGAAATTTGCTCGGTGAGATCTTCATGACTTGTTTGACCTGTTCACAATTGCTCTTCGCGCTGACCTACTATTTTTAGCCTTGAACTGACTTACTAAAAATAGTAAGTATGCGGATTTTGCTCAAATTTCACTAGTGGGCTCTCTGAAAGATGTTGATCTCGGTGGGATATATCAACTTGACATTTCCTCGGATTTCACCCCCTATTTTAGGCATAAAAGTAGGAAACCCTAATCTCGTTTGCATGTGCCTCAATTGACCTTCGTTTGACTCTGTTATTGTTCTGCACTGCTCTGTTCTCGAAACTGGAGATCTGGGACTGATGGAGTGAACCTGCTAAAAATAGTAAGTGCTTGAAAAGTGATCAACCAACTATCAGATGTATTTGCATGTCATATTGCCCAAGAGATCTCAAAAAACCTAGAAAAACCAAAAAAACTGGTCCACATTCGAGCACCTGCTAAAAATAGCAAGTCATCATCTTGACTTGCATGTCACATCATCGTGAAGCTCTTGAAAAACCCAGAAAGAATATCCTGACATGCATTGGAAAATCACACATGCAAACCCTGAAAATTGCCTCTGAAGCTAGAACTACTAAAAATAGCAAGTTGTCTGAGTCTGCTCAAATTTTGCGTGCAAGTATTTTGAAGTGTCCTGAATGTGGTGAAGCAATCAGAACTCCAAAATTCTAAGGGAAAGACCCCAAATTAAGTACTTACTAAAAATAGTAAGTTGTCAAAATTCAGTGAAAATTTAGTGGGATCCTGCCTGAAGCCTCCTGATTGCAATGCCATTCTCAGATTTCAATTTGCCAACTTGATTTGACCTCAAACAAGCCTGAAGAATGAAAACCCTAATTCATCTAAATGCACTTCAGACTTAGCCAAAATTTTCGATTAGGTCAAGGATAGGGACGTCCCCGGAAGGACAAAAAGATCAGAGAGAGACGCAAAACAACCCAAAACTAAAGCCAAAAGACCAGAACGGAGCAAAAATTAGGGGGTACCCATTTTGAATGGGGTGATGTGTGAAAAGGTCACAACACATCTGACACTAGTGCTTCAGGTGAACATACAGCAGCAAGGGTATACTTTTCTGAAGATAGGTCAACATCAAGGAGTAAACCTTCTGTAGAGAAAAAAGAATTCCCCTCACACAAGGGTAAGTCATTGTCATAATTGTTGACCTCATTGCATGAACTAAGACAAAGAGAGAAAGTATCCAACTCACATGGTGACGCAAAATATGCCAAGCTCGTCTATTGATCTACACAGAGAATCTCTGCCTCATGCACCTCAAATGAAAAGCTCTGAAGCTCTGGAATACTATCAATTTGAGCAACACGAGCATCACTCTCCTAACAGATGTGTGATTGCTCAATGGTGGGATTTTCAGCATGTTGGTCCCATGTGAAGCATTCTAACTCAATCACATTATCCCTAATATCAAAGGTCACATCTTCATCTTGAATGAAGACCTCACATTCAACATTGCTACATTCAGGGATAGCAAAGAACCAACAAACATCATAATTACTTGTACTGATGCACACATGATCAACACATACCTCAGATTTGTGACACACTTTCGGTGAAGAACAGAATTCTTGAGATTGTCTCTAACCTGGAGCCTCTCCCTCTTCTATTCTTCTAACCAATTTGGATCCCAGATAGTCGGTTCACCTTTGCAAAGTGAGATAGCAATGGAGGGAGCAAAGTTGTCACAAAGACACTTATAATCTTGTGGAAGCTCTAGAGGGGGTTGTTCAGCAGGAACAAAAAGCTAAGCCTCCTCAAGGATAGGTTCCCGTGAAGAATGGAGGCTCTTAACACTTGGGATCTCCACTGTAGGAGATCTACTTGATGGCTCGGGAGGTTCAATAGGAGTTTCAAGGGGCTGATTAGGATTCCTAAAACTCACAAACTTATGCTTACATACCTCCTGCATAGCAGGTCATTCTAGGACTACTAGAGTACTAATGGAAGTTTCAAGAGGCTTGTTAAGGTTCCTGAAACTTATGAGATTATGTTTACAAATTTTCTCCTTAGCAAGTTGCTCTGGGACTAATGGAGGAGTCTGCCTAAAACTAGGCACACAAGGGGCTGCTTGAGTCTCGGGCCTTTGTGCTAGAGCAAGGGCAAGTCTCAATTGCTCGTGCCTAGTAGTACTCTGTCTTGTAGTACACTCTTCGTGCTGCCTTCTTTGTACCTCCAACTATTGCTCATTTCAACTGAACTTTTGTATTTTGACACGGATGGTGAGTTTGATGGATAAACTCATCCTACTATGGGAAATATCCACACTGCCCCTGATAGGCTTGGTTAGTCCACTCTTCCTGCAATAAGATATACTCCTACTCCCTCTTGATTTCACCCATCTGCTTGTTGAATTCCATCAAGATGCGCTTGATATCACTAATTTTCGTGCTATTAGCATTTTGGGGCTGACTATGGAAGTAATAGTGTTGGTTTGCAAAATAATGGGTCTCTCGGGGTTGTTGATAGGAATGTGCAGACTACCAAGAAGATTGAGCAAGGGTGGGTGGGAGGCAAACATTTGAAAAAGATTGATAACCCACTACAGTAGGGCTTGGTAAAGCAAAAATGGTGGCACTTCTAGCTTGATACTACTAATGGGGAGGAGCAAGGTTGGCATTTTCAAGAAATGGGGGAGTTTACATATGATTTCCATAATAGTTTGACATATTTGAGCATAGGGGAATTTTTGCAATGATTTAAAATAAAAGCAGAGGTCTACTCAATCAGAGATTTTTTGGGTACATACCAGTAGAGTCACCCAAAATGAATTTGCAGAGTCGCCAAGTGTTTGTAGAACTAACTCTTCAAGGCTAGAAATGTTGAGGACAACACCACCTCCTCAACAAAATGAAGTAAAAGTCATTAAACTTTTATTAGTCCCACCGAGCATGCCAAAAACTGTTGTGTGGCTGGTGGGGAGAACCTGGATTGTTTGAACCAGTAGATTAGAATAGAGTCGCCATGGTGTTTTGTAGAGCTACCTCTTCAAAGCAAGATGCTGAAAGACGCACCAAATCCTTCAATAGAATGATTTTAGAGTCCCACTAGGCATACCAAAAATTGTTGTGCAACTAGTGGTGAGAACCTAGACTGCTTGAACCAAAAGATTAGAATAGAGTCGCCATGGTGTTTTGGAAAACTACCTCTTCAAGGCAAGATGCTGAAAGACACACCAAATCCTTTAACAAAATGATTTTTGAGTCTCGTACGACATGCCAAAAACTGTTGTGTGGCTGGTGGGGAGAACCTGGAGTGCTTGAACCAGTAGATTAGAATAGAGTCGCCATGGTGTTTTGTAGAGCTGCCTCTTCAAGGCAAGATGCTGAAAGTCATGCCAAATCCTTCAACAGAATGATTTTAGAGTCCCACCTAGCGTGCCAAAAACTATTGTCACATAAACTACACCCTGCTGAACATAAGCTCAATGTTCTAATGACACAATGGAAACAACCTCAAGGTGTGGGACCTTGCAAGTTGAGGTCGAATCTTCGAAGAAGTCCAGCTTCCTCTTCTGATCAAAGTGCAAATGTGTTGGTCCAACCCAGCACATGAAATCCTACCATTACCCTACTCTAACAACTAGCGAAAGAAAAGGGATAGAAAGAATGCATTAAATGGAAATGGGAGGTGATACACCAAGACAGAAAGTTGTTTCTTCCTACTTGAAGATAGCACAAAATGCAAATAAAAGAGGCCAAGAGGGATACACAAATCTTTACTTTGTGAGATTTCAAGGACAACATGAAGGTTACGCTTTGTGAGATGTTGCAGAGGAAAGATATTCACAGAACAACAATCACAACATATGGAACACAATCATACAAGAATGAAATAGCACAAAAAAATCTCAAAATATGGAGGTAAGAAAGTATACACATCATATTACAGCCAAGAAGACGTAAGATAGACCAGTTTCATTAACACAAAGGCATGAAGCCAAAACATTTCAATAGCAGAATGCAGAGATGCAGTGTCTACCACCAAAAATTACTAGAGGAAGAACCCTTAGAAAGAAAATAGAACTTGCATTTATAGATCGTGAAATATCCCCTTAACTTTTTTCCCATTTTTACACAATCATTTTCACCCGTTAACGTTGGATATAGAAAGATAATCCAACAGGAATGCAACCTTTCACTTTCTAATCACCCAGTTCCTAGTGAGGGCAAGGTGAGAGCATACGGTGCAAGGGGATCGTTAGATGAAAAATGAACTAAAAGTACTATACTAAAATCAACCCTTCACTTTTTGATCACCCAAATCCCAGTGTGGGCAAGGTGAGAGCATATGGTGGAAAGGGAATCGTTAGCTAAAAGTGGAATTACAAAGTGTTGACGGATCAGCCGACCAACTAGAAAATGAAAGTACTTAGGCGGCAAGCCGATCTCTTCCACTTTTCAGCGGGCTACAATGAAAGTAAATACTGAAATGAAAGCAACTCGACCACTTATTCAACGGGAGTGGAAATGCAAGTACTGAAATGAAATGTCTGGACGACTAACCGACCCCTTCCACTTTTCAGCAGGCTGTACAAAAAAGTAAATGGCAAAAATATTAAAGGCTCAACAGTACTACCGATTCAGCATTACAATATTAAGTATTATTTGCAAGTACAATGATATCAAGATATCCAATGAACACCAAAATGTTAGGGAATAGTCTCCAAACACGTACAAGCTATCCAGCATATGTAATATAGCAAATTAGATGAAAATATCAAGTCTGATATAAAAAATGCAGCAAACTGGTATCTTGCTCCAAACACCTCCGATTGATGTCAAACTGAAGGCAAATGAGGCCTAGGATAAGGATGACCAAGAACAAACTGAGAATCACCGCCCAACAGCTCTTAATTATTTTGCATGCTTCCCAATGCGAATTTGGAAATGGTATGGCCTCCTTGACTAGCACGACCAGCTCTAGAAAATCTGAAACTCAACAATAAAATCTGAAACTTGGAGGTATGGGGCACCCAAGGTAGGTGTATTCATAGCTTCGATACCCAGAACCAAACAAAAATCCCTCCGAGAGCTACAACCAAAAACATGTTTCAGCTATCACCAAACCAGCAACAACAAAAACTAATAAATCACTCCAAAATCAGAAAACATCAAAGCACTCCATCATCAATAAGCTCAATCTGCACTTTTGATTGAAGAACACTCACTGAATCAGCTAGGTACTATCTTGCAAGTACAAAACTGAGATGGGGCTAGGAGGTATGTGTTCCTCAAAGCAAGGGTCTAAAGAAATTTCAGCAACACTTTGTTGTATTAGCAAATGGATACCAAAAATGAAGACAAAACCTCTTATTTATAACTTTCTCCAACCATGAATTCAAACTGCTTTTCCCTCCAATTAGGGCGCCCAAATGAGAATTCACATTTCATTGTAATTTGCATTTTGACTTCATCTTGACCCCTTCTTGACTTAGGCGTCCAAAGGCATATGAGAAATATAACTTCTAATAAAATGCAATTACTCACAAGGCTAGGCATCCAAAATGAATTAAGTGAAATAACTTTATAAAAATCACTTCTCTCCAAAAGTGGCATGCCATTTAGCCTTAGTAAATATTTAACTTAAAACATTATAATTTCCAACTAAGGCATCCATATTTGAAAATCACTTAAACCAAGACCTGCCAAAACAGGGTCCAAGAGTGTTGGAGACCAAACTGCCAATACTGCCCTGTCATAATTAGACATTGCACTGAACTAATACTAAAAATAGCACTGCCAAAAATAGCACATTGCTAAAAATAGTAAGTGACTCCAAACTCATTTTAAGCACAAAGCAAGCAGCTAAAGTAATCCCCAGCTTCGTGCCGGCATCCGACGTCATCAGATCAAGTTTGCACGCGCTTGAAACTATTAACAGGGACTGAATTGGAACAAGGCATGTCGGAATCAAAAAATTTCTAAGGCATAAAGACTTGGGCACCCTTCTTGGCCAGAGGTGCCCAACATCTCCAAAGTTAACCATTTTTTAAGATTTTCAAATTTTGCTTGGTCTGTTTCTTCCGGAAGCTAGTGACCCCTATTTGATCTTCATTTTCGAGCAGTCGATGAATAACAGAGCCTGAAACTCAGTCAATTTGGCAAGTCTGGTCATATCTAAGATGAATTATATACCCTTTGCCAACCTCTGTTAGTGCATCTAATTGATTTTTTGAGAGTTGGAACCGAGCTGACGGAGTTTGAACATTTTCCAAAAAACGTGAAAAATATTCCAAGGCACTAAAAGCTAGGCGCCCCTCCTTGACAGGGGCACCCAAGTCTTCCAGACTTGGCCAATATTTGATGATTTTCAACTTTTCTATGATTTTCTTCATTTTGTGTGAAATGCCTCCTTTTGATCTACAATTTTTGCTAATAGATCCTCTGAACTGGATGATCGATTCATTAAAGAGCCTGAACATATATGTGATGATCTCCTACTTTTCCCAACCCTAAAAACTGCTTTTGACTGGATTTGAATTGGGCTGACAAGGAAGACTTGCATGTTTTTCGAGAAAATGGCAAAAAAAACTAAGGCATGAGATCCCGGGCGCCATTCCTTGACAAGGGTGCTTGGACTCACCCGAGTTAGATTATTTTTCATGATTTTCATCTTTCATTGATTTCTTCATTCTTCGCTTTGCGTTCGCCAACTGCATTCACCGTTTCTCGTGCAATGAACGACGAAAGCTGAAAAATGGCTAAGGCATTGCTTGCTAGGTGCCTTGATTGGACAAGTGTGCTTGGACTTCCCAATGTTAGAAAAAAATTCACAATTTCAACTTTTTTGAATTTACCCTCTTCGTTCTTCATATTGCATGCATGTTAATCGTGTCTGTGCTCCACTTGAGACTTTCAATCTGACACCTGGCAGCTAACCTTTCCCCATTGATGACCTCGGAGCTCATTCTTTGCCTTCTGAAAAGAAAAATAGACCCATCAGAGAAATGTTGATCTTTTGATGATTTTGACTGGACCAGCCTGATCAGGAAGTATTTTCAACCAATCACAATCAGTTAGAGCCCTGAAAACAATAATTCTATTTTTAGAAATTTTGCTAGCATCCATTTGACAACAAACCCAGAAAACCCTAAACCAAGTCTAGTTTTAGAAATTTCTAAAAATAGAAAATCTCATTTTTTAGAAATTTTGACTTTTGACAGCATTTTTTCAAGACTTTAACCACTTTTACAAAATGCCTTAATGAAGCAAAAATTTTAATTTTGGGCATTACATCGAGGAACAACACAAGAAACAGAAGTGGGGGATGGATCTAAAGATTAGACCAATATAGAGGAGTCCTGTTCAATATGAATGATTACCATTCACCTCCCGCTGGCAAAAGCACATAACCAATCAGACCAGTTTGCAATCCAAATGAGAAATTAATTGCAGTATTCTGGCTTACAAGTTGAAAACAAAAAAACTTGGATTATAGCAGAAAAAATCAGATTATATAGGATAATGTCAGACAAACCAGGTAATATCACAAAAATCTCAGCCAATATGTTAGAAAATCTTAGGAAATGTATGGTCAAATACTGATCCACAATATTTTCAGAAATGATTTTTTGGGGAGATCTGCTTCTATGTTCACAACTAACAAGGCCCTTGAACCTGCAAGATTGATTATTGGGGATACTTATTATTTACAAAATGGAAAGATAATTTATTAGAATAAGGGCTCAGGTGGCAAGACAGAATAATCAAAGCATGCATAGAGAATAAAAAAGATCAACAAAAAAATCTACAACTAAAACCTCTTTCCACAAAATAACATAACAATGAGAACCATTATAAAATATTTCTATTGTTATTTCAAAACTAACCCATTCAGCCGAAATCTTTCACAAATATCAATAAGATGAGGAGATGTAAAAAGTCCTGTACGATAGCCACATGCCCGTAAGATGCTTTCCGTGAATGCACATGTAGAACCCTGGAACCAAATAAATTTCATCAATTATTATTGCAAGATCCAACTTCATATTGCTATCATGTTTGCATACAGAATTCAACAAGCAACCAATATTTTGTATAGCGTAATTAAGCATGCAAGAAATACCATACCTTTTGTAAGCATGAAGTACATAAAAGATTGTCATTATTGAATATAACTATTATTAGGGGAAGTAATATTTTCATTCACAATCACCAAAGAAAAGCTGAAATGTTCCATACAAGAGAGATTCATAAATCCAGAGGCATTGTAGATATTTACATATCATCAAAAATTCAGAGATATTGTAGACATTTACATAACTTCCAATCCCCTTGCCAACTTTCAATTGGCCCTTGTTCCAATTAAAAATACTATATCCAAAAAACATCATCTAAATGGTAAGAGTGTCTGTGTCATCCAAATAAAAATGAATCCTCATAAACCAAAGCATTAGTGTTATAGTGGCAGAAATTGAAAATTAAAAATATAAACACGTTGGGCAACAGCTTAAGTGAGTTGGATAAGATTCTAAAGTATTTAAAATCAGGAAAATGTGTGAGACTGAGGCAGAGAAACAGGTGAGGAAGCTTATGGGTAAACAAATTCCTTGCTGCTGATGGTTCTGATGGTGCAAGCTCATCTACAGCTGCTGTAAATATTCCCTCCTGGGTGGGTTGCTTCATGGGTTCCTCTTCTACTGTATAAGTCTTAACTTTCTATTACTGTAAGCTTCATTTTGTATCTAGAGATTTATTTTCTACATCTGATATGATTCCTTCTTTGCTTGCATGCCCATTTACATTGTTTAAAGGTCAGCTGTGTAGTTGCGTTGCTTCCTATTAGAAGGTGGAAGATTTGGTTCCTAGGTTAGTATAACAGAGGTCCAGACATTATTTGAAGGCTTAGACTGGCAGCTGCTAGTTGGTTGTTTGTTGTCTTAGTATGGCACACAGAAGCAGTAGTTTTGTTGATGTTTGAAAACCCATATTAAGTATTTTCAGCGCTGGTGCTGTTCTCCAATTTGGGTATGGTCCCTGTTGAGTACTTTATCGCAGGCTCCTGCAGAACACTCATTTACAGTTTGATAAATAAATGAGAAAGTTTCTTGTATTGCATAGTTTAATTTTATACCATTTATGCTGATTAGTAATTAGTAATACATTCATAATATAAACTTCCTTCTGGGATGTTAATACACCTCACCTATGCATTCTTATTCCTTTTTTAACAATTTTGCACTAAATCTATGTATCTTAGTTTAATAGTGTATAGATATTTTTGATATCTTATAATTACATCAAAAGAAGACATGTTTTAAAGGTACCTTTATTTCTAGCCTTCCATGCCATCCATGGCCTTCTCCATACAGTTTGCAATTAACACTGGAGGATAAAACTCTTCAGATTTTTCAGCTTGGATAGTGTGATGATCGCATTGGATCTTAGTGGTTGATTTTTTATTTGGCATTGCACATCCATCTCCTTTTAATGTAATTTAATTGGTCAACAGACTCAACACAAAATGCAAAGATTTAATGTCTCTTCCAACATTAATGCAAACAGCACATGCTTGGGCTTCCCATCAAGAATGTTTGCTTTTGAATGTCTTATACGAATTTGAGTATTAGAGATTATTAAGACTTACTTTTGTAATAAAGTAACTTTAGTGGCTAAATTTAGATTAGTTTGTTTCTATTATTAATTCGCTATTATTAGAGTAGTTGTCATGCAATGTTTTTATCTTACACCAAACTCTATATAAGGAGGTATTTTTTGTGTTCTATCTTGTTTCCTAACATGGTATCAGAGCAGGTCACATGAAAAGTTTTGCAAACAAAATCACGCAAGTCTTCATCAGCTAATCGTGCAAAAGTTTTCATGCAGAATCGTGGATTTTTAAACCTAAAATCACAAAAAAAAAATTACTCAGAAAAACATAACTTTTTTTTTTGCAAAATCGTGAGCAAATTTTGTGAAGAAAAATTACACCAAAGTTATAGTGTCGTAGTTCCCTTCTTTTTCCTAAAAATAATCATATGGAATTTCTTTCTGCAGGTTGCATGGGTAGAGTTTTCGATTTTTTTCTTTGAAAAAAAAATCGCACTAAAATTTTTTTTTGGGCGCATGGGTGACTAGAGTTTTTGGCACGTAGGCAAAAGTAATTCCACAGTTGGCGAATATTTTTTTTAAATCATGACTAGGGCATATAAAACTATGGCAAACAAAGATTTTTTAGCAGTCAACTAGGGTTTTTCTAATTTTTATTAGGGTTTTTTCTATATTTCTTAGCACATCTAGCGTCTGAACAATGAAATAACAGCAATTAGGGTCCGCCAATGTGTTAGAATATTATATTCTACCAATTGTAGGGGGTGGGCAGAGGCATCAAGGACAATTCACAAGCACAAAACACAGAGCAGAGCAAACATATTTTTAATGTCTACAGTAATTTACCTCCTCTATATATTGTAATATGTTCTCCTTGTTAATACAAGTAAGCAATTTTTAGCCAAAATTGTTTCATGGTATCAAAGCCGATCAGATTCTACAAAATCTGGCGGATTTTATTAATAAAAAATTCATAGCCTCCTATTTGGAATTTTTTCCAGAAATTTGTTTATCGTTTTTACATTGGAGGTCTGTGTTTTCTTTGGAGTTTGTTTTGAAGATTTTTGTGGCCGTTTTTGCTTGATTGTGGGTTTTTTCTCTGCAAATCGCGGGATTTCTTGGCATCGTTCTCATCTCCGGTGGTCGCGTTTTGTTTTGTGGGCGCGTGTTTCAGAAGCTCTTGGCCACGCGTGTCTTTCTTGGCTTTGAGATGTGAAAACGCGTTTTCTAGAGGTCGTGTTTTAGATCTATGCGCGTTGTTTTTCCTATTCGTGGCTTTCGCATCTTTGTGCCTATCTATCTTTAGACACGATTTTTGTTGCTTTGAGTCGCAATTTCCTCCTACAGCCAACGGGAGCTAAGGCGTTTTCAAGATCCGATGCCTCTTTGGCCGATTTCGTGACCTTTTCTGATCATGTTTTTGCTCTACCCGCGGCGGCTTCTGGTTCCACGTTTTTTTTCTAAAATTTCTATCGCACGACTTTATGAGCACGATTTTTTGTGCTTTGTGGTCGCGATTTTCAGAACTTGGTATGTGAAGTGTCGTTTTCAAATCCACGAGCTAGGGTTTTTGTATTTGTGCCGGCTTCTTCAAATTTTTATGGGTCTTTGCTCCTTTCCAATGGCTAGGGTTTGCAAAAATCCTTTCATACAATCTGTCGTTTCCAATTTTGAGCAGCACAACACATTATCTGGGTTTTAAATTATTTTTTCCCTTATAAAAAAAAAAATCTGGATTTCTTGGTTTTAAATTATTTTTTCCCTTAAAAAAATCTGTGTATGGGTTTTCATAATTTTTCCCTTAAAAATTTCGGGAGGGTTTATAATTTTCTCCTAAAAAATTAAAAGTTTTTTCCTGTATACCCTAATCGGGGTTTTTGTTGTTCGGGAGGGCTCTCTAGTATTTGGTTTTTACCGTTTTTTCCAAAAAAGCGAAGATTTGTAATCTTCGGATTTCTGGGTTTGGCAATTTTTTCCTCGAAATTTGTACTTTGTTGCAATCTGTTTTGGTCGCACCTCGAGTTGCTCGAGCGAACATCTACACATTTGTCTTCTTGCAGTCTGTTTTGGGGCATCGTGCTCATCTACAAAAGTTTCGACAGTTTGTCGATTTATCCTCAAAATTGTTGCAGTTGTTCTCGGTGTGTCTTTGGTTTCAGGGAGGGACAGCTTTGTTACCCAACGTCAGGTTGAACGTTTTGTGATGACTTTTGGTCAGCAATTCTGCAGTTTCTGGGAGGGTTGGTGGCAAACTCATCTCGGTGGCTGAGTCAGTGGTAGGCTCTTGTCTCTTGTTGTAGAGCATTCTAAAGAAGGGGGCAGCCTTCTCTCTTTTTTTTCTACACGGTTTTTAGTACTTTTGGTCATTCACATTCTGCAAATCCAGGGAGGGTCTCTGTAGCAGCAGAGTGTTCTGAAGAATTTGTGACCAAACGACCTACAGATTGTTTTATGTAGGCTAGTTAGTAGATTGACCATTAAGAGAGGGTGTTAGAATATTATATTCTAATATTGTATAATGGTCAATTATATCTATAGTAGTTAGTAGTTAGACATTTTTAATGTCTACAGTAATTTACCTCTATATATTTTAATTTGTTCTCCTTGTTAATACAAGTAAGCAATTTTTAGCCAAAATTGTTTCACAATGTTCAGATAGAGCATGGATTTCAAGGAAAAAAATTATCGAAGGTACTAGAATTTGAAACTTTTCAGTTTCATTATTTGGGCTTCTATATTTTCCATAAATGGAATTTTCGTTAAATAAATATATTGGCTTCAATTTCCACACTTAGAAAGTAAAAATCCCAATGCAACTGATACACAAAAACTTGTGGGGAATTGTAAATGGAAATGAGAAACTTCCTACAAATGCTAGTAAAGTATTAGAATGGCAAAACAAAGATGATAAAGCCAAAGCTATTATTGGTCTTGCCCTCTCTGATTCTGAGTTACATTAGATAGATTTGGCAAAACCATCTAAGGAAATTTGGGAAAATTTGAACACAATATTTGGAGCAAAAGCAATTAATGCTAAATATTCTTTAAAGACTTTTCAAGTTCAAGATGACTAATGGAGTCACTATGTCAAGCCACATGAACAATCTAAGATCTCTTCTTCGACAATTAGCAGAAGTCAATCCTATAGTGAATGATGAGGATGCTAAAGCCATTATATTAAACAATTTATCTTCAGAATTCAGCAATGACATCTTTACTCTTAGTCAGCTTTCTTCTAAATCTGGAAGATATGATTTCAGCTCTCCTAGCTGAAGAATAGAGAACTATTGCAAGAGATACAAAAGATGATTCTCAAACTGAAGTAGCTTTATGATCAAATTGTAGAAGATCTGATAAGGACAAAAGGGGGACAAAATCCTATTATTGCAAGAAAATGGGTCACACTTTGGGGATCCGAACATGGATTTCCATCTTGAGAACCCTATGTCCTTGCCATTTAAGCACAACCCCATTGACTATTTTGAAGATAATTGTACCTATAGAAGACAATAAAATATATATGTTTGGATTTTTTGATTTACTAAAGCTACAATAACTTGTGATTTTCTATAAGCTCACATTTGACCTCTAAATGAAGCCAATGTAATCCAAGAGGGTTTTCGTCCTCAAGGAGAAATGCTCAACCAAAGCTCTGCAATAAGGTTCTAAAAAAGATAATGATGGAATGAATTGCCTTTTCCAATATTTGTTTTATGCTTTTTCCAACCAACACCAAAAGTAATTAAAAATTATTTATTTAATTTTTATTTTGGGTATTCATCATTTTTCCCTTTCAATTATTGATTACCTTTTAGGTAATTAATATTCCTTTTAATTGAATATTCACCATTTTTCACTTTATTAATTTTTTTTTCTTTGTGGCCGCATTTAACAATAATAAATAAATTGCCATTTTCTGAAGTTATAACTTAAGGTACTTTTTGGACAACTTACTAAATTATTATTACATTATTCCCCTACAAATCCTCCCTATGGCCTACGGGGAATAAAATAAGCATTGGGTCCTCCAATTCAATTTAATTTAAAAAAGAGGATATTACACTATGTGGTCTAAAAGGCTTTGATTTGGGCTTAGCAATGGGGGATCTGCCCCTCAACCCCACTCTATATTACAATAGGAAATGCCCCAAGGGCACTACCCCTAAACCCCATGAGGGGTGTTTCCTCTAAACCTTGCAAGGGGCATTACCTCTAGACCCCTACAAGGGGTCCTACACTGCAACACCATTGGGGATTGCCACCTACAAACCTCCACACTACTTTTGAAAACCCAAAAATAAAAATTATTTTGGGGAAAGCCAAATGGAAAAGCATTTTTTTTGTTTTCTTTCCTAATTAAATCACAAGTAATTGAATTACATTGATACTTTTGGTTTGTACAATCAATACTCATTGTAAGTAATGCTCCCATGGTTGTAATAGCATTTGCAAACTTGTCCTAGATACAAGCGTGACACTCCACATTGAGCTAGTGATATTGGACAGAGTGATACAAGCTCCTCTATACCATAGTTCATTACTCTTGTCATGTGATTTTTATTTTTAATGCCATGGATATCATAATTTGTGAGTTTTGTACACCTATAGATTTCAAAATGTTGTTTCCTTCAACTCAAATTGGATTTATACTCATTTGATCATTGTATACTTGTGTATGTTATCAAAGTAACTTCTAATTGGTAAGTTAATTATGTCTTTAAATTTTTTCTATGAACCCTTCAATAAATCAAATTTAAAGACATAAATTACAAATTCTCTATATTTCATGGTTTTTTGAGTATATGTATATGGTTATACCTATACCTAGGGGAAAAAAATCCATAACAGCATAATTGAACCCCAAACTCATATTTGCTTCCATACCAAAACCAGCAACTTAGGTGTACTTAGTTAAGCTCAAACTCCAGTTGAGATGCCTATAAATTTTCTTGGTGTTGTAGATGTCTATGAGTCATACACAGGGAATATTAATTGTTTGGGAGGTGAGCATTAATTGTCGCAAGTTTGAGTAAGTTGGTGTTGTCATTGATGTCAACAGGCTCATGTGTTGTCATTGATGTCAACTAGTGATGGTTGAGAAGTTGTGATGATGCTTTGATTAGTTGCATTATGTTGTCATCAATAAGTAATACTTGTGTCAACCTCTAGTGTTGCTTTGATAAGCTTTTGTTTGTGGATGTTGTTTGGTTGAGTTGTGTTGCAGTTGGTTTGGTAATGATGAGGAAGTGGTGAAGATGATGAAAATGTGTTTCTGGTGCTTGGTTTCAAAGTGCTTTTGAGAAAATTTAAATAAAAGAGAAAATAGTGTGTTGCAGAGGTATTCTGGCATACAGAGTGGTATTCTAGTTTTGCTCCGCATTTCTTCCATGCTAAAGATCTGCTTGTGTGGTTCAGATATGTTTATCAAGACTGTTCATAGATGCTCTATCCTGAGTTTCTTGGCCTGGATCGTTATGCAGAGAAAGTTGTGTTCACCAGTGTGTGAGCTGTATTGCAGTGGTATCTGGAAGAAATGGTTTTGCTCCGCATTTCTCTACAGTTTGGTTTTTGGTCTTGCAATTCTGGAAGTTTACTGATAAGGTTCATATCCACCTTCAATTGAATTTTCTCGTGGTTTGGTGCTCCGCAAGATGATTTCTTGAGTTATGATTATCTGGGTGAACAAGATGAGTTTGTTCTTCCTGTTGGATTTCAAGGTGCTTGTGGAATATTCCAAATTGTGTTCAAGTGTTGTGTGTGGTCAAAGAGTCATCTTTGGATCATAGGAAGTGTGTACTTAAATGTTTGATGGTGTTTACATAGGTTCGACCGACCTTGGGTCTTTACACTAATTGTGGATTTGCTTTGGTGATTTTGGAAGTGTGGCGTGTTGTATATGTATGATTTGGGTCCGAGTTAAGATGTGGTGTGGTCCGCTTTCATTCCTTTCCACCGCAGGAATGTTTAGTGCCGACCTAATTTGAATTTACATGGTTGAGTTGCATAGCCGACCTTGAAGAATGTTTTCAAGGTTGAAGGTATAAATAAGTGTTGTGTTGATGGAAGATTGTGTGTAGAGTATGTGATGCGAATTGCAAAGTTGTGAAGTGCAGTGCAAGCTTCAATGAGTTAGACTACTTGAAGCAGTGAGTAGAAGGTTTCTACAATCTTCAAAAAGGCTACGAATGTGTTGATGATGCTGTGGTGGACTTTTTTGTTGCATTGGGATGGATTTCTCACTGTAACATTCTTCTTTTATGTAATCTGGTAGTGAGCCCTTCTTACTTTTGGGTAGTGAGCCCTTCGGCAATGAGCCTATTGTATTCGGTGTTGCAATTACTTTATATTGTGAGCTAATCCTCACCGTGATTTTTCCCTTCTTTGGTTTTCCACGTAAATCTGGTATTCTATTATGCATGGTGTTGATGTGTTTCAAGTTTCTATTATTTGCTTTCATGCTAAATCATTCTAACAGACTAAGGTTTAATTAAGTTGTTGTGGATCTGAATGTTTATGAGGGTTGAAGTTCTAATGTACAACTGATTCCCCCCGTCCACCTCCTCCTCCCCCTCCCTTCCCTCCTCAGCTGTCTTGTGCATTCAACATTAATTGTCTTTATAGAGTTACAATCCTATAAATAGTCACATTTGGGGAAAAAACTGTTTGCTCTTGGAGGATGTGTAACCAGCAGAAAAAGTGGATGCCTATAAATCGCCCTACGTATATACTTAATGGATTGATTTGATGATGATTGTAAATTTTCCCTGTGGTTTGGATGTTTGAAAGTCATCTCTAAAAGACATGTGAATTAAAAGTTAGCTTAGGTTATAGTAGTGCTATTCCATATGTGATTAATGTTTATATAATTAATGTTTCTATAAATGATATTTTAGGAAATATAGTAAAAATAAACTGGTTTGAGTCCCAGATTGGCAATCCCTTAGTGGCAACAAGCATCAAGAGATGCTCATGTTCATGGTGTAGTGATGGTCTACATCCATCCTATGCACACTAGGTTTTGATTAATGACATTGTAGGATTTGGGTAAAAGTTTTATTACAGAAATTACCATTGTCTTTGTTTTTTGGTTGTGTGGAGATGTATAAGTACGTTAATCAATAATATTAGATGTAGCCAACATTCTAGAAACAATTTCTTTCAATTCCAAAAGATAGAAAGTTCAAGCTTAACAGTGACTATGATAACCTTTTACCACCTCTAGCATCCAACACTAAAGAAAATAATTAGAAAGCCTAACTACTGTTATATCATATTCATAAGAATTATGTAACAGACAAAACCCCAAAAATCAGCCAAAAAATTAACTTTTATTCTACAACACAGCAATATTTTCCTGAAAACATGCCAGTCAAATTACCACCACAATTAATATGGAAATGAAACTAAAATCAAATTAAAAAACAATCTAACTCAGAAGGTCTTTTCTCCTGATGTTTGGCTGGTTGATTCTGGAAATTGATTAATTTCCAACTAACAATTATCCAACCTTATTAGTTTGTTTATGCTGTTCTAAAAAGTTAAAACTAAACTTAAAATCGAACAATACATAAATTGTATCCTGCAATCCACTTTTACTAGCTTTCCTTTTCTTTTTCTTGGAATTAATAAGGTAAATATGATTCATAGGTTAGGCTTATTTTCCGAACCTAGATGGGAAATATTTAGTTAAATTCAGGAGAGGAATATGAAACAAGACCTAAATGATTTGCAATACAGAGAATGATTTATAACATTGTGTAGTCCAAAAGTCCAAACACAAGCACACGCATGCACGCACACTTTTAGTAGCATGGTAGTATGCATTCAGGTTCCATGCAAAATATTGTCATCTTGAAACAAAAAGCTGTAAGATTCTCACGAGTGAAACAAGAAAAGCATGTTTCACATGCAATATTCAATGTTTATTCACATGTTCCTCATTTTGGATCTAAAGAAGTGTTAGGTACACTAGAAACAACATATGACGAATAGGATTACCTTTCCTTTAGTTCCAGCAACATGGATAACATTGAGTCGTGATAAAGATTCTTCCAGATCCAATATCTGTACAAACAAATGACATAAGTTGCTCATTGTTTTAAAATGTCAACATGCTGATATGCATGCATGACAAGATCAGAACAAATTAACAGAGTGTTGGAAACAGCATGTGATGTTCAAGTTTATATCAGTGTTTCGAAATTCGAAGCCATTTATTTTGAAGCTTGAAACAAGATAGAAGGCAGCAAAAGTTGATCCAAGCCAAAATAACCTTCTTTGGATAAATAACCTTTTAGCATGAAAACTCAAAATTACTGTGCATGTTATTCAAGTATCAATATTACGAATAAATTAAATTCATGTCCATACTAAATACTAAATAATCATTTTTACATTCTTCTTAAGTACAAATGGCTTTCTGCCTTCAATTTAAATTTCTCTATAGAATCTTTATGCTGTCAGCCATGTATCTATCCTTTAAGTATTGGTAAAAGGATATCGGAGTGCATAATGAATAACGAAAATAGGATCTAGTAATAATATCCATATGTAAAAAGTATGCATAAATGTCAACTAGTTGGAATGTAATGTGACTAAATGACATTTTCTTTGACTTTTATTTATAATTTATATTGCTTTCTGACAAAGGCAAAGACAGTTTTTCTTTTTTCAATTTTTGTCTTCACCCATCACCTCTATGCATTTATGAAACATCATCTCTTCCTTTTTCTGTTACATAAGTTGTATTCTGTGAGAGTAAAAAATTTAAGCACATATAATCACCTCTTACAGAGATCTAGTTTTATTAACTATGAGAGTTATATGCATAAGACAACCCTTAACAAATTATTCTAATTCATTACCCTAATATGGTAAAGCATAATCCCTACATTGTCACTATCACACTAGGATAACTTTTCAGAATCCAAAGTTGAAGAGACATAAAGCCCTGTAAAGTGTAGACAACCATGTCCCCAAAACCTGTAAAGCACAAACTAGGAACAACTGGTCCTTCAGAGTTCAGACCTGAAAAAAGCATCACTTTATAGAACATAATTTTTTAACAAGAGATGGAACTAAAAGTAATGCACATTATATAATTCAAGCTTATGGAAACCTAAGGGTGTGCAAACCACCAGCTAACACACTTTCTCAGTCCCACAAAAGAGAGATTTTTGACAAATCAAAACATTCAAGACAAGTCCCATTTTAAAGCGTGAGGCAGAATATATGTTCCTTGCAACTCCATATCTTGCATGACTCAAAAATAGCTGCACATCAATTTCATAACTCTAAATGTGCATAAGAATTTCCCCCTGTGGATTTGAGCTTCCTTGTAAAGATTAAAAAAAAGAAAGATATTCTATACCAGAAATGATGCCATTCAAGCCAAACCAGAAGTTGGGCTCATCCCTCCTCCTCCAGCTAAATGTTCATCCCCCATTACAAGAACCCATATGCATTAAACAAACATAAATGTATGTGCAAGGCCAAAGTAAAAATTAGCATAAAGACCACAATCCACCCACTTGATAATGAGTTACATGCAATAAGCTAATCGTAACATGCAATATGCAATGCCATTAAAATGGTATGTACCATAGACATATAGTAGAAGAATCACTAATAACATATAACTTTTAGGAGTTAATCCTCACATGGTGTTTCGGTTAGCATTATTAGTATGTGTAATAAAATAGAGTTATGTAAGTTAATATCAAGTTGTTGAGAAACAGCTTAATATTGTATTATTGTGAGCGTGTAATTGTGTGTGAGCATAATAATGTAAGTGAGTTGTTAACACAACTCACACAGAGATTTAAAAAGTGAAAATAGGAGGGAGAGAATTAGGGTGGTTAAACAACCCACCTAGATTTAGTGTGAGAGGTGGGTGGAGTTGTTATAGGAGTTAGACAACTCATCCTATATATTTGTAATATCTTATTGAACGAAGTGTGTGTGGAATAAAAAGAAAAGTATTAGTGTGTTTAAAATTTTCTATTGTGCTAAGTACAATTTCCAATATGGTATTAGAACAGACAAGATCATGTTAATGACGACAACACCTTTTGATCGTGCAATCTAAGGTTGGTCGAGTATATTAGCAGGCACATTACAAGTCATCACAGGCTCATGACAAGTAGAGATCAAATTTGATGATCACAGAGGGTTCCCTACACAAGATTTGTGGTGCATCAAAACCAGCAATTTGATGCAATATATAAAGTTGAGTTCCAGTCATGTGAAAGAGGGGAGGGCATTTGTTAGAATAATATTTCTTTATATAGTTAATGGTCAATATTTTAATGTAATTAGTTAGTTTAGTAGGTGAGGTTGTTAGACATCTTAAATGTCTACAGTTGTAGGTAGGTAGAGCTAGGTCATTTCATTAAATGTCTACAATGCTCTGTATCTGCTATATATTGTAACCAGCTTCTTCTTGTTAATCAAGTAAGTAAGCAAGTATTGCAATTTACCAGTGAATCTCTCATTTTCACATAGTATCAGAGCTCAGGAAAATAATTTTTTCGAAAAATTTATAATTTCTTTTCAAAATTATTTTGTTTAAAAAAATTTGAAATAATACTGTGCCTATCGTGATCTTCTAAAATCTCTGTAAAAATCATGAGCAATATCAAAGCGGGAGATTTTAGGCACCAAAATTTTTCTACTGTTTTTTTCTGAGAAAACTTTTCGTGGGTCTAGTGAAAAATCAAGGGTTTGAACTTTTTGTGGCACAATTTGAAATTTCTTGTAGAATCTAAAAGATCGTGTACCTCTCTATTTCTGTTGGGCGTCTATTGTTCACCTGCATGCGATTTAGTTCCCATCTAGTCGCGTTTCTAGGCATCTCTCTTGTTCATCTGGTTGCGATTTTGTAAAGGCGCGATTTGTATTTTTTCCTGGCCGCATACCTCAGTTTTCTGAGCATTTTAGGGCGCGATTTTTTGGAGCATTGAGGACGCATTTTTTGGTCTTCTTTCAGACACGTTTTTCTACAAATCGTCCTCAGATTTACGTCTCCTTGTACCCATAATTTTGTGTCTTTCTAAGCACAATTTTATGTGTTTTGTGGCCGCGATTTTCATCTTCTCCTAGTCACATTTTTGCTCCTGATCGGCGCGGGTTTTCTCTCTGCATCTGGGCGTGTTTTTTCTGCATTTTGTTGTGATTTCTGCACTTTTCAGCACATCCATGGCCGCCTAGGGTTTTCTGCAAAATCGACTAGGGTTTTGACCCATCTTTTCAAGTCGAAATATTATTTTGATTGCAGATTCTTGGTGGGTTTTTCGAGACCTCAACTGGGTTGTCTTCAGATTTTTCTAGGTACCTCGTTTTTCATGCCTCAAAATTTGTGCAAGTAGGTGTTACCGAAACTTTTTGGGTATTTTTTAATTTTTTTGGGTTTCGTCTTAAAAACTCTACATTGGTTTTATACCTCGAAATCCATGCTAGAGTTTCAATTTTTGCCTTAAAAATTGTCCTACAAAACTTTTTTTTGTATCAGTGCAGTGATTTTCGTGCCTTCACCGGTTTAACCTCAGAGTACGTGATGGCATCTCTGACAAATATAATGCTCGAAAGCAACCAAAAGTTCAATGGGAAGAATTAAAACACCTGGAAGCAGCGCATGCTTACGATCTTTGAATATTGTTGCCTTGATCAGGTCATTTTGGAGAACTCAACTCGTCCCACTGTAGCCAAAAAGGATCAGACAAATGGGATGAACGCAATTAGGAAGTTGTCATGCTCATCAAACTCCCATTCACAGATGAGCAGCTACCTCAGGTACCGTCTGGCAAAACTGCTCCGAAAATCTGGGATCATTTGAAGGCTCTTCATGAAACCTCCGACAAGAGTAGAGCGTTCTTTCTCAAGATCATGCTTTTTTCCATCATGTGTCATGTCCCCGAAATTGTAAAGCTAAATCTGAGATATTGAAATTCAAATAACCAAACCAAATAAATATCAAAATATAAATATAAGTAATTGTCAATTAAACATCATTATTAATTTATTATAACTATCATTATCAAACATAATAATTATCAAACATAAAACATAAATATTAACAAATAAAATAAATATCAAAATACATATATATATGTATAATAATATATGAAATGTAAATCTGAATATCATTATAAATGATAATATAATAATACAATTATAATTATCATTATTAAAATAAACATTTTAAATATATATATTCACAATAAATCCAATTTATAAATATATATATATATATATAATACCAAAATAAGAAATATATAAATAATTAAAAGAGAATATAATAATAAAATAAGTATAAAAAACAGTCAGCAACTTAAGGCAGCAATTAATGAAAAGGCATGCTTTTGAGAGGAACAGCGATTCCTTAATTAAAGAGAGTTTATAAAGTAAGGCAACGATTCATTCAAAGGCAGCGATCTAATATATGAAAGTGTTCAGGAATTCAACTGGTAAAATTACTTGCATTATAAAAAGAAAGGATCATTACAATATATAGAAACTATAGATTACTGTAGTCATTAATGAGCCTAACTACTGACCTTTAAGAGACAAACTACCTCTACCTACTGACATTAAATGTCAACCTACCAGAACCAATAAATATCTAACCTACTTAAGTACATTAATAATTAACCATTAAATATAGAGAATTTAATATTCTAACTAGAAAGGTCTATAATAAAGGGGGGAGAAATAAAAGAGTAAAAAGGCATCGATTGGTTTTGGAAAGGCAGCGACCAACCAAAGGGAGATGTGTCTCTTACCAAGGGACAAGTATGATGAGTAGTTATGTCTCTTCCCTCCATCATGGGGTATAAAGAGAGGAACACCTCCAAAGGAGTAAAGGGATCAGGAGATAAAAATAAATAAGGAAACTAGATTTCTGAGTATAACAGCAGCATCGAATTGAATGGAAGAACAAAGAAATGAATATACATACATATTCTGACCGATGGGAATAAAAATGGAATGAAAAGGAGAAAAGGAATAAAGAAAAGAACCATTAACCAAGGTAATACCTTCCAACATGAAATCAATGAAGGAAGGAATGAATAAAGAAGGAATATAGGAATATATTCTGAACTATGGAATCAACAAATCATTTATAGAAGGTATCTTTCTGTGTTATGTCCTAATATAGTTATTGAAAATAATTATGTATTTGCTGATAATTTTTATAGTTATTGTAAGTAAATATAATATGAGTGTCTATATATATGTATATATATAAAAGTGAATATATATAAACATAGATGCTCATGCAAGGGCGAGTATTCTAAGCATATAAATAATGAATAATGATGATATATATGTTTATATTCAATTAGGCAATAATGATGATTATTGAGTCTTATAAGTATTTATGATTCTTTAATATAAATGAAGAATAAATATAAGTAAGAATAATTTATGTAGGAAATAAGAACTATTAAATACAATTATGAATTTAGTTATTAATGAGGGTCAAATATAGTGGTAATTCAAATAACAGTTGATGCTTTATAAACATATTTAAATATATTATGATTGACAAATATATTTAAATATATTAGGATTGATGAATATATAATTGATGGTTGATAAATATATCTAAATAAGGATATTTGATACATACATTAGGCATTTGGATAATGAACATATATATAATATATTATATATTATGTTCGATTATCCAATAATGATGCTTGAAACAATTATTGTGTCTCAATGAGCTTTTATGACTTTACCTTAAAGAATAGACTTCGGGCCAAAATTCTCTTTCGCTAGCACTCAACAAGGATAGGGAGTTTGTGGAGGGAAAGGCTGGTAATTCGATCCATTGAAGGATGGTCCCAAGACGGGTGGAACACCTTGAGGGAGTCCCATTTGAGATTGTTCACGCACCCTTTGCACAATCATTCTACCATCCAAAGAGGTTAGAAAATAGGGAACAAGGCGAAGATCTATTCCGATCAAGAGTAATAAGTCATATCAGATTATGTTAGTTATGCACTAGTTGATAATAATGCATTTCATTTATCTTATTCCATCAATCTTCTATTGCTCTTTGTCAAAGAATCTTTAAAATTCAAAATTTTAATCTGTGCATTTTATGTCTCTAATATGGGGACATTACAAGTGGTATCAAAGCATGTTCCTGCCAGCCTATGTTAACGTATCTCCATATGTGTGTGCCTTACATGTATTCAAGTGTATACTTTGAGATAATTTATGTGGATTCAAGTGTATTCAAAGGTTTACTTTGTGACTCATGCGTATGCTTTGTAACATATGTTTGTGAGAATACCTTGTGTATTACGTGTATGCTTCATACTCATGTGTATACTTGATGACCTTGGGATGGGGGACGGGTCCACGGTGTAGTATGTGATGCACCGAATCTCCTTCCCAATTGTCTGACAGTATACTTCATTCGATTGTATTCGTATTTGAGTGTATACTCTATGACTTGTGATTGTATTCGAGTCTATACTCTATGACCTTGCAATTGTATTCAAGTGTACACTCTCTGATTGTATTTGTATTTGAGTGTATACTCTATGACCTTGCATTGATATTTGAGTGCATACTCTATAACTTGTATTTGAATTCGAGATGTATTTGCATCCGAGTGTATACTCTATGACCTTGCAATTGTATTCAAGTGTACACTCTCTGATTGTATTTGTATTTGAGTGTATACTCTATGACCTTGTATTGATATTTGAGTGCATACTCTATAAGTTGTATTTGAATTCGAGATGTATTTGTATTCGAGTGTATACTCTATGACGTTGTATTTGTATACTTTGTGACTTCGTGTATACCTTGTATTCAAGTGTGTTCAAATGTATACTTTGTGGCTCATGAGTATTCAAGTGTATACTTTGTGGCTTATGTATTTGAGTGTATTCAAGCGCATGCTTTGTGGCTTATGTGTATTCTCGTATATTCAAGTGTATACTCTGTGACTTATATGTATTCAAGTGTATGCTCGCAAAATACTTGCTTTGTGACTCGTGTGTATACATGTATTCATGTGACTTACGTATTTAAGTGTATACTTTATATGTATTTATATAAATGCTTAGTGACTTCATGTACCCGTGTGTATACTTCATGTATTATTCGCATATATGCTTCATGCTTCTTGTATTTACTCTTTGTATTACATGCATTCGTGCCTCATATTTATATTTTACGTATGGCCTATATCTATGTGTTACTTCATGTGCCTTCAACAAGATGTGTTCTTATAATTGCTTTATGCTTTAAGACTATGCAAATGTTAAAAATGTTATATGTCAAGTTGCTTAAGCTACTTGGTTGCACGCTTGAGCTACTTGGTTGTGTGTTTGAGCTAATTGCTTGCATGCTTGAGCTACTTGCTTGCCTACTTGAGCTGGTTGCCTACTTGTTTGAGCTAGTTGCTTGCATGCTTGAGCTACCTGCTTGCCTACTTGAGTTGGTTACCTGCTTGCTTGAGCTGGTTGCTTGCATGGCTTGAGCTACCCGCTTGCCTACATGAGTTGGTTGCCTACTTGCTTGAGTTGGTTGCTTGCGTGCTTGAGCTACCTGCTTGTCTACTTGAGTTGCTTGCGTGCTTGAGCTACCTGCTTGTCTACTTGAGTTGCTTGCTTGCTTGAGCTACTCGCTTGTGTGCTTACTCTATTTGTTTGCTTAGTTGAGCTATTTGTTTGCTTAGTTGAGCTACTTGTTTGCCTGGTTGAGCTACTTGTCTATGTGTTTGAGCTTGTTGCTTGCTTGCTTGTTTGAAGCTACTTACTTGCTTGGTTGAGCTACATGCCTATGTGCTTGAGTTGGTTGCTTGCTTGCTTGAGCTACTTATTTGCCTAGTTGAGCTACTTGCCTACTTAGTTGAGCTACTTGGTTGTCTGCTTTAATTTATGATTCATGCAGAGCTGATCAGTGTGTCTACTTTATGCTCAAACTATGAAAATGTTAATGTTGTCTGTCAAAGTGCTTAGGGCACTAACAAATTAACTTATCTAAAAATGAATCATTATTAGTATCCAAATGCAATAATTAAGAGTTGTAACTATTGAAGTGAAAAGGTATGGCTCCCTCAAATTTGTGATACAAAAGGGGGGCATTTCAATGGAAGAGCCCAATTAAGAACAAAACCTTAATTAACCTTGCAAAAGACTTAAATTAGGCCCTCAAGGATGGGGAGGAGGTGTGAAAGGATGTGATTCCTAATGTGAAAGATGTTGGAATTGTGATTGCTTGAGGACAAGCAATCTTGAGTGGGGAGAACTATCATGTCCCTGAAATTGTAAAGCTAAATCTAAGATATTGAAATTCAAATAACCAAACCGAATAAATATCAAAATATAAATATAAGTAATTGTCAATTAAACATCATTATTAATTTATTATAACTATCCTTATCAAAGATAATAATTATCAAACATAAAACATAAATATTAACAAATAAAATACATATATATATATATATATATATATGTATAATAATATATGAAATGTAAATCTGAATATCATTATAAATGATATTATAATAATACAATTATAATTATCATTATTAAAATAAACATTTTAAATATATATATATATATATATATATATTCACAATAAATCCAATTTATATATATATAGCAAAATAAGAAATATATAAAATAATTAAAAGAGAATATAATAATAAAGTAATAATTAAAAACAGTCAGCAACTTAAGGCAGCAATTCATGAAAAGGCATGCTTTTGAAAGGAGCAGCGATTCCTTAATTAAAGAGAGTTTATAAAGTAAGGCAACGATTCATGGAAAGGCAGCGATCTAATATATGAAAGGTGTATAATAAAGGGGGGGGAAATAAAAGATTAAAAAGGCATTGATTGGTGTTGGAAAGGCAGCGACCAGCCAAAGGGAGATGTGTCTCTTACCAACGGACACGTATGATGAGTAGTTATGTCTCTTCGCTCCACCGTGGGGTATAAAGAGAGGAACACCTCCAAAGGAGTAGAGGGATCAGGAGATAAAAATAAATAAGGAAACAAGATTTCTGAGTATAACAGCAGCATTGAATGGAATGGACGAACAAAGAAATGAATATACATACATATTCTGACCGATGGGAATCAAAATGGAATGAAAAGGAGAAACAGAAATAAAGAAAAGAACCATTAACCAAGGTAATACCTTCCAACATGAAATCAATGAAGGAAGGAATGAATAAAGAAGGAATATAGGAATATATTCTGAACTATGGAATCAACAAATCATTTATAGAAGGTATCTTTCTGTGGTATGTCCTAATATAGTTATTGAAAATAATTATGTATTTGCTGATAATTTTTATAGTTATTGTAAGTAAATATAATATGAGTGTCTATATATATGTATATATATAAAAGTAAATATATATAAACATAGATGCTCATGCAAGGGCGAGTATTCTAAGCTTATAAATAATGAATAATGATGATATATATGTTTATATTCAATTAGGCAATAATGATGCTTATTGAGTCTTACAAGTATTTATGATTCGTTAATATAAGTAAGAATAATTTATGTAGGAAATAAGAACTATTAAATACAATTATGAATTTAGTTATTAATGAGGGTCAAATATAGTGGTAATTCAAATAACAGTTGATGCTTTATACACATATTTAAATATATTATGATTGACAAATATATTTACACATATTAGGATTGATGAATATATAATCAATGGTTGATAAATATATCTAAATAAAGATATTTGATACATACATTAGGCATTTGGATAATAAACATAAATATATATATATATATATATATATATATATATTATGTTCGATTATCCAATGATGATGCTTGCAACAATTATTGTGTCTCAATGAGATTTTATGATTTTACCTTAAAGAATAGACTTCGGACCAAAATTCCCTTTCGCTAGCACTCAACAAGGATAGGGAGTTTGTGGAGGGAAAGGCTGGTAATTCGATCCATTGAAGGATGGTCCCAAGACGGGTGGAACACCTTGAGGGAGTCCCATTTGAGATTGTTCACGCGCCCTTTGCACAGTCACTCTACCATCCAAAGAGGTTAGGAAAAAGGGAACAAGGCGAAGATCTATTCCGATCAAGAGTAATAAATCATATCAGATTATGTTAGTTATGCACAAGTTGATAATAATGCATTTCATTTATCTTATTCCATCAATCTTTCGTTGCTCTTTGTCAAAGAATCTTTAAAATTCAAAATTTTAATTTGTGCATTTTATGTCTCTAATATGGGGACATTACATCATGATGGATGAGAAAATGTCCCTACAGGAACATCTGACAAAGATTAAGGACATTTGTGATCAGTTGGAGGCAATTGGTCAAACAATGGAAGAAGAGGACATGGTTGTCATTACTTTGAAGAGTTTGCCAAAATCTTATGAGCATTTCATTGAAACACTAAGTATTACTTCCACAAATTTTTATTTGAAATTTCCTGATCTTTGTAACAAGCTCTTGCAGCAGGATCAGTGGAGACAACAATTTGGAAGCAATACCAGTTCCACCTCCACAAAGCAAGTGTTCTCTACCAAATCTTCTGCTAAGAACAAAGGGAATGCTCCATCTTCTCAGCCAAAAGGCTCTGGTTCTTCTCAGGACAGCAAGAAGAAAAAGAACGTTCAATGCAATTATTGCCATAAATATGGTCACATGAAGGTTGACTGTCGAATTCGGTTGGCTTCTAAACAAAAGAAGCAAGGAGGGTCTCAACAAAAGGCAAATGTCGTAGAGCACTCTGACCAGAAAGAATCTGCATTCTATGCTTTTAAGGCCAAAAGAACTGTAGATCCAGTAAAATCTTCTGCCTGGTATATTGATTCAAGGATTTCTTGGCATTTTACTCATCGTCGGGATTGGTTCACCAAATATGAACCATTCGCTGATTCAATGATCTTTGGAGGCGGTGAAGACTATACAGTTGCCGATAAGGGCAATGTTCAGATTCACTTTGGAGGGAGAAATTTAATATTTTTCGATGTCTACTATGTTCCAGGCATGGAACATAATCTTCTCTCTGTCAGCCAGACCATGAGGCATTCTCCCCAATTGGATGTTGTTTTCAATTCGTCCACCTACAGCATTGTTGATAGGGAGACTCATACTACAATCGCTATGGGACTCGAGAATCATCGTCTATATAGACTTGCTGATTCTGGTGATTCTCAAGAGCACGCTCTGGCAACCAGGAGTACTTCCATCAGCAAACTTTGGCATCAGCGTTATGGGCACTTGAATTTGCATTATCTCTCTCAACTGTCTTGGGAGGGTTTGATTGCTGGTCTACCTGAGATCCAAACTCAAAATCATGGCGTTTGTGGAGCCTGTCAAGCTGGGAAGCAACATCGAACACCATTCTCGGATGTTGATTCTTAGTGAGCCTCCAAGGTACTTCAATTGGTTCACGCTGATGTATGTGGACCAATGAACACTCCATCTGTTATGGGGTTCAGGTACTTTCTATTATTTGTTGATGATTTCAGTAGAAAAATGTGGCTGTATTTTTTGAAACATAAATCAGATATGTTCAGTACATTTCAACAGTATAAGGCCTTAGTTGAGAAGGAATCAAGTTCTCAGATTGTCACTCTAAGGTCAGATAATGGGGGGGAGTTTTGTTCAGCTGACTTCTCTACTTTTGTGCTACACATGGCATTAAGTGCTAACTCACCACACCATACACCCCTCAGCAGAATGGTGTCGTTGAACGTAGGAATCGCACTATTACTGAAATGGCTTGTTCTATGATGGAGTATAGAAATGTCCCTAAGAAATACTGGGTTGAAGCAGCTTATACTACAGTCTACCTCCTAAATCAGTCATCTACAGAGGTCGTTAAGAAGATGACTCCTGAAGAAGCCTAGTCAGGACGTAAGCCTAAGGTGGGCCATCTAAAAGTCTTTGGTTCTAGAGCTCATGTATGGATTCCAGAAGCCAAGCATGCCAAGTTGGACTCCAAGAGCTAGAAACTTATGTTTACTGGTTACAGCGACAATCACAAGGCATACAGGTTGATTGATGTGGAGACAAATCGTCTCATATTCAGTCGTGATGTTGTGATTGATGAGACTACTGGTCCATTTCTTCCTACTCCCAGTCCTGAAGATCAGCCTGTGAAGGTTTCTAATGAGGGTGTTTGTCTTCCTCTTGGTTCCCCTGATGGGAGGGCTTCAGAGCATTCTGACTCTGAAGATGAGGAGTCTACCCGTCATGATCTAGCGCCACCTGATTTTCCACAGGATTCACATCCAGATGACTTTGTTCCAAAAATCCCAGGAGATGTTGTTTCTCCTATTCCAGATGTTGGTACTTCTACTCTCCGGCCTAAGTGGTGGCTCAAGACATCGAAGATCTTCATGATGATGAACTCATTAAGGGCAGATTAGCTCACAAAAAGCGCAAGCAGCAAAACACAGTCAATTTTTCTCTTATGGCCAACATCCACAACATCTATGAGCCTCAGACATATTTAGAGGCTAAAGGAATTCGAGAGTGAGAAAAGGCTATGGAAACCGAATACCATAGTCTTCTGAAAAATCACACTTGGGTTCTCTTGTGACCTTATCACACATCGCCCCATTGCAAATGGGGACCCTAGTGGTTTGCTTTTTGGGGGTTTGTCGTTGCATTTGATCTTTGTTTGGGAGTTTAGAGTTAGAGTTTTGAGGTGTCACCCGAGCCAAGTAAAGAATTTGAGCCCGAATCAATGCACAAATGTCATCATAATGTTTAGAAGGCCTGGAGGACAAGGATCGCCTGTCATTTCAGTCAATTCTGACACCTACTTTTTTGGGATTTTCACTCTGGCCCCTATTTTTTAGGGACTTTATTTTTGGCACTTTTGGCCTATTTTGGACTTCCTATTTTTTAGGGATTTATTTTTGGAAAGTTTCTATTTTTGGAAAATTCTATTTTGGGAAGGTTTCTATTTCAGGAAAGTGCCTGGGTCATGGCTTCAGCATCGTCATCCTCAACAGACCCTAGAAGTGGAAATAAGTGTGAAATTTTGGGCGAACCAGATGAAGGCCAGAAAATCTCCTAAGTATTGATCATGGCCCAAGCATAGGCCAAGTCCGCCATAAGAAGAGTTTGGCAATGGCACGAGTATATGGCAAGTCCACCATAAGAAGGTGAGACATGGCATGGACATAAGGAAAGTCCACCCTTCGAGAAGATGACCTGACATCAAGGAAAGTCTGCCCCACTCAACAAGACATGGCATGAACACATGACAAGTCCGCCCCAAGGAGGTTGATCATGGCATAAGAGTAAGTGAAGTCCGCCCAACATATGAGAAGATGGCACAAGACATGGGCAAGTCCGCCCAGATCAAGTAGAACATGGCCTAACACTTAGCAAAGTTCGCTCCACCCACAAGGCAATGTCCAAGTACCTTGATAAGTCCGCCTAGGCTTTGAAGAGCATGCCTAATACCTTAGTAAGTCCGCCCTACCCATGGAGATGGAAAAAATTAAAATTTTGCCTGTCTAAACATTGAAAAATTGAAATATTAAATGGTATGCTAGGATATTGAGGAAATTCGCCAAAACATAAGGGATTATGGCAAATACATGGCAAAATTGACAAGAGAAAAGAATTCGCCTTCGGCAGAGACATGAAATGACTTGGAAAAATTTAATAAAACTCGCCTTAGCATAAAAGTAAAATGCCATGATTAAAATAATTAAAACGAGCGGGTTGGAAAGACACATGAAAATGAAATTTTTATTTTCCAACACTAGAACGGAAAATTCGAATTTTCTCTATAGGCTAAAATTTTGAAAAGGAAAAAGACTTCACTCAACTGACGCGAGATTTAGAAACTTTATCTGAAACTAGTGTTGAAGATCAAAATTGCCATTCAAGAGAGGAGTGCAAGCCAAGTTTGAACTAGATTAAATGGAAATAAGCAGATTATGCTAAATGGGTCTAACTATTCATCTTTAAATTGGCTTTGCTTCTCATTTCTTAATCATTCTTCTTTCGCAAACGAGGTTGTGAGAAGTAATTTTGTCTAAGGCAAGAAAAGTTTTGAAGAAAGTAATTTTTGAAGTGAAGTTTGAAGCTAAAGAAGTAAAAGGCGAACTTGCCAGGCAGCACAGTGATCTTTTCTAGTTTTATTTTCCGAATATCAAACAGATTTACACCCTCTACCTTATTCTGGCAAAAGCTTCACTCATCTATTGGATAAATTCTTTCATTTCCAGCATGATCATTCGCAAAATTTAATTTATCAGTTGGCTGAAATATTTTTTCGAAATAATGGCTTAAGTAATTTGAATTTAAAATTCTGAATTTTAATATTCTCTTTGTGCATTTTTGCAGATTTATGCCAAACAAAGGACAACCTTCGAGGAAAATACAAATGAAATTTGCCAGTAAGGGTTCACAACCAGAGTCCAAGATCATCTCCAAATGGAAGAACATCGTGGACACCGATCCCAGTCACGTAGATTTTGATGATTTCAGAAAGAGGATGTATGGAAGTGATGGATTCTTGCCCACGCCGACTGCACGAAGGATGATGTGAAATGGCATTGTTCAGGCAACAGGATTTCTACTAGCAGTGGAATGTCCGGAACTCATGGTAGAATGTGCATTGCACTATAATGTAGAAGAAAGACAAACTGAAGCACTTGACCGTAAGGTACTAGCATACTTGGGAGAGTTGGCTATACAGGAAGCGTTTGGAATCCCAACCTACCACAAAACATCTTATCGAACCAAGGATGATGCACGAAAACTTTATGAAGATCAACAAGGCCTTTGTGCATCAAACATGAACAGGTCATGGCTAGTGAAGCCTAGACCCTCGGCCAAAAAGATGCCCAAGAAGTTGCTTAGACCTGATTTTAAGCAAGACTACGGAGACATGGTTTTGCTGCTAAATAGAATAGTGGGTAATCCCCAAGGTGCACCCTTTGAAACTTGGATGTATTATTTCATCGATGACGTAACTTCCGGAGTAAAAATGTTCAACTGGTCAAAAATGATCAATGATAGTCTCCACAAGCAGCTGATCAACTTAGAGAAGACCAAAACCTTCCGCATGAGTTCCTATGTTGTGTATTTGCCTGCTAGAACCTACAGATATGCTGGCCTAATTTGCAAGGGTGTAATCGGTAATGGTGAAGGAGAATTCAAGGTTTACAATTGCTATCCTCGGTTGCAGTTGAGAGAGAAATCACACTTTAGACGGGTGCATGACGCCTTTCTCATGTATATCACCCGGATACTCCAAGGAGGAACGCATCAGAGGCTCACCCGTGAAGCCAAAAGTTTAATCAGCAAATATGGATCCTGGTTTATCCAATTTCCTAGATTCACCTACATTCGAATTCAGGGATTCACAGGTCGCCCTTACAAGTTGCCAATTTATCCTACCAATAAAATGGTTCTGCTGGAGGTTCTGAGGCAGTTAGAGACATATCAAAATATTCAAAGGCCAAAACAGAAAGTAGCCGTCACATTTACACTCTTTATTGGAAACGTGTTAGAATCATGTCCATCGGCGCAAGCAGCAGAAAGTGCCCGATTGGAAATACAATGGTACCCATTCACTTCCTACAATTCCAGGACTGACTTTGATCCACTTCATCATATTGGAACTGTGGACGGGAGGAAATACAAACACAAAGTTGACCTAGAAGACTTCTGGGCAAATGTTGTTGATGAGCATGAAGTAAGAAAAGGACTATGGTCAAGACTGTCGTTGGATATGATCAGGACAACGGAGCTCTTTTGTGTACTTCATCAAATTGAAGATGAAGAAGGGTACGTGCAGTCGGGCTTTGATGAAAGGCAGCCGCTTCCTCCTGTAAGATGGTCTGACCTGAGCTTGGTGACTTAACAACTTTTATGAGGCCTGTGTTCAAATACTCGCAATGGTGGGTAGACTAGCAAGTGCAAATTTTGTGGCAAAGGAATGTGCCATTTACATATGACTTGATGGGTGAGGCAGAGTCTTGTTCTTCTAATGCCGATGCATCTCAGGGAGGTGAACTAATCGAGATTGCCAACCCAAAGAAGAGAAAAGAAAGGATCGATGACTCTATAAGAAAGGGCAAGGAGAAGGCAGTAGATGAGGGACCTGCCCAGAAGATGCAGAAATCCAAGCCCATTCATTCAGCCACATCCAGAAACATGGATGAGATATTGACCATGGAAGAAGAGTCATGGTGTTGTGTACAGACACTCTGTTGATCCGTTTTTCACTGAGTTTCGTAGATCTGATTTTGTCTTGGTTTAGTTTGCCTTCTTTGTGCTTTTGAGTTTGTTTGCTAACAACACTAAAATAGTACTAAAGAGCATATGCATACGATGAAAGCTTCCAATAAACTACACTACTGAAACAACTCGAGTACATTGCTCAATTTAAAGGCCAAATATAATTTCTTCATTACAAAATAAGATGCTTACAACATATAGTTTTGATCAGATTCGAAACTAGGTATTTCATAAACCATATTTTAACTTACAGCCAAACATCACTGTGAATAGTGACTTGCTACAGTACCTGCGCCCAAAGAAATGCACACAACTTCCAAATAACGAACTTCTCCCAACCAAATCCGGATTGGGAAGCCTTTTGTGATAAGGGCGCCCCTTTTGGGTGTGATTGCAGCCTCTAGGAAAAGGCATCTTTTTTCCTTTTGCTGGTTAAAACCCTCAATAAAACGCAGCTGGCTGTAGCTTACAAAAAACAGCTCCAAAACTTCTCAAAAGCGAACAGCTCTTGTATAAACATCAATAGAGACTACGGCCACTCAAAACTCCATTAAAACTCGCTCGAAATAACCTGCAAACAGCAACACAGGTCTCCAACTGAAGCAACCAAAATCTGACCAGCAACTTTAAGGTGGTGTTTCACACCATCAAACAGCCCAAGAACGAAGAACAGAGCCCCACCAGGCTCACCCACTGCAAGAAATCAGGAAACCCTAGCTTCCTTCCTCCTCCAAGCTTCACTCCCAAGTTTTCAACAAGCTAAATCATTCATGCATGAAGCAATTCGAATTTTCTCTCTTGCCTTTTATAAATTTACAAAGGAAACATGTAATGTACCGTACTTGCGTGGGGGTGGGCAGTAGTCACAAGTCTTGCTCCCCCAAGGGTTCCCTTTATCTGTTAGGCACCTGTCATATCGTGTATAACATAACCATGACCCAATGTGTTAGCTTAAATATCTAGCATCCATAAGTTAAGTAAAATAACATGTAAAGAAACATATTTTATCAGAGAACACTCAACCCATCAGGAGAGGAGAGTCCCTAAGGGCCAACGGTCTACCACCTCTTGTTACCCAACCTATATCTTAGGCCAACGGGGTAATAACCATGTGGAATCCCCCATCCCTCCTGGACCCAAACCTTGCCTTGGGCCAACGGGGCAATATGCCCAACCCAAGTCACAAGGCCAACAGGGTGGAAGCCTAGACGGGGTTTATAGACAATTCGCTTAGGTGATAATTGCCCTCTCCTGGCAAGTAGCTAATTAATTTAAATACAGTCGGTAAAGCATAAAAATTCAAATATCAATGGATTATTCACACTTAACATACATTGTGTTACTCAAATAGCACTTAATGGAAACAACTACCTTTATTCATTAAAAGAATGGAAGAGTAGAAATATGCTGCTTATCAGAATATACAATCCCAGTTAACTCTTTTAAATATATGCAGAACTTACTTTAGATTAATTTCCTATTGGTAGATTTGTTCCCATGATTATCTAAGGCTCATACGGATCAAGAGTCTATGTGTGTAGATATATTTCCAGAGGTTAAATGCCATTATTGTACCTGAGCATGATGTCGATAAGGTCGAGCAATCATGAACCGCGGGTTTACACAGTCCAAGTTTCAAGTGTAATTTCACCCAATCGCACTAGCTTGTAACTAGTTACGAATTTACCCTGGGGTTGTTTGTTTTCTTAATACAAATCAAGGATGTGGCTTAAGGATCAGGCACATGAAGTCTCGGAATTACATTGCTATTTTATTCAACACATGGAGAACCATATAAGAAAGCTAAGTGTATTTCACCTGGTTCGTTGTCCTGCCGCGTGCGTGCTTCCTTCCTCTGCTCACGTCCTTTTCTCCCCTCCCTCCTGGTTTCTGCGCCTATGCCTATTTCAATACGGGGGATGCCCTTCCTGACCGACGCGTCTCCTGCGCTAGTCGCGCTATCGCTTGGTCTTTCAGCAATCGCGGGAGTTTGCTCACCACGTTTGGTTTTTTCTAAGTTATTTTTTTAATTTTATTTAGTTGTATTTGTAGTATATGTTAATTGGATTTTTTTCAGAGATAAAGGTTTATTCGTATGTGTTAATATTTATTTCTATTTAACATTCATAAATATGATTATTTGTATATTCTAATATTTATCTCTATTTAATATTCTAATACAATTCCCATAATTATTTTTATGTTATAATACTCTGATGATAAAAAGGATATTTATTCATTATTCATAATTGTTATATTCATATCTAACTTAATATAACATTTGTCTTTTGGTATTTATAAAAGATTTCTTAGATTACATACTATTGAAATATCGTACTTATATTTTATGATTAAATAAGTTTTTACATTGCCTGTTTTGATGTCTTACTCTCGGGGGACATGACAAAACACTATTCATTAAAGTGAACACTATTCACTTAAGTTATAACATTTTTCACTTTAGTAATGAATAGTAACTTAAAAATAGAAAGTGACCCCTTCCTTTTGAAGACACATGGTCCCTAGGCCAAGGATGGTGAAATAAAAGGTGAGTATTATAAATTCAAGCCCAAGTATCACGCCAAATGCAACAATTCACCCTATCACCATACTCCGAAGATCCACACTGCAAATTGACGACCAAGTGCCCGCCTGAGAAACCCTCTATCTAGAACTATTAGCCTACAAGGGTCAGGAAAATAGGCTAATCCCCCAACTCTGATGCTCGTGATAAAGGGGACATTACAGTCCACCCTCCCTGAAATTGCTTTTCCCCAAGCAATCTCTACTGCAAAGAAACCTCACTCCTCGAAAGGCCCAAAAGAAGAACTGTAAAATCTCCCATGCATCACCAACCAACTCCGAAAGCACTAGCATAAACGCAACTGTGCCAAATATTCCTAGATACCAAACCCAAAATGAAGGTTTGTCGTGTCTACCTTCCTCCGACTTCCGTTGCGCTCTACTGTCCCCAACTTCATCATGCTGTGAGTGGTGACCCAATGGGACCCATCCCATATTCAGTACTAAACCTGTCACCACCTGGATCCCAAAACAATCTGAACTCACATCCATCTGTCATGCAAAGATAGGAATATCTAGAAGCATCCGCTATGCCAAATCTCTCTATGTCCTCCGTTAAACACCCATGGATGCGATAACTAACCCAACCATCATGCCAACTGACATCATAGTCACTCTGTAACACTGTACCTAAATGTAATCCCTGTGACATTAAAGTAGCAACCCTTGTCGGATACATATTAGCATGGTGGATAACTGACTGCTGACCTTGCAAGTAATCCTCTGCAAACAACTGAGTCAGGTACTTGCAGCCTCTAACCCCGTCCTCTGAAGATGGAAAACTCCCATCCCACAATGGATGGTATAACCCTGGAGCCAATCCACATCGATGCATCATCAAGTCCTCCGCGTGTGGATCAAAAGAAACATGATGAGCACTCATCACTGTGTAGTTGCGATAGAATGCTCCAACCTCGGTGAATGGCTCATCACTAGCAATACTAGAATCAGGCAGCTGATCACTCCGACTTTGAAGCATAACAAGTTGGTGTCCAAAATCAACTGCATGGGATGAGGTAAGAGATTTGCTTCCAGGCGAGGGAAACAAATCCACATGAGAGCCATACTCCCAACCAGATGACACTTCGCAAGTCCCCTGTGGAGATGATGGAGTAGCATCGTGTGCTAACCCACAACTCTCTAGAGAATCCACCGCAGCCACACAAGAGCTATCAGCTATTGGACCTGCGTCATCTGTCATAGTACTGACCACCAGAGAGCCTGATGCAACATGTGGTTTTCTGCTGCTCTCAGTCAAAGTACTCAGCTCAACTAAGTCAATTGTCCCTGTATCCGTAATGGATGTTACCACATCCTCACTACAACCCGTAGATGTCAAATCATGACCAACTGCCACTATAGGAAACTGTATTGTAACTGCAGCTAGTGGAGACTGTGCCAAACTGAACTCCACGGTAAGCTCCTCCAACCGTGACGTTGACTTCTGAAGGGTCAACTGGGCGCTGTGCAATGAGTCCATAGTCACCTCAAGCTCATGAGTGAGCTTGTCAACCTCCTCTTCTTTTCCCTTTAGTTCATCATAGCAAATATCATCCCACTCGAGAAGATAGTTCCTATCAGCAAGTAACTTCAAATAATTATGTTTCATTAATCCAATAGCTTCTCGTAGTGTATGGAACTCTCCAAGGGAAAGACTGATGTCACCGTGCTCATCTGACATAAGAGTACTCCAACCATAGGTTGCCAACATCTGTTGAGCAACATCAAAATGCTCCAAGGCTGTAACAATCATATTATCACTAACCTTCAACTGCCCCGTCAGATGATGATACCCCTGTGACTCGTCATTTCCACCCACATCTGCACTATAGTAAGAGGTTGAGTCCTCATCACTCACCTCATGATCAACAACATCATGTGTGCTATCCTCAATGCACACATCAACAACTAAGGTACTGTTGCTATGTACCTCAATAGATGGCTCATCGGGTAAGGTAGAAACTGTTGATATGACAATATCTTCACACACTTCCTCTCCCAATGTAATTGTAACACCATCCAACTCACAATCCTGTGGTTCTATGTCAACACATGAATCATCAAACTTGTTCTCTAAGGCCTGATCTGGAAAATCAGACTCACCATGACATGAATCCACACCAAATACTGCACCCGGTTCTTGAGTACTTTCATGTAACATCTCACTAGTAGCATCTTGCACATATGTAGCCACCGTAGCTTCATGCTGTTGAAGGCTACGAGCTAATCTTCGTTGTGAAAGCGTGAGTTTTCGGTGGGTATCATTCAAGATGCTCTCAACACTAATCCTAACTCCACCATACCAGAAGTGGTGAAGCAATACATTGGGACCCCTCCAATTGCCAGTGCTAACTCTACCTCCACTTGGATCCCAACTCAATAAACCATGCCAATTCCAAACACTATGCTAATACACCTCAGGTATCATATTTGAGTCGCATGGATAAATTGAAAAACCATCAACTTCAACACCATCTGACTTCAACGGCGCCACTCAGATATACCCTTTTTCCAAATTGCAGCAAGTCTCCAAGTCTCGAATCAAATGATAATCAGCATGGGAGAATAAAGTAGAGGACCTGCTAAACCCGAAATCGTCATCTGAAGTCGGAGACAAGTCATACCAAAGTTGACTAGAGCACTCCTTATTCCACCCACCTCTTTGTGCCATCAAAGTCATCGTCAAATCCTGTGTATGTGATATGAAAATAAGTTGATGAGCATACCTCATGCAGCAATTGAGGTGAAACTCTCCTGACTGTGCTAATTGAGTGCTCACCAAAGAACCCTTAACATCCTCAAGCTCTAGAGAGAGCTTATCAGCTTCCTCTTCTTCCCTCATCAACGAATCCGAATAGATCCCAACAAGGCTAAGTAGGGTGTCTCTGTCTGAAAGAAGGTTCAAATAATTCGTCTTCATTGTTTCCATACCTTCTTTGACAATCTGCAAAGCACCATGAGAAGAACCGGCTCCAGTCCCATCTTGTCTTCTCTGTGACTGGACTACCCAAAGATGATCCTCAATTAATTTGTGCATCCTGTCATGATGAGATAATGCCGTAATAATCCCATCCTCCTTCACTTTCAACTTCGTCTCCAAGCTATGAACAACCTCCGCACCATATGATGAAGCCTCTAACTATTCTTGTTTACCCATGTCTAGAATCTTCACCAGGTTCTTCGACTGCCCAGGCTTACCAACCTCATCACTGTCATTAGAACACGGTGCATCCCTTCTCTGCGTAAGGAGTTCTCTAAGGTTATCTATTCCCTTTTTTCTTGCTATGTCGATGAGATTGACTTTATCTTTTACCTTCTGAAGGTGTTGTCTCGCATTGGCAACGACTAATCTAGCCTCCTTGGCTTTTTGCAACCAACCTTCGTTCAACTTTTTGGACCTCTTTACCTCTTCGCTGCCAAAATATACAAAACCATCCCTCATATGCTTGATATCTTCACATCTACCAAATGGTGTAGTCACAACACTAGTGGCTGCTCCACTAAGTAGAAGATCAATTTTCACATTCTCCTCAATATCTTGGGCCTTCAATGAACTTCAAATATGTGAATATCGTCCACCGAACCACAATCCGATTCCTTGTCATGATAGGTTGAAGTGATGCTAAACTCATATAATGAGGTATCACAAAAAATCTGACCTTCATGTTGTTGCTCTGGTGTAACTGATTTAACTTCAACGAACCTTTGCTTTTCTTCAACCTTTACGCCATCATGAAGTGTCATGTGATCCAAATCTCCCTTTTGACAAATCTGTTTTGTAATCTCCGTAGGATCATCAATAGGTTGATCACTAACTGCTGCAAATTCATTGTAGAGCTTTCTAGAGGTTTCTCCTATAGATGCCTCTTCTTTCTCCTTCTTTTTGTTTTGTGATCTAGACCTGAAGAAGGATAATATGTACAGCTCTGAATTTGGGTCCGAAAGCATCTAATTCATCCATTTTGAAATCTGACTTGACTCCTTTGCTACGGTATCCAACTGCTTTAATATGGCATTCCATTGCTTTCCATGAGTAGCCATGAAGCACAACTAAAACTTTTGCAGCTGAAACTCATCCAACAGGTTGTCAGGAAACCGCTCTGATATCACTATAGTGTACCGACACTCTGCTGATCCGTTTTTCACTGAGTTTCGTAGATCTGATTTTGTCTTGGTTTAGTTTGCCTTCTTTGTGCTTTTGAGTTTGTTTGCTAACAACACTAAAATGGTACTAAACAGGATATGCATACAATGAAAACTTCCAATAAACTACGCTATTGAAACAACTCGAATACATTGCTCAATTTAGAGGCCAAATATAATTTTTTCATTACAAAATAAGATGCTTACAACATATAGTTTTGATCAGATTCGAAACTAGGTATTTCATAAACCATATTTTAACTTACAGCCAAACATCATTGTGAATAGTGACTTGCTACAGTACCCGCGCCCAAAGAAATGCACACAACTTCCAAATAACGAACTTCTCCCAACCAAACCCCGATTGGGAAGCCTTTTGTGACAAGGGCGCCCCTTTTGGGTGTGATTGCAGCCTCTAGGAAAAGGTGTTTTTTTTCCTTTTGCTAGTTGAAACCCTCAATAAAACGCAGCTGGTTGTAGCTTACAAAAAACAGCTCCAAAACTTCTCAAAAACGAACAGCTCTTGTAGAAACATCAATAGAGACTATGGCCACTCATAACTCCATCAAAACTCGATTGAAATAACCTACAAACAGCAACACAGGTCTCCAACTGAAGCAACTAAAATCTGACCAGCAACTTTAAGGTGGTGTTTCACACCATCAAGCAGCTCAAGAACGAAGAATAGAGCCCCACCAGGCTCACCCACTGCAAGAAATCAAGAAACCCTAGCTTCCTTCCTCCTCCAAGCTTCACTCCCAAGTTTTCAACAAGCTAAATAATTCATGCATGAAGCAATTCGAATTTCCTCTCTTGCCATTTATAAATTTACAAAGGAAACACTATTCACTTAAGTTATAACATTTTTCTTTAGTAATGAATAGTAACTTAAAAATAGAAAGTGACCCCTTCCTTTTGAAGACACATGGTCCCTAGGCCAAGGATGGTGAAATAAAAGGTGAGTATCATAAATTCAAGCCCAAGTATCACGCCAAACGCAACAATTCACCCCGTCACCATACTCCGGAGATCCACACTGCAAATTGACAACCAAGTGCCCGCTCGAGAAACCCTCTATCTAAAACTATTAGCCTACAAGGGTCAAGAAAATAGGCTAATCCCCCAACTCTGATGCTCGTGATAAAGGGGACATTACACATGGGGACAAGTTAGGTTTCCTTCGCCAATTCTAGAAAGGGATATGGAGCCAATACAGCTGGAAGATGATGATCATCACTCCCCTACAGGCATGGAGATTCTGGAATCGAATGATGATGTAGATATCATGGGAGAAGAATTCCAAGATGGAATGATTTCTGCCCTCAAGGGAATTCAAGAAGATCCATCTGTGCAGGAAATTCAGGACATGCAAGACATTCAAGATAATCAGGAAGAGGGAATTGAACAGTCAACAATCCCAAATTGGCTGAAAGAAAGACTCAAAATTACGGTACCAGCAAAGATACCAGAAGAAGATGATACTGCAGACTTCTTGGCGAGGCTAGAACAGGCTACTACAAAGAAGTCAGCTAAGAAATTTTCTACAATACAGAGAGACGAAGCTGGTAACCTTACAGTACAAATTGCAGTGCCTACAGTTGAGAAATCACAAGATGGAATTGCTCCACGTGAATATGCCATCACAATCATTGATATTGGTCCAACAACAAAAGGGCAAGAAGTTGAGGACCTGGATAACTCTGTTGCCACCATTAAATCCAGGTTAGATAAAGAAGTAGTGAAGAAAAGAGAGTACAAAATGGAGATTGAGCGCCTAAAGGAATACATCCAGCATCTAACAAGGCCGCTCAATCAAGTTGACCAATCAACCCCTCCACTTCTAAACTCTTCACAGGAGCCAGTAAGAAATTTTGAAGAAGAGTTGACTACCGCCAAGGAAACCAAAGAATGGATGGTAGAAAAAAAAAAAGAGGCAATGGCATTCACGGAAAAGTTGGCATATGTTTATGGGAAAACTTCTTCTCTACTCTCGCGAGTTGTAAACCTAGCAGAAGCATGGGACAGCCTCCAAGACATTCAAAGCAAAATTATTCCATTTCTTCAAGAGATAAAGGGAATTCCAAAATTGATTGATGAGGAGATCATTGCAGCAAGAGCAGCATACGATTTCAACAACTAGTATTATACACTGATTTCACACGGAGAAGTCTTGGAGAGAGTGAAAGCAGATAGCACCAAAATTGAAGAACAAGTAAAAGGAATCCAGAATAAAAATTTCCACATGGCTGCGGATGTGCTTGACAAGAACATTGTCCGAGAAAATGACTTTACAGCCAGAAAATCTAAAGGATAAAGTTCAAAGGATTTTCTCTACCGGGCCAATTCTGAAAGAGAATTTGACTAAGGCATTCAACTTTCTAATTGTCTGAAACACCTTCCTGCTGCAGGAATCAGAATGGGTGATCACCTTTGCAGAATGTGTAGACAGTTTGGACTTGTTGGAGTACAAAGTTAACACGCTGCCGGACATCGCCATTGAGGAAGTCAGCACGATTGTGTCCAGATTCATTGAACGTAGTGCTATGGAAGCGGATAAGGACGCAACTCCCAATGGATGACTTCTTTGTTTGTTAACTGATTGTTATTTGGGCAACCCTAATTAGGGTTACGTTATTTCAAATTTGGGCCATTAATCTTGAATTGATCTTGGCCATTCATTGTATTCTTGAAACTCTATAAATACCCCCCACTCTCTCATTTGAACATATAGAGATTAGGAGATAGAAGAAGGATAGGAGATAGAAGAGATTGTAGAGCATAGATTAGAGAGCATAGATAGTAATAAGAGAGAGAGTTCTATGAAATTGTTGCTGAAAACTATTTTGCTAATAAAGTTCATAATGCATGAGATGCTTTGAATCCTTTCGTTGTCAAATGGTTGCATGGTTGCATATTTCTCTTCCTCGTAGAATGGATTCAAATTAGAATTTTATTTGAATGTATGGAATGATAGATTGATAGTAAAGATTAGTGAAACTTGGCTCATACTTTATTTAGATGGATGCTTTTCATTCAATGTGTAAAGTTAGACTGAGCTTTGATGTGGATGCCTCAATGTTTACTTCGAATAATGTTGTTCTATTGATGGTGTTGTTCGTAGTAAAGAAATCCTAAGCACAAATCCCAGAAGATTGCACTTGCTTTGTGTAGTCATCGTTTAGCGTGGCGAAACAAAGTATTGTTTTTTAATTTCACTCAATCCTTACCGTCTCTTGATTTCGTAGGAATAGTATAGGATTTCTAAACCCTTTCTCCTTTTTCATTTTTTATCTAAAATTAGAAAAGTTCAAAAATATAATAATGCATCTGAGTCCTTGCTTTCCAAGTAACTTACTGGAGTAAATCCCTTTGTGTTACCGGCAAAATCACAACGACCATAGAGCTTATCCGCACCTAACTTACGAAACATTGGAATTGTCGTATGATCTTTCTTGCAGTCTTAGCATACGAGGCAGTTTCTCAAGAGAGGATAGAGCGTCTTTGGAATTCTTTATTCTAGAGTGTTTGGTGTGTCATAAAACACGCACCAACAGGTTCTTTTTGATCTTCCTCCTGGGAAGAAACCTATCAATTGCAAATGGGTTTACAAGGTCAAATATCATGCAGATGGTACTATGGATAAATACAAGGCCAAATTAGTTGCTTGGGGATTCACACAGCGAGAGGGCATTGATTATGAGGAGACTTTTGCTCCTACTACCAAGATGAGCACAATTCGTCTTCTTCTCGCTATTACAGCCCAGTTTGGGTGGACAATTCATCAGATGGATGTCAAGAGTGTCTTTCTCAACGGTGACTTGCAAGAAGAAGTCTACATGACGCAGCCTCATGATTTCAAGGTTGTCGAAAAAGAACATCAGGTTTGTAGACTGGTCAAAGCACTCTATGGATTGAAATAGGCTCCCCATGCATGGTACATCAAGATTGATCAGTACTTGGTTGATCATGGTTTTCAGCGCAGGCCTTTTGACTCTAATTTGTATGTCAAGCACTCTGGTGATGATATTTTGTTTCTTGTTGTCTATGTTGATGACTTGATTATTACTGGTAGTTCGGCACATTTTATTGCAGCAATCAAACTGGATTTGTGTCAGGCTTTTGACATGATAGATTTGGGGCTTCTCCATTATTGTTTGAGTATTGAGGTTTGGCAGACCACTGGTAGCATTTTTATCTCTCAGTCTAAATATGCTCGAAGTCTGCTTCACAAATTTCGGATGTAGGATTGTAAACCTGCCTCCACACCTATGGAGAAGGGGCTGAAGTTATCAGCCAACTCTGATTCACCTTCGGTCGATGAAACGACATTCAGGCAACTAGTGGGCAGCCTCATCTACCTCACTGCCACTAGACTTGATATCCGTTTTTCCGTGAGCTACATTTCTCGCTTCATGACAGCTCCAAAAGCTAATCATTGGGTTGTAGCGAAGCGAGTGCTAAGATATGTTAAGGTCACTTCAGATTATGGCATTCTGTATGGCAAATGCAAGGATCCAAAGCTGATTGGTTATACAAACTTAGATTGGGTCGGTTCAGTGGATGATAGAAAATCCACCTTTGGGTATGTATTCAATTTGGGTACAGGTGTTGTAACATGGACCAGCAAAAAGCAGGAGGCAATGGCTCTTTCATCGATTGAAGCTAAATATCGAGGAACAGTTAAGGCAACATGTGAGGCAATTTGGCTCTGCAGGATGCTTTTTGCAATGCACATGTCACAAGCGGGACCTTCTCCCTTGTACACTGATAATCAAGGGGTTCTCAAACTGGCCAAAAATCCAGTCTTCCATGAACGTACCAAGCATGTCGAGCTTCATTGTCACTACATCCGCAAACTGGTAGAAGACGGATCAATTCAGCTACAATATGTTCCGACAACGGATCAGACTGCCGATATTCTCACCAAGTCTCTGAGCTTGGATAATTTTGTCAAATTCAGGGGGCAACTTGGTGTTGTTGATAGATTGACCATTCAAGGAGGGTGTTAGAATAATATTTCTTTATATAGTTAATGGTCAATATTTTAATGTAATTAGTTAGTTTAGTAGGTGAGGTTGTTAGACATCTTAAATGTCTACAGTTGTAGGTAGGTAGAGGTAGGTCATTTCATTAAATGTCTACAGTGCTCTGTATCTGCTATATATTGTAACCGATTTCTTCTTGTTAATCAAGTAAGCAAGTATTGCAATTTACCAATAAATCTCTCATTTTCACAACATTATGTATTGTAATGTCCCCGTTTTCAATCACGTCAGCAGTGTAATTAACTTCAACTCTTCCAGGGACCGCCAGAGGGAATGTTTGATGTTTTTGATGAGTCTAGGTATTTTGGCACCCTTAGAGGTCTTTTCCGATCAATTTTTGTATTTATTGCATCTTCAATTGGTTATGCGGGAATTATTTAATAATTAAATAATTAATATTAAGTTGTCTAAAAAGGAATAAATTAAAAGGCAACTTAAATTAATTATTTTTAAATATGAGCAAAAGTGACTAGGAGTGGGAAAGCTAATAAATTTAATAAAAAGTAAATATCAGTTTTTCAAGAAAGGTGGTGACAGAGTTACGGAAGAAGCAACAAAAGTTTTTTGGAGTTCATTGTTGGTTTTATGCTGGATTTTATTTTGGAGAAAGGAGTTTTGCAATTGGATTTCAGAACTTATTGGGGACGAAAACCTCTGTTAAGCATAACATCTTCGAGGCTAAGAGATGTCTCCTGGGTGTTGAATCAAAAGGTTTATTGAATATTTTATAATTTCCAATGACTGAACATGCTCAGGTGATACCAAAAAATTCATTTAGTTATGTTGTCCAATGAAAATTTGGGCCATTAATGATTTTGGGTATTACTTTAATTGATTCTCTGAAGCTAGGCGATGGTTTCTCAATATTTTATAAGAGCTTTGAGTAGAGTGAAAAAATTTGTTGAGGCCATACCTCCTGGGTTGGGTCGTACAAGCTCCAAGCCGTACACCCACATTTGGACTTGTTTAGAAGTTTGGGATCAAATTTAGTTTCTGGGCATTGATTCAAACTTTATGTTTGCTATGGGCAATCATTTCTGAGCATTAAAAAATGTGTTAATAGCTATGTAGAATTTGCTGAAGTTGTCTGTACATTCTAGGCAGTTGTACCATGGAAATATTGCAACTGAAAAAAATAAAGTAGATATTAATTATTGGCATTGAATAGTCACTAAACTCTAGCTGGATGTTGAATTTTGGGAATTTTAAACAGTGAATGTTGCCTTGTAATTTTCTGAAGTTGACCATATCTATGTCATACATGTGCCAGGCCATACCTCCTTGTTGTGATTGAATCTATTGATTGAACCTAAGTTGCATTCTGGGTGTTATCGCATGATATTCAAGTGATCTGACAATATGTTTTTTGTGCATTAAAAATTATTATTATTGGGCATATTAAATCTTGGTTGAAGTCATACCTCTCCAGCTTGACGTACCATATTTCCTAGTCATACTCCATAAAACTGTCAGTAAGTGCAGATAGGTGTTGATAGTGGTTTTCAATATTGATGCATATTTAGTTATTTAGTGATGCAACCATATCTATACCTTAAAATCTAAGTTTTCTGGCAAGATTGAATTCATTATTTCAGGTTGTACTCTAGTAGACAATCGTACCACTATACCATGCTCAAAAAGTGATTCATGAATATTGGACTAAATGCATTATTGGTGATTGATTCCTTCGATTGGGAGTTTTGTTGCAAATTTCCAACTCCTGGGAGTTCATAATTCTCAATACTGGAAGTGCAGACTTAACTAGTTGTCCGTACAATTCCAGTTGATACTAAGTTACCGATTTGTTTCATTTAGGCGCCTAGTTCAGGTTCGAAACGACATGGGTTTGAAATCCTAGTTCAATCCAATACTGGTTCGGTCAAGGTTCGAAAATCAGACTGTGGGTCCGGACAAGGTCCGGCCCACAGCCTGTGGGTTCCATCTCAACGAACCAAGTTCGAACCTGGGTAGAACCCAAGAACTTTCACGCCCAGGCCGCACTTTTTCCAATGTTTTTTGCATTTTTTTATTATCTTTTTAACTTTTTGTTTACTTCTAAAGACTAAAATATTCCCTCTAACCATAATATTTGCCTCCTAACACATCAAATAGGTAAAAACATACTCATTTAACAATTTGTGAATGAAAAACAAGTTTTTTGCCTCCATTGTTGAACTTTCTCTCTTGCTTGCACAAGCTTGAAAAGACTTCAAGGTTGATCATTGATTGTTTGAATTTGGTTGTTGTGTTACTCCTAAGCACTTGCAAGTGTCCGTTCATTGCCAAGAAGATCATAGAGCAAGATTTCTTCAAAAGAGATAGGTTTTTTTATTTATTTTTTTACCTTCTTTTTTTTTAACAAATGAACTCTTTTGTTTTGTTTTTAAGTTTTTGTTTTGTTTTCATTCTTCTAAGTGTCTATAACACATGTTCAATTTTTTCAATTTTTTGAAATTAAGGCTTTTAATTTCAATACCAAAATTTCAATGTGTTGTGCCTTAGGTATTACAATGGCATCCGATTCTACCTCCTCGGACTCAAACCAATCTCATTTCAAAGCAGACCCAAACTCTCTCCTTTGGAAATATGTTGAAATGGTTCAACAACTTCCAAATGGTGGAGAATATGTTTGGATTTGTGGTCATTACCATGTTAGATATTCGAGCTCATACAGTCGAGTGAAAGCGCACTTGTGCAGGATCCCTGGACTAGGCATCAAAGCTTGTCCAGGTGAAGATAAACGAGGCATTCCAGATGATATAGTGTTGGGATATATTGCTGAGAAAGAAAAAGCGAACCAAAAAACAATCAATCTTAAAACAAGTCATCCTTTGTTAAAGAAAGGATCTCAAGTGATGAAGCCTCCTACATCGCCTTCTCAGTTTGCACCTACAGATAGCCATCCATTTATATCCATCCCTCAAGAGAAAATTGTGCCTTCTACAAATAAAAGATCTAAGGGACCGTTGGAAACTTCATTTCAGAATGAGGCAAGAGAGATTGTTGATCAAGACAAAGCAAGATGTGTTTATGCCAATGGATTGGCATTCAACGTTGTTCGTTCACCATATTGGCAAAAAATGGTGAAATCTATTAATGAGGCTCCAAAGGGGTATAAGGGCCCAAAATTTGAGATGGTGTGTTGCACCTTATTAGATAAAGAGGTGAAACATGTAGCAAAATCTTTGAAGCCCATAAGGGATTCGTGGATAGAAACAGGGGTGACCATCATTTCTAATGGATGGAAAGATGCAAAAAATTGCCGATTGATCAATGTTATTGCTGTGTCCCCTAAAGGGGCAATGTTTTTGAGAGCAGTGGATTGTGAAGCACAGGTGAAGGATGGTCCATTTATTGCTAACATCCTTTGTCAAGCTATTGAAGTGGGCCATCAAAATGTTGTGCAAGTTGTAACTAACAATGCAAAAAATTGTAGGACTGTTGGGTTATTGATTGAAGAGAAGTATTCACACATTTTTTGGACACCTTGTGCTGTCCACTCCCTCAATCTAATGCTACAAAAAATTGGAACCAAAATTGAGTGGATCAAACAGGTGTATGCTGAGGCAAAAAACATCCATTTTTTTGTCACCAACCACCATATGACACAAGGCATATTTAGACAATTCTCAAAATTGGAGTTGTTGAAGGTAAGTTAATTGAATTCTCAATATTGTTAATCTTCTAATTCTTTTAATTTATATTTTGATTTTGGAAATAAAGAGGATCATTTTGGATTGTTTTTAGTTCCAAAGTTGTTCGTTGTCTATGAACATTGAAGTGTGAACATAATATTTATATATTAGTCTGTGAATTTGATTATATATTTGAAGTTCTTTCCTTTGTGAATTGTATACTTCTCTAAATTATGTTCATTTGCTTCGGAATAGAAACAAATCCTATTTGAGAAACTGTTATATCTGCTATTAAAATCCTAATCTTTGCATTAGAAGGTTGATAGTATTCATTCCAGCTTGTCGCATTGATCTCATGGTTATGGGTCAGTATTAGTATGCCTTTCTTGCTTTCTGGTTAAAAGCATATTCATTGATGGTTAATCGAACCGTCCGAGGGAGTTGTACCTCATCAAAATTCAGAGGAAGATCACCAATGAAATGGTGACCTCTCCTTGCTGTTAGGGACTTTGTCTTTATTTGGCGGGCTATGGAGTTTGTAATCGATACATTTGTATAAAGACAAATCTGTTCACTAACAGCATGCATGCAAGTAGAATCCATGATAGAACTCCTACTAGAGCCCAAGGAAATCTACCAAAAAGGATGTTAACAAGAGACGCATATATTATTTTTTGTTGATATTGCATCAAAAGGCATTTCCCAATCATCCTTGTTGATGTAGGGAATGATATCTCACTATCATTTTTCCCAAGTGCGCTTGTCTAGAAACAACCATAGGTGAAGAAGATAATGGCATCACAATGGCATAAAGAAAAGAAGCCTTATGTGAATGCGTGACAGAAATCCTAAACAACACAAGAAACATCAATGGCAATAAATATTCATATGTGAGTGAATAGTTTGAAGTTCATTTTTCTAGAATTTTCCTTTGGCTAGAAGATGCAAAAGAAAGACAAGGAAATTATCACAAGAATGAAAGAGGTAGACAGCTTGGTGATATTTGTCTGATTCACAAAGTTAGTGGTTTGAAGCCCTCAAAGTTCTTTAAATCACATCATTTTCTTTTCGTTGAGTCAATTAAATTTAGTAAAGAAAGCAATTTTGGGGAGCTTTTATGAACAATACAAGACTATATAGAAAGGCTCGCACATATAAATTGTGTGTGTATCTAGCATAGATTGATTGGTGTAGGGAAGAGTTTAAATTTTGTTGATGCTGATTCAGTGATCTCAAGTTCAAATCATACTATAAGTTCCTTACTTTTGTTCATGTTTTAAGAAAGAGGAATCATAGGGACATTTTGTATACACATAAAGGCCACATTGTAAAAGTTGCATTATCAGCTGAGTCTAACACCTTGAAATGAAAACTTGTTTCATGAAACCCTATGCTTTTAATTTTGGTGCTATCAATGCTACATCTAATGATGCTTTTAGGCATTCCAAAGTTGTATTTGATGGACAGAATGTAACTGAGTCAAAGAGAGGACACATGAGATTGAAGGAATTACCCCATCTCAAGCTAGCTTCTCACTCTAAGATGGTCATCTGCATGAGAGGCACAAATTTCTCATTTATGTCCCATTTTGGATCGATGGGGGTCCTTGGCAGTTCTTGGTAGTATTTGTGGATAGTGTGTTTATCCTTAGTTACTAGAAGAGGTGTGGTTAGTGTGTAGTCCCTACTGGTTTTGTTCTCTCATTGTGTGGGCACTAGAGGAGGGATATGGAACACTCTTAGAGGAGGGTGGACTCCCAAAGGAGAGTTGTTCTCTCATTTACAAGGAGATTGGGATTTATTCTCTCCTATTGTACAGGGGATTTGGTGGTATACTTGTGGATATGCACCATAGTGATTCACAAGTATTGTTTGACAGTCAGGATGTCCACTGATTCGATTACTTTGGTGTATTTTGGATGATTTTGGAGATTTGGCAAGTTCTGTGTATGTCCTGGTTCATCAAATTTCTATTTGTGGTTGATGTGTTGGGAAAATTTTGGGCCTATGAATCAACTTGTTGTTTGAACATTGATCTGTCTTGAACTATGAATAATCATTTCTCCTATTTGACTTCTGAACATTTTGTTTCTTATTAGTAATTCAAATTGCATATAAACATTACTTGCTTACAAAACCCGAACCCAATATCAGTATTTTTGCTACCTGTTTTGGCCCACAAAAAGAAAAAGCAATATTTCTGAGCCCATCAACGTCTGTAATAGTTCCAATGCCATTTCCTTTGGTCCCAAGCATATGCTGCAAATCTAAAATGTCTCTCATATTTTACAGTAACATGGTATTTGAGTCTTGACCAGATAGCCTTGGTTGAGAATGAAAGTTTAAAAAGGACAATGGTCTTTTCAACCAAGTCGAAAAAAGTCAGATTAAGACTATGGAAAAAAAACATAAAACAATACTTGGCAAGATATAGAATCTTACCTTCAAATATTCAAACATAATAAGAAACTCATCAGTTACATTGGTGTTGTCTACCCTTTTTCGTCGGGTAATGGTAGATGAAATTGCATCTATAGCTGCTGCATATGAAGATGATGATGTAGAATCTTCATTTAGTGCTACTGCTGGACCCGAACCACCTTCAAAAATCCCATCAACAATAGTGTCATTACATTGAATTTTAAAATCAGAACCTTAGAACAAAAATATTAAATTTCAGGAAGATAAGATAAAGGGCTGCCCAGATCTTGATTGTATACTTTTCAACATCTTGTCTCTTAAATTGAGAAAAAAAATAGTTTTAAGTTTGTCTTGTCGTAATTACGAAATTCATTTAAAATTTCCATATGTGGTGTATCTTCTAGAAGCTATCTTTGCATATTGAATTAATTTTCAAGACAATAAGCAAGTTTATCTATACAAGATCATGAATGTTACAGGTAGAAGATCATTTAAGAGCTGAACAGTTCTCAAAGCTATGGGTTGGAACAATTGGTTATCTTCCAAATTTTTTAATATTGATAAAAAAGTTTTCACTTCTTTCAACATGGGGAGGGAACCAGAACCCACTACTATAAATTATTGTCATATATTTTTTCCATTTTTCACCACCAGTCAGTCTGTACTATAATTGAATGCTCCCTCCATTTTTCCCACAATCTATGTGTGAGGGAGTACCCACAGGGTTCGAACCAGGGCCTCACTGTCACTAGGTAAACCTGCATCCCAGGCCCAACCTATAGTTGATTTCCAAATTCACCCCTGCTTAGATGGTTACTTGAATTTCTATAGAATAATGTTCATATTGTGAAATCGTAACATGAATAGACCAACATAGGCCTGACCTGAATACATTTATTGAATAACTGAGGCTAATCATTATACATATAAAGTATAATTATCCTCATCACTTCAGGACAACAATATGTGCCAAATATCCCATTCAAGGGTTAATAGTAAAGAAAATTGAAAGTAGGCAAGAAAAATGGAGCAAAAATTAACTTCGGTGAAGAATCAAAAGGGAACCCCAACAAAGCAGATGCAGGTTTTGTGGTAAGAAATGGTTCTGGTAATTTCATGCTAGAGGTATCCAAATATTTGGGGGTAAAAACCAATGATGAAGCTGAGTTGGAAGCCCTCCCAGCAGACCTTCAAAGTGAATATGTGGTGGGGTATAGAAGGGTAAGAATTAAAGGGGATTCTCAAATAGTGATAAGAGTTTTGCCCTAATTGGAATCTCAAGGTGATTACAGAAGTAGTATATTGGAAAGATAAATTTGCATCCTTTCAACTGTGACACTGCTTTCATGAGAAAAATCAAGTAGTAGAATGTTTGGCAAATGAAGGTATGAATCTAAGTTATATTTCTTACATGGAAAGTTGTGAAGCGAATCATTGGCCTAACTGTTGTGACCTTTTCACACATCGCCCCATTCAAAATGGGGACCCCCTAATTTTGCTCCGTTCTGGTCTTTTGGCTTTGGTTTTTGGGTTGTTTTGCGTCTCTCTCTCTGTTCCTTCTGTATTTCTGGGGATGTCCCTATCTTTTGACCTAATTGGAAATTTTGGCTAAGTCTGAAGAGTAGTTGGATGAGTTAGGGTTTTCACTCTTCAAGCTGGTTTAAGGCCAAATCAAGTTGGCAAATTCAAGTATGAGCTGAGCATTGCGATCAAGAGGCTCCGGATAGGCTCCCATCAATTTTTCACTGAATTCTGACAACTTACTATTTTTAGTAAGTACTCAATTTGAGGTCTTTTCCTCATGATTTTGGGAATTCTGACTGCTTCACCACATTCAGGACACTTCAAAGTACTCGCACGCAAAAAATGTGAGCAGATTTGGACAACTTGCTATTTTTAGTAGTTCTGGCTTCGAAGGCAGATTTCAGGGTTTGCATGTGTGATTTTTCGATGCATGTCAAGATATTCTTTCTGGGTTTTTCAAAAGCTTCGTAGTGATATAACATGCAAGTCAAAATGATGACTTGCTATTTTTAGCAAGTGCTTGCATGTGGACCAGTTTTCTGGGTTATTTTGGGTTTTTTGAGATCTCTCAGGCAATATGACATGCAAATACATCTGGCAGTGGGTTGATCACTTTTCAGACACTTACTATTTTTAGCAGGTTCACTCCAACAGCCCCAGACCTTCAGCTTCGAGAATAGATCAGTGCAGAGCAAAAACGGAGTCAAACAGAGGTCGATTGAGGCACATGCAAACAAGATTAGGGTTTCCTACTTTTATGCCTAAAATAGGGGGTGAAATTCGAGAAAATGTCAAGCTGATATGTCCCACCGAGATCAACGTCTTTCAAAGAATCCACTGATGAAATTTGAGCAAAATCCGCATACTTACTATTTTTAGTAAGTCATTTCAGGGCTAAAAATAGCAGGTCAACACGAAGGGCAAGTGTGAATAGGACAGTTAACTCATGAGGATCACATGGAGCAAATTTCAAGTCAAGGGGAGTTGCAGAGGTCTGATAATCAAAAGGCTTACTAAAAATAGAAAATGAGGTCGAGCAGGTTGAAAAATTAGCTAAGTATTCGAAGGTCACCTTTAGAAGTTTCCTTAACACTCCAGATGAAAATTCTAAGGCATGCAAGTCAAAATGGAAGCTAGACCCCCCAAAAGGCGCCCAACTTGGATGAGTGGCATCAAAATTCTAAGTCATGGAAAACAAAAGTGCTACCCCCTAAATGCGCCACCTTGTGAGGGGAAGGTATTAGGAATTTTTCTAAGGCATGTGAAATAAAACTTCACTAGGTAGAATGCGCCCAAGGTGTAAGATGATTTGAAAAGTGTCTAAAGGGCAAAATAAAATGCCACTAGAGGTAAAATGCGCCCTAAAGGAGGTAGAGGACATGAAAGTTGTCTAAGGCATGGAAGATGAACCTCAAGCGGTCAAATGCGCCCATCATGAGGAGGAGGTGTTAGGAATATTTTCTAAGTGGTGAAAATGGAAGCTCATACCCTCAAATGCGCCCTCAGGGTGGGATGATTTGTCTAAGGTAGAAAAATCTGACAAGGGGTCATATGCGCCTAAGGAAGAAAATAACGTAGAAAAGAGTTTAAGACGTTGAAAATAAAAGTTAAAGGGGTCAAATGCGCCCTTGACATGAAGGTTGAGTGGGGAAGATTTCCAAGTCAAGTAAATGAAGGTTGACCCCTCTAAATGTGCCAGGGCTAGGGAAGTGATATAAAGCATTGAGAATTAAAATAGCATGCCCCATCAAAATACGCCCTTGACATGAACTATTTGGAAAAATATTCAAGGGCGTTAAAAATAAAAGAGTCACCTAGTGAATGCGCCCAAGGTAGAAAAGGTTGAAGTAAACGTCAGAGGAAAATGTTTTCAAGGGGGCTAAATGAAGTGAATCCCTCCATGTGCACCCATGAAGAGGGAATGAAGGTCATTAAAAAAAAATCCTAAGGAAAGGGAAAATAAAATGTCAAGCAGTCAAATGCGCCCTCGAAATGGAGAAATTTCTAAGGCACAAACTCCAAGCACAAGGTGGTAGATGCACCCTTAAAGAAGACCTTGTGAAATGAACACACAAGTCTCTAAATGCGCCCATGGTGAAAATTCATGCTAGAGAAAATGATGAATTTATCAGATCCAGAGATCAGTCAGACCTTGGAAATCAGAACATGGAAATTTGGTAAGTAAAATGGATTTATATTATGAGTGTTTTGATGCTCTTCTTCTTGTTTGTTTTGCAGGATGAACACCGGGGCCAAGGCATGATGACTTGAGGTGATGGAGCAAGACAACGTTATAACCTTGGAAGGGGATAAAGTTACACATTTCAAACCCCTCCATGATGTCTCATTTGCGCCCCAAACCATGAAGCAAAATGTTGGAAGAAACAGTTAAGTGTTGGGATTTCTCCACAAAGACAAAATATGCACCCAACTAAGGCAGGCAGGTGGCAAGGAAGAAATGGTCGAGTCCAAGAAAAAGAAAATCCTTCAAGATCAGTATGGAGGAAATGATGAAGGCCAAGCATTGAAGATCATCTTCAAGCACTAGAATGTCCTCAAGGCTAAGGAGGAGGAATGAGCAAAAACTTCAATGTTAAGAAGTGATAGTAGGATGGATTGAAGAACAAAGTAGAGGAATTCTTCTTCAGTGTGAAGTCCCTCTCCGACAATATCAGAGGCTGTGATGATCAAATTGATCGAGTTTGCAATCAAAGAGAAGGGCAGTGGGAACATGTTTCTGGACGAGAATCTTCTGGATGATAGTGGGCATTAATTGCTCATAGTGGTTTTTGCGGAATAGTGGAGAATCTCTTGTATATTTATTACCCTACTCCTCGCTGTGGCAGTTTTTAGGGCAAAACCTTGACTAGGGCTTAAGTGGCTCAATCTGAGCCCTCCATTGTAATTGAATCTGAGTCGTCCGTTGGACCGAGCCAGTTATAAAAGGGGCATCCCCCCTTCATTTGTATTCATTAGAATTAGACTAGACACTAGAGATTGGAATAGAGAGTAGAAAGAATAGCATAGAAGTTAGCATAGATTGATAGCTTAGATTGGAGAGGAAGGAAAGTTTTCCATTTGAATGCTTTGTAAGAAGTTGATGTTAACACTCTCATAAAATAAAGAGTTATTATTGCTTGATGGTTCCGTCTTTTGTTGTGGGTAGCTAGTGAGGCTTCTTTGTCTTTCCAATTCACTTAGAATCGTAAAGTAGCTTAAAGTAAAGTAGATTTCATTTCATGCAAGTAGTTGGTAGTTGTGGAATGTGGTGTTTGATTTAAGCAAGCTTCGTTTATCCATACCACTAGCAGGCTCACTGATGGTGGGTTCGCCTTGCGTGGTCAACTGGAACATTGTGAACTTAACTTCAATTACGGTTCATATGTTGGTATGCGTCATTGTGATGGTATTTGCATGTTGAGTCGTGGTTTGAATATCTCTCGTTATTCCTTTGAAGATTGCAGCGGCTTTGTGGAAGTTGTCTGAAGTGAGGCGAAGCAGAACTTGGTTTAAGCTTGCAAGAATTGGTCTCCGCATCCCGCATTTAGATTAGACAGTAGAATCTCTCATCCCTATCCTTTTAATTTCAATACTTTCCTGGTTAGCCTAGGAAACCCGAGCATTATCGATAAATCCTTCAAGTCCTATAAGTTCTTCTCTTTGATTGAACAATTGTGTAAGTCCCCTTGAAATAACCAACATATCACATCAAGCCAACTGAGACTATCCATTGCATGAAGGAACCTTGGAGTTGAATGCATGATCTTTCTAGCAATCTTAGCATGCAGAATACTTTGTTCAAGAGAGGATAGAGTAACCGTTGGGAAACTTTATTCTGTGTTGGTGTGGTCATAAAACACCCGTCAACACTAACCTCACCAATCTTCTTGATTATAATTGGCCCCCATAGAGTATTGTATGGTTATGTTGGTTGTTCACCTTGGCCTCTTGAAGTCTCTAGATGAAAATCCATCATGAATGGTAAAGAAAAAGCATAACTATAGTATTATGTTGCTTGTGTTTATGTTGGGATGAGCTAGAGGACTTGATTCAAGATGAAAAGCCAGCGTGATTGGTAAATCTTTTAGCACTTGCCCATAATGAATGATGTGGTGTGCTAAGTAGTATGTGCTATTTATTATTTCATTAATCTTGATGCATGCAAAGGATTTTAAATGGGCAGCATCCTCTCATTGTTCTATATACAATCGTCAAGGGTTGTATGGTGGTTGTGTTGGTGTTGCTAAGAACTTGCAACTTTGCAGTTGTTGATGTTGTTTTGGTGTCCAGGTTTGTTATGAACACATGATGAATTGAAAAGGAAACAGCTTTGTTATTGGTGCAAAGGAGCCCTACAGCAGAGAGCATGACTATCCTTTGAGGCCGATGGGCAAAGCTAACCGCATGATGTGGGTTTACTATGAGGATGTCGAATCTAAAATTTCAGACCAGCAAGCTGTTTCAAAGAATAATGAGGTTGGAAATGCCTCTATAGAGTTTGGTCATGATGCCAATTTGTCCCCGTTGGTATTATCCGCAAATCTACAAAGAGAATCTTCATTCAGAATCAGGGGAATAGTTAATGGACAGCGATGCATTGCAATACTTGACACTGGAACCACACAATTTTATTAGTGAGGGGTTTGTCGGCAGGTGTAGACTCTAGATAGAGGACTTCGCTAGATTTAGAGTTAAAGTGGCGGATGGATATACCCTCACTTGCACTAGGCAGATTTTTAATCTCACTCTTTTGTTGAATGACTGTCATGTCCCCATTTTGGAGCGATAAGGAGATATTATTAAATTAATTACTTATAAGGTTATTAAAAAAATAAATATTTTAAGGTGATCTTATATTTAATTAATTTAATATTAAAGTGACAAAAAAATAAAATAATATCAAAAGTCACTTAAATAAATAAAAAGTAAAAGAATATATTTTATCCCACATTGGTTGGGAAAGTGAGTTTGCTCTCTCAAGGAAAGAATAAAAGGAGTGGCAAAGGTACATTTGAGAACATCTTGACTTGAATACATTTTCCTATTGTGGAGAGCTTGAGAGCTTGTTACAGCCTGAGGGTTCATACCTTCTTGTATTGCTGGTTTCGGTTGTGAGACACCAACCCTAGCTAGTTAGAGTAAAGGATATTTCAGTCCTTTGCATTGTGGCAAATTTGTGGCCATAGGCCAATTTGAATAGGAGTAATTTAAAGAATAAATCTGTGGTCATTTGGAGCATCTGCAGCCAGCTGGAGAAATACAATTTCACTCATCACAAGCCATATCTCCATTGATTTGCATCAAGGCTTGCATCTTCTTATGCTGGACTCCTGGGAGAACACTATCATGGCTGGTGGTAATCGTTTTTGATGAATGATAATTTATTTTCACCATTTTCAGATCTGCACAGGGGCGGCCATGTAAGAGGGGCAATTTTGCATTTGAAGCCATAATAAATTCCAAGAAAATTCTGAAAGCTTCATTGGAGGTTTAGAAAGGAGGGCGCTGCACTTTGGGAGTCATTGGGATCACTTTCAAGGAGAATCGAAATATTCTTGGAGGCTGCCATTACAGTCCCAGGTTCTCTATTTTGTTTATATGCATGTTTGGATAAGGAGTCCTCAAAGGATAGTTGATTTGTAATCAGTCTTAAAGATAGTGCATTTACAGTTCAATTATGTAAGCAAAGATTGGGTATATTGCTGGTTACATCAGTCAAATCACTTTGTAATTTCCGGTCATGAACATGTATGACAAAGTCTGATCTGCACTTGATTGCCAATTTGTATTCACTTCATTGCAATACTGAATAGGAGTTATAAGGTGTTGCTGGCAAAGTATTTGTCCTATTGTCATTCATATACTTATGCATTCATTTTGAGTAGTATGCATGCCAAGTATTTGTTAAAATGTAACTTGGCTGTAGGTGAACATTTTACATCAGAACTTCATGTATTTGCATTTGAAAAGCACAAAAAGAGTTGCATTTCATATTAGTCACTTATTTACTTGTATTGGCATCACTCCCACGCCTTCCAACATCATTATTATCTAAAACAAACAAAACAAACCAACTGAAACTTCAAAACCAGCAAGCTGGAAGGTTGTCAGCAAAGTGTTTGACAAAATACCAAGGCAGCAAAACAGGGATAAAAAGTTAAAACATCAGGTTTGTCAAGGCACATTACAGACTACGAGTTACATGCTGACTTTATGTAGTCAACATGGGTGAGATAAAAATAGTGTTGGGTATGGGATGGCTCCAGGACAATGGAGAATTCACCCTCAACGTGCCAAAAATCGAGATGAAGTTTGAGTTACATGGTAGGAAATATATGTTGAGGGGGATTGCAGATGGGAGCTTGCATTCTATCTCTCTCGTTAGTGAGGAGAGCGGGAAGATAGAGTAGGAGATTGTTCAGGAGGAGTAGCATGAGATGATCCAGAAGGAGTTTGTGTTTACTCATGGCTCCAAGGGTTCAGGGTTGTATGATTTAGATCAGCATGGAGGTGACGTTCAGTTCGTGAACAATCCCTTGTTTGAGGCGGATGCTACATCGTCTTATCATAATCCACTCTTCGAGTTAGATGTTGATTCCACTCTTGACCCTGAACTTGAGATGAGCGTTGATCATAGTGTTTGGGATCCTTTTAGTGCATCGAGATTTCAAACAAGGCTCACAGAGGAGTTTCACAGTGTGTACATGGTGTGGAGTGCTTATAGCTTCACATTTGATCCTCATGTACATGATTTGTTTCAGATGCACGGTTCAGACGCACGCAAACTAGGCAATTTGTATGATAGCTTGTCTTCCGTAGATATGGGAAGCAAACTTTGCCAGCCTTCCGAGTTGCTTCCACTTGAGGTTTTTACTCCTACAACACCTGAAGTTGGGATTGATATGGTTCATCATGATTTGCCAGTTGTTCAGATGTTGGTGTTACAGGAGTTAGTTGGTGATATGAGGGACATTACTCAGCACTTCCCTTAGGACCCAGGTGGAGTGATCTTTCAGAAGGTTTTCTAGTGGCAGTTGAGATTGCTTGGGGATAAGCAATTTCAGGGAGGGCGGACCATAATGTCCCCATTTTAGCCCGTAATTGTTTTTTGTTAGATTAGCCTATTATTGGCCCTCATAGGCTAATGCAGATGGTTTGGCAGTTATCAGAATGTTTTCTTCTTCGAAGCTCAATTTGGTTCAGGTTTGGCCTTCCTTTGGTGTTTCAGGACTCAATTTCACACACTTACTATTTATAGTAAGTCATCAGGTCATGGGAGTCCAGGGTTACTATTTATAGTAGGGCACCTGAACGTGTTGTGTTGGTAGTGTTGATCCCGGAGTTCAGTTGGCTTGAAGAAATAAGGTGTATTGCACAAGTTATAACGTTTAATTATTATTAAAGGTGACTTTAATAATAATTAATATCATAAATAATAAAATAATGTTATATTTGCACTTTAGGTCCAATGGGGTCATGGGGACATTAAAAAGGGGGCCATTTTATAATTAATTGCTTGGGCGCCAACTTGAGATATTATTTTATTAAACCAAAGTGCAAATTAAATATTATTGTAAATAATTCAAAAGGCATTTTGGAGGGATCGACCTTTTGAGAAGAATATATAAGGAAGCCAAAGAAAGTTCGATTCATCTCTTGAGCATTTGTTAATTTATCTTTTATCATATCTTTGGCGTTGGAGGAGAGAAACCAAGGGTTTGTGCAGTTCCAGAGCTTTCTGGCATTGGAGAACGTTCACTCTTCATTGTTCGTGCTTTCTAAGGTTGTGCAACATCAGCTGAAGTTAGCATATGAGATTTGGTTTCATTCAGAGGCCAATATTGTGCAGATTGGAGAAGTTCATCAAAGGGTTTCAAGCAAATTTCTTTGTGAGAAGCAAACATCATTAAGGCTGCATTTCATTATTCATCTGACATACAAATAAAGGGTCATGTTGACGTGTTTTTTATGACGACATCAACACAGAATAAAAATGCCCAACGGTCATTCTATTCTCTCTTGATCAAAGTATTCTGCATGCTAAGATTGTGTGAAAGTTCATGCGTTCAACTCCAAGGTTCCTTTAACGCGAATAGACTCAGTTGGCTAATGTGAATATGTTGGGTATTCAAGGGGACTTACGTAGTTATTCGATTTTGTGAAGCAATTAGGATATGAATGATTTGACAGTATTGCTCTGATTCCTAAATTAACCGGGAAATACTGAATTAAAAAGGGATAGGTATAGGAATTCTACAAATCTACTTCTAAAGGGTGGAGGACGAGGATCGACTTAAACAATCTTCAAACCAGACTTTGCTTCGTCTCCTTTCAGACAACTCCGACAAAGTTGGTGCAATCTTCAAAGGATGAGAAAGGTGTTCAAATTATGACACAACATGTTCATACCATCACTACGATGCATACGGACATATGAGCCACAATCGAAGTTAAGTGCCAATACTCCAGTTGACCACGCAAAGCGAACTTACCATCAGTAAGCCCGCTAGTGGTATGGATGAAAGAAGATATGCTCAAATCACAGCGCCACACTCCACAATTAACGACTACTTGCATAAACAAAGTCTACTCTACTCTATCTACTTGAATTGGAAAGACGAACAAGCCTTGCTAGCTACTCACAATAGAAGATGGAACCACCAAACAATGATAAATCTTTATATTATGAGAGTGTTCACAACAACTTCTTACAAAGTCCTCAATGGGAAAACTTCCTTTCCTCCTCAATCTAAGCTAACTTCTAAGCTAAATGCTATATGCCTTCTACTCTCGCTCTGATTCAATTCTTGATCTAATGTTTTATTCTAATTTCTTACAAATGAGGGGGGATGCCCCTTTTATAGTTAGCCCATTTCAATGGACGGTTCGGATTCAATTACAATAAAGGGCTCATATCGAGCCACCTATGCCCCAATTAGGGTTTCTGCCCTAAAACCGCCACTGAGGGGAGTGGGGCAATAAATGCACAGAATATTCTCCACTCCCCTGCAGGAACCATAATGAGCAATTAATGCCCACTATCTTCTTCTAGAAGATCTTCATCAAGCAGCGCATTCCCACTGTCCTGCTCTCGGACTGCAAACTCGATCAATCGGGCCAATACCGCTTCAACCTCCTGGGCAGAAATCGGTGGAATATGGTTCAGCTGGAACTCCAAGACCGCTATCGTCTGACCATGCCGAGTGTAAGACTTCTTCCATGCCACCAAGGCGTCCTGGGTATTCTAGATTATACTGGAGAAAGTGGAGACATTCTCAAAGTCATCCAGGACAAGCGACCTCACAGCTGAGAAGAATGGAGTCAGTTTATCTTTCAAGCCATCAGCAGTTATTTCCTCTGGGGCCAACTTTCTAGCAAATATGGCTTCTAATGTATTAAGGACTACCTCCTAGATGTTACCCATTGCTTTCCTCACTCTGGCTGAATCTGCCCTTGCTGCATCGTGAAATCCGCGGCCTGTGACCACCGAGGAGTACCAACTGGTGAAATCATACCTGTCACCATCCTGAATCACACCCCCATCCACCAAAGTTTGTAGAGGTATATGCATCAAAGCCCCCAAACGAAGTACAGTCTTCATCTGATAGATGCGGGTATTGCCCCAGGCCTGATCCACCATGTCAATCCGTGCCAAAATAATTGAGGCCTGCCGATAAGCATTGGCGAGGTCCTCCATGAATTTCCTTGTCTCAGTACGAACATGGCTAACCCACTTGTCCGCTTCCATTTCCATCTTCTTTAAATCCTCTAAGCCAACCACTGACTCCCTAGGAAGCTCTGGTAGACGTTCTACTGTTGGGTTTGCTGGTTCACCTGGACGTGCTAGACTTTGCACATATCCTATCAAGGTTTTGTGCTCATTCTTCAATTTCTTATACTTCCCTTCCGTGCAGAGCAACTGATCCTTCAATGCCTAATAGGAGTTATCGAACTCCTCAACAATTTGGGCTCCCGTAGGACAACCCAACTCTACGGTAGTGATCACATAATTTTCAGGCCTCTCCTCAGTTCAATCACAATCCTCTCTCGGAACAGCCACCTGAAGCGTGTGAGAGCCTGACTCATCAGTCGAGATCTTTGAAAACTTCCTGGCCCTCTTCTTTTCTGGTGGCGCACTGATCCTCCTGAGGAACTCCTCCATCTCAATGGCTGGATCCGTATCATCCTCGGGTTCTCTTCTCATTCTGTCTGAAAGCCAATCCGGCACCGTCTGCTGCAGATTGCAAATGACAAGGGGCTGCTCCTCCGTTGCCTCCACCTCATGCACTTCTTCTCTTCTTGCACTGTTCTGCTCGGGCTCATCATCTTCCACGAGTTGCGTATCTCCTGACCCTTGGGTCCCCTGTTCTGTGTTTTCCTCTTCCTCCAATGTCATGTCCAACATCTGTTGGAAACGAGTGTCAGCCACTGCTTCCTCTTCTTCCTCTTGTCGGCCAGCCCTGGATGCACTGACGCTTATACTATCTGATTCTCGGATGTTGGGTTGATCCACCTCCTCAAGCTCCCGCTCTTCACCTAATCCTGCCCTCTGATCAGCAAATAATGAAATCACTCTCAAACTCGAAGACTGAGTTTGTGAGTGCATAGGTGATGCTTGTTCCATCCTCAACGGTATCGGCTGGGTTGGTACTTCTACTTGTGCTTCCGGTGTTTGAGCAACCTGTTTTCCCCTTCTCACCGATAGCGGCCTTGGGTCACCCATCAAGCTATAAGTAAGGGCGATCGATCTGCTCTTAAGTCTGCATACATGTCTATCGACCCAAGCCCTTGTGAAAGTCAACACCGGAATAGAGAGCGTGTCCAAGTCCATGATTTCTGGCTCGGACCAATCAGGTGGTGGGACCGAAGTATCCCTGACTGAACCATAGTCGGGTTGCATAACGTTGACATCCTCTTCCACCTGGTCGGGAACTGGGATGATCTCACATTCCCTGATCAATTTGAGGGGAAGCCTGGAAAACATCCTTTTCCTTATCTCAACCTCATCAACAGCATTTGCCCAAAAGTCCTCAATGTGGGCCTTGTGTCGGTACTCGACGTTCTGTATCATTCGGATGTTTCTGTACGGATCGAAATCCTGTCTGCCTGTGTGATACGATAGATGATAGAATTGCAGCTCATCTTCTGCCTCTCGAGCTGCCTGCAAGGAGGGACACACCTCAGTGGAATTTCCCATGGCAATAGGAAAGTCAAGTCCACCCTTCTTCTTCTTTTTCTGAATCTTATCATAGGCGATCAACTGCCTAGATATTTCCAGCATTATAATGTGATTGGTGGGGTACCTCGGTAGCCGGTATGGATACGAAGTGAACCCCTGCAGCCTAATGTAAGTGAATTTCGGAAATTGGATGAGCCAATATCCGTATTCCTCGATCAATGCTTGTGCCTCTTTGGATATTCTTTGCTGCGTTCTCCGCTGAAGGGTCCTCGTGATGTGCATTGTGAATGCATCATTAGCCCGTTTGTAACTGGCAGGGTTAGCTAGATGCAACTGTGTGCAGGCCTCATGGATTTTGAACTGATCAGGTGCACAGCCTATTGGCTCCTTGTATGTAATCCCTCGGTACTTGGTCATTCTTGCCAGCATATATATCACATACGAGCTCATGTAAAAGGTTTTCGTCCCCCTCAGGCTCCTGAACTGCTCATCTATGTTATCACTGATCATTCTTGCCCAGTCAACACACTCCTTTCCCTCCAAGATGATCTCGATAAAGTAGAACATCCAAGGCTCGAAGAAGTAGGCTTGTGCACTCCCATTTATTCGGCTCAGCATCATCATCAAGTCGCAGTATTCCTGTTTCACATCTTCGGCAATTATCTGCTTTGGGAGTCTAGTGCGAGGTGGCTTTGGCTTTTGCATCCAGACTCTGTTGATGACCGCAGCAACCCTCTCGAAGGAGGTGGAGTACATTTTATCCGCCCTCTCCTTTGATCTGTAGAGCATCTTTTCGGCAGTAGGAATCCCAAATGCCTCTCCGATGGCATCTGGCGTGAAGTTGGCAAGCAATTTGCCATCCGGCGAGACAATGGTTCTACGCTCTGGCTTGTAGTAGTTCGCACACTCCATAATTAGCTCCGGGCACTGAATTGCTGGTGGAAAACCAGCGGCTGCGTAGATACCACTCTTCATGATGTTATGTGCCGTGACTAATGGTTGATAGCCTCCCAATCCGTACATCCTAGGCTTGAGTGCATTTAGATTAAACGACCGAGTTGGTATCACTTAATCCCGCCAACTTTGAAACAATTGCCGATTTTGGGAGAAATGACTTGGCGAGCCTTTTGATCATTGCCTGCCGGGATGAGCTAGCCTTGGCCGTTTCAGTGTTTGCAGCTCTGCTTGCGGCTCTGCTCGTTCCTGCAACATCCTTTGCTCCAGCCATCTGCAAGAATAAGATAGAATAATAATAAGTTAGTTTGCAGATTTTTAATAAAATAAAATAGCCTCCGAGACGGCTGCGGATGTGGAGTTAGTTTTTGAAAATAAAATTCTTTAGCATAATTTTCTAACTCCAAACCTCAAACTGTATAAAAACTCTGAGCTTATAAAGAAGCTTCCAGCAACTGCACTCTGACTGGCGAAGAAAATTACAGCCAACCAACAACTTTCAGCAATGTGGCTATTTTCTCAGCACAGAATAAATTAAATCCCTCGCCTCAACTTCTGACTTCGGCAATTTTAGAAGAAATAAAGAGATTGCTGCAATATGAAATTTCGAATTTCTTCTCAACTCTAAAAGCAATCAACTTCCTCAGCACTTCGACTTTCAGCAGTTTTGAAAATAAAGATCTCCAGAGAAAAATAAATCTCTAGCAACTCCGGAAATCTGCAGCAACTCCAACAACTTGGAAACAAAGTTTCGGCTCTCCAGCATACAATTTTGAAAATCGCAGCAACACACCTTCAGCCTTTCGGAAAGAAAACTCTCAGCAATTTGGAAATAAAATTCCCCCGACAACTTTGACTTAGAAAGTAAAACTCAAACTCACTCTCAGCAACCTCAAAAATATTTCAATCTCTCACAAAATTCCTCACTTCAGCAATTCCAAGCTCTTCAAAATGTGTGAAGAAATGAAAGAAATGAAGTTGTTTAAATAACTCTTCCTGAAGAATCCTGCTGAGTAGTGCTGGGGCTATTTTTAGTACCTTCATCGATTCTCCACTCTCTCCGTTCGGCATCTTCTAATTCAGGCGTAGTAGTGGGCTAGTCGTCAGCCGGTCATTATGGCAGTTGCCATTAATGAAGATTCTTTCTTCTTCAAATTTCGAATTTTCCTTTCTAGTCTGCCAGTTAACTCTTGGTGATTTAAACAACTCGCGAGAAAAATCACTTGGCTTGATTGAAAATCCCATTTTAAAATTCTCGCCATGTTTAAATAAATTTGATTCGAAAAAAAAAAAATCGTGGGAGTTGTAGATTCATTTCCAACTTTTAAAATGTTTGCCATTTAAATCCTCAATTTCATAAAATTTGCCTTAGACATTTTAAATTTTCTCTTTTAAAATAATTTAACCCGCTGACAGAAATCACTTGCCTGCTCTAAATACTTCATCCTTTGAGATCTAATTTCTGTTAGGAAAATAATCTAGGCAAAACGAATTTCCTCTAAAAATATTAAAATTTCCCTTAGGAAATTAATTTTTTAACTCTGTCAACTCATGTGTGCCTTTTAAACGGGTTCATTTAATTTTTTTTTCTACTTAGAAAATATTTCATCAAGTTGTTCACCCCGCTTAAATGTCTCACGAAAAATTTGAAATTCATCCAACTCCAGCGTGTTTTATGTAGTGAAATACTTATTCCACTTAGGAAAATTTTGAACATTTTTGCCCCTTGGGTTTTATTTCAACCTCTTCCCCTTCACCCACTTAGAAATAAAATTAAGTCCTTTCATTCTTTGGGCGCATTCACCTCTTTCCATCATTTTGCTCAACTTGGGCGTATTTTGCCTAGGGAGTTTTTGTTTTACTTAGGAAAATTTCTAACCTTTCTCCCTTGGGCGCATTTTGAAGGGTCCATTTTTATTTTGGCTTAGGCAAATTTCCCACGCCTTAGAGTATTCTTCAAGACCCTCACTTCAAAGGCGCATTTTATACCATGTGCCTCCATTTCAAACACTTAGAAAAAGTTCTCAAGCCTTTTATTCATCTTGGGCGCATTTTCACCTATCTACTTTCATTTTCCTTGACTTAGTTAATTTTCATGTCATCATATATCAAGGGTGCGTATGCTAGGTGGAGCTCTCACTTGAGGGCGCATTTCACCCCCTTGGCTTTTATTTCCTTGCCCTAGAGATATTTCAAACATCTTAGGCGCTTTCAAGACCTTGCTGGAGATGGGCGCATTTCATAGCTTCAACTTTTATTTCTCCATGCCTTAGGCGTTTTCAAGCTTTCACCAACCTTGGGCGCATTTGTATGTGGGAGCTTTTGCTTGAGGGCGCATTTTATGTGTGCTACTTCTATTTCACTACTTAGAAAATTTCATATTATCACCTTCCTTGAGGGCGCATTTGAGGTAGGGAACCTTCATTTTCCACGCCCTAGCCTTTCCTCACCTTACTTGGGCGCATTTCACATGGCCCACTTTGACTTGAGGGCGCAAATACATAGGCAAGCTTTCATTTTTCACCATGGGCGCATATTGGGTGTCAAGGTTTTGATTTTAAAGCCTTAGATTTTTCTTGGAGGTGGGCGCATTTCACACATGAGCTTTGAAGTTGAGGGCGCAAATTGCCATGTCCACTTTCATTTTATACTTAGAAAAATTTCGGCCCAACTACTCCTAGCACAAGGGCGCATTTGATGGGATCTACTTCTACTCCTCGTGCCTTAGCATCTTATTGCCTCTTGGGTGTGTTTTACTCATGCAAGCTTTGATTTCTCACTTAGAAAAAAAAAAAATTCTTGATTATCCCATCAAGGGCGCATTTAGAGGGTCAAGTTCACATTTTCCATGCCTTAGAGAATTTGAAACTTCATCACCTTGAGGGCGCATATCATGGGGCTAGCTCTTACTTGAGGGCACATTTGAGACCTCATGCTCACATTTTATTTTCCATGCCTTAGGCGTATTGCTAGGCCTCTCCCAACATGGGCACATTTGTATGTGTCTACTTCCATTTGAGGGCGCAAATGAGAGGGGTGGGTTTCTTTTCATGCCTTAGCCGCTTTTTCACTAGGCAACATCCTCCTTGGGCGCATTTAACATGTAGAGTTTCCAAGTGAGGGCGCAAATGAAGGGGTGAGCTTTACTTTACTTGCCTTAGAATATTTTCCAAGTCACTTCACAAGGTTGGGCGCATTTACCATGGGCTACTTCCATTTCTCCATACTTAGACAAATTCCATGCCCCTGTCGGATCTTGATCTCACATTCTATTTTTAGTAAGTCTTTACTTTTCTGACTTCCATGGCTCCGTTTGGCATGAAAATTTCACCATATGACCCTCTTTGCCTTGTGAACCCGTTTTGCCAGTTATCTGCCCTGACCTGCTATTTATAGCCACCTGCTATTTATAGTAAGTTCTTGATCTTTGACTTCAGTAGCTCTTTTTGACCTGAAACTTGCAAGGCCTGATCCTGATAACTTGAGTGTCGCTCTGATGCCAACCTCGGGTGCAGACCTGCTATTTATAGCCGTGCCCTGACTTACTAAAAATAGTAAGTCCTCCAATTCTGCTCATATTTTGCCAGCAGGTGCCTTGAAGTATGCTGACATGGGTGGGGTACTCCGTTTTGACTGTTTCTGGATTTCACCCCCTATAAAAGTGGAAACCCTAATTTGACTTGCATGTATCCCGAACGATCTCCGTTCGACTTCGTTCCTTCTGCATGTCGTTCTGCTTGCTGAACTGGAGTGTTAGGCGGCTGCCAGAGTGTACCTGCTAAAAATAGAAACTGTCTGAAAAGTGACTCATCCACTGTCGAATGGTTTTGCATGTTATATTGTCCGTGGGGTCTCAAGAAACCCAGAAAAACCCAGAAAACTGGTCTGCATGCATGCACTGGCTAAAAATAGTAAGTCCTCGAAATTTGATCTTCTCCGCTTGCATGTCACAATGTTGCGTAGCTCTTGAAAAACCCAGAAGGAATATTCGGACATGCGTTAGAGAACTCCGCATGCAAACCCTAAAATTAGCCTCTGAAGGCTGAACTCTGGAAGTGGTCATCTCGGTTTGCATGTTATATCGCTGCGAAGGTTTCGAGAAACCCAGAAGTAATCTCTGGACATGCAATGAAGAATCATATGTTTGACCCCTGAAAATGGCTCCTAAAGCCTGAACTGCTAAAAATAGCAAATTGTCTGATCTGGCTCAAAATTTACGTGCAAGCAGCTTGATGTTACCTGAATGTGTCGAAGCTGACAAAATTCCCAAAATTTCAATAAAATAGTCCCAAATTGAATACTTACTAAAAATAGCAAGTTGCCGGAATACAGTGAAAATTTAATGGGACCCTGCTGGAAGCCTTGTGATTGCTGTACTAAGCTTAGATTTCAATTTGATAACCTGGTTTGACCCTAAATAAGTCTGAAGGATGAAAACCCTAATTACACAGACTTAACCAATACTTCAACCTGGGTCAAACGATGGGACGTCCCCGGAAGGACCAGAGATAGAGAGAGAGACGCACTAACCAAAGCCAAACGACCAGAATGGAGCAAAAATTAGGGGGTCCCCATCTGGATGGGGTGATGTGTGAAAAAAGGTCACAACAGGTCGTACAGCCTCTTTAGTGACTGCCGTACTATCTCTGCCCTAGGCATGTGAACTCCTACCTGAAACACCTTGCCTTTTTGCTGGATTTCTACTTCATGGTGGGCAGCTAGTGCAACAAAGACATTTGGGACAGTTTATGAGGTGGAAAAAGCTTCAGTTACAGCAGATCAATCAGGTTGAGGGTTTATGTTTTGCTACCAGAATTTCAAGAAATCAATAAATGTATTCCCTTCAATCACCAGGTATGCCTTCCTATGTAGAAGACAAATAAAGATTATCCATTGAATAAATAGTCCATTTGCAGCATTGAGTTTCTAGTGTTCTTTGTATAATTCTTAGTTTTATACTTGCATTTGTCATTCTTATATCTTATAGTCAAAAACAAAAAAAGCATAAAACCACAAAAAAACACAAAATTCTGAAAATTACCATCACCAGTGCACAAATTTCATTGGGGGAGAACAAGGGTTCTTACAGTAGGCCTACCATTTCATGCCCAATCAGGTCTTACACCTTGGGAGAGGCTATTAAGTTGCAAGAGAAATGTGTGTTGTTTACCAAACTGATCGCCCCTATTGGTAAGGAGTTTCTGCAAATCCCAGAGAAAAGAAAGAGAGTGGCTGCTAGATTGTACGGCCAAGTACAGGTTGTACCTCTTTTGGGGGGCGTGTGAGTTTTCTTAGGGAAACCGCCCCTTGTTTCCTGTCATCTCTTGCTTGGAGGGTAGCGCCTAGACATGTCATGACCTTTGAAAACCAATTTTGGCTGCAATTTGCTGTTTGGAGTGTTTTGTAGGGGGTCGTACCATTGATGCTATCAGCTGCAATAGGAGTTTCAGACCTGCAGTTATCTAAAATACCTTTTTCAGAGTGATCATACATACTTTCCTTGAGTTTTGATGTGAGTTGACACTACCTTGGTGATCATTTTGGCACGTTGGAGGTAGCTGGGTGAAGTTTCTTGAATCATCTATATCACTGTCCAGACTGTTGCAGTGAAGTTTCAGACTTATACCAATCATCCATTTGCCATATTTTGAGGTATATTTGCTATCACAATGTTGGGTGGTTAGATTCTTGAGTTGTGAGTACATTTGGGGTGCTTTGATCAGCTTCATTTCACAATAAAATTTTGTAACAGCAGATGTATATTTGGTTGTAATGAAGTGTAAGTGCTAACAATGTAACACTGGGTGGTAGTACCACCAATGACCTTTCTCTTGTTATTTGTTGTTACTTACCCCACTGAATAAGTGGCTCATTGGTTCTCACTCACTGCTAGAAAGCGGAAGAGTTGTTCTTGCTTATTGTATTCACTCACTGCTGAAAAGTGGGAGAATTGTTCTTTCTTGTTGTATTCGCTCACCACTAAAAAATGGAAGAGTTGGCTTTACATTTCCAATATCATATGAGTTTTTTCAATGAAAAGTGGAAGTGCTAAGCTAACCCCACTGGATAAGTGTATTACTTTTAGTTGTTTCATTTCAAGTATTATTGTAATCCCATACACCATATGCTCTCACCTGACACACATTGGGAGCTTAGCGATCAGACAATGGAAAGGAAAGTTGTTTATAATTTGCATTTTGTTGAGGTAACAAGTTTTTCAAAAAAAAATTAGGGGTGATTATTACATACTCCGTGGTTTCTTTAGTTCCATCTTTTGATTGGAGTGAATAGAACCTACAAGAAAAAGAAAGACCATGGTTTCAACTTCTAATCCAGTTATAAACACGTTTAAGTCACAAGCTCGTGACAAGGCAGATTGTGCCCTTGGCAAAGTCTTCTTTCCCAATAGGCTAAAAGACAATGCCCCTAGAGACTACTTTTTTCATGGTATTCCATTCCATGTTACTCAATCTCCTTATTTCTAAGTGGCTATGGCTAAGGTAGCCAAACTAGGTTCTTCTTATGTGTTTCCTAGAGAGACAAAAATTGCACCACCATCTTGGACAAACATTATTGTAGTATCCACCCTACTTTTTTTTGGATTTTTGATGTGTTTGCAATTTAATATGAAATATGGAGAAATAATGACAATGACAACAAATAGAAATATTTTGCAATGAAATGCGTTGGAAACTCAAACTATTTGAAGCACCCACAAACTGAAATATATTTCAGATTAATCACAGAAGTAATACAATCATTAAATAAGGGTTTTAACATCATCCAAATGACTACTACACTCTTAAAAATTACATTTCAGACATACCCATTTACTGCTATGTGAAAATGGTCTGAAGCTAGACTATGGACAGCAACCTAGGGCTTTGTAAATGCTTGCAATCTCCTCCAAAACCCTGTTGCTCCACCTTAAATTTAGTTGTTGAGTGTTTTCCAGACCTAGGCGCCTCAAACACCACAAGAATGCTGCCCAAAACCTTGGGCCACAAATTCCCACACCCCTTAAGGAATGGTATTGCTTGCTTTGGGAGGTGGTGCGACCAACAAGGGGGGTTTTCCTGTTTAATTTGTGTCCTCAAATCTGCTGCTCAAACCCCTTAAATCTGCCTTTAAAAATCTATCTTGAAACGCCAAGAAAAATCACCAAAATCTAAAACAACAAAGCTCTTGTATGATTTCTGAATGAAACCACCTATATATCCACCAGGAAAGATCTTTCACTTTCGAAATGGATGTTCTCTATGAAAGTTTTCGTCCTCACAAAGCTTCGGAAGACCACTGTTCAACCTGCAATATCCCATTATAAATTTTCTTCAAGCATAAGTTGCAAAATGAGCTCCAAATCACTTTTAATGCCCTCCTCAATTCCCATGCCTAGCTTTGGGAAGATAACTTTTATTTTATTTAATAAAATCCTTTGTCTCCCATGTAGGCGTCCCACTTTTCAAAACAACTTAAATTTACCTTTAAAAAGTCCCTTGTGTCCCTTATATGCCATTTTATAAAGTCGATTTTAAAATAACATTAAGTTAAATATTTAATTTAACTTATAACATTAACATTATTTAAAATAATTCCCCAAGCCATTAAAAACTCCAAATAAACATTAAATGCAATAATCGATCATACCAAGGGAAACCCAATGCGGAAAAGCCAAGTCGATGCTAAGGATGTGACTTACTAAAAATAGTAAAATTGAGCCAAGTGCCCGAAAACACTCCAAAAACTGCCGAAAGGAATCTCCAATAGCTCTAAGCTCACTGCAACACACTGAATATGCCAAATAGTTGAACAACACACTCTCCAAGAACTATGGAGTCCCCTAACCAAACCATATTAGCCTACAGGAACCCGAGAAACAGGCTAACTATCACCAACGATCAACTGCTTCGAAAGGGGGCATTACAATTATTCCAAAGTATTCAACCAAGGAGATGAAGACCACATTGGTATCTCATAGTTGCAACATCATCATGGATGGGCAAACAACTATTAGACACTACCAACTAATCAAAATTAGTGTCATGTAAGGATGGGCCTTTAAGGTGATTGACTATTTAGGAAAAAGAAAGGATGAAATATTATATTTCCAAATCTCAGAAGATGTCATTGAAGAAGTGCAAGTGGTTACTAATGCAAAATATGTGTGCAAAGTAGTAAGCAAATTGGTTGAGTCCATCTACAAAAACATGTATGAGACCCTTGTGTGCATGCCATGAATAATGCACTAAAGGTCATCCACAAAATCGAGTGGGTCAAGAAGATTGGTACAGATGCAAGGGAGACACAAATGTTTGATAGCAACCACCACACCTCCTTGGCATTGTTTGTAATGTCCCCGACTTCTGAGTAGTCACCAACCACTAGGTTTATTTTATTAAGTAAATATTAAATTGTCCTAAAGTAATATTGAGGATGTTTATATTTAATTAATTAATTAATGTTAAGCTGACTTTATTAATTAAATGTGCTCAATTATAAATAAAGTGACTTTACACTGTTAAAACATTTTATTAAGGGGTGAAGTATAAATGGTAAATGTAAAAGGGAATTAATCATCTTGGTGAAATTTATTATCGGGCACAAAAAATTGAGAGCACAACTTTCAGAAACCACGAGGACGAAAACCCTCAAGTTTGTGGATCGGAAACCCAATTCTATTTGCAGGCAGATTCAACTCAGGATTCACGCAGAGTTTCAATGGATAATTGATCATTTGTGGAAATTTGTGAAATCTTGGTGCAAAGACAAATTTCATAGATCTGTATCAGGGTTTGAAGATTATTCAGGATCATTATAGTTTAAGAAATTTACTGGAGTTCTGTAGATGGGTTTTCTAAAGTTAATGATTGGAGGTATTCATTATTACTACTCCTATAATAGTACAATCGTGGTATTGTAGAATATTCACTCAAAAATCCTTTAATGTTTCTGGACACTAATAAGGGATGATTGTTGGTGTTGTCTTTTCTAATTCAACAACTAAGTTAAATTTATGGAAGTTGACAATAAGAATTGCCCGAGGAAATTATTATATTTTATGGGGGAATGTTGTTGATAAAAATTTCTATAGCTTCCGCCATTGGTGAAAGGAATAGCATATGTTAATAGGGAAACGTGGCATAACCAAATTCAGCTTACATTGCAGCCTATCTTCGTGGGAAAGAAGCGCCATGACGAAGCCAATTACAAAGCCACAAGTATAAAATAAAGAATTCGGGCATTTGTAATAGTTGGGTATGACTAAAATTTAACAAAGGCAAGACAACCTACGCTGCCATATTAAGAAGCCATGCGATACAATGTATAAATAAAAAGGTCGGGAGAATATAACAGGGTCACGAATATAAGAAGGTGCATATTTTATTATAATACCCCTGGCTCGTGATAAGGGAACTTTGAATTTCTAGTGCCGCCATATATGTTTGGGTATGCAATTAATATCAAGAGCTGGTGATTAATGTTGGAAGCCAGGCGTATCTATTGAGTTGGAAATTCCGAATTAACTCCAAGTGTAGGTTGTTGTTGAGAGTCAATTAGGAGGCCGCTGCATATGGTGACATGGCTGGATACCAAAGACAAGGAAAACAGATTGTATGTTGACCAAAGTATTCAGTTCAGCACAGCTAAATTTGAAGTCATCACCAGTCAAGAATATTAGCTGAGGAGTACACAGGTCAGCTGCTATATTTTATTAATTTCCTAAATATCCTTATATGAATTGTGAACTGTGCAAAGATTGCAGAAGAGTGAATATATATGCATTAGGTTCCGTCATCTGTTAATAGAGATCCCTTTTCATTATTTTGAGCTATGCAACATTAATGTTTGATAATCATGATGGAATTATCTAAACAATCATATGTACAGAAACAAACTCAGAAAAATAACTCAGTAAATCAGTGCCAACTGCTAAGTGTTGAGAAATTGCCCATATGCAAATATCACGGAAACATAAGGCAGGAATCTTACATTGTTTCAATCCTTTTTGAAGAAGAAATTCCTCAAACTAGTTGAGACTCAATCTGTTTCATACTTCACTCTAAATAGAGGAGACCTGAATTGCAAAAGCCCTTGTAACTTATCATCATGATAGAGGAGGGAGTGAGAGCGGGGGAATCTAAAATAGAGCAAGTGAAAGAGGTTGTGGTCAATGGTGTGTTTTGGTCAAATATGAGATACATCACATCTTTTGTATCCCAAATTGTCAACATCATTAAATATGGGAAGTTTAACATCCTAGCTAGGGGAATTTTATGAGTGCATTGATAGCATGAGTGGGAAAATTAAGGCCACCATTTGTGAGAAATAATCCACCCTAGAGTTCTACCATGAGCATATTCAGCCTATCATTCAGCAAAGCTTGAGGAAATTGAACACTCCTTTACATGTGGCAGCACGTGCATGTTGGAGTAAATGCTCCAACTTATACGAATATCATAATGGAATGTTGTATAAGTGTCAATAACAACTATTTAGAGTCCTAGTTCGTTGTCACTAGATCCAGTTTGTTGTCAAAGCTCACTGTCAACAATCTATAGTTAGCTGTCATATTAGTTAGCAGATTTGTAGGATGCCGTTAAAGTTATTCGTAGCTATAAATACGTATCTGTTGTTGAATAAATATTGAAATCGTATTCTCGTTGTTCATTATGTTTCTGCACCTGCTGTTATATTTTTAATTTGGTAACAGAGCCCCATCGTGGAATGAAGCCACATTGATCCTGACCCAAATAGAAACTTTGTTTTTGTTAGTTTTATAAGATCAGATTTTATGCACAGAAATTAATTCAAACTTGACACAAGAACACAGCCAATACCCTGGGAAAACCCTCCAACCTGAGGGAGAAAAACCCAGCCAATATATCTCCTATATATTGAGTGAATAAGAGCAGAAATCTGCTTACAGCTTGGGCACAAAATAATGCCAATTAGATACAATGAATAATAACCCTTCTCCTATATGCAATACAAGAGAATATATGTATCTTCTTGAAGTTGATCTGCTGCTTCAGAAATGGCGAACTTGTTGCTGCTGAAAGAACTCCTTCTTGAATGTGAATATTAACTTGATCATGAACACAAATGAAATGCCTTGTATATATAGGCAATTTGCACCTCTTCACCAAGAGGTCGGCCCAAGAGAGATGAATTTTCATAACAAGAAGCTGGCCTCAAGACGTCTTTTTGTTGGGCACGATTTCCTAGAGAGGGTCGTGTTGACAGGTGTTTTATGACCGCACCAACACAGAATAAAGTTTCCCAACAGATACTCTATCCTCTCTTGATCAAAGTATTTTGCATGCTAAGATTGCCAGAAAGATCATACACTCAACTCCAAGGTTCCTTATGCAGGGGATAGTCTCAGTTGGCTCGATGTGATTTGCTGGTTATTTCAAGGGGACTTACGTGAGTTGCTCATTCAAAAGAAAAGGATTCTCAAATTTTGGGAGATTTGTCAGTGACGCTCGGGTTCTTAAACTAACCGGATAATGTTGAATGTAAAAGGATGCAAGGATTAGAGATGCTACTATCTATTCTAAATGTGGAACGCGAAGATCAATTCTTGCAAATTTCAAACCAAGCTCTGCTTTACCTCACTTCGGACAGCTTCCGCAAAACCAGTGCAATCTTCAAAGGGATAACGAGAGATATTCAAACAACGATTCAACATGCAGAGACCGTCACAACGACGCATATCAGCATATAAACCACAATCGAGTTAAGTTCACAATGTTCCAGTTGACCACGCAAGGCGAACCCACCATCAATGAGCCCACTAGTGGTATGGATAAGCGAAGCTTGCTCAAATTAAACACCACATTCCACAACTACCAACTACTTGCATGAAATGAAATCTACTCTACTTAAGCTACTTTAAGACCCCAAGTGAATCGGAGAGACGAAAAAGCCTTGCTAGCTACTCACAACAAAAGATAGAACCACCAAGCAATGATAAATCTTTGTATTATGAGAGTGTTCACAACAACTTCTTACAAATTCCTCAAATAGGAAAAATTTCTTTCCTCTTCAATCTAAACTATGCAATCTACACTATGCTACTTCTAAGCTCTATCTCCTAGCTATCTCTCTATCTTCTGCTATTCTAATCTAACAATTTACAAATGAGGGGGGATGCCCCTTTTATAGTTGGCCCAGTCCAATGGATGGCTTAGATTTGATTACAATGAAGGGCTCAGATTGAGCCACACATGCCCTAATTAGGTTTTTTGCCCTAAAAACCGCCACAGAGAAGAGGGGTAATAAATGAACAAAAGATTCTCCACTCCTCTATAGGAACCATAATGAGCAATTAATGCCCACTATCCTCCAGAAGATTCTCGTCCAGAAACGTGTTCCCACTGTTCTGCCTACCAATTCCATTGCGCTAGGAGGAGGCAAGCACACAACACTCCTCAATTCAAACCCCCCTTGCAAAAAAAAACTCTCCATTAAGTCCTCCTGTTGCTTTAATTCTTGGACGCACTTCTTCCTCGTAACTTTCATATTTCTCTAGCCCACTGCCTTGGGCGCATATGCCTCTTCCGCATCACATTCTTAATGCCTTAGCCTCGATGTTCATCTTGCAAAACAAAAAGAAGAGCATCAAAACGCTTATAACATAAATTCACCTCACTTACCTAATTCCCACGTTTTGACTTCCAAGGTTTGCTTGACCCTTGGATCTGATAGAGTTCATCATTTTTCTAGCAAGTCTTCGTAACTTTTCAACATCTGTGTGCTAAAGTGCATGCCATCTTGATGTTTTCATCCTCTTGCCTTAGCAGTTTCATTCACCTGTCTTGTCTACCTTCCCTTAGGAGCTTGATGTTTGAATTTCACTTCATCCTCAAATCCTTCACGCCTTAGACAAAATTCATCTCATCTTGAACTTAGGTGCACTTGACCCTTTCTGCCTTCTTTTCTATGCCTTAGAAAATTTCATCCATCTAAGCCTTAGAAAATTTTATTGATCACAAGGCAGACACCCATTTTGAAATCACAATCCTAGGCATAAAAATTTCAAAATCATACCTCCCTTAGAAAATATTCAAGATCCCCAGATTCTGAAAATCATACTTCCCTTAGCAAAATATTTTACAACTTTATTACCCACTGGGTACACGAAGGGGGTACATTTAATTTTTCTCATCCTGGAAAATATTCTCCACCAATGTTCGTTTCAACTTCTCCAACCTTAGGTGCATTTGAGGTCTTCTACTTTCATTTTTAACTTAGAAACTTTCAAACCACATACCACCCTCAAGGGCGCATTTGACCCCCTTGAGGTTCATGTTTTACATGCCTTAGTAAAATTCTTAACACCTCTTTACCTACCTAGGGCGCATTTTGACCCATGCACTTCCATTTTGTGATGCCTTAGTATTTTCATATCCCTTGTCTATCTTGAGGGCGCATTTGAAGGGAGCCACTTTCTCATGCCTTTGCAAATTTTCTTATCTCCAGCTTACCTTGTTGCCTTGGATGCATTTGAGGGTGCATTTGAAGGGAGCCACTTTCTCATGCCTTAGCAAATTTTCTTATCTCCAGCTTACCTTGTTGCCTTGGACGCATTTGAGGGTGCCCACTCACATTTCCAACGCCTCAGAATATTCTCTAGTTGCCTGCACAAGCTAGGCGCACTTTGAGGGTCTAGGTTCCACTTTCTCACGTCTTAGAAAATGTTTTTAACACCACCACCTTGGGCGCATTTTATGGCATGAGCTCCCATGTGAGGGCGCATTTCCCCTCTTAGCTTTTATTTCCCAATGCCTTCTACCTCCTTGTTCTTCTTTGGGCACATTTGGACCCTTATACTTTCCTCTTCCATGCCTTAGTAAATTTTGTGCATTTCCTACCCCATGATGGGCGCATTTAGGAGGGTCTTCTTTCATTTTCATGACTTAGCACCTATTCATGCCTTCTATCTCAACTTGGGCGCCTTTTGGGGGACCTACTTTTATTTTCCATACTTAGAAATTTTCTCAAGTTCTCATTCCCTCTTGGGCACATTTACCACCTTGTGCTTTTGTTTTCTTGCCTTAGACAATTTCTTAACACCTTCACTCAACTTGAGCACATTTAGGAGGGTGTGCTTTTATTTTCAACACTTGAAGCTTTTCTCCACTTTGACCTCTTCATGCCTGGGTGCATTTCACCCCATGGGCTTCCATTTACTTGCTGTAGGCGTTTTTCTAAGTCATCACACAAGTTGGGCGCATTTTGAAGGTGGTGCTTTTATTTGTTGCCTTAGAAACTTTTTTTTAAGCCTCCATCATCTTCCTTGGGTGCATTTGGGGGTATGAGCTTCATTTTCTCATGCCTTAGTCTTTTTCTCATGTCTTCTACCACCTTGAGCGCATTTTGCATGTGCTACTTCCATTTTTAACACTTAGAAACTTTTTTGAGGCTCTCACTCCTCCTCAAGGTGAGGGCGCATTTTGATATGCAAGCTTTTACTTTCAAACACTTAGGATTTTGCATGCCACTATCTCAACCTTGGGAGCATTTTGCCTGTACTACTTTCATTTCTCATGAGGGCACCTTTTGAAGGTGAAGTTTGATTTTACACTTAGAAAATTTTGACCTCTTCAGCCTACTATTACCTTCTATTTTTAGTAAGTCCCTGATTTTCTGATTTCCACAACTCCGTTTAGCCTGAAATTTTCATCATGTGATCCTCGTTGCCTGGTGAACCTGTTTACACCTGCCCCTCTTGTTGACCTGCTATTTATAGCCCTGTTCTAGAGATGACTTACTATAAATAGTAAGTGCTCAGATTGTGCCCAAATTTTACCAATGGATTGCCTGAAGGATGCTGATCGTGATGGGATATCTTCGTTTTTCGAAATTTTGGCTTTTTACCCCTCTTTTTAGGCACCAAAGTAGGAAACCCTAATATGACTTGCATGTGCCTCAAATGACCTCCATTTGACTTGATTTTCACTGCATGCTGCTTAGTTCTGTTGATGTTAAGTACAGCGTCGGTCTGCACTTTCCAAGAAAGATATTACCTAGAGCCGACCTTATCTTGTGTTATATCCTTCCCTTGTTGACTGGCCGACCTAAGTCACATTTATTCATTTATCATTACTTGCTCAAAGGCCGACCTATATGAAGAGGCGCCAAGAAGGTATATATACAAGGTTACTTTTTGATGTTCATACACATTCGAATACACAAAGAAGTTCGCTATTTTGGCAGAGCAGAATTCGCAGTCATAGAAGAAGCTCATACTTGGATTCGCATTCCTAGAAGAAGTTCATACTTGAACAGCAGATCATCATTTTGTAGCAGCAGACCGATTTCAAGGAGAAACATATTCATTTGCATCTTTGCATCTAGGAGAGATGCTATTATTCATTGTATCAAATTCAGCATTGTGTTGGGCCTGAGTTCAAGCAGATTTCTGCTCTTATTCCTTCTATATATAAGAGATATATTTGCTGGGTTTTTCTCCCTCAAGAAGAGGGTTTTCCCAGGGTATCTTGTTGTGTTCATTGTCTTATGTGTTGCATTTCTTTTGTTCAATTGATTAAATAATCTGATCTAAGAAACACTAACATGGTATCAGAGCGGGTGTGAAAAAGATCGTGATCAGATTTAGTTCGCAACACTTATTCTTTTTCAGTCTATCTTCCAAATTTCTCAAGATGGTGAACGGTCTGAAAATCGAGGATAGACTCGAAGGGATCTCGAACTACATATCATGGAGATTCAGGTTCATGCTAACCTTGGAAGAGAATGATTTGGCTGAGTTTGTGAAAACAAAAGTTCCCGAACCTGAGGGGGAAGAAGAGAAGCTGCAATGGAGGAAGAAAGACACTAGGGCAAAGAAAGCATTGGTTGATTCCGTCAAAGATCATATTGTACCAATTATCTTCAAGTTGGATACAGCAAGAGAGATGTTTACAACCTTGGAAGAGATGTACGAAATCAACAACACCAGTCGTGCCCTTGCTCTGAAGCAACAACTTCATCATGTGAAAATGGAGAAAGGAGAATCTGTTATTACATACTTCATGAGGATTTCAGAGATAAAAGATCAGCTCTCCACTATTGGACACATGATTGATGATAAAGAACTGACTATGCTTGCTCTCAATGGTCTTCCGCTTTCATGGGAGGCATTCATCCAAGGAATCAGTGCAAGATCCGAACTTCCTAAGTTTGATCGATTGAGGATTGATTGCATTCAAGAAGAGTCAAGACTAACAGCAAGGGGGATTGGTCAAAGCTCAAAGAATGAAGAATTACAAGTTCTTACCTCTCATTCATCAAACAAAGGAAAAGGCCTTAAGAAAGGATTCTTCAAAAGGAATCGAGAAGATGGAAATGATGATGCTCCTACCTTCAAAAGAAAACGAGACATGTCCAAGATTCAATGTTTTCGTTGTGATAAGTATGGTCACTTTGCGAGGGTGTGCCCTCAACGACCTAAGCTTCAAGTTGCCACTGCAGATGTTGAAGAAGTCACTCCCACAAAAGGACTCCAGTAATTATCTATTTTATTCAGCCTTGTCTAGCAATGTTTCTACGGACTCTTACACTTGGTTGATTGACAGTGGTGCTTCTAGACACATCACCGGATTCAGAAGTCACCTTTCAAACTTAATGGAAAGCAACTCTAGTGATCAAGTTGTTATTGGAGATGATGCTAGATATTCTGTAAAAGGGTTTGGAAATTCCACTCTTCACTTGGATTCTGGAATTTCTTTGGAATTGAATGATGTACTGTTCGTACCAGGGATAAAGAGGAACCTTGTTTCAATTTCAGCATTAGAAGACAAAGGTTATCAAGTTGCCTTCTCTAAAGGGAAAGTTCTTATATGGGCAAAGAACTCCAGCTTCAAATCTGCTCAAGTGATTGGAGTTAGACATGAATGTCTCTACATGCTGTGCACTCGTCCTCTTCAAGCACTTGTGCATAACAGTACCAGCATGTGTGATCTTTGGCATCGAAGATTGGCTCACATTCACTTTCGTGCTCTACCTATCATGGAGAAGATGGTCACCGGTCTTCCGAAATTCGATCAAGAACATGAAGGTACATGCAAGGGATGTGCCCTAGGCAAGAACACAAAAGGTATGTTTCATTCCAGTGAAAGTAGATCTAAATGTATTCTTGATCTCATTCATTCTGATTTGTGTGGTCCAATGTCTATTGCATCATCTAGTGGTTTCTTGTATTATATTATTTTCATTGATGATTACTCTAGAAAGACTTGGATTTATTTCTTGAGATCGAAAGAATCAGAAGAAGTATTAGTAAGATTCAGAGAATTCAAAGCGCAGATTGAAAATCTGTCTGGGAAGAAGATCAAAGTATTAAGATCTGATAATGGTGGAGAATACACTTCTGGCACTTTTCGAGACTTTTGTATTGAAGCAGGGATTAAGAGGGAGTTCAGTGTTCCCTATAATCCACAACAAAATGGTATTGCTGAAAGGAAGAATAGGTCTATTGTGGAAGCAGTGAAAGCTATGATCCATGATCAAGACTTACAAATCTCTTTTTGGGCTGAAGCATCAAGAACAGCCGTCTATGTTCAAAACAGGAGTCCCCACAGGATCTTAGAGAATAAAACTCCTGAAGAAGCATTCTCAGGCGTGAAGCCTGAAGTTAGTCATTTGAGGATCTTTGGCTGTCCAGTCTATGTTCATATTCCAAAGGAAAAGAGAACAAAGCTAGAACCTTCTGGGAAGAAAGGAATTCTTGTAGGCTACAGTGAGACATCAAAAGCTTACAGGATCTACATTCCAGGACAGAAGTCTATTGAGATTAGTAGAGACGTCACATTTGAGGAAGATGTTGCTTATAGAAAGTCCAAAGGCACTCCTATGGAGGTCGATGAAGAAGAACCTCCTCAAGATATGGAAGTTGACCATATCCCAGAGAATCTGAAGGAGGATACAGAACCTAAAGAAGATATTGATCCAGCTGAGCCTTTGGATCCTACTGATGGGCCTCTAGACATTGTGATTGGAAAGAAAAGACCTCTTTGGGCTCGCAGGACAATGCAGGAAGCAGAAAGGTTTGTAGCTCCAAGAGGAACCTTCAGAGAAAGCAAGAGACCTCACAAGTTCTCTAGCTATGTTGCCTTGATGAGTCAGATTATTGAGTCAGAGCCTTCAAATGTTGAAGAAGCTTCTAGTCAACAAGTATGGAAAGATGCCATGATTGAGGAGTATCAGTCTATACTTAAGAACGATGTTTGGGATATAGTCCCTAGACCCAAAGACAAATCTGTGGTGTCTTCTAAGTGGCTCTTCAAGATCAAGCATGCAGCTGATGGGAGCATTGAGAAACACAAGGCTAGATTTGTGGCTAGAGGGTTCTCACAAAAAGAGGGAGTTGACTATGAAGAAACTTTTGCTCCTGTGGCTCGTTACACGTCTGTTAGAACCATCATTGCTATTGCCGCATCTAGAGGATGGAAGATTCACCAAATGGATGTAAAGACAGCTTTTCTGAATGGCATAATAGAAGAAGAGGTTTACATTGAGCAACCAGAAGGATTTGAGATACATGAGAAAGAATCTCATGTCTGCAAGCTGAAGAAGGCCTTGTATGGTCTTAAACAAGCTCCTCGTGCTTGGTATGAAAGAATTGATCAGTACCTTTCAAGTTTGGGTTTCTCAAAGAATGATGCAGATTCTAACCTCTACTTCAAGGTAGTAAATGGTGAAGCATTGATTTTAGTTTTATATGTTGATGACTTGATCATTACTGGTGAAGAACATCTAATACTAAAATGCAAGAAGGAATTAGCTTCAGAGTTTGAGATGAAGAATCTAGGTCTTATGCATTACTTTCTTGGCTTAGAAGTTTGGCAAAAGCCAGATGAGATGATTCTAAGTCAAGGCAAGTATACTGTTGACATTCTCAAAAGGTTTGGTATGCTTGACTGCAAACCTATGTCTACACCCATGGAGTCTAATTTAGATAAGTTGAAAGAAGCTGCAGCTAGTTCAGAACCAGTGGATTCTACGATGTATAGACAGTTGATTGGTTCATTGATGTATCTAGTTAACACTAGACCTGATATCTGCTATGCAGTGAGTGCACTTAGCCAGTTTATGTGTGAACCAAAGCAAATACATCTTGTAGCAGCTAAACATATCCTGAGATATTTATGTGGCACAATTGGATATGGGTTGAGATATTCTTCAAATGTGGATTTGGAGCTGCATGGTTTTACTGATTCTGATTGGGCAGGATGTGTCTCAGATCGGAAGAGTACTTCTGGTTGTTGCTTCAGTTTGGGGACTGCTATGATCTCCTGGTGTAGCAGGAAACAGTCTTCAGTGGCCTTGAGTACAACTGAAGCAGAGTATATTGCAGCTTGTGTGGCAGCTCGTGAGGCAGTGTGGCTTCGTAAGCTCCTTGCAGGATTGTTTGGTCAATCAATGGAGCCTACTATCATACACTGTGATAATCAAAGCTGTGTGAAGCTTTCTGTCAATCCTGTGTTTCATGACAGAACAAAACATGTTGAGATCAAGTACCACTATATTAGAGATATGGTGCAAAGGAAAGCTATACAGTTGAGGTATATCAGCACTGAAGAGCAAACGGCAGACATTCTCACCAAGCCTCTCGCCAGGATGAAGTTTGTATACTTCCGAGAGAAACTTGGTATGGTGGAGAATGCAGCCTTGACTGAGAAAGAGTCTCAGTAATCAGTGATCCTTGTTGAGAATGCAACTCTCTGCTGAGAGAGAGTTGAGGTGCAAGCCCTTGTTAATACAATTCTCTGCTGAGAGAGAGTTGAGGTGTAAGTCCTTGATAATGCAATTCTTTGATAAGAGAGAGTTGAGGTGAAAGCCCTTGTTTCCACCCTCTGGGAGAAGCTATGGTGGATGTCATGTGTGCGACTCCATGACAAACATCACGTGAGAGAATCCGTGATGAGTTTATACCATCTATGGGAGTAGCCATAATGGTTGATATCACGTTGAGGTGATATTCTATTTTGTTTTCATTCTAACCTAATGTGTCTTGTGCAGATGAAAGTTCATCCCTAGCTGAGAGGGAGTGTTGATGTTAAGTACAGCGTCGATCTGCACTTTCCAAGAAAGATATTACCTAGAGCCGACCTTATCTTGTGTTATATCCTTCCCTTGTTGACTGGCCGACCTAAGTCACATTTATTCATTTATCATTGCTTGCTCAAAGGCCGACCTATATGAAGAGGCGCCAAGAAGGTATATATACAAGGTTACTTTTTGATGTTCATACACATTCGAATACACAAAGAAGTTCGCTATTTTGGCAGAGCAGAATTCGCAGTCATAGAAGAAGCTCATACTTGGATTCGCATTCCTAGAAGAAGTTCATACTTGAACAGCAGATCATCATTTTGTAGCAGCAGACCGATTTCAAGGAGAAACATATTCATTTGCATCTTTGCATCTAGGAGAGATGCTATTATTCATTGTATCAAATTCGGCATTGTGTTGGGCCTGAGTTCAAGCAGATTTCTGCTCTTATTCCTTCTATATATAAGAGATATATTTGCTGGGTTTTTCTCCCTCAAGAGGAGGGTTTTCCCAGGGTATCTTGTTGTGTTCATTGTCTTATGTGTTGCATTTCTTTTGTTCAATTGATTAAATAATCTGATCTAAGAAACACTAACATGTTCGTGATACTAAAGTGTCAGGTGGCTGCTGGAGTGAACCTGCTATTTATAGAAAATGCCTGAAAAAGTGATCAATCCACTGTCGGATGAGTTTGCATGTCACACTGCCCGAGGGATCTCAAAAAACTGGTATGCATGCGAATACTAGCTAAAAGTAGTAAGTTCCTGAAAAATGATCAATTCCACTTGCATGTGACATCGTTGTGAAGCTCTCGAAAAACCCATAAGGAATATCCAGACATGCACTGAAAAAGTCTGCATGCAAACTCTAAAAATAGCCTCTGAAGCCTGAACTGCTGAAAGTCATCATCTCAGCCTGCATGTTATATCATCGCGAAGGTCTCGAAAAACCCAGAAATATTCTCCAGACATGCATTGGAAAAGCATACATGCAAACCCTAAAAATGGGTTTGAAGCCAAAATTGTTAAAAATAACAAGTTGTCAAAATTTGTTCAAATTTTGCGTGCAAGTACCTTGAAGTTACCTGAATGTGATGGAACAATTTGAATTCAAAAATCCTGATAAAAAGATCCTAGATTGAGTACTTACTAAAAATAGTAAGTTGTCAGAACTCAGTGAAAATTTAGTGGGACTCTGCCTGAAGCATTGTGATCGTAGTATTAAGCTCAGATTTCAATTTGACCTTTAATAAGCCTGAAGAATGAAAACCCTAATTTTGCAGACTTAGCCAAAATTTCAACCAGGTCAAATGATGGGACATCCCCGAAAGAACAGAAAGATCAAAGAGAGAGGGAGACGTAAAACAACCCAAAACCAAAGCCAAAAGACCAAAATGGAGCAAAATTTAGGGGGTCCCCATTGTGAATGGGGCGATGTGTGAAAAGGACACAACAGGTCGGCTCTTTAAATAAATATTATTTAATCATTAAATAAAAATTGCTTTATTTAATTATTACAATGTGAAGTCGGCCTCTTCAATCAATTCGATCATATATAAATTTAAATAGCATTGATGCTACATTTAAATTTAATCTCTGAAATCGAATCTGGAAATATTACACACGTGGCTGCTTTTATCATCAACACTCCCTCTCAGCTAGGGAGGAATACTTCCACCTGCATAATACATATCACCTCATAGTGATGTTAATTAACATGATTACATCCATGTAAGAAAAGAGCTTATCACCTCATCGTCAAAGCATATCACCTCATCGTGATATCAACCATTATGGCTACCTCCATAGATGGTATGTACAAGTGCTCATCACTCAATGTGATGTTGTCACCTCACCGTGACTTTCACCATGGCTCTCCCAGAGGGTGAAACACAAGTACAAGAAGGATCGTCACGGACTCCCTCACGTGATGCTGTCATGGAGTCACACACATGACATCCACCATGGCTCTCCCAGAGGGTGGAATCAAGGGATTTCACCTCGAACTTCTCTTACAGAGAAGAACTCATTAACAAGGGATTTCACCTCGAACTTCTCTCGCAGAGAAGAACTCATTAAAGAGGATCACTGATACTGAGACTCCTTCTCAGTTAAGGCTGTATTCTCCGCCATACCAAGCTTATCTCGAAAGTACATAAACTTTATCCTGGAGAGAGGCTTGGTGAGAATGTCTGTCGTTTGCTCATCAGTGTTGATATACCTCAACTGTATAGCTTTCCTCAATACCATATCTCTGATATAGTGGTATTTGATTTCAACATGCTTGGTTCTGTCATGAAACACAGGATTGACAAAAGGCTTCACACAGCTCTGGTTATCACAATGAATGATAGTAGGCTCCATTGATTGTCCAAACAATCCTGCAAGGAGCTTACGAAGCCACACTTCTTCCCGAGCTGCCACACAAGCTGCAATATACTCTACCTCTGTTGTACTCAATGCTACAGATGACTACTTCCTACTGCACCAGGAAATCATGGCAGATCCCAAACTGAAGCAACATCCAGAGGTGCTCTTCCGATCAGTGACACACCCTGCCCAATCAGAATCAATAAAACCATGCAGCTTCAAATCCACACTTAAAGAATATCTCAACCCATATCCAACTGTGCCACGCAAGTATCTCAGGATTTGTTTTGTTGCAACAAGATGTATCTGCCTTGGTTCACACATGAACTGACTAAGTGCACTCACTGCATAGCAAATATCCGATCTAGTATTGACTAGATACATCAATGAACCAATCAACTGCCTGTACATCATGGGATCCACCAGTTTTGAACTAGTTGCAGCCTCCTTCAACTTATGTAAGTTGGTCTCCATAGGTGTAGACATAGGTTTGCAATCAATCATACAAAATCTCTTCAAGATGTCTATTGTATACTTCCCTTGACTTAGAATAAACTCATTAGGCTTCTGCCACACTTCTAAACCAAGGAAGTAATGCATGTACTTAAGATCCTTCATTTCAAATCCAGAAGTTAGCTCCTTCTTACATTTGATAATGATGTAATCTTCACCAGTAAGAAATAGAACATCAACATAGAGAACCAAGATCAATGCTTCGCCATCAATTACCTTGAAGTGCAGGTTTGAATCAGCATCATTCTTGGAGAAGCCCAAGCTCAGCAAGTATCGATCAAACCTCTCATACGAGGATCCAGAACATCATCCACTTCTGGTTCAGTAGACTCCCTCTGAATCTCCAAGTACTTACATCAACCTCCTGACCTCCTCGTCCAAGGTTGCTTCAGATGAATTTCTAGACTCCCTCTGAAGGTTAATTCTTCCTCTTTGAAGAAGCTAATGACAAAGACAACCTGAAAGGTACTTCCTCTTCGAGAGATATCTCCAGCCATCAACATAGACCCGTGACTGCAAACTATGAATCAAGCTTGATCATCTCTTCATTCGGCATGACTTCCACACAAGATACCTTAAGCTCTTCTATGCGATCTCTCATCACCCTATTGCTTCTTGATCCGTCCTGGAAGCATTATAGAGAGAGATTAATTATCTCGAAGAGAAATGCTAGAAGCATATATAAACAATGTTATAGCATGAATTAATAACTACACAAAAATTCATGAACATTATAAAGTACTTATCTCTTAAGTGATTTGGTTGCAACCATTTTGCAACTCAATCTCATCCTTCATTTTAAAGGATTAGTAATAGTTTATAAAACACAAACTATAAGTGAAAGATGCAGCAAATATCAAAAGATCAAGATAAAGAAGTAATAGAACTTATCTTTATTGATACTAATATATCTTTCTTCCATCTTTTACTTCTCTCGAAAGGAGCTATTCTCAGCACAACAAGAGACAATCTGTTCAACTCAGATTTCTTAGACACATTATGTAGCCAACATATACAACATAGAATCAAGTCTCTTAGGCACCATCACAGCCCATGCGAAAGGAGAATGTTATCGATGTGATCATCCTATCACAATGAAGTTGCAATTCTCTTTTCATCTTAGAGTCACATTCAAAAGATCTCCATAATTTGCAAGGAATAGTGATATCTTCAAAGGATCTTGTCCCAATGATCACTATTCAAGACAACCTACGATTTTAAATACACATGATTCAAATAACCAAGGTCAGATTTGCACAACTTAGCAAACTGTATTTCAGCCTAGAATGGTGAATTCAAACAAAACAAGGAATACCTATCTCTTCATGAAAAGTCGAGATTCCTGGTAAACAACTCACGAATATCTCACAAATATCTTCAAGAAACTTTATGAATGAAGAGTCTCGATTTATCTTTACATAGAATTTTGAATTCTCCAAATTGCATGAATTTGTATCAAATGACATGCCCGATGCAGGAGCTCTAAATCTTGATGAGTATTTCCTTTGTAAGAACCTCACTTACATTGAATGCACGAACAAGGGAAGTCGAAGTAGACTCAAAATCTATAGCCTGAAATTGTGTCTCTTCAAACTAAGACTTAGATGATGATAATGAAGTATCTGCACTATGCCAACTTCACCTTCAAAGATCTGCCCTAGTTCGCCTTCAAGATCTGCCCTTAGGTCTGATAAATTGTAACCTCAGATCTACAATATTTTGCCTTCAAGATCTGTCCTAGTTCACCATCTTGACAATAGGATGGATGCCTTCAAGATGAAAACAATAATGGAGGATAGTGCTGCTTGTATAAATCTGATCTAGATCTTCTTATACCCGCTCTGATACCATGTTAGTTTTATAAGATCAGATGTTATGCACAGAAATTAATTCAAACTTGACACAAGAACACAGCCAGTACCCTGGGAAAACCCTCCAACCTGAGGGAGAAAAACCCAGCCAATATATCTCCTATATATTGAGTGAATAAGAGCAGAAATCTGCTTACAGCTTGGGCACAAAATAATGCCAATTAGATACAATGAATAATAACCCTTCTCCTATATGCATTACAAGAGAATATATGTATCTTCTTGAAGTTGATCTGCTGCTTCAGAAATGGCGAACTTGCTGCTGCTGAAAGAACTCCTTCTTGAATGCAAATATTAACTTGATCATGAACACAAATGAAATGCCTTGTATATATAGGCAATTCGCACCTCTTCACCAAGAGAGATCGGCCCAAGAGAGATGACTTTTCATAACAAGAAGCCGGCCTCAAGACGTCTTTTTGCTGGGCACGATTTCCTAGAGAGGGTAGGCTCTTTAAATAAATATTATTTAATCATTAAATAAAAATCACTTTATTTAATTATTACAATGTGAAGTCGGCCTCTTCAATTAATTCAATCATATATAAATTTAAATAGCATTGATGCTACATTTAAATTTAATCTCTGAAATCGAATCTGGAAGTATTACTGTATTACACACGTGGCTGCTTTCATTATGTTTCTGCACCTGCTGTTATATTTTTAATTTGGTAACAGAGCCCCATCGTGGAATGAAGCCACATTGATCCTGACCCAAATAGAAACTTTGTTTTGAGTTAGATATTATTTTCCAAATACTGTTTGAAGGAGATCAGAGTCAAGTAAATTGAGGTGTTGCAGTTTATATCTATGAATCCAGAGTTCGGTGTAATGAGCATGGAAAAGGCCACACATTTTTGTCAAATTTCATTTTAAAAAAACAGCTTCAGTTAGCTATCAACTATTTAACTGTTTTATTGGAAGACCATTGAATCTTCTTCTCCTATAAATTTGTAATTTTTTGATGAATAATCAATCAAAGAGTGTTTTATTTCTGCTGTCCAAAATTCTATTTTGGTATTAGAGCCGTTTGAATTCAGAAATATAAAAAGTGGATTATTTTTTAATAAGCCAAAATATTTGTATGATACATAATCAACAAAGTAAAGATGCAATTGACCAAGAATGCAGCAGCAGCAACCAAAGAGAAGATGAGCAATGCAGCCACATCTGCAAAGGAGAATGTGGATAAAGCTAAGGTTTCTGCCCAAGAGAAAATGGAGAAGGCTTTTGTGCATGACAAGATTGCAAAGGAGATAGCTCACCAAAAGAAAGAAGCAAAAGAAAGTGAGGCAGAGTGGAGGGCTCACATTGAGAAGGCCGAGCATATGGCTCAAAAAGAAGAGGCAAAACATACCACCAACAGCGCTACTACATACCATGATCCTCTCGCTACACATGGTCACACCACTACCACTACTTTTCATTACGAAGGATTCTTGTAATATTGTTGGAATTGGAGACTACCTCTCCAGTCTTGTAGTAAGGCATTTTCCCTATGTTCCACAGCGTTTCAGGGACGGGGATGAGGGGACGACAGGGGACGCATTTCCAGGACGTCCCCTGGTGGGGCATTTTTAGGGGATGGCAGGGGACAGCGATATACAAATTCACATATATATATATATATATATATGATTTTTTCAAAATTTATTAATATATTATAGAGAGAGAGAAGAAAAGAGAGAGATATTTCAATAACTGATAACAACAATATCAATATGTAAATATATCACGAGAGCAGTAGTATAACAGCATAATAAATGTCAATGAAGCATTATAACAGCAGTCTCAAACATCAATAAAACCATGGTTCAAAAGTAACAAAAATAAGAAAACCCCAATAGTGCAAATCTCTTAGGTAGAGTACATAACTTCTTAGCCTTGGATGCTGATGCTTCTCAGTTATTCAAACTATTCTTGACACACAAAGCAAATTGCCCTGAAGATGGATCGAGAAGTATGCTTCCTAACATTGGTAACTGAAAATGAACAGGCATTTTATCCAAAAGAGCTCTGACAAACAAGCATGCAGTGGGGAAACCTCAAATTTCTTAGACCTATAACATTCTTCAAAGTACTACAATGGCTTCTGGATAGAAAAGCAAGGTAGAAAGCTATTCACACACTGAAGACACACAAGGAATACAGTAACAATACACACAAGGAAAAAAAATGACCAAAATTTGTCCCCTCTTCCCGAATTTCAAAGAAATCACTGAGATTTGGGGAATACAAATCTTCATTAACATACTGTAAAATAAAATTGAACAAAAAATTTATAAAGAGTCGAGACTAGTAATAGGGAACCTGGATTTGTTTGTTTCTTAAATAGCCAGTGGGAAAAAAATCCACAGTTATACTTTAACTCTGATTAAGGTTATTTTGGAATGAAATTGACAATAAATTACAGGCATTTACTATAAGAATAACTGCAGTTCTACATAAAGTAAACAGAACGATTTCCTTAACAGTATTCTGGATATCTGGTAAGGCAAGACAATCCTAAATTCTAAATACAGATTGAACCCAATTTAATCCCACGACCGAAAGTATAACCAAATCAAGTACAAATTGCAAAATGTTCAAAGAAAACTAAGAGGGTCACTAATCAAACACCGCTATGATTTTGAAAATGTATTAACTCAATACTGAAGTGACTGTTTACCTCGATGTACGGAATTCAGACAGTTGTGTTACAAAAAAACAGTAAAACAATACACATATAGAAGACCCGTCTGAATAAAATTAAGGTGGATTAGGTTACTACTATGCTAGTAAGTGAAATGGACAATAAAGAGATTTGTTTTCTTTAAATGTAGTAATCTGTACAATCTGAAATTTCTCCAAAGTTTGAGAGTAACTGTGCACATTGAAAAATAACCGCGGTAATAACTATTGCTTGAAAAACAGATATTCGAATAAGATATACTTACTTCCATTGTTCTTGGTCTCCATGGTCATCGGGTGGTGCAGAAACGAAAATGAGAAATAAAAAATGAATGCATTGTTGTTATTAATTACTTATATAGCTCTAATGCGTGTTTTTGAAGCAGGGTTTAAATAAATAATTTAATGAAAGGCAATTGGGTATCGTGTAAGGACAAGAAGCCATTCCAGAGTATATTTGGATTTGTGGGCACTGCTTCTAAGTGGTTGTGGTTGTGGCGTAGATTTTTGTTGACCTCTGATTATCTCACGGTTTATTTTTTAGTTTATTCAGCATGTGGATGAGAGTCTAGTAATTCTTGATTTGTTGGTGGTTTGGATGAGAGTCTATTGTACATTGTTTGAGAGGTTATAGAGGGGCTCGTCTTATAAAGAAATAAGCTCCAAGTTGGGTTAAACTCTCGATTCTTGTTGATCCTGGTTACCTCACGGTTCAACTCCTAATTTACCTACGGTGTTGATGAGAGTCTATTAACTCCTGATTTTTGTTTGTTAGTTTATGTGCATTGTAAGTAGGAATGAAAGACGGTCCCATCTATAATCTAAGAGTAGAGATTTACTCTATTTTGTTAAGAGATTTTATAGCTTTATAAAGAAATGTATTTTTGTAATGTTAGAAATTTAATTTATTTAATTTTGTATTATTTAAAGAAATATTTGTATATATTTATATGTAGGTAAATAGTATATTCTGATGTAAAATTGGATTTATCTTGGTCTTTATTTATTTTTATGCACACATTTTTATATATTTAGTTCTTACCTTATCTTTATATGCACATACTATGAAACATTCATCCAATTCTTATACTTATACTTATCCTTGTATAACTGTTATTCACATAGATTTGACTATTTCTTTACTTTAGGGCATTTTGTGGTCATAAGGTTGACCTTGCAATTGTAGACTTGACCATTGTTTTTTATAATTTAAATTCAAAATTTGGTTGATTGGGCACCTTTATTTTATCGCCTTGAACCAACTAAGTACATGTTTTTTGTGAAACTGGTTGTATGTGCTAGTATTTAAAGGCATTCAATGCATACATTTTCAACATGTGAGGATTATCTAAATATCAAGTTGCATTCAAGGAGGAAACACGTCAATTGATGAACTAAAAGGAATATAGATTTGTATGAGCACTCTAGGAGCATATATATGTCTAAAGAGTGTTGTTTTTATCATTTACACACATTTTCACAAGTTCACTTAGGAGTGCATGTCCTTTGGTGATACAAAAATAGCCCTACTAAGATATTTCTAAATATCAACGGTTTCATATATCAGAAAGGAGTAAAGTAAGTGGATCTTTGAAGCGTGTAGCAAAGCAAAGTTTTACATTATACAAGGTCACATTCAAACATAAAGGATGAATCTATGGCTACAAACTTGACTTGGACCTGTGGATGAGATCTACTACAAAGCAAAAGACAAGTGTTAATTCTAAAGAGTTAAATAGACAAAGAGGGGCCATTTTCTCAAATAGATACTAATATAATTATAGAATTTTCAACATAGACAATCATTACTCAAT
>CM021108.1:30735826-30985883 GCA_007115665.2 Sequoiadendron giganteum | reverse complement strand
AAGGTCTCCTCCCACTCTGGTTCCGTCTTCTCAAAGGATTCTCTGATGCTCAAGAAGTTCGCCACTTTGGCCCAGTCCTGCCTCAAGATGGGCCCAGTGATGTAGAAGATATTTTCCTGGACACTTTTCTTCAAAACTTCCAACTGCAGGTCATTCTCTCGCAATGCCTCTTTATCCAGGACGTCGGCAATTATGTTGAGGATTTTGGCCTGAACTTCCTTGACCTGTTCCTCCAGTCTGATGCCGTCAATCTTAACCCTCTCCAAGACTTCACCTCGTGCCGTCAAGGTCCAATACCAAGAGTGGAAGTCATAGGCTGCTCCCGCTGCGATGACACCTCCCTCTATCAATTCTTGCTTAGGAACTCCTTTCAGAATCCTAAGGCAAGGGATTATTCTATCCTGCACGTCTGGAAGGCTGTCCCATACTTCTGCCAAAGAAGCGAACCTAGAAAGCAAGGCAATGGCCTGGCCATAAACCAAAGTTAGCCGCTCCACAAATGTCTCAGCTTCAGTCCCCTTTACGGCTATCCATTCTTTGGCCTCCTGAACCGTGAGCCTGTTTTCTTCAATTTCTTTAATGGCTTCCTGCGAAGAGTTCGGAAGTAGAGGAGCCGCCGTAGTGTCCTGATCAAGTGGCTTGATCAAGTGCTGAATATATTCCCTTAAGCGCTCAATCTCTAATTGGCACTCCTTCCTTCTGGCTACCTCCTTCGCTAACCTTGATTTGATGGCGAACACAGAATTGTCCAAATCTTCCATTTCTTGGCCCTTAGTGGTTGGACCCAAGTCAATGGTCGTGATGGCGTAATCCTGTGGAGCCATATCCTCCCGTGGCTTGTCCACTGTAGGCACGGCGATTTGCACTGTCCTGTTGCCGGCCTCGTCTCTATGTATGCTGGAGAATTTCTTTGCCGACTTTTTGGGCACAGTTTGAGACAATCTGGCCAAAAAGTCTGCCGTATCATCCTCTTCTGGCTCATCTGCCGGCACTTGCACCTTTAGCCTCTCCTTCAGCCAATCCGGTATCGTAAACTGCTCAACACCGTCTTCTTCTGGCACGCCTTCTCTATCAGGAACGTCTACAATTCCCCTAAGGGCTGAAATCATCCCTTTCCTGAAAATCCTCATCTTGTGTGCCCACATTGTCGTCATCCGACTCCAATATTTCGGTTCCCGTGGGAGAAGGTGGCGCATCCTCATATGGCTGGAGCTCCGCGTTGTTTTCAGGAATCGGAGAAGGATCCCTCATATCTGCTAGTGAAGCATCGGCGATAGCCAGTATCTCCTCAATATTTCTAGAGGCGGCCGATTGAGAAGGTTTCATCTTTACCTGTTTTTGGACCGGCTCTTTGCCTGCAGCTATTTCTTTTCTTTTCCTAGATGTGGTGGCCTCTATCACTGGGAGGTCCTGTGATGCTCCCGCATTGGAAGAATAAGACTCCGCCTCGCTTAGCATATCATAGGCCAGGGTTATCTTCTGGCGCCTTAATTCTTGAACTCGTTGATCAACCCACCACTGAGTAAACTTGATGACAAGCCTCATCAAGACGTTCAAGTCAGCATGCTCTGCTTCTGACCACTGGACAGCGGGCAAAGCTGAATTCTCATCGAAGCGCGGTTGCGTCTGATTCTCGTCCTCTTCCAACTGATCTGGCACGTGACAAAATTTTGTTGCCCTGATCAAGCTGAGAGGTAATCTGGACCACATCCTCCGTCTGACCTCAAATTCGTCCGCAGCATTTGCCCAAAAGTCCTCCAATTCGACCCTGTGCTTGTATCTTCTTCCATCCACCATTTTGATGTGGTGATGGGGGTCGTAGTGATTTCTGGCCGGATATGGAGAGAAAGGGTAATGCTGTATCTCGATTCTGGCACTGTCAGCTGCCTGTGATGACGGACACGACTCCAGCATGTTCCCTATAAAGAAGGGAAAAGTAACCGCCGCCTTTTGCTTTGCTCTTTGAAGACCCTGAAAATCTTCCAACTGCCTCAACACTTCGAGCAAGACCATCTTATTCGTGGGGAAGATGGGCAGACGGTACGGGCTTCCAGTGAATCCTTGAATTCTGATATACGTAACTCTTGGATACTGGATAAACCAAGACCCGTATTTACCGACTAGGCTTTTGGCTTCATGTGTCAGCCGCTGATGTGTCCCTCCCTGGAGTATCCTGGTGATGTACATCAGGAACGCGTCGTGGGCTCGTCTAAAATTCGTCTTCTCCCTCAGCTGGAGTTGTGGGTAACAGTCATAAGGTTTTAGCTCGTTCTCCTTACTGCCAACCGTGCCTTTGCAGATCAGGCCTGCATATCTGTAAGTTCTGGCCAACATATAGACGACGTAAGAACCCATATGAAACGTTTTGGTCTTCTCTAGATTGATAAGCTGGTGGTGAAGATTATTGCTTATCATCCTAGCCCAGTTAAACATTTTGACACCTTTTGTGAGGTCCTCAATGAAGTAATACATCCATGGCTCAAAGGGTGCTCCCGAGGGACTGCCTGCCACTCTGTTCAGCAAGATAATAATATCTCCATAGTCCTCCTTGAAGTCCGTGCGCATCAACTTCTTGGGCATCTTCTTAAAGGATGGTCTAGGCTTGTCCAGCCAAAATTTGTTAAGGTTGGCGGCACAAAGATCAGGATTTTTGTCATATAACTTCTGAGCATCTTCCTTGGTCTTGTAGACAGTTTTAGGATATGCTGGAATGCCGAAGGCTTCCTGAATGGCCACCTCTGTCAGATGTGCCAACACTCTCCCATCAAGCGCCACAATCCTTCTTAACTCAGCATCATAGTGAAGTGCACACTCCACCATCAGTTCAGCACAGCAAAGTGCAGGCTAGAATCCGGCAGCTTGAAATATGCCATTTCTCACTATCCTTCTAGCTGCAGGCGTTGGTAAGGGTCCGTTGTGTCCATATATCCTCTTTTTAAATTCCACGAGATCGATGTGGCCAAGATCAGTGTCTGAGACATTTTTCCACTTAGACTTTACTCTGGTCTCTGGCTGCGATCCTTTACTTGCAAACTTCATCTGTGCCTGCCTGGATATTTCGCTTTGATCGATCGGCAGCCTGCAAGCACAAGATACTTAACATTAATACAATATCATTTACGAATTAAAGAGCTTCGGGGTATAGCCTAGACAAAATCGCACTTTCAGCCTTATTAAATTAAAAATTTCTGTCAAAAAGCAAGCTGAAAGTAATTAAATTCGCCCATCATGAATGAAATTTGTGCTGGAAACGAAGTAGAAGATAGAAACACAGCGCAAATGCGTTGTCGATTAACTTCCAAACCTCAAAGATCACGTTGTGGCTGTAAATGAATTTAAAAATTCAAAGAAATTTGCCAGAAGAAGTGCGCCACTATGCTGGAAGTACGATTTCAGCCAAGGAATAAATTACTTCTCTCAAAAATCACGTCTTTCAATAAGAGAATGCTATCTCGATTCTCACAATGATGTTATTCTCACAAACTTCTCCTTCGAGAATGTTTTCCTGCAGATTCGAGAGAGATAGTTGCTTCTCAGCCGGAATTTGTGAAGAAATGAGTTGCTGAAACTCATTTTATGGCTGAGAAGTGCGATTTTTCTCAAGGCATTGCTTTCTTTCTTTTGATTTTCTTCCAATTTTTAGAAACGTTTTCTCCTCGGATTAGCAAACTTCTAATTTTACTTTCAGTTATCGAGGCAAGTTTCTAACTTTCGTCTTTGTGCCATCTCTGCTGAGATTTTCAAATTTTCTCAAGGAAAATTGACTAAGTGTTGGAAAATATATTAAATTAATTGTCTAAAATTATTTTTCCAACGCGTTTTAAATCCTCCGAACGTGGCAAAGTTTAAACTTATCTAAGGCAGACTAGTTTAATCTTCCAAATAATCTCCGGATTTTTGAATTTTTAATTAAAATTTCCTAAGTGTCAGGGAAATAATTAAAAATATTAAAATATTAAATTCCAACCCGTTCAATCTTGATACATGGCTAATTTCGTTCGTCAGAGGCAAAATATCTCTTTTTTAAATTTTCTGCCTAGCCAAAATGTGCTTAATAGCTCATCTGCCAAATTTTAGTTCTCTAGGCGGAGTTTTGACCTCTCTGGACATTTTTATTTTAGCCAAATGATTCATCTTCTGGGTTGGGCGAACCTGGAGACCTCTGCCATTTTGCCATTTTTTTTACTAGCGCTTAGGAATTTTCCAAGCTGAGAGGGGCGGACTTCATGTTTGCTCTGCCAAGCACTCTTCATTTTGTGCCAAAAAATTTCACTCCGTTGTGCTGGGGCGTGATTTTTACGCCGGCCAAAACCTCTTCTTCTTCTAGACATTTCTTCGTTTTTCATGCCTTAGGCTAATTTTCTCTTCAAGAATTAGGCGAATGTCTTATAATTCCCTGCCTATGGCGTATTTTATCATCCATTGGTCTTAGATTTTCCTTGCCATGGCGAATTTTATTTGTGCCTTGTCCAACGGAAAATTTCACTTGTTTCCATCATTTAATTCAATTTTTAATGATTTATCTTGCAATTTCACCCCTTTCCAAACATCTTGGAGCGCACCCCCTTCATGTTTTACCCTTCTCCACACTTCTTGGGGGCGGACTTTGTGTTTTTCATGCCATTTTCCTCCTTAGGCTGGGCGGACTTCATGATTTTCATGCCATTTTCCTCCTTAGGCTGGGCGGACTTCATGATTTTCATGCCATTTTCCATATGGCGCATTTCCTACCTTGCAGGGCGGACTTTGAACCTTTTGCCAAGGGCGGACTTGGTGAATTTCATGCTATGGCGGACTTGATGAATTTCTTGCCAGTGCCTACCTTTGGCATGCCAAAGGTAGGGCGGACCTTGACTCTTCCATGCCATTCCTCTCTTGATGGCGCCATTCTCAGACTTAGACATTTTTCAAAAAATTCCTTGCAAATTTCAAACTTTTTACATTTTGCCTTGATTTTCTCGTTTTCCGAAGACATATTGATTTTCTGCTCTGTGGGTTCCAAGAATAGAAACTTTTTCCCAAAATAGAAACTTTCCAAAAATAGAAAAAGCAAAAAGCATCCCTAAAAAATAGGGACTCCGGAATGGCCTAAAAATGCCAAAAATCAAAAAAGCAAAAAGCAAAAAAGCAGATTCCCTAAAAAATAGGAAGTGTCAGAAACGACCGAAAGCAATGGCGATCTTCGTCCACCGGGTCTTCTAAGCACTTCCATGACGTTAAGGTCCAAAAACGAGTTCAAAGTCTCAACTTAGCCAGACTGACCTTCAAAATTTTATCCAAATTCAAGATTCTCAAAGACGTTGCGCAGAGGGCGGAACCAAACTTGGGGGTCCCCATTTGCGATGGGGCGATGTGTGAAATAGGTCACAACAGGCACCTTTTGAAGGTGAAGTTTGATTTTACACTTAGAAAATTTTGACCTCTTCAGCCTACTATTACCTTCTATTTTTAGTAAGTCCCTGATTTTCTGATTTCCACAACTCCGTTTAGCCTGAAATTTTCATCATGTGATCCTCGTTTCCTGGTGAACCTGTTTACACCTACCCCTCGTGTTGACCTGCTATTTATAGCCATCTCTGAGACGACTTACTATAAATAGTAGGTTCTCGGATTGCACCCAAATTTTACCAGTGGATTGCCTGAAGGATGTCGATTGTGATGGGATATCTTCATTTTTCAAAATTTTGGATTTTTACCCTCTTTTTAGGCACCAAAGTAGGAAACCCTAATATGACTTGCATGTGCCTCAAATGACCTTCGTTTGACTTGATTTTCACTGCATGTCGCTCGCTCGTGATACTAAAGTGTCAGGTGGCTGCTGGAGTGAACCTGCTATTTATAGAAAATGCCTGAAAAAGTGATCAATCCACTGTCGGATGAGTTTGCATGTCACACTGCCCGAGGGATCTCAAAAAACTGGTATGCATGCGAATACTAGCTAAAAGTAGTAAGTTCCTGAAAAATGATCAATTCCACTTGCATGTGACATCGTTGTGAAGCTCTCGAAAAACCCATAAGGAATATCCAGACATGCACTGAAAAAGTCTGCATGCAAACTCTAAAAATAGCCTCTGAAGCCTGAACTGCTGAAAGTCATCATCTCAGCCTGCATGTTATATCATCGCGAAGGTCTCGAAAAACCCAGAAATATTCTCCAGACATGCATTGGAAAAGCATACATGCAAACCCTAAAAATGGGTTTGAAGCCAAAATTGTTAAAAATAACAAGTTGTCAAAATTTGTTCAAATTTTGCGTGCAAGTACCTTGAAGTTACCTGAATGTGATGGAACAATTTGAATTCAAAAATCCTGATAAAAAGATCCTAGATTGAGTACTTACTAAAAATAGTAAGTTGTCAGAACTCAGTGAAAATTTAGTGGGACTCTGCCTGAAGCATTGTGATCGTAGTATTAAGCTCAGATTTCAATTTGACCTTTAATAAGCCTGAAGAATGAAAACCCTAATTTTGCAGACTTAGCCAAAATTTCAACCAGGTCAAATGATGGGACATCCCCGAAAGAACAGAAAGATCAAAGAGAGAGGGAGACGTAAAACAACCCAAAACCAAAGCCAAAAGACCAAAATGGAGCAAAATTTAGGGGGTCCCCATTGTGAATGGGGCGATGTGTGAAAAGGACACAACAGGTCGGCTCTTTAAATAAATATTATTTAATCATTAAATAAAAATTGCTTTATTTAATTATTACAATGTGAAGTCGGCCTCTTCAATCAATTCGATCATATATAAATTTAAATAGCATTGATGCTACATTTAAATTTAATCTCTGAAATCGAATCTGGAAATATTACACACGTGGCTGCTTTTATCATCAACACTCCCTCTCAGCTAGGGAGGAATACTTCCACCTGCATAATACATATCACCTCATAGTGATGTTAATTAACATGATTACATCCATGTAAGAAAAGAGCTTATCACCTCATCGTCAAAGCATATCACCTCATCGTGATATCAACCATTATGGCTACCTCCATAGATGGTATGTACAAGTGCTCATCACTCAATGTGATGTTGTCACCTCACCGTGACTTTCACCATGGCTCTCCCAGAGGGTGAAACACAAGTACAAGAAGGATCGTCACGGACTCCCTCACGTGATGCTGTCATGGAGTCACACACATGACATCCACCATGGCTCTCCCAGAGGGTGGAATCAAGGGATTTCACCTCGAACTTCTCTTACAGAGAAGAACTCATTAACAAGGGATTTCACCTCGAACTTCTCTCGCAGAGAAGAACTCATTAAAGAGGATCACTGATACTGAGACTCCTTCTCAGTTAAGGCTGTATTCTCCGCCATACCAAGCTTATCTCGAAAGTACATAAACTTTATCCTGGAGAGAGGCTTGGTGAGAATGTCTGTCGTTTGCTCATCAGTGTTGATATACCTCAACTGTATAGCTTTCCTCAATACCATATCTCTGATATAGTGGTATTTGATTTCAACATGCTTGGTTCTGTCATGAAACACAGGATTGACAAAAGGCTTCACACAGCTCTGGTTATCACAATGAATGATAGTAGGCTCCATTGATTGTCCAAACAATCCTGCAAGGAGCTTACGAAGCCACACTTCTTCCCGAGCTGCCACACAAGCTGCAATATACTCTACCTCTGTTGTACTCAATGCTACAGATGACTACTTCCTACTGCACCAGGAAATCATGGCAGATCCCAAACTGAAGCAACATCCAGAGGTGCTCTTCCGATCAGTGACACACCCTGCCCAATCAGAATCAATAAAACCATGCAGCTTCAAATCCACACTTAAAGAATATCTCAACCCATATCCAACTGTGCCACGCAAGTATCTCAGGATTTGTTTTGTTGCAACAAGATGTATCTGCCTTGGTTCACACATGAACTGACTAAGTGCACTCACTGCATAGCAAATATCCGATCTAGTATTGACTAGATACATCAATGAACCAATCAACTGCCTGTACATCATGGGATCCACCAGTTTTGAACTAGTTGCAGCCTCCTTCAACTTATGTAAGTTGGTCTCCATAGGTGTAGACATAGGTTTGCAATCAATCATACAAAATCTCTTCAAGATGTCTATTGTATACTTCCCTTGACTTAGAATAAACTCATTAGGCTTCTGCCACACTTCTAAACCAAGGAAGTAATGCATGTACTTAAGATCCTTCATTTCAAATCCAGAAGTTAGCTCCTTCTTACATTTGATAATGATGTAATCTTCACCAGTAAGAAATAGAACATCAACATAGAGAACCAAGATCAATGCTTCGCCATCAATTACCTTGAAGTGCAGGTTTGAATCAGCATCATTCTTGGAGAAGCCCAAGCTCAGCAAGTATCGATCAAACCTCTCATACGAGGATCCAGAACATCATCCACTTCTGGTTCAGTAGACTCCCTCTGAATCTCCAAGTACTTACATCAACCTCCTGACCTCCTCGTCCAAGGTTGCTTCAGATGAATTTCTAGACTCCCTCTGAAGGTTAATTCTTCCTCTTTGAAGAAGCTAATGACAAAGACAACCTGAAAGGTACTTCCTCTTCGAGAGATATCTCCAGCCATCAACATAGACCCGTGACTGCAAACTATGAATCAAGCTTGATCATCTCTTCATTCGGCATGACTTCCACACAAGATACCTTAAGCTCTTCTATGCGATCTCTCATCACCCTATTGCTTCTTGATCCGTCCTGGAAGCATTATAGAGAGAGATTAATTATCTCGAAGAGAAATGCTAGAAGCATATATAAACAATGTTATAGCATGAATTAATAACTACACAAAAATTCATGAACATTATAAAGTACTTATCTCTTAAGTGATTTGGTTGCAACCATTTTGCAACTCAATCTCATCCTTCATTTTAAAGGATTAGTAATAGTTTATAAAACACAAACTATAAGTGAAAGATGCAGCAAATATCAAAAGATCAAGATAAAGAAGTAATAGAACTTATCTTTATTGATACTAATATATCTTTCTTCCATCTTTTACTTCTCTCGAAAGGAGCTATTCTCAGCACAACAAGAGACAATCTGTTCAACTCAGATTTCTTAGACACATTATGTAGCCAACATATACAACATAGAATCAAGTCTCTTAGGCACCATCACAGCCCATGCGAAAGGAGAATGTTATCGATGTGATCATCCTATCACAATGAAGTTGCAATTCTCTTTTCATCTTAGAGTCACATTCAAAAGATCTCCATAATTTGCAAGGAATAGTGATATCTTCAAAGGATCTTGTCCCAATGATCACTATTCAAGACAACCTACGATTTTAAATACACATGATTCAAATAACCAAGGTCAGATTTGCACAACTTAGCAAACTGTATTTCAGCCTAGAATGGTGAATTCAAACAAAACAAGGAATACCTATCTCTTCATGAAAAGTCGAGATTCCTGGTAAACAACTCACGAATATCTCACAAATATCTTCAAGAAACTTTATGAATGAAGAGTCTCGATTTATCTTTACATAGAATTTTGAATTCTCCAAATTGCATGAATTTGTATCAAATGACATGCCCGATGCAGGAGCTCTAAATCTTGATGAGTATTTCCTTTGTAAGAACCTCACTTACATTGAATGCACGAACAAGGGAAGTCGAAGTAGACTCAAAATCTATAGCCTGAAATTGTGTCTCTTCAAACTAAGACTTAGATGATGATAATGAAGTATCTGCACTATGCCAACTTCACCTTCAAAGATCTGCCCTAGTTCGCCTTCAAGATCTGCCCTTAGGTCTGATAAATTGTAACCTCAGATCTACAATATTTTGCCTTCAAGATCTGTCCTAGTTCACCATCTTGACAATAGGATGGATGCCTTCAAGATGAAAACAATAATGGAGGATAGTGCTGCTTGTATAAATCTGATCTAGATCTTCTTATACCCGCTCTGATACCATGTTAGTTTTATAAGATCAGATGTTATGCACAGAAATTAATTCAAACTTGACACAAGAACACAGCCAGTACCCTGGGAAAACCCTCCAACCTGAGGGAGAAAAACCCAGCCAATATATCTCCTATATATTGAGTGAATAAGAGCAGAAATCTGCTTACAGCTTGGGCACAAAATAATGCCAATTAGATACAATGAATAATAACCCTTCTCCTATATGCATTACAAGAGAATATATGTATCTTCTTGAAGTTGATCTGCTGCTTCAGAAATGGCGAACTTGCTGCTGCTGAAAGAACTCCTTCTTGAATGCAAATATTAACTTGATCATGAACACAAATGAAATGCCTTGTATATATAGGCAATTCGCACCTCTTCACCAAGAGAGATCGGCCCAAGAGAGATGACTTTTCATAACAAGAAGCCGGCCTCAAGACGTCTTTTTGCTGGGCACGATTTCCTAGAGAGGGTAGGCTCTTTAAATAAATATTATTTAATCATTAAATAAAAATCACTTTATTTAATTATTACAATGTGAAGTCGGCCTCTTCAATTAATTCAATCATATATAAATTTAAATAGCATTGATGCTACATTTAAATTTAATCTCTGAAATCGAATCTGGAAGTATTACTGTATTACACACGTGGCTGCTTTCATTATGTTTCTGCACCTGCTGTTATATTTTTAATTTGGTAACAGAGCCCCATCGTGGAATGAAGCCACATTGATCCTGACCCAAATAGAAACTTTGTTTTGAGTTAGATATTATTTTCCAAATACTGTTTGAAGGAGATCAGAGTCAAGTAAATTGAGGTGTTGCAGTTTATATCTATGAATCCAGAGTTCGGTGTAATGAGCATGGAAAAGGCCACACATTTTTGTCAAATTTCATTTTAAAAAAACAGCTTCAGTTAGCTATCAACTATTTAACTGTTTTATTGGAAGACCATTGAATCTTCTTCTCCTATAAATTTGTAATTTTTTGATGAATAATCAATCAAAGAGTGTTTTATTTCTGCTGTCCAAAATTCTATTTTGGTATTAGAGCCGTTTGAATTCAGAAATATAAAAAGTGGATTATTTTTTAATAAGCCAAAATATTTGTATGATACATAATCAACAAAGTAAAGATGCAATTGACCAAGAATGCAGCAGCAGCAACCAAAGAGAAGATGAGCAATGCAGCCACATCTGCAAAGGAGAATGTGGATAAAGCTAAGGTTTCTGCCCAAGAGAAAATGGAGAAGGCTTTTGTGCATGACAAGATTGCAAAGGAGATAGCTCACCAAAAGAAAGAAGCAAAAGAAAGTGAGGCAGAGTGGAGGGCTCACATTGAGAAGGCCGAGCATATGGCTCAAAAAGAAGAGGCAAAACATACCACCAACAGCGCTACTACATACCATGATCCTCTCGCTACACATGGTCACACCACTACCACTACTTTTCATTACGAAGGATTCTTGTAATATTGTTGGAATTGGAGACTACCTCTCCAGTCTTGTAGTAAGGCATTTTCCCTATGTTCCACAGCGTTTCAGGGACGGGGATGAGGGGACGACAGGGGACGCATTTCCAGGACGTCCCCTGGTGGGGCATTTTTAGGGGATGGCAGGGGACAGCGATATACAAATTCACATATATATATATATATATATATGATTTTTTCAAAATTTATTAATATATTATAGAGAGAGAGAAGAAAAGAGAGAGATATTTCAATAACTGATAACAACAATATCAATATGTAAATATATCACGAGAGCAGTAGTATAACAGCATAATAAATGTCAATGAAGCATTATAACAGCAGTCTCAAACATCAATAAAACCATGGTTCAAAAGTAACAAAAATAAGAAAACCCCAATAGTGCAAATCTCTTAGGTAGAGTACATAACTTCTTAGCCTTGGATGCTGATGCTTCTCAGTTATTCAAACTATTCTTGACACACAAAGCAAATTGCCCTGAAGATGGATCGAGAAGTATGCTTCCTAACATTGGTAACTGAAAATGAACAGGCATTTTATCCAAAAGAGCTCTGACAAACAAGCATGCAGTGGGGAAACCTCAAATTTCTTAGACCTATAACATTCTTCAAAGTACTACAATGGCTTCTGGATAGAAAAGCAAGGTAGAAAGCTATTCACACACTGAAGACACACAAGGAATACAGTAACAATACACACAAGGAAAAAAAATGACCAAAATTTGTCCCCTCTTCCCGAATTTCAAAGAAATCACTGAGATTTGGGGAATACAAATCTTCATTAACATACTGTAAAATAAAATTGAACAAAAAATTTATAAAGAGTCGAGACTAGTAATAGGGAACCTGGATTTGTTTGTTTCTTAAATAGCCAGTGGGAAAAAAATCCACAGTTATACTTTAACTCTGATTAAGGTTATTTTGGAATGAAATTGACAATAAATTACAGGCATTTACTATAAGAATAACTGCAGTTCTACATAAAGTAAACAGAACGATTTCCTTAACAGTATTCTGGATATCTGGTAAGGCAAGACAATCCTAAATTCTAAATACAGATTGAACCCAATTTAATCCCACGACCGAAAGTATAACCAAATCAAGTACAAATTGCAAAATGTTCAAAGAAAACTAAGAGGGTCACTAATCAAACACCGCTATGATTTTGAAAATGTATTAACTCAATACTGAAGTGACTGTTTACCTCGATGTACGGAATTCAGACAGTTGTGTTACAAAAAAACAGTAAAACAATACACATATAGAAGACCCGTCTGAATAAAATTAAGGTGGATTAGGTTACTACTATGCTAGTAAGTGAAATGGACAATAAAGAGATTTGTTTTCTTTAAATGTAGTAATCTGTACAATCTGAAATTTCTCCAAAGTTTGAGAGTAACTGTGCACATTGAAAAATAACCGCGGTAATAACTATTGCTTGAAAAACAGATATTCGAATAAGATATACTTACTTCCATTGTTCTTGGTCTCCATGGTCATCGGGTGGTGCAGAAACGAAAATGAGAAATAAAAAATGAATGCATTGTTGTTATTAATTACTTATATAGCTCTAATGCGTGTTTTTGAAGCAGGGTTTAAATAAATAATTTAATGAAAGGCAATTGGGTATCGTGTAAGGACAAGAAGCCATTCCAGAGTATATTTGGATTTGTGGGCACTGCTTCTAAGTGGTTGTGGTTGTGGCGTAGATTTTTGTTGACCTCTGATTATCTCACGGTTTATTTTTTAGTTTATTCAGCATGTGGATGAGAGTCTAGTAATTCTTGATTTGTTGGTGGTTTGGATGAGAGTCTATTGTACATTGTTTGAGAGGTTATAGAGGGGCTCGTCTTATAAAGAAATAAGCTCCAAGTTGGGTTAAACTCTCGATTCTTGTTGATCCTGGTTACCTCACGGTTCAACTCCTAATTTACCTACGGTGTTGATGAGAGTCTATTAACTCCTGATTTTTGTTTGTTAGTTTATGTGCATTGTAAGTAGGAATGAAAGACGGTCCCATCTATAATCTAAGAGTAGAGATTTACTCTATTTTGTTAAGAGATTTTATAGCTTTATAAAGAAATGTATTTTTGTAATGTTAGAAATTTAATTTATTTAATTTTGTATTATTTAAAGAAATATTTGTATATATTTATATGTAGGTAAATAGTATATTCTGATGTAAAATTGGATTTATCTTGGTCTTTATTTATTTTTATGCACACATTTTTATATATTTAGTTCTTACCTTATCTTTATATGCACATACTATGAAACATTCATCCAATTCTTATACTTATACTTATCCTTGTATAACTGTTATTCACATAGATTTGACTATTTCTTTACTTTAGGGCATTTTGTGGTCATAAGGTTGACCTTGCAATTGTAGACTTGACCATTGTTTTTTATAATTTAAATTCAAAATTTGGTTGATTGGGCACCTTTATTTTATCGCCTTGAACCAACTAAGTACATGTTTTTTGTGAAACTGGTTGTATGTGCTAGTATTTAAAGGCATTCAATGCATACATTTTCAACATGTGAGGATTATCTAAATATCAAGTTGCATTCAAGGAGGAAACACGTCAATTGATGAACTAAAAGGAATATAGATTTGTATGAGCACTCTAGGAGCATATATATGTCTAAAGAGTGTTGTTTTTATCATTTACACACATTTTCACAAGTTCACTTAGGAGTGCATGTCCTTTGGTGATACAAAAATAGCCCTACTAAGATATTTCTAAATATCAACGGTTTCATATATCAGAAAGGAGTAAAGTAAGTGGATCTTTGAAGCGTGTAGCAAAGCAAAGTTTTACATTATACAAGGTCACATTCAAACATAAAGGATGAATCTATGGCTACAAACTTGACTTGGACCTGTGGATGAGATCTACTACAAAGCAAAAGACAAGTGTTAATTCTAAAGAGTTAAATAGACAAAGAGGGGCCATTTTCTCAAATAGATACTAATATAATTATAGAATTTTCAACATAGACAATCATTACTCAATCATAGGACACCCTTTCTCTTCATACATACTTTCCCAAAATAGTTTTTATAATTATCTAATTTACCATTCATTATCGTTATCAATTGGTCTAGCTTAGTTATGTTTATGTGTATGCATCTAATTGGATTAGCCTAGACTAAACTCTTTTTTTTTAGACTGTAGGAATCAGTCAGGTATTTGTCCCCCTATAAACTGGGGTGCACCTGGTAAACTTTTTTCACGTGACCAGTGACGTTGGCATGACACGCCCTGCAGTACCACAGGGATGGTGGGGAGACTAGACCTCGTGACATCTTGCCTACAACAGGATGCTTTAGCCAATCGAGCTAGGCCCACCACCCTAGCCTGGACTAAATTTAAAGAATGTTTATTTTCCTTCTTTTTTTTGTAAACATGTTCAATCTTACATTACCTAGTTTTCTTTCTAGGGTTTTACAATATATAATTTTGCAAGTTTACATTTTATTTTATTTTTTGCATTTCCTTTTGCATCCTTATGTTTCATGTGAGGACTTTCCTAAATATCATCACAATAGAGGCTACCCACATGTGTCAAAAGTTTGTTCACACTTTAAGGAAAATTATTCATCTATAGATAGTGATCATAATACTTTAACAATCAACCATTCATAGAAGATCACAACAAACTTACAGTTGGTAGTACATCTGACATACAAATGGAATCAAACAAAAATTCTTGAAGTTAGGTGATTATCTAGGCCGATATGAGCAACGTAACATGGCCACACTACTTAAATTTTGATTTTAAAAAATTAAGTCATTTAAGTGTTATCCTACAAGTGTCGACTAAACATTTGAGCTATTAAAAGTCACAAATAATGGTTGTAGGTTCAAAACTCAATTTTCCCAATGTATACATTAGGGGCATCATGTAAAACCTAAAGATTATAGGGGTTTCACCCTATGGTTAGAGCTACCCCATATGGGCTAGCTCTATGTCATTGGGATTCTAGTTCCTCTAGTTAAAGAAAATTTCTTTAAGGGTAAAAGTACAAACATGTGTCACACTTTATAAACGAATCAACCAACACCAAAAAAAAATTCTCAACTTTGATCAAATAAAAGTGGTATTTATGTTTTAAACTTTATAATGGTGTAAACTAATGAAATATAGAACTCTTGATGAAGTTTATTCGTGTAATTTTTCAGATTTTTTTTAAAATGATATTTTTTATCAAATTAAAAGCATATTTTAAAATGCTTCAAATTTCAAGAAAAAGTGATGATCAGTTGACGTCAAGAAAAAAATAGAAAAAAACTTCATTTTCTCCTAAATTTTTTTCTCCAAATAGGTAACTTCAATATCTAGTGCATGGGAAAAAATTGAAATTTTGATGTATATTTTTCTCATAATAACATTTTAAAGTCAAGCTTACCAAAATTTGATAGTTTTCATTTGACATCAACTATTGTCTACTTTTTTATCATGTTCAAAAAATAAACTATACCCTTTTGAAGAGGATTCTCTCCTCTAGTGCACCATATATTTTTCAAAAATTTTAATATGTTTTACTATTTTTTTTTAATTTCTAATCAACCTATGTTTTAACTTTAACAACCTACTTACATTATTTTATATATATATATATATATATATTAAAACTAATCAAAATATCAAAATAATTATATATTTGGATTCACCGCTCCAAGCTCTGCAAAAGGGAATTTGTATTCTTGTAAAAACAATTATTCTAACTTAAGAAATAATTAATTGAAGCTGAAAGTTTCAAAAAAAATTGAAAAAGGTTGAGTTGGTTGCCAACTAGGATGTCACATAGACAGTTTCGGGGGAAAGGGTTTCAATTGAAACCCTTTCTATTGAAACCTTGCACACAAATTGAGTCACATTTTAAAGCAACAAGGGAAAATTCAATTTTTTTAGTTTCGGGTGAAACTATTTAGGTCAAAATTGTTTCGACTAAAACTGTTTACGTCGAAACAATTTCACTCGAAACCATTGATTTGGCTGAAAGTGTGACACAACTTCATGCTTTTACCCTTAAGTATAGTATTTTCCACACAATATGCAAGGTTGTGACTACAAGTATAGTAGTACCTTTGACACCCCTATCTTGATATGGGTGGGCTTCCCAACCAAGTGGCCTCTTTTAAATTTTGTAACCCTACTTTACTTTTTTGGTGACTAGCTTCCTTAATTTGGCCACCATTGCCTCTACTCTAGTCATTGCTCCTACATTCATCCAACCGCCACTACCAAGGATATTCCTCCCCTCTATTGGTTGGTAGCTTGCTTGAGAAATACCATAGAATTCCTTGGGTGTCACCTTTATAAGCAACTACTCAACCTCTACCAAATCTCATATTGGCCATCGCCACCTAGCTAAGGCCATCTTAAATACATTTTTTGCATTTAATGGTTAACTTTATAGGCTTATAACTTACTCATTTGGAAGCCTTTTTAATAATTATTTTTTAATTGAGATATTTTGTTCCAAATTCTTAATGGTGTAAGTGATTTATATATTTGATGACCCCCTTTCTCATAAATTATGGTTTCTCAAATATATTATCTAACCCTTATTTTTGTAACTTTGAATGCACAGAACCTTCACATGCACGTTCATTTTTTTAAACCCTTTATTTAAGTACTAGTGTACTTTGTTCATTCTTGTTGCATATCAAGATTGTAATTTCAACCATTTTATAAATTTTGGAACTATAAAAAAATTGTGCACTTATAAATTAACTTGTAAATGTTAAGGTGTCACATTGTAATTTCTTGGGGCACCATTCATATTGTATACTTAGTGGCCAATATAAATTGTTGGTGGCATATTTACAAAATAATGATATAATTGTAAATACACTCAATTATAAAGTGTCATTTTTATTGTCTCTAAGGTTATTAAATTTATTTATGGGACTCTTGTAATCAAATGAACTAACATGAAGTTACAAACTTTGGAAATTCTACAAAATTGCTAATTGGGATTTCATCCATCTAAGACCCTTTTATAGGTCTGTATTTGAGGTTTTGAAAATAGGAATTTTTAGTGTGCATTACTAATTTTTGGATAAAATGAATCATTCTTCTCCTAAAATACTACTAGATGGAACTAGTTATGCCTCATGGTGAAGACATATGGATAATTTTTATAGAAATCCAAGTCATCTTCCATATCTTTTAGAATAGGTTCTACAAACAACCAACCCAACCAACTACTTTGAGCAACTTAATATTCATGGAATTATTTCCAAAATCTCCCAATTCTCCCTTTTCACAAGTTTTAAACACCATATTGATAATGTTGAGTGTCCTTCTACTAGTTGGCATATCCTTTTGTATTTAATTGGTAACACCCAACCTATAGGCTACATTTTTATATGATGATGCTTATGATTCTAGAGACGATGGCACAAAGGTTAAGGACTTTCATATGACAATGTTAACATTATTAGCTTATAATGCATCTTTTGGAGTTATTTTCAAATAGGATCTTTCACTCATTAGAGAGTCGCTTCTTTTAGGTTATATTTTAAGCAACATTGGTTTCCTCTTCATTGAGACTCAAATTACAAATTATCCTCCCTTCTTAAACGATAGGACATTGTGATAACCATCTCCTAAATGAAGATTGTTCATGGCCTCTACTAATCAAATAACTCAACATCAAGAGCTCCCAAATAGTAAAGTAAAACCATGACCTCCAAACCAAGAAGATAAAACATCACCAAAAACATAAATGTCGGAAGCTCCCATAAAACCATGTGAGAAAGCTATCCATGACATCATTATAACCATGAAAGGAAGCAAGGCATGCAGAAATGCTTCCTAACACTAATCTAAGAGGAGAGATGTACAATTTTAATTCTTTTTCAATTACAATGTGAGATGCGCAATAGAAATATTATTAAAATAACATCACATGAAAGTGTAGAAATCTCACAACACAAGGTATATATGGAAAACCCTTTCGAGAGTAAAAACCCCACACTCCAAAACTTGCACAATGTGTTATCGAACCAATGTTGATTACAACACACTTGCAAAGCGAGTTCTTCTAGGAGTATACAAATGTTGATTTTGGGAGTTATTCTGACAACAAAACATTACCTACAAATTACAACTTAACACACTCCAAGATATTCAATATATAGAGAATACAAGTATGAAGGTAGCTTCTAGATTAAGCTACAAGAGATGGCATCCAAATCCACTTGGCACATTCTTCCACCACCTCCAAGCATGCAAGTGACACCTGTACAATATTCTTTAACTCCTCATTCATACCTCCAAAAAATTAGGTGCCCCATTTTTACTCAAAATAGGTATGACAGATGCTCTTACACACCTTACAATCATCATGGAATCTATCATATATGGAAACTCTTATAGTTGTAAGAGAATTTATCATAACTAATTAATAATAAATAATTCTCTTACAACTTTCCATATTCAAACTTGGGTGCCTAGATTCCCCATGCAAAGATTCCTTCCAACACTTGTCCAACCTATCATAGAATCTGACTCTTAGGTGTCATAAGATCATCATAGGAATCCGTCATAAAATCGTTATAGGAATCTATCATAAAATCATCATAGAATCCCTTAAAGATTTCGACACATGTCAAGGGAATCTCTTCCCAAAGTGGGACGCCTACATTTCCTTGTGAGGACCACAACATCCTTGTCACCTTCCATGTCACCTTCTAGCATGTCAACAACTCATCATACCAAGTCATATTAGATGACAAATTAATATGAGCAAGAAATTAAATCAATATTTCAATGCTAATAATTTATAAAGGTTGAGACACCTTAATTCCCAACAAACCATCTTCTAAATGAAGATAAACCATGGACCCAATCAATAAAAGAACTCATCTACAACACTAGGAGCTCCCAAAGGGCAAAGGGAAATCACAATCTCCAAACTTACGGGATACAATAGCGCCAAAACATCACTATCAAAATCTCCCACTTGATTGTGTAAGAAATCTATGCATGGCATCATGATAGCCATATCCTAAATGAAGATGCTATATGGCCTCAAACAATCAAAGAACTCAAGTGTAACACTAGGAGATCCCAAACGGAAAATTAAAATCATGATCTCCAAACCAAGAACACACATCACTGCCTACAATCAAAAATAAATTTAACACCACCAAACATATATTTATATGAATAAAAATATCATCCTAAAGTCTCAAATACAAAAATAGATTCCATGACACCATGATCACCACCAAATGTGGCTACATCAAACTTCCACTGATTCTCACATGACTACACCATATACTTAACAATTCTAACTCCCAAAGCACAATTATATCGAGTAGTGACATCTCTTTAGGTCTCATAATGACAATCAAATAAATGAAACAAGTGACCAAACTAGGCCACCAAATAGAATCTACATCCACACTGAAATATATATATGACCCACATTCAAGTTATATATGCAACCTATAAGTATAGATATCCTACAATTTTTAGGATTCGTGTGCCATCTACCTTGTAAATTTGATGGCATGGTTCCAACATCCTTGAAAAGTGTCCCTAGACACTTAGGGTGTATTCATAAAAATATTTCTAAATATTTATTATCACCATTGTTTGTAATACATTGATAAGGGATGATGGGTTCCACTAGCAACGATAAAGGTGACTTATGAACATAAATATTTAATATTGTTTTCCCCACATGTGGACACCTAGAATGGGAAGGTAAAAGACAAGGAAGAGGACAAATGAGTGATTGGGCTTCTCTAAAAATGGACACTTGGAAAGAGGCAACAAGTGTCTCTTGGTATTCCATCTTTTATTCCATTTAATGTAATGATTATTTTCCAAGTTTGGACATCCAAGTTGGTGGGAAAGTATTGGAGCCAAAATTTGTTTCCTTTCACATTTTGAGGAGAGAATCCAAGGGTTGGTATGTTTGTGAACCACCAAAAATGTAGCTCTGACCTAGGGCAAAAGGATTACCTCTACTAGGCCCTTAGGGTTTTTCACCCTAGGAGCTCTTGGTGTGTAGAAATGACACTCTTGCCTCTAGGTGGTTACGGGATTTTTGGTGGTTGCATTCAAAGGGTAGGCTGATTAATGAAGGTTGTGATATGTGTGTGTATTGTGTGGCTGAAAATTGAAAGTAAAATGATGCTAATCTAATTGTGTGCAATGTAAACAAAGTAAAATTAAACTAATGTAAACTAACTAAACTATATGTCCTAAATAAATGCAATACAGAAAGTAAATGGGAAGTTGAAAGCTTGTGCACCTAGAAGTGTGATGTTGCAAATGTCTGGCCCCGGGATGTTCTAGAAAATGTCTGAAATTAGCAGGGGGACACTTCCGCCAAGTGGGGTGACCTAATCCTCCTTCCAGAAAACATTGCCAAAACGGGTTTTAGGGAAAAGGGTACCCATAAATGAAAAAACCTTTTTCTAGGCTTAGCACAGGGACAAGGTCATCAATAGTGGTGACCTAGTCTTCTTGTTGCTTTTCGAGAATTCAAGTCCTGATTATGTGGGTCTCGATTGATGTTTCCCTTGTCTGCAATAGCCCGTATCTGGAACTCCCGAAAATGATTTGTAGCTTTTCTTTTTGTCTCACTTAGGGTTTGATGCTTTGATGTGACTTGAGTAGGATGCGTGTACTTTCTTCAACACTTTGTACGTCATCAAATCTGAGTACCTAGCCTACAAACACATGTAAAGACCAAGAGATTGTTGGGGTTTGCCTAAGTCAAACCCCTTTGATGGTAGATAAACCCAAATGAGATGAAATCAAAGGAAAGTAAGATTGGATGATGAACTCAATAGAAATGTTTACCAAACCTTTGTTATTGATGGTATGCAACATGCAATTACAACTCCAATGGAAGTATCTTGTAATGCCCTTGTTCTTGATTGCTTGCTTTAGAAGATAGGAGTGCAAGAGTGCTTGTGATGAGATGTAAAAATGAGCTTGGGAGAGAGGAAAATGAAGGTGAAAACCCTTATTTGTACTTGTAAAACCCTAATTTTCTCAAAATGCAACCTAATAGGCTGACACTAGGGTTTAGGAGGCCAGATTTCCATTGAATTTTATTTTAAATTTTAAACTTATGCCTAAAGGGACTAGGTCGCCCAAAGCGGCGTGGGCGACCTAGTCCACTTGGGAAAATTTAAGTGGTGGTTGGGAATTAATTTGTGTTTAATGAAGCTAATCGGCTTTGCCTCCCAAAACACACTTTAATCGGGCCTAAAAGTACATTAAGGGGACAAATTAGCATAGAAAAAGGGTTAATTTAGGGGTGATAAGCCTATATGAGTGTGAAAATGTATTACAACACTTTACAACACTTTTTCATAAGGATTAGAAAGGGGTAAAAGGGTGTTTTTTAGGTGAATTATGTTGAAAGGATCTTAGAAAAGTGAGGAAATGTGTTACAACACTTCACAACACCTTAGTAAAACATCGTTAGGTTATTGTTGAATTGCAAGCTTACAAGGCTGAATCAAGGTAAAACAAGGCCAAAATGAGTGAAAAAGTGCCAAGGTATACACTTTTTGGTGACACGATTTGGAATGAAGATTCATCTTTGGGCACCATGTTTGGTGCTTAGACCTCTTTACAAGTCTATAAAATCAGCTCCCTGGATGTAGAAATAAAGATGAACAGATGAATGTAGAGTTACTCTATAGGAACAAGGACAAGTTAAGGCATAAAGAGGTTGTTCACAAGTACATAGGTGTTTCCTTGTTGGAGGAAAAGAGGAGAAAGGAAGTGAATGTATCATAATCTCAATTATTTTGAGATAATACATACTTGGTGTCTCTTCTTCGTGAATTTTCTTACCCACAAGGGTTTCTCCATGTAAATCTTGTGTTATGTGATGCATTTTATGTTGTTGATTTGTACTTATTTGCTGCTATCATATGGTGATGTTATGATTTATTTATTATTGGTATAGGTTCACATAAGGTTGTGTTATTATCATGTTATGTTTCTTGATTTTTAGCATCATAAATAAGATGGATCTAATCATGCTAATTCCATATTAAGGTCGCATAATTTTATATTTGCATATAAGTTTAAGATTTTAATATTGTAGTAGTACAACTTGTGTATATCGTCCATTGGATTCACAACTTGAGTATTTGAATAGAAATTGAAATTTCCCAACATTTAGTATCAAAGTTGAAGGTTCACTTAGTTTTGGGTATTCCACTATTTTTTATTTCTCAACTTGGCAAGCTTGTTGGAATCCATTAGAAGAAATTGAAGGTTGTTGGAGGCTAGTGGGATTCAGTGAATATTTTGTGAGTTAACTTTGTTATGCATATTTGTGAGATTGAAAGCCATGAATATTGTCAATGTGATCTATGTTGGGCATTGGAATAGCATGATTGTGGATCTTCATGGAGTTGGTTATGTTTTAGTAAATTGGATATCTTGTTTGACAATATGTTTGTATCCTCTTGTTTGGTGGTTTTGTTCCTTTACCTTTTGGTCATATACGGTGAAAAGGTGTTCATGTTGAATAGGTACTTTTGACATCTTGGTCACATGGATAAACACTCGATATTTGGACTATGAAATGGAGTGTTTACGTTGGATTCATGGTTTTAGCCCTTTGTTACATGAAACAATTGGAAGATAAGCGACCAACCTCTTTGCGATTTATTGAGATGATATGTTTCATAAGTTATAATCTCCTAGACAACTTGGTTTTCCTATTGGGTTGCAATTTTCTTTTACTTTTCAGATGTGGGTTTGTAGATATGTGCTTATTCCATTGTTCAAATTACATGTTTGCTGTGAATGTCTATATTTAAAATGGATTTCAGATTTACAAAGATGGTTTTGTAGGTTTTACATGTTAACAAAAATCTATGGTATGTAGATCTATTATAAAAATGTATTCAGGGTATTATGGATGAAGACAATTATAGGATTGCATGGCTACTTGGAGGGTTCTTTTTTATCTATATTTTTTGATTTATAGGTATTGAACTACCATCTATGGATACTCTCACAACGTGACACATAGATGTGTGAAAGAAGGGTATTTCATTAGGAAAAATTCTTTTGCCAGGCTCGCTGCAAGTTGCCTACAAACACCTTCTACACATCCAAGTTGGGCAACAAGTATGAGATCTGTGAAAAGAGTGCTTGGTATCATGCTATGAATTCAGTTATCTTCTTGTTTTCTCCCTGCTTACATCGGATGAAATCCGAGAAGGTCATCTTCAAACCAATGTTAGCCTGGAATTGATGGAGAAAATGATTGACAAGCTAATCAAATGAGAATATAGAATTATCGGGCAAGGAATAATACCACTCAATCATTGTGTCCTTGAGAGATCAAGGAAAGAGTTTAGCCATTAGAGCATCGTGATGAAAAAAATCTGTACACATGGTGTTGAAAGCTAACACATGTGTTTGCGGATCTCCTTTACCACCATACTTTTTGAACTTTGGAATTTTCATTCCCTACGGGAAAGGAGTACTCAAAATCACCATTGACAATGGGCTATGTCGAAAAAAAGGTTGGAAGATAGATTCAGCGGAGGCTTGGCAAAGGCTTGCCAGCTAGTTTTGCATCCAACCCATGTTCTGAAGAAGAGCATTCAAAACAGGGTCAGAGGATGACAAAGGCCTAGTGGAACCTCCCCCAGAACCACCTCTGGAGCCACCATTGTGACCACCACTGGTAGGACCTCCGCTAGAGCCACCTCTACTACCAAAGCCACCATCATGGCCTCCACTAGAGCCACCTCCGCCAGCACCACCATCGATACCAAAGCCACCACCACTCATTCCACAATAGCCCCCACCGCCAGGGGTAGTAGGAAGGGTGAAGCTGAAACCAAGGGGTATCCTACTCACCTTGACAGTAGGGGGCTTCACAACAACAAAGTAAACATTGATCGAGGGGCTTGTTTCAGCCATCCATACAGATGTAGTAGGCATCGAGACACCTATTTGTCTCTCATAGGCGTCAAGCACCTCTCCTCGGGTAGTACTCGACCTAATGCTATATGAAGGGATGTATGCTTCAGTCAAATTGGTGAGGCCTCGTAAGAACTCTATACCTATTTGATCTTTACCTAGCATATATCTCACCTTGCTAGCAAGTCTAGCAACTCTTGCCATATTCAATGCTTTCTCCAAATGATTCATGAGGTCCAACAACCTCTTGTCTAATGCCAACATATTTTCTACAGGAATATGAACAACCTCATCCTCATCCACAGATGAAGCTATGGGGGATGCTAGAGGAGTGGGTACATGAGCGGTCTCATCAATGAAACCCATCTCATCTATAAAACCTCTGGAAAAAATGATAGTATAACCAAAAGTGACCTTCATCTTTTCCATTGGTAAGTGTCGTAGACTTCTCCAAACAATGTACCCAAAAGTCGTAGACTAAGTTGTGATGCTCATAAACCCTCACAAGACCCAAGTCTAGTTCGGCTACCAAGTGTGCGGGAATTTTTTTGACACGACGAAATGGATAGGAATTTTTCACGTTGGGTTCACCAAAATGTAAGGTAGGGGGACCAACCACACCAAGGCTCCAGGTCATGGAGAGCCGGGAGCAGAGGGCTTCCCTAACTTACCTCAAGCTAAGTGAGTGTTTAGGTCAAGGATAGAGAATGAAGAGCACTCTCAAGTGCTTCTATCACTCTACTGATTTGAATGGTTAAATGGGACTAAACGAGTCAATTTCCAAAATCTTAATGCACCTTAGACAACTCTCTGCTCGAGGACAACAACGCGGGTCAAGGATGACAGCGTGGAACACTGGAATCTCTCTAGGGCATTGGCATTCATACGACAAGAAAGTGAAAATTACACTACCAAATTCAAAGAAACCTGCTAACGGCTTAGTAAATAAGATTTAATGAACTAAATAGAATAATGAAGTACAATAAATGACTAGGAATGATAAAGGAGATAGAGAAAATGAGGGTGACGAAGTCCAAATCACTGAAAGTCTAGTTCACCAACAAACTCCACGCACACATACACCTACACACAACCAAAAGAGGAAAAATGTTGGGGTTGTATAGGGGTTTGCCTCAGTCAAACCCTCGCTTTGGTGTTTCCACCTCCACGGACAACCAGATAGATAGAGAGAAATAGAAAAATGGTAAAGAAAGTAATGTTGGAATAGAAATAGAACTGAACACTACAAGAGACACAATGCTACACACATCCAAAAAAATAGACAAAAGTGTTACCACCCTCGAACAAAGGCACTCAAGGCCAATGAGAGAGGAATGCAAGCTCGCAACAATAGTAGAGTTGGCGCAACTACAACAACGTCGAGAGCAGCCTCACCAGGTACTAAGCTGAAGCTTTTGTGATAGAGTATGTAGATGTTGTGATGTTGGAGACGTGGGGATAGTAGTGCCACAAGTAGCTCAATCGTATGAAATTGGTGCGTAGAAGCTCAAGAAAATGCTAGAGAGATTATAGAAGATCAAGAATTGCTAAAGAGATAAAGTGAATGAGCAAGATAGGCATTTGAAATAAAAATGAGAGGGAAAGAGCCATTTTTCAGGCCGACTATTTGTCATAAAGGTGTTACATTTCATCCCTAATTAGGAGTTTAACGTCCCTATGGATTCCAAAGGTAGGAATCTATCAGGGACACCAACGCAATGTATACACATCTATGCGTCATGCTTGCATCTCTGACAAATATTCCTCCACCAACACAAAAGACAAGTGCCAAGTGGATGCATTACAGATGGGTGATGTGGAATTTCGCATTCGGGTTTGATTTTCTAAGGTGGAGGGATGCAAAAGGGGAATTTACAAGGGGGGTGCAAATTTTCTCCTCTACATTTTTCCCCCACTTTAGCGAGCATGAGTGCCAATGAATGTTCGATAAAGTAGATCAAAGAGTTTAGAAGTGTATACTTGAACTCTTGAGGAAGCAGATCATGGTCTATCAAACTCAAAGGTGCAAGATAGGAAAATAGCTCCATAGGTAATCTCTCCTAAGGAGGTTCAAACAAAGGACTTTGTAACTCCTCGAAACTATAGAGTTGAACAAACTACACTGAAGGCCCACAAACCAACAATGGATAAATCTTGTAGGATGCAAGTGCTTCACATGCCCTCAAACCTATAAAGAAGGCACCCCTTAGGTACTCTCTCTTGAAGGAAACCCAATGTGAGGGGACTCTGCAAAGCAGACTGGAAAGCAACTTCATAGGTGCACCTGCAAAGCAACATGTTAATCTGTAGATAAAACATGTTAGAAAACAAAGAGCAGCCATGTAGGCAAACAAGCAGATAGTCGCATAGAAAGTTGAAAATTTGAAGGAAGAGCTTTCAAATGGGTCCCTCAAGAACCCTTCAAAAGAAAAAAGGGGTCCACTCAAGGAACACTTAGTGTGAAAGCGTAGGAGAATTTTTCATAAATTAATTCAACATCAAGGAATCCTTTTGAAAGATGTTCACTTCATCAAGGAATTCGAAAGGAAGAAAATTATCCCTCATGAGGGGAGGGTCAAGGATTCTCCTATAGGAAAAGTTGCTCCCTCTTTGGAGGAAATTTTGTCAAGTTCTTTCTTTGCAAACCCATGACAAAGCAAACACGTTCCGCTAGGGGTCCTTGTTGAGAATGCAATTTTTGAAAAATGATTTGAAAATATTTTTGAGAAAAGATTTGTTGGCCATCAAATGCATTTTTTGAAAATCAAAGTTGTCATGATAGTCCCCCCTTAGGATGGTGTGTGTTGAACGTAGAGGCACGTGACATCCTAAGGAGAGAAAAGTAAGAATGAACAAGTGATGTTGTGGCTCGTGGAACATAGCGAGATGTCACTGTGGTAATGTTGTCACACGTGAGGGACAACACATGAGCACCACAACATCAAAAATCAAGCATAAAAGATAAGAGAACAACAATGTAAAGAAAAACAACATCATGAACAATGGACACAGGGGCGATTTGATATTTTGAGGTCAGAGCTACTCATAAATATATATATATAAGTATAATAATAGCATATTAATGAGCTGTCATCAACCCCCTACTATATCAAACTATATGAAGAATGCACGAGAAAAAAAATAAAATTGGGTCAACATGGAAGGGAAGCCTAAATTCCCCCAACACTTTGCATCATCCCCAATTGTCGAAAATTAATACACATAATAGAGGAAGAATGATGCCACAAATAGAGGAAGTTGTATGACACATAATCACTCACGTATCCAAGCACCTACAAGGGTGACAAGGGTCATCCAAGAATAGATAACACAAGCACGGGGAAACACAAACACACACACACAATCTACTCTACAAATAAAGAAGAGATGCCCCCTAGCACTCATCAACCAAGAGATCATTAGCCTCCCAATCTAGATCATTATACGGGGAAGAAAAATGAGTTTGTAAGGGTGTAATATCAAGGGGGGAACCCTCTGACCCCCCCACAACAAGAGCCAAGGAAGAAGGCCTTGTGAGGTCTTCTCTACTCAATTCTTGTGGAGTAAAGGTCAGCAACTTCACAAAGATCATTGAAAGGGTCGGGACCTCACCCAAAGAGTTAAACATGCACTTCATAGGAGTGCCATGTGTTACCTTAATGGATGAGGGAGGCATCGTCTGAGATTCACTGCTAGGCTCACTGAGTGACTTGGGAGCAATGAAAAACTTCGGGGACACTAGAACTTCTTTCGTCACTAGGACGACAAACACTAACACACGACCACCTTCTAAAGAGGGTGGGCTCCTCTTTCGCCCCCCATTACTAGCGGGGCCATCCTCCATCTTTCGCTTTTTCGAAGGATGTGAGATCCCCACAAACAAGGCATAAGGCATGAAGGAGGAGGATAAAATCATGGTGGACACCACCGAGGTGTTCGGCATGTCCATGGACTTCGAGAATGACAAGATGTCTGACAAAGGGACATCAAGAGAGGAGGCTCGACCAAACGAAAAATAAAGACCTACACCTTTTTAGGGTTAGGAGTGTTTATGCTCATAGTAGGAGCTGGAAGCAACACCGAGGCTAACTAAACTAAAGCAAAGGGGAAGAGCGAGGAGGATACAAAAACAAATCCTGAAATAGGAGCAGTCGACTCCCCTTCCTTCCTCTGTAGAGTGGTCTGCTAAGTAGCCAGAGCCTTTCGCCAACACTTGCACTCACACGCAAGGTGGTTCCTACGACTCCAAGAGCTAGAGGTTGGGAGTTGGGATGGAACATAAGACTCCTGCTCAACCATCAGAGTGTCTATCACGGTCGTTTATGGTGGAGGGAGGGACTCTTGGATGGGACAAGGAGGGAGAAACTGAGAGGAAGCTGGAGCAAAAACAGGGGAAGTCGGCTCTAATGCCTTAATGACAAGCCTCTTCCCATTCACTACCTTGAGAGTAGGAGTGGTAGGAGGCCACATAGGCCAAGACATAGAGGACTCCCCACGGGGAGCTTTCCCCTTACCATTCACACCAAGCTGAGGGCCCGTGGGTAAGGTAGGAAGATCGGATACTCGAATCTTAGCCTTACACCAAGCTAGTACCATCAGATTCCTTATGTGAAAACTAGGGGTAGTCACCTAAAGCTCCTCTTTAGGAAAGAGGCAAAAGTGGGCCCCTAAGGATGGGTAGGCTTCTCCTTTCCCTTTTGATAGGAGGAGGTAGCCTTCTATTGTGCTACCAGAGGAGTCACTTTTGGTTACCCTTTGCCCTCGGTTTTGTACTTCACATAGTTTCAGTAAAGTAGGTCCATTCTAGGAGGGAGTGGACCGACTGAGGTGGGCCAAAAATGATCCAAGGAATAACCTCCATGAGATACCAATGGCTAATATCCAGTATCATGCATGACACCTTCATGAGAGAACTTTGAACACTTGTGAATAACATAAGTGATTCCATTCATAGAAGTTAGCCATGGGATACCCAACTTCACCTTGAATACATCAAATTCTGGAATGACATCAAAAGTTGTAACCACAACCCTAGGTCCAACTAGGATTGAAAGAACTTTATAAAGCCATATGGCTTTAGAGAGAGAATGTTGTGCATACATATGATAGATTGTGTTTCCTCGTATTTCTCCCTCTGTAGTGAATTTATCCATAACGTCTCCTTTGTAATAACATTTACCTAGCTCGCGGGGTCAACTAAGACTCCTGTCACAATGTTTCCATTGAGGCAAGTAGGAATGTATAGAGGAGAGGGCTTATTATTCAAGTGCAAGTCCTATGTGGTGAAATTCACATCTGGTGAAGCAATCGTAGGTTGCAAGGGAGGAGTAATCAAAACCATGTTAACATATGCCAAGGGTTGAGGAGAAGCATTGGAGGGGTCAATAATCAAGTTCGCAAAATGGCACGAAAATGGGTCCATGTAAATCTGCAACTCACTATTGGCCTTCGCTACCGACTTATTCATGTTGTGTTTCTTCCCATCAATTCATATGGTACCATCATTGATGCGATCCTATATCTCATGATATAGGCGCACGCAACACTCAGTGTCATGACCATTAACAAGATGGTACTGACAAAAATCATTCCCATCATACCAATCAGGGTAATGTTCCTTTAGAGGTTGGGGATTTTCCAAATTTATGATCTTAACTTTTAACAACTTTTGTAAAATAGAAGACTAAGATTTTTTTTTTGTAAACTTCTTGTTGTGTTTGAGGTCGTGATTGTTAGTCGCATCGACTACATTCGCAATAAATTTACCTTGAGATAGACACAATAGACTTTCCTTCAGAATGGGAGTACGAGGAGGATCCCTCGAATTGAACTACCGTTTGTTGATACTCTCACAACATGGCACATAAATGTGTGAAAGAAGGTTATTTCATTAGGGCAACCTTCTCCTGCCAGGCTCATTGTAAGTTGCCTATGAACATCTTCTACACATTTGAGTCGGGCAATGGGTACAAGATCTATGAAAAGAGTGCTTGGTATTGTGTTGTGAAGTCAGTTATCTTCTCATTTTCTCCCTGCTTACATTAGAAGAGATCTGAGGTCATCTTTAGACCAATATTAGCCTGGAATTGATGAAGAAACTGATTAACAAGCTTATCAAACGAGAATATAGAATTATCGGGCAAGGAACAGTACCACTCGAGCGTTGTGTCCTTGAGAGATTGAGGAAAGAGTGTAGCCATTAGAGCATCATGATGAAATAAATCCGTACACATGGCGTTGAAAGCTAACACATGTGTTTACGGATCTCCTTTACTACCATACTTTTCAAACTTAGGAATCTTCATTCCCTGTAGGAAAGGAGTACTCAAAATTACCACCGAGAATGGGCTATGTTAGAAAAAAGGTTAGAAGATAGGTTGGGTGGAGGCTTGGGAAAGGCTCGCTAACTAGTTTTGCATCCGACCCATGTTCAAAAGAAGAGCATTCAAAATAGGGTTGAAGGATGAAAAATCCCAATGGAACCTCCCCCAGAACCACCTCCGGAGCCACCACCATGACCACCGATGGAGCCACCATCATTGGCAGGAGCTCCATCGGAGCCAACTCCACTATTGAAGCCATCACCATGGCCTCCACCAGATCCACCTCTGCCTACACCACCTCCACCACCAAAGTCACCACCACTCATTCCACCGAAGCCCCCACCGCCAGGGGTAGTAGGAGGGTGAAGCTGAAACCAAGGGGTATCCTACTCACCTTAACAGTAGGGGGCTTCACAGCAACAAAGGAAACACTGATCGAGGGGCCTATTTTGGCCATGCATACAAATGTAGTAGGCATCGGGATGCCTATTTGTCTCTCATAAGCGTCAAGCACCTCTCCTTAGGCAGTACTCCACCTAGTGCTATATGAAGGGATGTATGATTTGGTCAAATCAGTGAGGCCTTGTAAGAACTCTATACTTGTTCGATCTTTACCTAGCATATATCTCACCTTGCTAGCAAGTCTAGTCGCTCTCGCCATATTCTATGCTTTCTCCAAATGATTCACGAGTTCCAACAACCTCCTATCTAATGCCAACAGATTTTTTGTCAAAATATGAACAATCTCAACCTCATCCACAGATGAAGCTATGGGGAATGTTGGAGGAGTGGGTACATGAGTGGTCTCATCAATGAAACCCATCTCATCTATTAAACTTATGGAAAAACTGGTAGTATAACCAGAAGTGGCCTACATATTTTCCATTAGTAAGTGTCATAGACTTCTCTTGACAATGTACCTAGAAGTTGCAAACTGATTTGTGATGCTCATAAACCCTCACAACACCCAAGTCTAGTCTGACTACTAAGTGTGCAGGAAAAAGTTTAACATGAGGAAATGGATAGATGTTTTTCACGTCGGTTTCACCAAAATGTAAGGTAGGGGGACCAACGACACCAAGGCTCTAGGTCATAGAGAGACGAGAGTGGAGGGTTGCCCTAACTTACCTCAAGCTAAGTGAGTGTTTAGGTTAAGGATAGAGAATGAAGAGCACTCTCAAGTGCTTCTATCACTCTACAAATCTGAACGCTTAAATGGGGATAGACAAGCCGGTTTCTAGAATCTAAAATACACCTCAAACAACTCTCTACCTGAGGATAGTAGCGCAGGTCAGGGATGACAAAGCGACACGTTGGCATCTCTCTGGGGCGTTGGCATCCGTATGACCAAAAAGTGAAAAGTATAGTACCAAATTCAAAGAAACCTGCTAACGATCTAGTAAATTAGATTTAATGAACTAAATAGAATAATGAAGTACAATAAATGACTATAGGAATGATAAAGGAGATAGAGAAAATGAGGGTGATGAAGTCCAACTCATTGAAAGTCTAGCTCGCTAGCAAGCTCCACACACACGTACACCTACACAAAACCAAGAGAGGAAAAATGTTGGGGTTGTATAGGGGTTTGCCTCAGTCAAACCCACGCTTTGGTGTTTCCACCTTTACAAATAGCCAAATAGATAAAGAGAAATAGAAAAATGGTAAATAAAGTAATGTTGGAATAGAAATAGAACCAAACACTACAAGAGACACAAAGCTACACAAATCCAACAAAATAGACAAAAGCGTTACCACAATAATGAGAGAGGAAGTCAAGCCCACAACAATGGTAGAGTTGACATAGCCACAACAATGTTGAGAGTAGCCTCACTAGGCACCAAGCTGAAGCTTTTGTGGTAGAGTATGTAGGATGTGATGTTGGAGTCATGGGTCTAGTAGTGCCCCAAGTAGCTCAATAGTATAAAATTAGTGTGTAGAAGCTCAAGAAAATGTTAGAGAGATTGTAGAAGATCAAGAATTGATAAAGAGATGAAGTGAATGATCAAGATAGGCATTTGAAGATCAAAATGAGAGGGAAAGAGACATTTTCGAGTTGACTGGTCAACACAAAGGTGTTACATTTCATCCCCAATGAGGATTTTAATGTCCCTGGGGACTCCAGAGGCAGAAATCTGTCAGGGACAATAGCGTGTCGTGTAGACATCCACACACCACACTTGTGTCTTCGAAAAATATTCCCTCACTGACACAAAAGATAGGCACCAAGTGGATGCATTTGCATGGGTGATGCGAAATTTTGTATTCGAGCTTGATTTTCTAAGGAAGAGGGATGCAAAAGGGGAATTTGTAAGGGGGGTGCAAATTCAATCCTATACATTGAGAATGCTCTTCTCTTGCATCATTTGATGATCTGAAGAATCAAAAAACTTGATAGAAATACTAGATTTTGGGGTTGTTCCTCTTTGTGTTTTTATATTACAAGTTCATTTTGGAGCTTATTGGTGAAAATTTGATTTCACCATTGAGTTTAGGGTATTCGAGAAAGTCAGATTAACCTTTTGTTTTGTCCAAATTGGACATATGAGGCCAGATTTATGAGGGTTTGAAGCTGAAGAGTGGTTTCTAGATCTAGGAGGTAGCTATAGTTTTGGAGTATTTTGGGTCAAATCCAACCCTGCTATTACGTCCAGAAGGTCCAAAAACCCCAAGATCAACTATCAATTCATCAAAATTGGACAACTTTTTTCAAGGCCATTACAGAAAAAATCTCCCTAGTTTAGTCATATGTATGACCATATGATCATAGTGTAGACACAAGGTAAGGTTGAAATTTTTTATTCAATTATTGTTTAAATTTTTTGAAAATTTTAAAAAAATACATATTCAAAATAGTTATTTTTTCAAAAATATTAAATTAAAAAATAAAAAATAAATTATAATTAAACATTACAATCTACAAACTTGTACTTAGTACCTGCGGGAGTATGTGAGGGCCTACAAGGTGCCTAGTGGGCAACCCTACCACTGCCCTCCATTGAAAAGTTGTCAATTAAAATAACTAGTTACTTTTAAAAAATTGGCAAGTTAAAACCGTGAATATTTCGAACATGTTGAAGATTCCATCGACCTACGATCCAAAGAATATTCTGAAGGCATATAGTGGCAGAAAGAATATCCTATGCAGGTAGAGAATATTCCAGTGATGATCTTTAAACCATCAAATTTAAGCTAACAGACTGCTAATGTTAGCATTGTGTTAGCAATGATGTCAACAAGCGCTTTTAAAATTTACCCCCCTCTCCAATGGAGTTTTCTTTTTGACAATTGATCTTCATATGTTCATAACTTGAGCTCAAGACCTCCGTTTTCAAGCAATTTTTTTATTTGGGGTAGAATTTTATACTCTTTGCAGTGGTGTAGATTTTAAATTTTGGTTTTTAGATTTTTTCAGAATTTATAGATTCTCATAGGTGTTACTGAGTCGTTTTCGTTTTGGGAACTTTCAAGGCTCCGTTCTCACTCCTACGACAATATTTTTGGGTGCAATTTTTTTCAAAAGTGTGTAGTTTTTCATTTACTTTGTTGTGGTTTGATCAAATTGATCTCATTTTGTAAAAAAAAAATACTTTGATTCTGTGGGCAAATTTGGCATTTGCATGTACCAAGGTCAAGACCAATTCGTTATTTTTGGCAAGTGGCATCTATAAATACACTAATCATAAAGTGCCAAGCTCATATATTGTTGGGGGATTCTTTGTAGTGAATTTTGGGGGAATTATGTGTGTGGTTGTGGTTGTATTCCTCTTGATTTGTGTTCTTTCCTTCTTGTTTCATCATGGAGCACTCTTCAATTCTACTTCTAACACCTTTTAACTATCCTAAATAAAAATCTAAAATGAACAAATTGCTAAGAGTTAAGAGGTTGTATAGGACATTTCATGGTCTTGATGGTGAGCCAAAATATGATGAAGCTAAAAAGAATAATTTTTTGAATAGTTGTGAATAAGCCATTGGCTCTTTGTACTTGTATGTCTCTCCCAAGTTGTTATTTCACATTGAGCACTTGGATACACCCATGGCTATGTGAAGTACATTGTCAAAATTATTTGGGAAAATAGATGAAATTCAAGGACATTTGTTGGAGAATTAATTAATGTCTCAATCCATGTAATTTTGACAACATACAAGACTTCATCACCAAATTCAAGTCACTAAGAACGCAATTGAAGGATTATAAAATTGAAAAATCATACACAATTAGTGTTAAGTGTTCTTTCGAAGCTAGGACCTGAATATTTAGTGTTTGTGTCTACTTTCTATGCTACAAAGAATGCCTTTGAGAGTGAGTTTAAGATGCCTTCCTTTGAGGATTTTTCTATGAAACTCACTAGGGAGCAAGATAAGCTTATTCAAATGGGTGTTTTGAAGTCTTCAAAATCCCACTCCTTAATTGCAAAGGATGAGAAGTTCAAGAGGCAAAGAAAATAATTTTATGAAAATATGTGAAAAAATTTGATGTGGATTTTGTTTGGTATGTCATATTGTTGGTCACTATTATTACATAGGTATGTTTTATTGCAGTGAGAAAAAAGGTTATTAGCAGTACCTGATGCAGTTTTTCATTTGAATCTATAGCAATATTTTATGGCACATGAGAAGCTCTATTCACTTTCAGTAGAGTTTTGGCAATGATATTGGTCATGTTGCATTTATCTTGTTTTTTTTTATGTGGATTCTATTTGCTAGGCCATATTATCGGTCGCCATTATCACTTTGGTATGTTTATAGTAGTGAGAAAAGGTTATTAGGAGTACTTGATATAGTTGTTCATTTGAATTTATAGTAGTATTTTATGGTGCATGAGAAACTTTGTTCACTTTTATTAGAGCGTTGTCAATGATATTGATCATGATTCCATGTATTACTTGACCTATTAATTTTAGTGGGAGCTTTATGCAGTTATATAATGTGGTTTTTCCTTCTTTGTTTCAAGATTTTGGTTCTAAGTTGTTGTAGTGTGTAGTGGGCCAAGGATAATCTTTGATTAGAAGATGGGTGGTCTTTTGTAATGGTTTTTGGTGTCGTAAGGAGTTATTGGATTCTCTCTTCAAATCACAATGTGAGTTTAATGACATCTTTGGTTCTATTGATAAAGGATGTGTGGCAATTATATCTTCTTAGTTTGGAGATTGTGATTTAATTTTACCGTTTGGGATCTCATGGTGTTGATTTATTAGATTGTGTTGGGGCTCTGGAGGAACTTCAATTAGGATATGGTTATAATAATTCCTAGAGATCTTGGTTACTCGATTTGGTGGGAGCTTTAGTAGTAATGTGGATTCATCATTTGATGATGGATGGTTATCTTCATGTGATTGGAGATGTTGAAATATTGGTTTTCCATGAAGGACTCTTGAGTCTTTGGTGAGGTGTCAATTTATAATATGTTAATTTGGAGCATTTGATCTCCTAGGAGGAGATGATAGATCATGATTTCATGCTTGTGTTCTTGAATCTGCAGTTGGAACTTTATCAATGGTATTTTTGGTTCTCTTTGGTTTTGAGTATTAATCATTTTCTTGAAGCTTCATGATTTTGCAAGGTTGAATTTGAAGTTGGCATGGATTATTGGTGAATTCTCATGGATATTAGGAAGACTTGGGTGAGGCTAAGAGATATCTTTTTTTAGGTATTGTGTGTTGATATGTTTACTCTTTTATGAGGTTTCAACAGAAAGACCAAGGAGCCTACAATTGGTGAGGATGTGAATCCATTATGGAACTAAAGAGAATATTTTCCTTTATTACAAGATCTTATTGCTTGGTGTTGTGTGCACAAGATAATCTTGCATCCCACTCTTTATCTAAGAGGCATTACCTACCTGAATATTAGATGATTTCTTTATTTTGTGTCTTGTCTTCTCATATGAATTATTCTTGAATATAATTTGTTATTAAGACTTGTTGCGAAGAAGATGCATGGTTATATGTATTTTGGTTGTTCTCATTGTTTTGATCTTGAGAGATGGATCTAATTCTAAGGAATTATTTGCAAAGGTACATGAAATGGTTTGTGGCTTTGGGCATATTCCCTTTGTTGTGGGAATGATTGGTTTGTTTGATCTACCTTTGGTATGAGAGATTTACATATATTGTTGTCATGTTTTCATTTGATTTGAATGTTAGATGTTGATATTGTTTCAAGTTAGGAATGGAGGATAAATATTAATTTTCATAGCTTGGTACATGCTAGTGTGGAATACGGATATGGTTTGATTTGCAAGTTCTCTCTTTGGTCTTTTTCTTCTTCCTGGATGTTTGTATTCATAGGGATGAGTGTGAAGAACTTGGGAGAGATATGGAGACTCGTGGTGAGAGAGGTATTGCAGTATATATATTTATAGAATTTTAATATCATTGTATGCTTCCTTCACACTATGTGAAGTACTATAGGTAGACTTGGTATGCCTTGATCTATTTTCAGATTTGACATTACTCATGTAGTGAGATGTTTTGGATACATATCTAGTTATCCTCTTTGATATCTTGGTTTTTTTATTATTGATGTGAAAATGAGTTTGAATTGGATTTGGATCTATGAGTTATGTAGGTTGTAGACTATCTACCCATTTTATTGGAGTGGGATGACTCGGATGCGGATTGCCTATATTCGCAAGATTGTTTTAGTGTTAATACAAACTTTATTAATCGGTCTTGTTTGTGGTTATTTATATATTGGTATGTTGTATTTGAGATAAGAGGATGGATGTACAAAGACTTGATTAGAGATTTTAGGTTGGTATGTTGATGGCATGAAGTTTTATCTACGATTTTTATATCATGGTTTGAAGTATGGTTAGCTTGGATGAGTTGTACTTTGTTGGGGTTTCTATCTAGCTAGTATGAGTAAGGTAACTACTCATAGCCTTTTTTATCATTCGAATTTGATGTTTGTGTTCATGTGAAGATTGGTGCAAGTTACAATGACAATTGGTATAATTCACATTGGCATGTTCCTTTTTCTTCCATAATTTGTGGGAGGATGTGAGGAGTTTTTTGCTTTATGGTGGTTATCATGGTTGCTTTTGTGGGTATCTTGTTGGAGCATGAGAGCATGGTGAAGATTCAGGTGGTACATAATGTGAATTATGTAAAATAGGAACAATACAATGAAATTTCCAAATTCACACTCAACAATCACTCAATAAAGCTTAAGATCAATGCATGAATCAAATAATGAATAACTATACCATAGAAAATACCTTGAATTTTTTTTCTTAAATAAAAGTGGCAATGCCATCGTAAACTTTGTATTGATATTCCTATGGTTGTATTTGCAATGTATGACACCAAGTGGGGGAATGTTAGGATTAAAGAGTAATCTACCTTGTAAATCATATTTCATGGTTCCAACATCCTTGGAAAGTGTCCCTAGGCACTTAGAGTGTATTGGGAAAATATTTTTTAATATTTATTCTCACCATTGTTTGTTATACATTCATAAGGGATGATGAGTTCCATTAGCAGTGGTAAAGGTGACTTTTGGACATGAATATTTAATATTGTTTTCCCCACATGTTGAAACTTTGAATGGGATGATAAGAGATAAGGGAGAGGACAAATGAGTGACTGGTGGGATTCTCCAAGTGGGCACTTGGAAAGAGGCAACATGTGTCTCTTGGTATTCCATATTTTGTTGTATTTAATGTAATGTTTAATATCCAAGTTTGGATGCCAAAGTTGGAGGGAAAGTATTGGAGCCAAAATCTATGTCCTTTCACATTTTGAGGAGGAAATCCAAGGGTTGGGATGTTTGAAATGAAGATTCATATTTGGGCACCATGTTTGATGCTAAAGACCTCTTTACAAGTTTATAAAATTGGCTCCTTGAATGCAGAAATAAAGATGAATAGTTCAATGTAGAGTTACTCTATAGGTTGAGGCATAAAGTGGTTGTTCATAGGTACACAAGTGTTTCCTTGTTGGAGGAAAAGATGAGAATGAAATTGAATGTATTGTAATCTCATTTATTTAGAGATAATGCATGCTAGGCCTCTCTTCGTGGTGGAGTTTTTTCCCGTAATGGTTCTCCATGTAAATCATATGTTATGTGATGTCTTTTATGTTTTTTATGTTGTTTCTCTTTGTTGCTATCTTATGGTGATTTTATGATTTATTTATTGATGTTATAAGTTCATATAAGGTGGTGTTATTAAGCATGTTATGTTATTGATTTTGAGCATCATAAAGAAGATGGATATAATCATGGTAATTCCATATTAAGGTCACTTAACTTTAGATTCGCATATAAGTTTTATATTTTCATATTGTAGTAGTCCGAGCCTTGTATCTCATCCATTGAATTCATAACCTGATTATTTGGATAGAGATTGAAATTTTCCAACAACAATACTACACAACACGTATATATCACAACACAACATAAAATTTCAACAATATATCAATAACCATGCCAAATAAGGATGATCAAAGATAAATGTATAAGTTTATATGACTTAAACAACAAATAATTACTCAATTTAATTTTATAGAAACTAAAAAATTACCACATTCAAAGGAACCAATAAATAACTCAAACATAAATGTAAGTGAATAAATAACATAACAACATATCCAAGCTTGATCCATAATATAGTTCTTAGAAAGATCTTTTCATTGACTATTAGAAGTCAAAAGTAAAAAATTGGACATTATATGCACAAGATATGTCATAGTCTCTTCTCTTGGAAGTTGTTGTCATTGATGTCAACACTGAGGCTTGTGTTGTTGTCATTTATCTCAACACTGATGGTTGTCATTGATGTTAATACTAAGGATATTGTTGGAAATTGTTGTCAACATTGGTTGTTAGTTGTAATTGATGTCAACACCTAAGTAATATGTTGTTAGTCCTTAGCATTGGTTGTCTTTCTTACATTCAGTTTGGGCTAACATTGATTGGATGACATGCCTTATCAAAGAAGAGAAGAGTTGAAGAAGTTCATGATTGAATGCCATGCCTTATCAAGGAAGAATTGAATAAATTCATGATTGGATGACATGCCTTATCAAATAAGAGAAGAGTTGAGGAAATTAATGGTTGGATGCCATGCCTTATCAAGTAAGAATCGAAGAATTTCATGATCGGATGTCATGCCTTATCAAAGAAGCATTATTGTTGATGTTCATATAATGCATTATTACTGTCAACACAATTGATTTCATAATGATATATTAAGACGAGGATTACAAGAATGACTAATGTTTGAGAGATGTTTCTAAAGTTCTATAGTCTATCTCATGCTCTCTCCTAATGTTTCTAATAATACATGTGTTGATGAAAGGAGATTTTGGTCTCTACAAGTTGCTCAAAGGTTTTTGGTTTAGGAAGCTACATTGAAGTCTATCTTGGAGAATGCTTTGTATTCCTCCGACGTTGCAACTTTGGTCTTGCAGTTTGATATTCAATTTCAGTGCTCTATTTATGTTGCACTCCTATTTTTCAAGTCACTTGTGTTTCTGAGGAGGTTCCTATGAATTTCAAAAGATTGGTACTGTTGCTAATTGTCTAGACTAGTCCAAGAAATGCTCTGCATTTATTTGCATTGATGTCTCTAGTCATGTAGTTTCGTGAATGTATTCACATTGTCTGTGCAATGTATTATTTACAATTTCATATACTGAAGTGGTTCACAAGTTGTTCTAAAAATGTTACATCATCCAGTTATGTATTCTATGTTTCTTGAACAGAGTTTTTTGTACTTGTTTGGTTTGCAGTGGCTGTTGCTGGCATGACAATATGAAATAAGAGTATGGAAGTAATGTTGGATGTTCAAGGAACATCCCTATGTGATCTGCATATTGCTAATTGGGCACTTTGGTGTTGTATTGTGTCTTGAGTTGTCTTTCTAGGTTATTTATGGATATTTGGTCGATAGAGCTTGTTCCTTTGCTCGGATCATGTACTTGAGGGGTTGTGCCAGCAATGAAATATGTTTCATGATAGATTTGGGTCTTGGCCTATCTTTTTAGGACCACATCAAGTAAATTCAATTGAAAGAGTGTTTATGAGCCAACTGGTTATGTGCTTCAATATTTCAACCACACGTTTCCTTGATACCGACTTAGGTTGATGTGCGCCTGCATGTAAATCATTTTGGATCACATTGAAGGAAGTGTTAATATTATTTTTTGGTCCTCTCTATCCTTGGGATAGGACCACATTATGCTTTGGTGGCTAACCAGTTGAATTCATTTTTTATTCTCTTCTTGGCCAACCTAATTGAAGAATTAAAGTGTTGCGGTGGATATAAATGCAAGATGATTTTAGATCCAACAAGATAAAGTGTACAAGTACAAAAAAGTGTGTATAATATTTGTATTGAATATCTAGTAGAGATAGTGCTAAATATTGTGAAAGGAAAGTTCAATTGAGCTCAAATGCCTTAGTCAACAGAGAGTTGTGTTGATAATTTTTGTAATTCTCTTATAAATCTCTTGTACCCTGCTCTGAGATAGTGAATCTCACCAGGTCCCTATATATTTCTCCTAGAGTTGGTTGGTACTTCAGTCCTGTAGGTCCTTTTTGTATCTTTCTCTAATGTAGTGAGCCTTCTTTCAAGTCTTTTTGGTAGAGAGCCTTATATTGCGAGTTAAATCTCACCATGGTTTTCCCTCATTAGGTTTTCCATGTAAATTTGGTGTCTCCTTGTGCATGTGTGTGCTCTCTATCTCTTTCTCTTTTTTGTTGATCTGATTACTACTATATCTTTCATTGGTAAATTTTGTTGAATGTATTAAATATTCAAATTGTCATATTTTTCTATGTTATTACTCTGCATAAAGTTCTATCCTTATCTGCTAAAGGAGTTTGAGTTTTGCTAAAACTTTCAAGTTCCAGAAGGGGCTAAGTTATAGACTGATTCATCCCCCCTCTTAGTCTTCAAAAGTGTTCAACATTTTGTATTAGATCCAAGTTCCTCTGTAGAGGCCTAACAACTTGAGGTCAAGATCCAGGATGGCACATGATGGATCATACAAGGGTCCTAGGTTTGATGGGACTAATTACTCCTACTGGAAAATGATAATGGAAGGACACCTAGAATATCTGGGTTTTGGTGTTGAAAATCAATCAAAAGTGGCTATGTTGCTCTTACAACTCCTATTATAGATCCCACTGAAATCGGATTGTATGAATGTAATGCTAAAGCCAAGAATGCTATTCTATGTGGACTTGCTGATTCAAAGTTGTTGAAGGTGATAAATTGCAATTCTACCAAAGATGCTTAGGAGAAGCTTAGTAGTATCTATAGAGGAGATTCTAAAGTGAAGCAAGATAGGATGTAGATCTTCAAGAGTAGATTTTAAACTCTACGAATGATAGATGATGAAGATATTGCAAGATATATGCACCAAGTTCAAGTTGTTATTGGCATTACTAGTCTTGATGGAGAAGTGAAGGAAAGTAAAATTGTGAAGAAGGTTTTGAGATCTCTCCCAAAGTCCTACTATCATAAAGTGTCTGCCATTTAAGAATCCAAAGACTTGGACCAATACTTAGTTGAAGAATTTTTTGGTACTCTTATTGCCTTTGAGATGAGAGATTTTGGTCAAGATGTTCCAAAGAAAGAAACTGCTTTTAAAGCTAACAAAAGATTGAAGATGAGGCTCCAGATCAAAATGAATATTTTTATGATGTTGAATCCAAATTTGTGAGAAGACTAAATAAATTTACTAGAAATTAAAAAGGTAAGTTACCATTCAAATGTTTCAATTATGGAAGAGTAGGTCATTTTGCATCCAAATGTCCATATAAATAATCAGTCGATGATAATAAAAGATAGAATATCAAAAGAAGTTTATATTCTAAGGGTAACAACTTCTCCTCTGAATATGATGATAATGATTCAGATGATGAATCCCTATTCATGGCTTTGAATGAAAAAAAGAATAGTATTGATGTATGCAAAAGGTTTGGTACCTTGCTGAACAAAAAGACTAGTGAAAGATCAATGGCAGTATGGACCACCTTTTATGCAATGAAAGATGCTAATGCCTAGGTAATTGAAAGTGGTTGTTCTCACCATATGACTGGTGACATAAATAAGTTCATCACTCTCAAAAAGGTCAATGGTGGAGCTGTTAAGTTTGGTGATGACAAGTCAACACAAATCTGTGGAAAACGAGATATAACAATTGATGAAAAGAATAAAACTAAAGATGTCCTGTATGTCAAAGGTTTGAAACATAATATCCTAAGTGTCACACAAATATGCAGTAGATGTTACAACCTTACATTTCATGCTAATGGATGTGAAATTAGAAAGGAAAGGTTCGAAAAACTTATTGCTGAAGGAAAAATGAAAAATGGTAATATCTATCATTTGAAGGAGGCTAATGGAAGAATTTGCCTATTGGATCAATTCAGAGAGTTGGTTGTGGCATAAAAGGTTGGGGCACATCAAATTTCACAACATGGTAAGGATCAGGTCCTCTCATGTAGTAAGATATTTTTTAGGATATCCAAGCTTGCAAAGATATTGTGCAAAGAATGTCAGATGGGAAAAAAAGAATAGTTTCAAAAGCAAGAAGTGCTCTATGTAAATTCCATTGGAGATGATTCACACAGATCTGTGTAGACCTATAAGGATAAGGATCCAACAAGGTGAAAGGTACTTTATGTTTCTTATATATGACTACACTTGAATGACTTGGGTTACTTTCTTAAAAGAGAAATCAAAAGCCTTTGATAAGTTCAAGATCTTTAAAGAAAGAGTATAAAATGAAATGGATGTTAGAATCAAATTTTTAAGGCTAGATAGAGGAGGTGAATTTACCTCATATGAATTTGATTTTTTTTGTGAAGATTATGGAATTAAGAGAGATTTGCCAGTTCCTAGAACATCTCAACAAAATGGGGTTGAAAGAAAAAATAGAACTGTGCAAGAAATGGATAGAACAATGATGAAAGATGTTGACCTAATAGATGTGTTTTGGAAGGAGGCAGTTCATAGTGCCATCTATCTGCTCAATAAAGTACATCTGAGGATCAACAAAAATAAGACCCCTTATGAGTTATAGTATGGAAGAACTCTTACTATTAAATTTTTTAGTCTTTGGCAGTAGATGCTACATCAAAAGAGATGAAGGTGATCTTGGAAAATTTGATTCCAGATGTGATGAAGGAATATTTCTTGGTTATTCTACTAGGATCAAGGCATACCGATGCTGAAATAAGAGGCTAAGAAAGATTATTGAAAGTAAAAATTTCAAAGTAGATGAAGATTTGTGTCAGATCTCACATGAACCTCAAGTTTCCAGATCTGATATGCTTCCTTGGATTGAAGAAGAGGAAGAAGAAATTGAAGAGAAAGAAGACAAGGAACCAGAACCAATGAAGACTCTTAAAACTCCAGAAAAATATGTTTAGAGGAATCACTCTCTGGATCAGATCATTGGAGACAAGGATGAAGGTGTGCTAACCATGAGGAAGTTTGCAAGAACTAATGGGAAAGTAAATATGTGCTTGTTATTAAAAGTAGAGCCCAAGAATTTTACGGATACCAACAAAGATGACAATTGGATAAAAGAAATGGAGGAAGAATTGGATCAGATTGAAATGAATCAAACTTGGGAAATGGTTCCTAGACCTGTTAACAAGAATGCGATAAGAACAAAGTGGGCATTCTGGAATAAGATGAATGAGGAAGGTGAAGTTATGAGAAACAAGGTTAGATTACTTTGCAAAGTATATTCACAAGTAGAAGGCATTGAATTTGAGGAATTTTTTTCTCTAGTAGCTAGAATGGAGGCTATAAGGATGTTTCCTGCTCTTATTGCTCATAAGAACTTCAAAGTATATTAGATAAATGTCAAGTCATATTTTCTAAATGGTGATCTAGAGGAGGAAGTATGTATTGAGCAATCATATGGCTTCTAGCTATATGAAGATTCAAACATGGTTTGCAGACTCAAAAAGGCTTTGTGTAGTCTCAGGCAAGCTCCTAGAGCTTGGTATGCAGGACTAGATAATTATCTACTTCAAGAAGGATTCAGGAAGGGTAATGCAGACAATAATCTATATATTAAAGTTCAAGAAGACAAGATTCTAGTTATAGTTGAGTATGTTTATGACATCATCTTTGGTGGAGATGATAATATGTGCAAAATGTTTATAGAGGATATGCAGAAAGAATTTGAAATGTCAATGATCGGTGAGTTATTCTTCTTTCTTGGTCTTCAAATTATTCGGCAAGATGGTGGAATTTTTATTTCTTAAACCAAATATGTAAAGGAAATTATGAAGAAGTTTCGAATGAAAGATTCCAAACCTATAGGCACCCCTATGGTGACTAGCTATCACCTAAGAAAATCAGATGAGTTTCTAGAGGTTGATCAGATTCTCTATAGGTCTATGATTAGAGGACTACTATACTTAACTACTTCTACACCTCATATCATGCATGTGGTATGTTTGGTTGCCATATTTCAAGCCAATCCTAAGAAATCTTATGAAAAGGTTGTGAAAATAATCTTCAACTACCTAAAGGGTACTCTGAATTATGAGCTATGGTATAAAAAGGATACAAATTTCTCTCTGAGTGCATATACTGATGCTTATTGGGAAGGTTGTGTTGATGACCAAGGAAGTAAAAGTGGAAGTACATTAATTTTAGGAGAAAGATTGGTCTCATGGTTTAGCAAAAGAGAATATTATGTATCTTTGTCCACAACAAAAGCATAATACATTGTTGTGGCATCTTACTACACTCAGGTGCTTTGGATGAAGTAGACCTTAAAGGATGTAAGGGTGGTGTACGATGAACCTATTCCTATGCTATGTGACAATACAAGTGCTATTAAAATTTATAAGAATCTGGTAATGCATTCAAGGACTAAATGCATCTCAATCTAGTACCATTTTCTAAGAGAGAAAGTTGCAGAACATGAAGTCAGAATGGAGTATGTGTCTACAAAGGATCGGATTGAAAATATTTTTACAAAGGACCTTTCAAAGGATACTTTGTAGTATCTAAGGAAAAATCTAGGGGTCATTTCCCCTCCTTGTTCTAACTAGATGCATAAAAGGTGCATCTTTCTAGGCAAAAAATTTATGTCACATCCTTTCTCCTAGATTGATGGGTGCTACCCTTCAAGGGGAGTTGATAGTAATGTTGAGTCCTGAAGCAATTGTGCAGTTGTTGTATATGTGTGTAAAAAATACATGCATATGGTCAAAGGGGGAGCATGTGATGTTGCTTCAATAAAAGATCATTTTTTCCCTTTGCTCCTGAAGATAAAAAAAGTCATGGTGTCTTATGCATAAGTGTTTAGCCCTTTGTCCTTGATGTCAAAGGGGGAAAGTGAGTAGTGTGTGTTACCATCAATTCCAAAGGGGAGGTTGTTGGTAGTTATTGTCATTGATTTCAACATTGAGGCTTGTGTTGTTGTCATTGATGTTAACACTAAGGAGATTTTTGGTAGTTGTTGTCAACATAGATTGCTAGTTGTAATTGATGTAAAAACCTAAGTAATATGTTGTTAATCCTTAGCATTGATTTTATTTGTTACATTCATTTTGGGCTAACATTGATTGGATGCCATGCCTTGTCAAAGAAGAGAAGAGTTGAAGAAGTTCATGGTTGGATGCCATGCCTTATCAAGGAAGAATTGAAGAAATTCATGATTGGATGACATGCCTTATCGAAGAAGAGAAGAGTTGAAGAAGTTCATGGTTGGATGCGATGCCTTATCAAGGAAGAATTGAAGAATTTCATGATTGGATGCCATGCTTATCAAAGAAGCATTATTGTTGATGTTCATATAATGCATTATTACTATCAGCAAAGTTGATTTCCTAATGATATATTAATATGAGGATTAGAAGCATGACTAATGTTAGAGAGATGTTTCCAAAGGTCTATAGTATGTCTCATTCTCTCTCCTGATATTCTTGATAATACATGTGTTGCTAAAAGGGGATTCTGGTCTCCGTAAGTTGCTCAAATGTTTTTAGTTTAGGAAGCTACATTGAAGTCTATCCGAGAGAATGCTTTGAATTCCTTTGTTGTTGCAACTCTGGTTTTGTAGTTTGATATTCAATGATAGTACTATGTGTATATTTCACTCCTATTTTTTTAGGTCACATGTGTTTCCAATGAGGTTCCTATGAATTGCAAAAGGTTGATAGTGTTGCTAGTTGTCTAGATTGGTCTGAGAAATGCTTCACATTTCTTTGAATTGGTGTCTTTGCTCCTACGACTTGGTGAATGTTCTCACATCATCTATGCAATGTCTTAGTTCCAATTTCATATGCTGAAGTGGTCCAAAAAAATTTCTACAAATGTTACATCATCTAGTTATGTATTTTGTGTTTCTTGAATAAAGTTTTTTGTAGTGTTTGGTCTACGGTGGTTGTTGATGGCATGGCATTATGAAAGAAGAGTATAGAAGTAATGTTGGATTTTTAAGGAACATCCCTATGTGATCTACATGTTGCTAAAGAGTCGCTTTGGTGCCGCATTATGTCTTCAGTTGGATTTCTAGGTTATTTGTGGATATCTGGTTGATAGAGCTTGTTCCTTTGCTTGGGTAGTGTGCTTGGGGGGTTGCACAAACAATAGAAGATGTGTCATAATGGATTTGGGTCTTGACCTATCTTGTTTAGGACCACATCAAGTAAATTCAATTGAAAGAGTGTTTATGGGTCGACTAGTTATGTTTATGGGTCAACTAGTTATGTGCTTCAATGTTTCAACCACGCGTTTACTTGATGTCGACTTAGGTTGATGTGTGCTTGCATGCAAATAATTTTGGATCACATTGAAGGAAGTGTTAAGATTGCTTTTGGTCCTCTCTATCCTCAGGATAGGACTGTATTATGCTTTGGTGGCCGACTAGTTGAATTTATTGTTTATTCTCTTCCTAGCTGACCTAATTGAAGAAATAAAGTGTTGTGGTGGATATACATGAAAGATGATTTCAAATGCAACAAGATGAAGAACTGTACAAGTTAAAAAAGTGTGTATGAGATTTGTATTGAATATCTAGTAGGGATAGTGCTAAAGATTGTGAAAGGAAAGTTCAGTTGAGCTTGAATGCCTTAGTCAATAGAGAGTTGTGTTCAAAATCTTTGTAATTCTCTTATAAATCTCTTGTACCCTTCTTTGAGATAGTGAATCTCATCAAGTCCCTGTATCTTACTCTTAGATTCAATTGGTACTTCAGTGCTGTAGGTCCTTTTTGTATCTTGCTCTAAGGTAGTGAGCCTTATATTGTGAGTTAACTCTCACCATGGTTTTCCCTCATTAAGTTTTCCATGTAAATCTGGTGTCTCCTTGTGCATGTGTGTGTTCTCTCTCTTTCTCTTTGTTTTTGATCTAATTGCTACTATATCTTTCATTGGTAATTTTTGTTGAATGCATTAACGATTCAAATTGTCATATTCTTCTTTGTTACTACTCTACATAAATTTCTATCCTTATTTGCTAAAGGAGTTTGAGTTGTGCTAAAAGTTTCAAGTTTCAGAAGGGGCTAAATTTTGTATAAATTAATTCACCCCCCTCTCAGTCTCTAGAAGTGTTCAACATATCCAAGTAAAGAAAGCAAAATTAGCTTTCAACTAGAAATTTATATCCAAAATAGTAAAATTTAGAAAAACCATTGATACCACAACATAGTTCTTGGAAATATATATATATTTTTTTTACTATAAGAAGTCAAAAATTTGATTCAAAGTGTAAAATTTATAGCCTCTAAAAGGAAATCCCATTCTTTAGACATCTGAAATTGGTCATAGGTGACATGTTGGTGGTGAAAATAGGAAATGTCACTTGCTTTGGTGGTGTTGGGTGCAACCCTCATCTTCTGGCTACAACCAAGGGTTATGTCCCAAGAATTATCCACCATAAGACTAGGGGCTAGCACCTAGAAAACCCCTTGTGCATGCTCTCCCTAATGATGTTCATCTATCATCCTTCTATTTTTTTGTAAAATTATAGAATTTTTTAATTATTATTGCGGTCCTGAATTTATTTATCAAATATGTAGATCTAATCACATTGAAACCATATGATACAACCATATAAAATATAAAAATGTACATATCCATATGGAATTTGTGGCATCAATTTTCTCCATGACCCAAAAATGGGCCAAAATTTTCTATTACCAAAATATGTCATGTCATATATGAAATTATAGACTTTTGGGCAATCTAGACTCGATGATGAGGTTTATTTTTATCAAGGAGGTTTCTAATGAAATCTCACTCTCAAAACCCCCACAAAAGAGCCCAAACCAAAAACCCACTTGTCAAATCTCCATCAAGCTCCAAATCTATAGCAACCCAAGTCTACAAACACACATGTAATATAAAAATACCATTTTTTTTAAAGTGGTGGATTCAACTATGCAAAAAAATATTTTCCTTCCAATAGTTAATAATACTAGGAAAATCTCTCACAACATGACAACCAAGATCTAATACCAAATTAAGGGAAATTTGCAGCCATAATGAGTGATTTCCACATACTCCCAAGAGAATAAATTATGTAAACATTCAGTCACAATCCATAATGCAAAAGAATAGAAAAACATACCATCAAGATGACATGAGATGTATCCTAGGAAAACCATCATTAAGAAGAAACATAGCTTCTAAAAGCATCCACTCTCAATGTATCATATCATGAACAATGATTGCAATACACTTGCAGAGTCTCCATAAATACCTCTAAAACATAAATCTCTCTATATATACTCTATGTGAACAAGAAAATGAGAATCATGTAACCACACATCCCAATCCATGCTTCCTATCCTTGCATATACAACCTACAAGAAATTATCAATCATCATTAGCCAACAAGATAAAGGTTATGATAACCAACCTCAACAACTAATCACATGCTTAATTTTATAGAAGTAATATTGCACAAAACCACCAAGTGGTATACATAAATAATGTATCTAAAACCACAAGATTGTAAAAATATTTTTCCCTCATTTACTTTGTGTTACTAATTTTTCTTAATATTAAATGTTTTCCCAATGTGCAAACCCACATTAAATATTTATCACAATGTTATATATATAACATATAAAGTGGGACCAAGAATATCTAATCCATATGATTCTTGCATCCTTGGTTCTCCCATGTGCACCACAAACAATATTATTTTTTATATTATAATATTATGCAAGGTGAGAGATGCACCCTTTTCTAACAATCTTGATCCAAATTGTCTCGCGGGTCCTCTATTGGAAAATTTGAGGGTGCTTCTTAACACCCCTCCTATTGTTGTGACCATTCCTTTTATGGACAATTTATCTCTTTCTACTAGCTCTCCTTCTATGATGAATTGTTTCTAGGATCTCCTCATCAACACCTATAGTGAATATTGATCCAATACCAAATTACTTTGTGTTGCTTCTTATATAACCTATTTTTTAGTGAGAAGACTTTCAACATGCACCTATTTTCATATCTCTTCCTAAGTCAAGACACATAGTTTGATGGAATTGAACCTTATTTGGCGTTTTATGCAAACCCACCTTTGTCATTTTTTAATTATTTTGTCCTATTCTTTATTTTTATGTCAAGCAACAAGACTTATTTTTGGAATCTTTTGTAGGGGGATTCTAAGTCTTTTTTTTTCTTTCTCTCCTCTTTGGGGTAGCTTAATTCTTCTCTTCTTGAGGGGATTCACTCCTCTCTATTCATTTAGGGGAGAGATTCTACTATTATACATGATCAAGACTTGTTTCCAAGACTCATATTGGAGGTTTTGCTCATTTATTGTTCATATTTCTCCCTAATATGCACTTAAGATGGTTTTAAGAGTGTTCAAACAAGGATGGATATTCACGTCATTTCATCCTAAACTAGTATTATTATCATTTGTATTTATATATTCACTCTATTTACTCAAGCACACCTATGCACTTTGTGTCTTTCAATTATGTCCATGTCTTATGCAACTGATTGACATTTGATTAGTTTAGGTCAAACCATCATGCATTGATTAGCTTCCACCTATTATGATAGTTCAAATTTAGTTATCTTCTACCTATCATGCATTTATTAGCTTCACCCTTAATCTATATAATCATAGGCTTATTTATACTATGTAACTGATCATTCAATAAATTAATTATTTCTACATGTTACCATTTGCTTGTGCATAAATCTAACTAGTAGGTTGCATCAATTTAACCATTGAAATGGGACATTATAATATTTTATTATTTATATAATTATCATTTAGTATTTCTCCATGTTCTTATTTGTTTGGTCAAATACTTGGGGGCATGTAAGGACTGACTTGAATAACATCATAATAGAGGTTCACATGAGTATTTGAGGTTTGTTCATTCTTTAAGAAATACTCCATCTCCAAATAGTTGTATTCATACTTTATCTACCCAATCACTCATAGAAGATTTTAACATGCCTATAATCAATGGTACATGTGATATAAAGATGGACCCAAATGGTAAAGAAAATATCTTGAAGTGAAGTGATTATATAGGTCCATATGATCAAAGTAGCATGGCTATGCCACTTAAATAATCTAGAGATATTTCCACATTCATACTATTGTTGAATAGATTGGTACTTGCCAAATCTATAAGATTTATTGGGTAAATATTGATCCTCAAGCTAGTGAGGCAACCTTCATTGAAAATAAAAAATGTAAATAATACAAAGATCGTATACTTTACAAGATAATCTTATTTTTTGGGGTTTGAATTAATATATAGAAAGAACATTTGCAGGAATAATGAATGTGTATGTACTTTTTCAAATAAATTTTTTTTTTTAACAAATCTATACAAAGGTAATTACTTTTATTAGCGAATGAATTGGATCTTGATAAATGTGATTGAAATAAATGACTCTCAACCTTGTTTACCACCAATATCAATCTTCTAATAGCTTTGGAAAGACCACAATTGCATTTGTGGCTTTCCTCTGAATTTTGGAGGTACAACTCCCTCGCAAGATTTTCAATGAATTTAAATGCTAAAATCAAATATCATGTATGCTTTTAACCAAAAAGCAGCAAAGGCAAACCCAATATCAAGAAAATTCCTAAATATCAGATTCAAGATTGAGCAAATAAGAAGAATTGGCACAAAGACCAATTTTAGCCAAACTATTCAACAATTAAAACACACACCCAATACCATATAATAAATGAAATTGATTATGAAGAAAACTACATCACTTACACAAAGATAATATATTGCATTAAGACATTCTCAAACAAAAAGATCAAGAACCAAGATCAACTTCACAAACTGAATAAACAAAGACAAACAGTAATTTCATTCACAACAAAAATATCGTATTGAGCTTTCAAAAAAAATCCCCCCTTTCAAGAAATATTTACAATATAGTCTTTATTCTCCAAAACTCTTTAGTTTTGTAACTATTTTTCTTTAAAGAATCCATTAAAACATGACCTTTCACATTCTGGTATCCGCCTCTTTTAAAAACAATCTAAAAAAAAGGCTTCAAATGTCGCAGGTGGGATTCCACGTACTTTTGCTAACTCAAGCGAGGTTTTGTGTATTTCTGCTAACTTTCCACCTTTGAGTAATTCTACTAACTTTCAACTAGGTAGGGTTTGGTAAAAAAATTCTAACTTTCTACCCAAGCGAGGTTTTGTGAACTTTTTCTAACTTTCCACCCAGGCGGGGCTGCGTAATTTTTTTTAACTTTGTAATCACCTCTTTGAGCCTAGATATGAAAAATCCCATATCTCTCAACTGAAAACTCTATTTTGCATGAAATTTGAACAACAAGAAGCATGACCATCATAGAACAAAAATCATGAATTGTTTTGGCTCCGGATGCACGAATTCCAAGACTTGACATTATTTGCAAATCACTAGTTAGAAATGTAGATTTTTAAAATATCTCAAACAGTAAGGAGTCTAGGAATGAAAATTGGCCACATTAGACATAATAAGGTTAGCATCAACCCAACAAAACTATTTAGCACCAGCTTCATTGAATTTTTAAAAATTAATTGTTTGAGTGATTTGGTAGGCTGAAGGGTATTAGAAGTTTAAAATGGGCCAGGTCAAAACTTGGCCAAAAATTGGCTCTGTCTGGGGGATGATGACTGTAAAGGATGAAGCAAGGAATCCAAAATCTCAAGAATATACCAGTGCTTTAAATTCCATTGGGCTACAGAGTCAAAGAGAAAGGAGAAGGAGGAGCAAGAGCAAGCCAAAAACCAGAACAAAGTAGGAAAGGAAAGCACCTAAACTACCAACAAAAAAAAAATCCTATTATTTACATGGTATGAAGACCCTACCTCAAATGGCCTCCAAGTTAATCATAAAAATCCATTAACGGGCTGGGAGAAGTAGCTACCTGTATGAAACAATGATGGGTGATTGAAAATTGTGTGCACAACCAACTGCCAAATTGCAACTGCTGCCATCAAAAAGATAAAACAAGCATCTTGTGAAAATTATTTGAATAAAATTTGATACTCAATAAGCCACTTTTATTGTATGCCTCTGCAACTAAAAGATTCACATTGTCACTGACTTGCATAGGGTCACTAGAATCTGCATGTAACACATCAGATTTAATATTACTTTCTAATTGATCTTCTGAACAAAAGGAAACCAACCCTCGAATTGGACATCCCACATACAAATCATGAGGTAAAGAGACTTCTTGGTTGCTACGTGTGGGAATAATTGAATCATTTAAAAATTTGGGCCCCAATTTGCAATATCAACAAAATCACCAGATTTAACCACCGCTTTATCTATCTCAATTCCTCCTTCATTGGTATTCATCCCACATATTGTTTCAAAATTTTGACTGGAACAACTTGAATCTTGTGCAATGCTTACTTCAAAATGAAAAGACTCAAGAATGGGATGATTAATTACCTCATCATCTATTGCCTTATCTTTATGAACTTCATCAATGAACTGAAATGTTTCAAATTTAGATTGCACATGAAAAGAAAGAATTCTTGATGATTCACTTACTTCTTGAAGTTGATTTTTATTTCCATTTTCAACTACATAATGCATATTAACATCTTCAAAAGTGAATACCTCTATTTTCGATAACTTACTGGCATATTTTCCTAAAAATTGACCGTCCATGTTCATGTTAACTAAATCATTTGATAAGTGTATATCAATACTTTCAAATCTGAAAGTTTTAATTTCTGGAACATAAGGAGGCATCAACAGTTGTTCACCTTTGTTTAATTCTGGACTATCTATAACAGCTGATGAATATTTAGTATTTGTTGCAGCCAAAGAAGAAGATGTCATACCTACTGATTGTTCACAAGGAGAGTAATCTACCTCATCACTGGAAGAATCAGAATCATCTTCATCTATCTCACAGTTCAGATTATAAATTTCAGCATCAAAAGATTTGGTCCTCACATCACTTACTTCATTTTTTTGAAAAAAAATTTGATAAAAAATTGTGAGAGTGGAACATTCAGTTGTAGGGTGAAAGAGATTTGATGAATTCATTTTTTTAAACTTTGAAGTTTTATGCCTTTGAACCATACCATTTTGTGCAAACCCTCCAACTTTATCTTTCTTCCACACTCCAAATAAAACAAAATCATCTTCAACACTAACAACTTCTTGTTTTGCAATTTCAAGATCACTTAGGTCTTACTTCGCTTCAAGAGGAATCCAACGTCAGGATGTAATGCTCCAATGAAAATGGCCATTTGCATCTCTTTACTTGGTTGAAGATTATGAGGAATATTTTGTAGACATATGTCAAACCGTTCTACAAACTCCCTTATAGATTCACCATCTTTCTTTTTGATGTTGAGAAATTGAGATAAAAGCACACATGCATCAACTACTAGTTTAAATCTTCCAAGAAACTTCTTCTTCATGCTATCCTAATTTGTAATGCATCCATCTTCTAAAGATTGAAACCAAATTGCAGCAACTCTAATTAGTGATTCAAAAAATAACCTGACAAAGACATTTTCTTCTCTTACCCCCAAAATTCCACAACCTACGGTGAAGGCTTGAATTTGATCATCTACAACATGTGAATCTTCTCCATTAAACTTCAAAAAAATATTTCTTGAACTTGCAGGAAAGTTTGAATATTATGGCAACGCCAAAGGCCCAAACTGAGCACACCGTGGTTGGGTTGAAACCAACGCCATAATGCATATTTAAAAAGAATGACTGGAACTTTTCTACCCATGTTTTTTCATGAGAACGTTCCATATTGCAGAGTCGCCAACCTCCATCCTTGGGGAGGTACCTTCAAATTTTTGAGAAAAGAAAATATTAGAAGACATCGGTACTTCAAATCTTTTCCCCAATGGAGTTGCCAAAAATATGTTAGCGAATGAATTGGCTCTTGATAAATGTGCTTGAAATAAATGACTCTCAACCTTGTTTAGCACCAGTATCAATATGCTAATAGCTCTGGAACGACCACAATTGCATTTGTGGCTTTCCTTTGAATTTTGGAGGTATAACTCCCTTGCAAGATTTTCAATGAATTTAAATGCTAAAATCAAATATCATGTATGCTTTTAACCAGAAAGCAACAAAGGCAAACCCAATATCAGGAAAATTCCTAAATATCAGATTCAAGATCTAGCAAATAAGAAGAATTGGTAGAAAGACCAATTTTATCCAAACTTGTCAACAATTAAAACATACACCCAATACCATCTGATAAATGAAATTGATTATGAAAAAAACTGCATCACTTACACAAAGATAAGATATTGCTTTAAGACATTCTAAAAAAAAACGATTCAAGAACCCAGATCAACTTCACAAACTAAATGCACAAAGATAGACATTAATTTCATTCACAATAAAAATATCGTATTGAGCTTTCAAAAAAAAAAAAATCCCCCCCTTCAAGAAATCTTCACAATATATATAGTCTTGATTCTCCAAGACTCTTCAGTTTTGTAACTATTTTTCTTTAAAGAATTTGTTAAAATATGACCTTTCACATTTTGGTAACTGCCTCTTTTAAAAAAATCTAAAAAAAGGCTTCAGACGTCGCAGGCGGGATTTCGTGTACTTTTGCTAACTCAGGCGGGGTTTTGTGTATTTTTGCTAACTTTCCACCTTTGAGTAATTCTACTAACTTTCAACCAGATGGGGTTTTGTAAACTTTTTCTAGCTTTCCACTCAGACGGGGTTCTGTGAACTTTTTCTAACTTTCCACCCAAGCGGAACTGTGTAATTTTTTTTTCTTTGTAATCACCTCTTTGAGCCTAGAGATGAAAAATCCCATATCTCTCAACTGAAAACTCCATTTTGCATGAAATTTGAATAGCAAGAAGCATGACCATCATAGAACAAAACTCATAAATTGTTTTGGCTTCGAATGCACGAATTCCAAGACTTGACATTATTTGCAAATCACCAATTAGAAACGTAGATTTTTAAAATATCTCAAACGGTAAAGAGTCTGGGAATGAAAATTGGCCACATTGGACATAATAAGGTTAGCATCAACCTAGCAAAAGGATTTAGCATCAGCTTCATCGAATTTTTAAAAATTAACTATTTGTGTGATTTGGTAGGGTAAAGGACATTAGAAGTTTAAAATGGGCGAGGTCAAAACTTGGCCAACAACTTTGAAATAGATGAATAATTTTGTGATCAAATCTTTAGGTTGCAAATAAGAATTACAAGAAACAATAATTATATCTGGAAATATTAAATACAACCATGAATAAAAACTCAAATTTGTGATTTGTAATTATTATTTCCCAAAAATTAAAAAGTTCAAAGTCATTTGTTCTCCCATACAACTTTACAAAAATTGCTTTAAGTTCAATCCCTTTTACAATGACTTGATACTTCACATTTATAAACTCTACTCTATAATTTTTAGGTAGTTACGAGAAATAAAAATAATACCTCAAAATGTTACATACATGTAATGTCACTTTTTAAATGCGGTGTCACTTTTCTCCAATACTTATTTAAGTAATAACAACGGATTTAATATAATAAATATTAGAATTAAGATAATTTTGAGTTATGTAATGTTATAAAAATAAATGTGAATAATCAATGCAAACTATAAATATATGACAATTGAATGATTAATATAATAAATGGAATAATACCTCCATATAGATTAATCATATTAACATCAAAATCATATAGAAATATTTCCAATATTGTTGAATCGATGTTTTTTAATAATTCTCTGAAAATCACAAAGAGATTGCTATCTAACACTCACAGGAATGATTATAGGTCTAGGCTTTTCATGACATAAATACCCCCGAAGGAAACTAGTTCTTACATAGAACCCAACCTACCTTCACGATATAAACATAACCCTGGCCAAGACACTCTTGGGTGTACGTTGTACCTTGAGTTGGACACACCCCTATGTGCCCCTTCTCCAAATTTTTCAATGCCAACCAATGACCCCAAACCTTCACTCCTTTGTGCCCTTTGAATTTCTCTTTCCTTTTTCTCTTCTCTCCTTGAATGTTCTCCATATCTCACATAAATGCTTATATAAGCCTTAAGGGGTGGTTTCTAAACCATCAAACCCTTTCACAAAGGTTACATTTAATAACTATTTAAATAAATAATTATTCTTCTAGGTTTTAAATGAGTTTTTATACATATTCTTTATTAATATCTCTTTTAACCAAAGGATCATAATATCCTTTAATTTTCTTATCTCCCTTTTAATTCTAAAGGCTTGTCTCATAGTTTTCCTTTCTCTTGGGAAAAAAGTCACATAACATTTCTCCCCTTGTAAATTAGTTGTTGTCCTCAGTAGTATGAGATGTATCTGCATCACAACTTAGAAAACACATAATCAATAATTGAAGAAACTGATATTGAATATATATATATATATATATATATATATATATATATATATTATTCATAATGTTTATATATATATATACATCATTTTCTTATTTTAATCAATTTTTCCAATGGCAATAACTATACATACATACATATCAATAATTTACAATCGAAGGAACTAATGTTATTCTATATACATTCAATCACATATATTTCAAATTTAATCAATTTTCTCTCATGTAACCCATTATCTTTAATATATATTCTTTAATCACTTACGTTAATCTTCAATTGTAAATTTACAAAACCATTATCATGTGTTGGCATCACATTTACCTAGTGTATGTATCAAATACTATATAGTCGCTCATTATCGAGCTATATATAAATCTATATACTCAAAATATATTCTAAGATGATAATAATGCATTCCAGACTACATGAGTATCCTCTTTTCCTATAAAATTATTTATAAGGCACATGCACAATGTTATTAGGTTGATTAAGTCCAATAACAAAGTATAATAGAATAAAACATGGTAATCTTTCTAGGCATCTCAACTTGAAAAAAAATAGTAAATTATAAACATGCATAGAACACTTCATAGAGAAACACTAGAACTAATCATTTATTTAATTTAACTAGAAGGCACCCAGTATCTAAAGCTAACTCGTACCTTACTATTTCTTAATCTTGTTGACACCTCAAGGCCCCATGTTCATTGAGATTAGACTAAAATAAATTCTTTATTTATATATTTCTTCATATAAGGAGGTTTATGACAAGAAATTTCTACAGTGGTGATCCCAAGGGACCATACAAATTATTTTGTTGGGCTTCCCATTTTCATTTATAAATGTAGTCCAATATTTATCAATTTGACTATAACACCTTTATCTACCAAAATGTGATTAGGCTTGAGATCTCTACAAATGAATTCTAACTTGTGAAGATAAGTTAAGGCCTTCACTATGTCTTTTAATATTGTTGCAACTATAAACTCTTTAATTGGACATCATTAAATGAAAATTTCAATATATTTGGCCAATATAACCCACATATGTGACATAACTATACATGACCATTTTCGCATCATGAAAGAGCAATGAGTATTTCTGAAAATTTAGAGGTGGTTTCTCCCCTTTGTAAAAATTTGACATGTCCACATGTCTAAAGCTAAGAGAAACATTGTATTATTTTAACTTAATACAAAATAATCATAATCATTGTAAAACATTGTAAACAATTCCTTATCTTGTAAAACATTGTATTATTTTAATCAATATATTCTAATAACTTAAGAAATATTTGATCACCAAATTCCTATATCTAAAATAAGAGAGTTTGTATCTAAGTAAACAAAATAATCATAATCATTTTATTGGTCTAATTTTCGTCCAACATCATATATATTTATAATTTCATCCAAGGTCAATACTATGTAACATGTGGTTTATCTCTTCAAGACCTTTTTGGCCAGATGCAATCCAAACTGAACTGCACTTTTTTTATTTCAAGGTTGAATTCAGCACAAAAGTTATTATGTTTATAAATTCCAAGCATTTATAACCCATTGCATATATTGTGAATCAACCTCAACTCCAATAAAACAATATTATTTTCCAAATTTTATTACACATCCAAGCAAAATAAAAGTATAAAATTGTAGTTTACTATATAGAACCATCTTTCCATCTTCTCTTGATTTTGAATTTAGAATGCAATTCAAGTAGTTTCCCTTCATCATTATAATCCCTCTTCATCACAAGGTTTGATCTAATACCAATGGTCAATACACCATTTTCTTTTGTGTCAATAAAGCCATGTAAAATGCATAATGGTAACAAATTATGTGTTGTTTTAATCATATATTCAATAGTGTCCACCAATTCCATTTCAGACATATCTAGCTCATCTATTTTTGACATTAATCACTAGTAATTGATCCCCAATAATTTGAACCTTAAATACAATTGACATTCATCAACAAAATGATTTACTTCTTCAATTTAGATGTTGGTATCTCTTACCGCCAATCACTATTCTTCTCTTTGAAGGATCATCCAAGCCAATAACCACCTTTCCAAGGTATCCAAACTTCTCAATGGCAATTTTTAATAGTCCTAACCCTTCTCTATTTTATCTTCATTTAAATCGAAGGAATTATGGGCGAACACTATATGGAGAGGCAACACCATATATAAGCCTCAAGTCCACGAACCCTACAAATGAAGACTTACAAGGAAATATCAAGTAAATTGAGTGTTAAAGTTACAAAAATTCATCCCCTTCAACATTTTTCAAATCTTTTTGACACAGATGGAGAAATAGATTTAATAGTTATGCAATTTTTATTTTATTTTTATAAAAGATAGGATGTCTATATAATTTATATTAGATATATAAAATAGAAATTACAATAATCTAAATGTCATGAGAGAGACTGGCATAATCAGTTTAGAAATGCATTTACAAGACATCGCAACTGGCATACTGATAATGCAGATATATCAAAACTAACTACTGTCGCCTATGCATAGTTGGCACATGGAGATCACCATTATAGCTACTGCCATTTTATAATTATGCAATCACATGTTATAGTTGTGATAGAGGACAATGCTTGCAGATAAATACTCGTCGATGTTAAAAACTAACAGTAACATCTTATTGAAGATGAGATCCCTCTTTGTGACCTCACTGATTCATTCATAACTCCGAATCAAAAACATGTATCCCTCTTAATAAAAAAAAATAACACCTCATTAAACATACATTGGAGCATCACTTTCTTCAAACAATAATTTTGTCTACGTAAGTAGATGTACATATGGTAGAGTCAAATCCATAGACATCTCCCACCGTCAGCCATTGGTATATTCCCTTTTGGTACTAAAGTAGAAAGCTTCGATTGAGATTTTCCTCCCTTTCATGAGAAAATTCCATGCAGGAATTCTTTAGAATGATTGGTGATGTCTGTAATCCTAAACGTGGGTCGAAGTCTCCTTATTTGATTTGTGTGGTTCCATTTATCCGTTGCTATCTTTTTTAAAACTCTGTCTTTTGAAATCTCCTAGAGTAGGTCGCGACCTTTCATATTCCTCATTTACAACCTACTCAACAATTGCCGATTATCACTCTTCATGCTAAATGTGCAACCCTTTTTGTTATTGTATTTCAGGCAATCATTGCATCCGGTGACCATGAACACTTCAATGATATTTTATAAAAGTAAATCTCTTCATGGAATTTTTGTTGAACATATTATAGGTTTTGATGATTGCTTTGTATAGTCTTGTCATAGTTTTTTTTATATTGAATCAAAGTATTACAAGAATGAAGCTACCAATAGATAGTTGGAAAAATAATACAAGAGTTGCAAAACAACAATACCACAGCTGAGCATGAAACAAAAGGAACTATACAGTCAACAAATACAAACAAAGTGATTGCTGACCTTGTCATAATTACCATTTCCTTTCAAACATGTCAACAGTAATTTACATTTAACTAAACATGCATGCTTTCTCTACTTTTCTCCAATAGTTACAAATAGAACTCAATCAACAATTCCTTTTCATAAAAGGGGTAGTTCATCCTTGACAAAAATATTTCTCAAGTTATAACATGCTTGTCGTCCTCTTTGCATCAACACACTACCATCATATCTACTCATGCATACACATGCATGGATCCAATGAGGAAATAGACAGATAAATGGTCACTTGATTCCCATGAATTATAATCTCTAACACCTAATCAATACTTTGCTATAATGAGCAACAACCTACGATTTCACACCAACGACACTTTTAGCATAACTATATGGATAATCGAGAACATAGTGTTCCAAAGAGATCATCATGAAAAAAGCATAATATTGGATGGATACTCTTATGCAAACACAATGTCGAAAAAAGATACATAGTATAATAAAATCAATACAATGACTATATGATGACAAGTTACATATAAAGGTCACAACTTAAGGCTTATTTTTAATGTTGAAGGACACATCTTCTTATATCTATTAAAAGAAATATGACTTGCTACATAATATGCATTTTTAAAGGTCTTGTGATTTTGTAGACTTCTATCAATCTTGTTTTTAAATCAAGTGCAATAGTTTGGTTTTTGTAAAAGGGATTGAGGTAATATATATTTTGCTATGTATACTGTTTTATAAATGGGTATTTATTGTGGCATAAGAGGTTATTGCATCATACTCATGTAATAAGATATTTTATGTTTATCTGAAAGTATGGAGATATTTAATTATCTTGTAAGGATGATTAGTATGATTGAATTGGGTCTGATACCAAATGTAATACCACTTTTCTCCAATAGTTATTTAAGTAATAGTAACAAATTTATTATAATAAATATCAGAATTAAGATAATTTTGAGTTATGTAATATTATCAAAATAAATGTGAATAATCAATGTAAACTATAAACATGTGACAATTAAATAATTAATATAATAAATGAAACACCTCTATATAGATTAATCATATTAACATTAAAATCATATAAAAATATTTCTAATAATGATGAATTCATGTTTTTTAAATACTTATTTGAAAATCATAGAGAGATTGCTATTTGACACTCAGGGGAATGGTTACAGGTCCAAACTTTTCATGATATAAAAACCTCCAAAGGAAACTGATTCTTACACAAAACTCAACTTGCATTCACAACATAAAAACAACCCTGACCAGGACATTCTCGGGTGTATGTTGTACCCTGAGTTGGGCACCCTTGTGTGCCCCTTCTCCAAATATTTCAATGCCAGCCAATGACCCTAAACCTTCACTCCTTTGTGCCCTTTGAATTTATCTTTCCTTTTTCTCTTCTCTCCTTGAATATTCTCCCTTCAGTGTTCTCCATGTCTCACATAAATGCTTATATAAGCCTTAAGGGGTGGTTTCCAAACCATCACACCCTTTCACAAAGGTTGCATTTAATAATTATTTTTAAATAAATAATTATTCTTCCACCTTTTATATGATTTATACATATTATTTATTAATTTATCTCTTTTAACCAAAGGATCATAATATCCTCTATTTTTTTTCTTATCTCCCTTTTAATTCTAAAGGGTTATCTCATAGTTTTTCTCTCTTGGGAAAAAGTCACATATCAAAAATTGAACTTTGAACATAGTAACATAAGACTTATTTAAATTGTATATTTCATATTAAAATCAACATTTTGAAAATTGCCAACATGTGCCTATGCTTATACAACTAAATCTCTACTTAACTCTCCTTCTTTGAGAATATTTTCTTCAATAGTGATGGTGCCATCCACTTCTTACATGTCCTTTGTTAGTAGTCCTTGAACACATTCATCATTTCATTAGTTAAATCCAAATCACTATTTAGCTCTAATAAAAGCAAGATTAAACATTTTTTATAACCTAATGAGCCTTTGAGTGCTTCTTATCCATTTGATTCTTGAACTCTTTGAATTTAAAATTTATTGTCATCAACCTATATAGAGAAGAAGAGTTCAAAATTGAAATGTTGACTTAATCCCAAATTAATCACTTAAGCTAAGTGTCATTTTTTGTATTGATTATAGTATAGTCACAAAAAAATACATCATTTAGTCACATACGTTGTTTGATCCTTGCTATAGTTATAAATTGTAGCTGTTCTATATCATGTCTACATACTTAAATTTTTCCTTAGCTATACACTGTCCCTTCCCTATTTACATATATACTTGCTTTCATAGGATTTTATATATACTTCTATACATTATCTCTTCCCTATTTACATTTATAGTTTTTTGCATCCAAATTTTATACAAATAAAAAATTCATAACATTTTCAGTTCTAGTTCTTAGTAGTTCCTGCTCTCACTATAGGATTCTAGGTCTCTCCATCCTAACAAAGTTTCAATAGCTATAAATTCATCATTGGATCTGACTTCTTCCACAACATAGTCTTCATTGGTGTGAAACCTGGATCCTCCAGTCCTTTGGTTCTCCTTTTTTCCTTCTATTTTTTTTATAGAAGTCCTTCTAGAGTGCTTCTAGTGCCTTCAAGAATGTGGATGCATTGGGCTGGTTGTATTGCCATGTGTGCCCATATCTAATTTCATTCTAGTTGACCAATATTATTCCATCCTTATCAACCTCATAAACTTGCCTTTGGAGATCTCCATTGTGACAATGACCTGCATGACAATATTGTGAAATATGAATCTTTTTGTATACTCAGTAAGAACCCTTATAATCCCTTTATACTTATCCTCATTTCTTGCCTTCCAAATAGACCATTAAATTTTATCTGAAAGACACATGCAAAACATGTTATAAAATTTATCCAATTTATTATCAAATCCTATGAAAATTCTTTTGCAATAAATTTCCCCAAAATTGCCCCAATTTTTTTGATCAACATAGAACAATTTCTAAATTTATTTTGCATAAAAACAATCAAAGAATATATGCTTAATAGTTTCAGGAACCCTACAAATATTACATAGTTCAATGTCCAAGCTTTTAATTCTATATGGTAGTCTTTGGATGGTAAGTAGCCATCTGAGCAACCTTCTTAGGTTTAATTGTATTAGATTGAATTCTTTTAAACAAATTTTGCCAACTTTTTTCTAAGATGCTAATATCCCAGCATTTGTTACTATGCTCAATAATGTCCAGAGTTAGACTTAATAAAGGAATTGTATATCATTTTAGTTTTTACCTTAAAGCCAAGGGGGTGTTGTCAATCCATTTATAATCTTTAAATTGTTCATTATCTTGAATGCATGCAACTGGAAACTTCAATTATTTGCAAGCTTCTCTCAAAATTATATATGTTCTCCAATTAGTCTTAGGTAGATCATATTCACTACTTAAAGAAACCCAATCTTTAAGTTTCTCGTTATTGACAATGTTACTAAAGTATTGTATACCTTTTTGGGCCCAACTTTTGGCAGAGCACCCTTTCAGCAAGGTAAGAGGTCTACCTTTATGCTCCAGATGGATCTATGGGTAAATAATGTGTTATTATTGTCCTTGGTGAAGTGACAATTAACCACCTTGTTCTTAATAAATTCTCATGCTTTCCACAAAATTTTAAACACATAAGATCTTGTAGGAGATATTCGGTATTTACGAATAAGGAGGCCATAGAAGGGCATTAGTTTCCAATATTTTCCTTGTTTGGGACAACCAATTTAATATTGTTCCTTACTAGAACCTTCTAAGGTTCATTGCCATCTAGGATTTTAACAATCCACTTTCAAGCTAGTGCAATATCATGCATCCTTAGATTTTTTAGCCCAAGTCCCCCATAGTTTTTTTCAGCACAACACCAATACCATTTCACTAAGTGCTTTTCATTTCCCATCTAACTAGAGGAATTTATTTATCTTCTAAATTTCATTTACTTGATAACTACTAAACAAATAGACTAAAGAAAAATACAAACTATATGAGGATCTAAATCTTTTGGAAAACTTGTATTCTACTTAGAAGTGTTAAGTATTGTTTATTCCAACTGTCAATCTTTTTTTAACTTTTAATTTTGATCCACAACCACATGTCTTTAAGGTTAGGATTTATTTCAAAAGGAATTCCCAAATACCTTATCTGCTTATGGGGGCCTCCCCATTGAAATCCATAATTCCCAAGCCATTCAAGAGGGTTTTATGACCAACCCAACATAATGGATTTTGCACTAAATACTTTGGCTCTTGATGTCTTGCGAAAGAAATTAAGATTTTTAATCAAGCTATCCATATTTCTTTCTTCAAGCTCCACAAAAACTATAGTGTCATTTGCAAACTAAATATTCAACAACTTGTTATTATTCAGGAGTGTCAACCCTTTGATATTTGGTGATGTAACATATTCTCTTAGTAGGCAGTAGACAACATCTAATGCTATTTTAAAGAGGGAAGGTGTGGGTGGGTAGCCTTTCCTGAATGACCTTTCTAGTGAAAATTATTTTGTAAGGGATCCATTAACATCCACTTGTGAACAACATATTTTAGTAGTGTATTGACCATGCTACAAAAGGTAATAGGAAATCCAAAAGCTTCTAATATCATTCTTAAAAATGACCATTCCACACTATCATATGCCTTTTCAAATTCAAGGAGGAGCATAGAAAATTCTTTCTTGGAGTGTCTTGACCGTGATTCCAAGGCTCCCAACTTGTGATGATATTTTCTAGCATGTATCTTCCCTTTATAAACCCAGTTTGAGTATCATTGATAAATGTGGGAAGGATGTCAACCACTCTCATAGCTATAATTTCTACTAGTATCTTATAGGACACATTCAATAATGTAATAGGTCTCCAATTCTTGATTCATGTTTTATCTCCCTCTTTCAAGAGTAATTTTATGATGCATTTGTTTATGCTAGTGCCTAATGAGCCTTACTTAAGGGATTCTTTGTATACCTAAAACAAGTCTTCACTTACCCAATCTATGAACCTTTTATAGAACTCTATTGGCAACCCATCCTCACCTGGGGAGTTTTCATTATTTAATGCTTTGACGACTTTCCTAATTTCCTCCTTGGAGATCTCTTCACTTAGGTTGTATTCATCCTCATTGGAAATTTTTCTTGGTATTATTTACTTCATATATGTTCTATCCCAATTGTTGTCTTCATTGTTCCCTTTAGAAGTGAAGAGGTCTTTATAAAATTGGTAGAATTGCCTTTTGATATCATCTTGTCTATTGAGAGGGGTTCCTCTCATGCTAGATTTGGGTTAATTGTTCTTTGATAATTTTCTCTTTGATATATGTGAAGAAGAATTTGGTGCCTTTGTCTCCATTGTCAAGCCAATTTGATTTGAACCTTACTTTTAAACCTTGGATGTGGTTAGTATGGATCCTTCTTAGAGCATTCTTGGCTAGTGAGATCTCCTCACCGAACACCTCATTCCTAGGATATTTTTGTAGATTTTCCTCAGCTTTTGACAGGTTCTCTTACAAGAAATTTTCTTTTTTCCTTTTATCTATTTCCCTTTTTTAATGGTTTGAAAAATTATTCTTCAACCTTTCACATTCTACTCCCAAATCTCAGTTGCACTTTTACCTCTAAGAATCCATTTGTTAACTTCTCTTAAGGTGATGATTGTAGCCTTACAAACCTCATCTTTTAGTAGGTTTGTGTGCTGGAGGAAGTGACCCTCTTTTCTCTCCTCTTTTTCCCTACCACTTCCACCAGGATTCTGGTCTTTATTGGGTGATGGTCAAACAGTGTGTAGGGATATACCACTACCTTGCAGCAACCCCCACTTGAGTCAAAGTTGAAGTGATCCCAATTAACATAAAACCTATCCAGTCTATAGTAGATTCTCTTATCCTCTGTTGGGCATTGCACCATGTTTACCATATATTTGTTAGAAATTTGAAATAGATTGAATAACTCAAGGAAATTTTTAAGAGAAAATCAAAGTTACATAAACTAGAAAACATAAGAATGCAAACCGAGGCCTCAAGAGATTATGAAATTTCGATGTGACAAAATTGTATTAAGAGCTTTCAAGTTGAATCAAGATGAAAAATACCAATGAATCAATAGATGCAAATACAATCTAGGTAATGAGTTAATATGGAACTAAGGAGAGGATTAGGTGGAAAATTCAACCAATAGGAATTAACCACCAAAAGTGGATATGGACCAACAAAAGTGGATAATACCACCAAAAGTGGAAAGTGTCCCACCCTTTAAGGAAGGGGACACCACATCACTTATCTCCTAGTAATAAACTCACTTTATTATCCTAATCAAGCTTAATAAAATAAGAAAAACCTAGGACTAAGGGAAAATAAATTAACCCACTAGGAAAATAAAAACCTACACCAACACCCCTCCTTAAGCATAGCTTAGGAGGATGCAAAAGATGATGGGTCTTGAAAAATGAGGCCATGTTAGGTACCCATATACATATTAAATTCTCCCCCAAATAAGAATAATCCCCCCCAAAAATAGAGAGAGAACACCCCTATAACAAAGAGAGATCACCCCCATAACAAAGAGAGAAGAATAGAAGGACTAAGTATCCCCCCCACCCAAAGAGATCCAATGGTCGATGCTTGAGACTGGATACATAAGATCATCCATGATCATCAAACAATGTTCCTAACTTTAGGAAGAAACAAAGCCAAAGGTGAATGCAAGCTATATCCCAAGCCCTGAAAGGAATATGTAGGAAGAAAGTGCAAGATATATAGGTGAGATAGAGAGGGATGGAGAGAGAGTGATGGAGGGGGAGGTAGGTATAGAGAGGGAGAGGGGATATAAAGATAAAGTAGAGAGGGAAGGAGAGATAGGAGAGATAAAGAGAAGTAGATAAGGGAGGGAGGGAGAGGTAGGAAGGGAGATAGAGGTGTGTGTGTGTGAGAGAGAGAGAGAGGAGAGAGTGAGAGAGAAAGATGGGGAGGGAGGGATAGAGGGGGAGAGAGACTGAGAGGACAGATAGAAAGAAGGAGAGGGAGAGGAGAGAGAGAAGTAAAGAGGGAAGGAGGGAGAGTTAGGGAGGGCAATGGAGGTGTGTGTGTGTGTGTGTGTGTGTGTGTGTGTGTGAGAGAGAGAGAGAGAGAGAGAGAGAGAGAGAGAGAGAGAGAATGGTGAGATAGAGAGGAGTGAGAGAGATAAATAGGAAGAGAGGGAGAGAGAGAGAGTGAGAGAGAGGTAGTTAGAGGGAGGGAGAGGATAGATAGAGAGTAGAGAGGGAAAGAGGTAGGGAGGGAAAGAGGTAGGGAGGGAGACATAGGTGAGATAGAGAGAGCCATGGAGGGAGAGGGGAGATAAAGATAAGTATAGAGGCAAGGAGATGTAGAGAGAAGAGAGATAGAGAGAAGTAGAGAGGGGAGGGAGAGGTAGGGAGAAGATAGAGGTGTGGTAATATACGAGAGAGAGAGGGAGAGGAGAGATAAAGAGTAGAGAGGGAAGGAGAGGGTGTGGGGAAAAGATGATACAACTTGCTGACTATTGAAATTTGACCTCCTAATTATTGAAATTTGACATGCTGATTATTGAAATTTGATTAAGTTTGAAAAATTATAAGATCCTCCAAAAACTAGAATTTGCATTATAACTCCTAGAGATCTGAAACCACTCTGAAACATCCTGAAACTATATACATGAAATATAACTTAAATTATATGAGAGTAAATGTCCATATGTAAATGTCAACTTATGCTTATTTATTTCATGTATATAGTTTCCTTGAAACATAAGGACAAGAAATATTAAAAAAGAGAAGGAACATTTTCAATACAAACCATAATGAGAGTGTGTTATAATGTGCTCACGTTTTGTCAATGCATTCAAATACTGTGAGCACATTATAACACACTTGCATTTTGTTTTGATTTGGGAATCCCCAAGCCATTGGCTTGGATTTGCTCAAGATTTTCAACCCAAAGGCTTGGACTACCTTTCCAACACACAAAAATGTGTTTTTTGCATATTCTAAAAAATTTCACATAATCTTGTTCATGTTAACCATTGGGTTTACACATGTTTCAAGGCCGAGTAAAACAAACACCTAGTTTATGTTAAGCTCTCTCTTAGCTATTTCACGATGTATTTTTTTCACATTTTTACTATGTTAAGGCTTTCATCTTTAATTTCTTTTGTTGGTGTATTTGTTTTTTGTCAAAAACCAATGTTTGGTATTTTTATTGGGTGATCCCACAATAGTGGGTTACACTTTTTGGCCAAACTTGACATTGAACTGATTTTTTTTAACTAAATCTTCACTTTTAGGCACCTATAGGTACTAAACCATGAGGAATTTGAAGATGATGCAAAATAGTGATCTGTGACATTTTTTGTAGACTCTATATATATTTAAAAAAAATTGGGATCAAATTGCATTTCTTTTTCTATCTCCATTGAAAACTAGTTTTCAATAGTAAACACCATTTTAAAGAGTGGCGTGTACTTGCTAACACATAACTTTTTTCTGTGAAGGATAAAATTCTATATTTTTTTAAGATAGATTCATAACTACAATATCTAGCGCATGCAATTGCTTTCATAGTGTTTTATTGAATATTTCTTTCTTAATTAACTTTTGAAGTCAAACCAGTTACAATTTAGACATAGGTTTACTTGCTAACATATAACTTTTTTGTATGTATCGAAATTCAAATTTTTTTCTTGGATCAAGGACATCAATATCTAGTGGATATATATTATTCAATTTTTTTTGATAATCTACTATTTTTCCACACGTGCAGAATAAAGAGCTTGATTTTAAGTGAAAAAACTATGTTTAATTAAACTAAAAAAATTACATAAAAAAACTAAAATATATTAAAATTATATTTGGTGGATAACTCATTTTGAGGATTGCCATCATCCAATTGGGTCTATTAATTTTCCTCCATTTTCATCCTCAACCTGAGCGTGGAAACACAAAATTCTGCAGTAAAATGAGAAAGGAGGGGGAGAAGGGAAAAAAGGGGGGTTTGAGCAAACTCCCCTCGACCCCTTCGAACGAAGGGGGGTCCGCTTGAACCCCATTTTTTTGCATTTTCCCTTTGTTTTCATTGAAAAAGGTGCCAAAAAGGGATGACCTCACAAAAGGGTTTTCTTGAAGGGAAGGTTCGAGCGAACCCAAAAAAGGGTTCGCTTGAACCCCCCCTTTGAGTGAGCCCCTAAAAACCCAAAAAAAAATTCATGGGAGCATTTTGGAAATTTTTCTTCGTGAAGGGAATTGTAACCCACTATTGTGGGATCACCATACTTTATTTTTTAATCGTTCATTGAAATTTCAAATAAATTACAATTTTATAAACTAGACTCTATTCTACACATATTCAAAAAAATAAATTTGATCTTTGATTAGTTTTTAAAAATTATAGGGTTCACACGATCAAATTTCTATTTTTCAAGATGTGTCCACTTTGAAAATTCATAAAAAGTTACATATATTCATTAAAAAAAATAAAAAATAAATAAAGACTACAATACAGTTTTTAGTTAATTTATCACCAAAATGATTTTAAAAATACTAAAAAAAACTTAACCTTTTGACATACCCACAATAGATGCTATGTTATGTTTTCTTGAAAAATCAGGACCACTTTGTGTGGGTAACTTTATTGAACCCCTTAATCTCTACCATTTAAAAAAAATAGTAGTTTGGAAAGTATATTTGGATCTCTATAGTCCTTCTTCCTATTACATGTAAACTTTTTGAGTGTAACCATCCTCAATTTCTCATCCAAGGTCAGTATTTCTTGATTTCAAAAAAAAGTGGTCACTTAAAACCCCTTTTTGGCCCCTAATCTTTGTGCACTTACCCTTAAGTAGATTCATACATGCCAATGAGTTCACTCTTGATATACGAATAGTTTACAAAATGTGCAAGTGTGTGGGTTCTCGCAAATCATAATTATAATTTGTTCTAATAAATTAAAATATTAACTACATAAAAGATGTGCAATAATTAATTTATCATATTAGTCCTTAATTATTCAAAAATGACAAACATGTGCTAAAATTTATGAACAACTAAATATTCACTCAATTCATGAATATTATGCAAAAATAACAAAAATTACTAATTTTTGATGAATAGGCAGCTATCTATATTAATTTAAAGATAAGAGTACATATTCACAAAAAAAGGGCAGGTGGTAAAAAGGCACACCTCGAAAGTCACATGGGCAACACCCAAAAAAATCCAAATAGCAAGTCACATGGGCCTAGCCTAGAAGTCCAAGAACAAGAGAAATCAAAACAACAAACAGTCCATTAAGCTGCCAGAGCAGTGCCAATAGAGCCGGGAGGGTCTCTGTCATCCATATTTTTTCGCCATACATTAGCGAGGTCTGGAGTGACGTCAAGAGGAGCACCCCAGCCATCGTCATCATCTTTCTTATCTTTATCTTCTTCCTCGTGTCGGGGCGAGATTGCAAGCGCCAACTGCGGAAAGCTTTTACCACTAGCAAGCCATCCAGAACTAGAGGCGGGCAGAGTATCAGAGGGCCACCCAGAACCGCCATCGCCACTCCCCGAAGCACCACCGGAAGGCCATCCTTGATTAGCCCACGATGGAGGAGAGAGAGCACGCCGAGGAGGGTGAGAGTTCCACTGAGTAGGAGGCTGAGAGCGGGGACGCGCAGAGCCACTCCGCTACCAACCACGAGAGGGCGACCGACCATGGGAGGAGGAGGGCTAGTCGGGGACTCGAGCCATATTGCAGAGGGCATTTCCCTAGTGATCTAGGAGAACCTGAAGGTGAGCCACCTCCAATGCAACTTTGTTAGCTTGCACCTATATTTGTAAAAGAACATTAGAGCAAATAACAACTTTAGCATAGAGAGAAACATTAATATCCATTTGAGAATGAACAAATATGCAAGAATTTCTCTCTTTCCAAATGTTGAAGAGGATTTCCACCCTAAAAGTGTGCCAAGCTGGGAGAACTTAGCAGGGATCCCAAGCTAATCTCCCAACAAAACCATATGCCAAGAGAAAGGTTCCAACTAAAAAGGCCGAAAGAAGTCATGAATCCAAGTCCAAAGTTGTTGAGCTCTGGGACAAAACCAAAAAAGATGTTTAAAGCTTTTAGGTTTCCCACAAAAAGGGCAACGAGGGTCCTGGACCCCCAAGTGTAAAAGCCGAGAACCCACAGACAAGCCTTGGAAAAGAATACACCAAGAAAAGTGGGCTAGCTTCAGATTAACACTTGCAGACCAAGTGGCAACAAATCTCATTTGCCAAACATGAGTAGAGGAGTGAAGAAGCCACCTCTGGTTCAAACTGTTGATCGTCAGAAAATGGGGTGAAAGCCACTTGTAGCCAAGCCACGACTTATAGCTCCTGAGAGGAGTATTTGGAAACCATTTCCTGTCATTTCACCAAGGTTTGTTCACTCAAATGCCAATTTTGTGAAGCATTTTTGCCGGAATGGAACTCACCAAACTGTCAAAAGTGGCACGGTCCTAGTTTTGAAGTCCATACTGGGCCTTAAATGCATCCCACTGCATAATGAGCATAGTGGGTTAGTGGAAGACTTGTTACAGGGTTTGAATGCCCTTTTTGTGAAATCTGAGTGCTTTAAGCCAAGGCGATTTAGCCAAAGGTTGACCATTATGCACAAGAAGAGGAGACCACCAAATATTTTGCTGATTGAATAAAAGTCCATCACGAAATCCAGCCCCAACCCATCGAAGCCAAGGCTTAATAGCCTCCCAAGCACGCCAAATGCTTTTGGCCACAAAATTTTCAACAATTTGAAAAGGCTCCTTCATAACCAAGAGGGTTTGGAAGCCTATTCCTTTCCAGGCAAGTTTGTGAACAGGAAAACCGAAATGAATAGAATGCCTAAGGAGAATATTTTAGGCTTCATCTCCGGTGAGGGCCCGGATAATCCATTTAACACAAAGAGCAGTCCCTTGCCATTGAGTGGAGAGTAGCCCAAGCCCTCCAGAATCTCTAGGGAGGCAATAGTACTCCCAAGCAACATGATGGAAACCCTTGTGAGTTTCAAAGGAGGCCCATAGAAAATATCAAAGCAGCTTTTCCAGCCTACCATAGGTAGCTTTGGAGGGAGCCCAACAAGAAGAGTAGTAAACATGAGTGGCAGCCAGAAATTTAGAACACACTTGGAATTTTCCAGCCAGAGAAAGAGGCTTGGTAATCTAGTGAGAAAGCTTTTTCTCAACCTTGGAGAGCACAGCTTGCCAAAGCTCCCTAGGAGAGGCCTGGAAGGCGAAAGGGATGCCCAAAAAATGAAATATCTCTCCCTGCCCAATCCACTTCCAATTATAGTTTTGAAGCCATGCAAGAGTGGGTAACACAGATTTCTTGTAACATAAGGTCTTGTGCCATTGGATGGTAGAGCTGGAGGCAAGACAAAAAGTGTTGAGACAATCAAGGGCAACAGTGATGGATTCTTCTTCCTCCAAGAGAGTGAGAAAGGAATCGTCCGCAAAGTGGCAATTAACAAGTTGCTCCTGAGAGTTCAGGAGAAGAATCCCTTTGACACGCTGCTGAGAGACAACATGGGCCAGAAGGTATCCAAAGCCCTTAGCCGCAAGCACATAGAAAGAGGGGGTGAGAGGACACCCCTGCCGGATTGAGTGAAAAAGACTAAAAGTAGAAGATTGGCGGCCATTAATGGTTATGCAAGTTAAGGCATTAACAAAAAGCATATGAACAAACTGGATGAAATTGGGCCCAAACCCCAAATCTTGCAGCATCGCAAGAATGAAAGGCCATTCAATGCAGTCATAGGCTTTGGCAAAGTCAATTTTGATGAACACAACTTTTTGATTTGATTGTCGTGACCACTCCATGCCTTCCCAAACAACAATAATATTATCCAGAATAAACCTAGATTTGATGAAGCTAGTCTGCTCTGGGCGCACAATCTGAGGCAAGAGATGACGGATTTTCAGAGCCAAAGCCTTGGCAATGATCTTGTAGGATACATTGAGAAGCGTGATGGGCCTCCAGTTGCAGATATCCTCCGGATCCCCAGGCTTAGGTATGAACTTTATATTGCCCTTGTTTATTAAATTACCTAGAGAGTTGGTTTGAAAAGCCTCAATATAGACATGATGCAGATTTGCCCAACATAGTCCCAAAGGGCTTTGTAGAATTCACAAGGGAAGTCATCAATCCTAGGAGCTTTGTCATCGACCATAGAAAAAACGGCTTCCTTGAGATCATCAATAGTCAATAATTGATCACAATTTTTTTTTTGGGTTAAAGAAAGCCTATGTGGCACCACAACAAGGTAGTCTTGAAGGGCTTGTTGTTGCACAGGTGTGGAGTCCTATGCAGTGAAAACCTACTCATAATGGCACACAAAATCCTGGAGAATGTCAAGGAGCTCAGAGAGCACCCGAGTACCATCCTTAATTTTTTTAATGTCTGGCATGGAGTGCCAAAAAATATTCTTTGGAGGCACGATCACCAACCTTAAGCCAATGCAACAAAGATTTGATTTGCGCTCCTCTGGCAGTGTAATTATCAGCCACCTGCTTTTTCTACCTTAATTTCGCCACCCTGACTTGATGCGACGGGGAAAAAGGGTTGATCGCCAAATCCTCCATAGTTGCACGCAAGTCAGCAGTGGTAGCCTCATAGGATTGGCAACAAAAATTTCCTAGCTGGCACCCATAAATGCGCAATAATTGAGCAGTACAAGTGATGGCATCATTCCACCAGGTAATCTAACCTATCTGGTCAGCTGGTCTGCACTCCAAATTCCACACTCAATGAATATGGGCCAAAGTGGGCTTGTGGCAGAGCAAAGACGTGTTCAAAAAGAATTGAGTTTTACACGTGTGAGGCTGACAAGATGTCCATTCAATATGAAAATAAATTGGGAAGTGATAAGATAGAGTCACATCCACTAACGGCTTCATAGGCAAGATAGAGTTGGCAAAAGAAAAACAATATTGAGCTGAGATCATGGCACGATCAAGGCGTTTAAAAACTATGTCAAAACTGGCCCTGTAATTACACCAAGTGTGCCAGAGAGAATGAGAATGGTGGCAACCAATATTTGGATAAAAAATCCCCAATTTATTACACATGTAAAACCATGCCTCCCGTTCACTAGCTGCCCAACGGAAGGGCAAGGTTCCATCCTTGTCATATGCCACCTCGACCATATTAAAATCCCCGTGGAGTAATCAGGTAGCGACTGGTAAAGAATTAGCAATCCAATGCTAAAGCAAAGAGAGATCCACAACATCATTAGAGGCATAGACATTAATAATCCTAAAGAAATGATTATCAATGTTAAGGAGAACCCAGACTATCCGCTGAGAAGGATTAGTCCCATGATCTACAATACAAGAATGCAAACGCGGGGACAAAAGAGTGACGACTCTACCACGCCTAGCTTCATGCAAAGTGCAAAACATAGCACTGGCTGGCCAAATAGAACGACAAGCCGAGGCAAGCAAAAACCCTAAAATTTTAACTTCTTGGAGACAAAGCACTTCAATACTTGAGTATTTATGTAAGGTATCTCTAACATAATACTTTCTGGAGTGGTCGGTGAGACCTTGAACATTCTATGAAACAAAATTCATGGATGAAAATCTTCCATGCTTTCAGAGTCCAGTTCCTCCTCAACCAGGGAAGAGAAACTATTCTTCAAGAAATCCTATGGAATTGAACCAATCTAAATAGGAGGTGAAAACCTCCACTTTTCTGGCACATATTCTCCTTCTTCAGGCGGTGGAGACAAACTGCGAGACCAATGTTGAGCCCCCATTGCAGGAGGGATATTTCATTGAGCATGTACATAACAACCATAGGCTAAGGCATCACCTTTGACTTGGGCTGCATCGAAATAGTAGTAGCTCTAGAAGGAGCGGCTATCCCCTTCTCTAAAGGGTTTGAAACAACTTTGGGTGGTTTAGAGGTTTTAGGGGCCGACCCAGAACTAGTTGGATTATTTTTCTGATTTTTAATTGTGGTCCACTTTGATTTAGCCTTAGCAGAAGGCTCCATCTGATGAGGCTTGTCAACATCTTGTGACGGGGATGGTGTACGAGGCACTGCCAAAGGGTAGTCCTTGATCTTGTGGTCAACTGACTGGCACCGATAGCGCGTGTTAGGCAGATTGAAATACGTGACTTTCTGGGTGTGCCTAATATCTCCTATTTGAATGTCCACATATTCTTTCAAATCCTTGGATAGGTCCACCTCCACACAAACCCGTTTCTATGGCCGGGCTTGGAAAAACCTATCGGGTTCAATACAAACAACCCTCCCTAAAGAGGAAGCAATGTGTTGCAGGAAGGGCACACAAGGCAAAGGCAGACCAGGGAACTCAATCTAGACCGGGACCCACATTTTGGTGTCGTCTGAGATAGCAAAATCTAGGGTCCATGATTGAAAAACCAACAAGGATGACCTAAAATAGCCCGGACATGATTAACTTCTGAAAAGTGGAACAGAAAAAAACCTTTGGTTAAGTTTTGGACCATATCAAGGCAGACCCCATGAGGGGCCCAAGCCTTGCTGACCCATTCTTTCAACACACTTTCGGGGGGAGTCCTCCCAACAAAATAACCCACTAGGGTGTGTTGTTCAAGCCATTGGCAAGCAGAATCAAAATCTGGTAAAGGGAAAATCACATCAGTTGGGGCATCATAATTCTTATCTTGTGAAAGAATTTCAGAAAAAAGTTATGAGGACGTTTGTTCGGAGGAGGAGCCATTGAACTGCGCCGACGAACTGTTAACACCGACATGAACTTCTGGCTTAGAGTCGGTTGAAGGCATAATAAACCCCTAAAACTGTAGTAAATGCGACTGTACTCAATGAGGGAGGATTTTTCCTGCATAATAGGCGCAATATGACGCAAGAGGGGCCAAGGATGACCACAAAAAATAAAAAAACCCTAGCATAGCTCATACACCGAAATCCCACCAAAAACATTCTCCCTTCTATTTTCAAAATTACTAATTTTCATGATAAGATTAGTTTAATACACCATACACAAACAATTAAAACACACACACATTTTGTTAGTTTATTTAAAACATTAAGAATTTGTCTACTATGAGTAAACAAAAATATAATGTGACCATATAAAGAAGGTATCTTCATCTATGAACTTTGCTTGGGGTGCATGGGACTTCATCTTCAATGGGGCTACTTAGTTCTCTTTTGTTCTCTCTAATTTGAGGGAGGTCTTCTCTCTCTCTCTCTCTCTCTCTCTCTATTTGGGAGCTATTCTCTCTTTTCTTGGTATGTGCTTGTTATCTTTTGGATGGTTGTGATATATACTTGTGTACCTCACCAAGCTTCATTTGAGACCCATTTTTAACCCACGTAAGCTACACTTAAGGGGATTGTTAGTGTAGGTTTTTATTTTTTTATTATCTAGGTTTTTCTAGGTACACTTCTATTTAAGTTTTCTTAGGTTAATAGATTGGGTATTAATGCGAGTGGAGTGAGTTGTTGACATCTTCTATGGGAGTTACACTTTCCTAGTTTTGGATACTTGGGTGCACACTCTCTATTGGATATGTTTCCTACTTCTTCCCTTTCATGTAGTTTGTATATGCTTACTTCCTAGCTTGTATATTAATTCATCTGTATTGTGATATTTTCTTATGTTATTTTATTATTAGTTATTTGTTGTCTCTTGATAATTTGCATATCTTTTATTTTTTAGAAAACTAAATCTATTCAATGCTATTTTGAACTTTGATAATTTATATTTATAATATTATAACTTTTAATCAGGTCTCACTAGGTTTTGGGTAGCTTCATGCTTATTTATAGAGTATAACAAGGACATATCCTCTCACTAAAATCCTATTTTATATATGTAGATAGACATAGGTACGTCTAGAGACTCTTCTTATGGGAAAAGACATACACAAGAGGCTAACACGCATGGCCATATCCTCTTAGGGTCCATTAATCTATATGGACATCATGGTGATATCCTTTGAGTGTTTGAATTTTTTATTTGCATGCATGTTTGTGAGTGCTACATACTTTCATATACACAATCATTCTAGGATTCACACACACCTTAATTTGGGGAAAATGCAAAGGTGAAATGTGCATACCCATGCCATAAAAATCTCATTTAGTTTATATCTATTTTGCACCTACCACTTACCCCCTTTCCCATGTTCACACACCCTTATACCTTTTCACTATCTACTCATTTATTACTATCATGCTCATATTGATTTCCACCCAAATGCCATGCATTGTGATCTAGCCCTTTTTCTATTCTAGGAATAGTTCATAGCCATGTGATTATCCATGTGGTTGTGGACTTGTCCCCCTCTAGTTCAAAATTTTAAGCTCAAATTTTGACCAAATTCCCACCTTTACCATCCTTGCTTAAGGTTGATTAAACACAAGTTTATGTGATATGTTGTTATGTCCTTGTAATTAAAGACATTCAATTTATTCATTCTAATTATTTCATAATTATCTCTCATAATCCAAAACTTAAGTATCCAATCATTATAGAGAGTAATTAATAATGACACATTTTGATTTCTAGTGAAATAAAAATAGTAAAGAACCTACATATTAAGCACTTGCCTATTATTTTTTATATCATTCAATTTTAAGGTGTTGATCAAAATGCAACATCCTCTCAACTTGGTCATCTGACAAATTAATAAGTTATTTATCAATATTAACATTCCTTGAAAATTTATAAGAGGCAAAGTAGAGGATAAAGTATTAGGTGAAGTTGTAGGACATAGCTCTACAAATTAATATGAAAAATCTAGCTCAAAAAAGTATGGATTCATAATTGTGAATCAATCCCAGGCCCACAAATTAGTCCTAGGCCCATGACTTTGTCCTCTAATAGGATTAATATCTAGCATTAAATTCTAGACAATTACTTGACAAAGAGGCAATACTTTCCAAGATCTTACAACAAATTTTTTAGAATATTATCCATTTAACATTGCCCTCTTTAAAACTTTTATTTCAACAAACACCTAGGGAATAATCCTAGCCTTGACGTCATCCCTTATTAATGTACCTTGAGAAATTTGAACCTTGATTGATACTTAACCAACTATGCTCAATAAATTAAACTACAACCCTTTCTTCTACATATACAACTTTCATTCCTTCATTAAATGGCATGGGTGTTGCTCTTCCATTGTTGTGCAATATTAGTGCCTCTTCAAATGTATTAAAATACCATTATTTTCCACAAACCTTGCAATATCTAATATGATGTTAAATATTTATTTTGATCCTTATACATATAAATGACTTCAAAATCAATCTTGGTCTTTATACCCATGAAATCTATTTGGAAATTTCACCATGTATCCATTGGACATTGTCATATGCTTTTTGATGGAGTTATAGTATGAAAAATACTTCCCAAACTTCTTTAAGCATAACATTAATATCCATGCCTAAGTCTATAGTAAAATTTTATTAACCACTTTTCCATTTACTTTGATACTTCCATTTCTTTTGGATTTTAACAGTTTGATTTGTGTCTTTTTATGTTCTCTTTCTTTCTTGTTTCAATACTTTGAAAATTTATTCAAACTTTATAACAAATTCTCTTATTCTATTAGATTGGTCATCTCCTTTTAAATTTTTGTTCCTCTTTTTTCTAAAAGATAACAATTTTATTTTCTTCTTACTAATAAGTAATCATCTTTTTTATTAGGATATATATTTTCTTCTTCATCATTATTTGTACCAATCCCTTTCAACGTAAAATGCCTTGATAAATTCCATTTGTGCTTTTACCTAGCTATAGAGTAGAATCTTGGAAGCAAACATGAATTCTATATGGGCTTCTGGAGAGACTTTGGGACAGCAATAAGTTGATCAGGACAGCAGAAATTGATTCCATATTTACTTTTAAACTAACCAGTTCAATTGGATTTAAAATATGGAACGATCCACGGTAGCTTCCCTTTTAGGAATAATATACTGGATTGGGAAAGCGGAAGGAAAAAACAAAATGGTAATGAAAAATATTTGTTAGTGAGACAATAATCATTGATGTTTGTACAAAAGTTTTGAAAAATCTAGATATTGCTAATGGGGTACTTGAAAGCCAGTTACTAACTTGTTGCAAAAAGCAGGTTGAATGTTTTAAGACTGCATTCTTGTTTCCTGTTCTTAAAGAGAAAGTTGAGGGATGGACACAATGAGGTTAAATTAGAGAATAATTGTAAGGCTTTTCTATTTTGGAGTAACGTACTGCAAGCTATGTGATTTTTTCATCGATAATTGTCTTGTGCAATATGTTAAATTAGTAGTGTAGACATTGGAATGTTGTCTTCGTGCTATTTTGTTGTTCAGTTAAATTATATAGGGTGTATTGTTGCCTTCTATATTTGTATAGACACTATTGTCTTTCATGTTTTCTAGTCTTTTGTGATTGTATATGTTTTTTTTCGACTGTAGAAATCAGAATCGGGTAGCCGCCCCTTATAAACTGCAGCGCGCATGATAAAAAAAATTCACGTGACCAGTGATATTGGTGTGACACACCCTCCGGTACCATGGGGATGGTGGGGAGAATAGATCTCATGACCTCTTACCTGCAACAGATGCTTTAGTCAATCGAACTAGACCCACCGCCCCTTGTGATTGCATATGTTATGCTGCTTCTTTTAGTTATATCTATTTCATACATTAACCCTGTCAAATTTAATGCAATGGCATCCCAGAAAATATCTTTACATTAGATCAACAACAAAGTCTTTTTGCATTATTTTAACAAACAAATATGTCTTTGAGACTGGTCTATAATGTGTAAATGTGTTATGGATTGTCGGGATTATATCTCTTACTGTAGGGCACTAAAATAAGTAATCCTAGGATTATTCCAATTTAATATGAATTGCTGATCTACAAACTATACTCCCAATCAGCTCACCAATTATGGATTCTAATCTTGTATACTAAAACCACTTTAGAATGAGCAATGATTAGTATTTACGGTCCTCTATCAATGGATTTGTCATACATGTGCATCCAAACACCTCATACAAGCATATAAACAAATAAACAGCAACAAAGACAATGACAATGACTTGGACAAAAGATTTGACCTGGAGAAACCCTAAAAAAGGGAGAAAACTCCAGTTGGAGGGGCAAATTATTTCCCATCTCCATTATGAAGCAGTCATGTACAGTTAAGTACACTGTATAGAAGGTCAGAACATGGCTATGAAGCTCAACAAATTACCAGAGCACTCCAAGATGCATCAATCTGCTGCTCTGTTCTAAAACTTTGCTCCAATGGTGTCTTAGTATGCAAAATCTCTTGCTCTACAGGCAAACATGAGTGCCAACCCATGTGCAGCCATCAAAACTGATATATAAATATTAAATAACCTCTTACACCTTTCCTGCTAGTGTGGGCATGCTTCTCAAATAAATAGTTCACTGACCAGGAATGAATTTGCCGCTTCTCAAAGAAATAGTTTACTGCTTCTGAAAGAAATAGTTCATCTCTTCTGACAAATTTGCTGGGGCAAATGGCTGTTTGCCACAATAGTTTACAAGTTCACTGGGATGTTTTGTTTATTTGCCACTTGTGTAAGTGGTCTACTTAACCCAAAATTAAAAAAGCACAGTTCTCAGACCTGCATGCAAGTCTCTCTTCTTCCCCAGGATGCTCCAGATCATCCCTAGTCTTTAACATTTCTACATACAAGTCCTGGATGCTTCAAAAGTGAAAAAACCCAACTCATTCTCATGAATGGATTCCTTGACTAGTCTTCCTTGAATGAAATAAAGAGAAATCAATCTTTCAATTGTAGATAGGATCTGATTTCAGGTCAATAGCCAATTCAAACATTTATATTTTCTTGCTTATGAGGAAACACATTCTAGTGTTACAAATTATCTTGTGTATACTGTCTGGAAGTGATAGGAGTTGTTTTCAAGTACTCTTGTCTGATTCTTTCTGATGTTTTATTACCAATATACCTAGGAAAATTTGTCAAGTGGAATGACTTTTGCCAGTAGGTCTGATATCATATTACATTTGCAGTATTATGTTTGCTACACAAATCCTTTAGGAGAGATGATATGCAGATGACTAATTTTTCATTCCATTGCTTCTTAATGTCTGTGTAATAGATACATAAGTCTTAATATAATTTTATTACTTCTTACGTTGGCTAAAAGTGAGTCTCCTTTGCTTCTTGTTGCATTCAACAAGTTTTAAGTGCTTGTTCTCTTGGTTCATTTAGCTCATTTAGCATGAGCCTTTCCACATTTGATCAAATTTTTGAATTAATACTTACATTCATTTGTCCATATTTGAGGACGAGCCCAGTGACAATCAACAGTATAATTAGAGTCTAGCAGCCATTGTTTTGGTAGTTATTCTTCATCTAATACACTTATCACCTTTTTGCATGCAAACGGTACGGTGGTTGGTACTTCGCGAGTATTTGACCAGTTCATAAATCTGGTCCTGGATGGTACTGTTGAAATTAATGGCAATGAAAGGAATGAGATTGGCATGGTGGTAGTTTTCAATCCAATTGTATCTTTGACCCTTTTTGATAACCGTAAGATGTTTGAACACCTAATAGAATTCTGATTGATAAGGAGAATTTTCTTCTGCAGGTAATTAGAGGCAATAGTGTTGTAATGATTGAAGCTTTGGAACCAGTCAGCAGGGGCTAACGTTATTGTTATGACACCTTTGTAATCGATTGATTTAGCTACATAGGACTTTTATTATCGATTTCCTCTTGTTTAAAACGCTATATTGAATTGCCAGTAAGCATGATAATCTTTTTTGGGTTTTCTATTTGGAATTAGTGACACGAATGCTCTATATGCCCTTCAAGAGCTTGAAGATGAGTCCATTTTTTTTACATACATCCATTTACAGATGGCAAGTGTGAAGGAAGCTATTGGATTCTTGTATGTCGTTAATTGATTTTAGATATTATCCATGTTAGGAACCAGATGAAGAATGAAAACAGAAATACAAAAACAAGCATGAACAAGAACACAATCACAACACCGTGATTTACCCTGGAAAACCCCAAACTGGGGAAAAATCAGCAATGAAGATCTTCATATTAACCCTCAACCCCAATCAGGTTGAGTCTGGAGGCTTCAACCAGCCACACATGCAATGGAGTCACCAAGCCATTATATAGGATTTCATACATGCAAAACCATGGGCTAAAAACCACTTATGGTTAATTTACTAACTCTAACCCAAGAGCTAGTTTAACCCAACAATCCCCCCTTTAAACTTGGTCTTGGGGTTAGCACCAAACACCCCTTCCACAAGCACATACAAGGCCTTTCCTTTTAGGGATCAAGCAAGCCATACCAGGTCTTATAGCCATCGGCCCATATACATGTATACAATTTTTTATTTTTTTTACATACAACTCCATTACAATCTTGTTCTTGCTATAACCAACATGCTTACAACAGCAACCACAGCCAATCTTACACAAACTTTCTCAACTTTCTGTCTTGATAAAATTGAGAGAAATCCAACTTCATCTTGAAAGCCAAACAAGACCTCCATCACAACTAGAATGAGTGCATTCACCGCGTCGCTTCGTTAACATTCCAGCTGCACACATGCTCAAACTTCTCCCATTATACTATCTTCATCAATGTGTCTGTCGGATTGCTCAATACTTCTCCAAGGTTCAATCTTCAGTTGATTCCTTCAGACTTCCTCAAGCTTGTCAAGCTAAGCAATCTTCACGGAAGAAATACCCAGAACCTTAAACATCGAAAAAACCTTACATGCATCAACATGCAAGCACATGCAAGCCACATGCGAGTCCATGCAAGTACATGCAACACACATGCAAGTACATGCAACTCACAAACCTGCACATGCAAGCAAAAAGAAAATTCCAAAACCTTGCTCTGATACCACTTGTTAGGAACCAGATGAAGAATGAAAACAGAAATACAAAAACAAGCATGAACAAGAACACAATCACAACACCGTGATTTACCCTGGAAAACCCCAAACCAGGGAAAAACCAGCAATGAAGATCTTCATATTAACCCTCAACCCCAATCGGGTTGAGTCTGGAGGCTTCAACCAGCCACACATGCAATGGAGTCACCAAGCCATTATATAGGATTTCATACATGCAAAACCATGGGCTACAAACCACTTATGGTTAATTTACTAACTCTAACCCAAGAGCTAGTTTAACCCAACAATCCACACCACATTCTGATTCTTAAAAGTAGCATGGACTGTTAAGATTGCAATGGTTGTAAGTATTTCTTTACAGGATGTTAGTTTTTAAATCTCAGAGATCTCTATTCTCATTATCAACATGAATCTAGTGAGTATTATGATTGCATAAGATATTTGTCAAGAATTTTTATATACCTGATGTTATGTTCTAATGTAATTCCTCCGTTTCCTTTATTTTTGGATTCTTTCATCTTTTTATAACTGCTTTTTTCATGGGCCTCTGCTACCATTGAGGGATTTTTCCAGTCAAAATATTTTTTCCGCCTTTCATTATCGGGCCTGACAGGAACGAACTCAAGCTTTGACAAGGGAGACAGACTATAATCGGAGGGGGCTAGTGTATGTATGCCGTATATCATCGTAGCACATACGTAACTTCCATATGTGTGGGCTCCCTTGCTGTAAACTACCCATTTGGTGCATGTGTTGTGGGCTTTTCTTTTTTTTCTATTTATGCCAAACCTTTACCTTTTAAACCCTGTTTCTGGTTTGTAAGGTCTACTTATGTTTGGTAGCAATGCATGCATAATATTCCCAACAAATGGGATCATTGTTTTTAGAAGCATAATATTGTGTTCATTTCTTTTTTTTCATTATTGAATATCTTTCATTCTTCCATGATTAATTATATATTGTATGTTTCGATGAAGAATGATAATAATATGCTTGATCGCAATTTTATTACACTTTTAACTCTTCCCCCTCTTATCTCTCCCTCTTTCTATCCCAATCACTCCCCCTCTCCCATATTTCCCCCCCTCTCTCCCTCTCTCTCTTCTTATTGCAAACATAACATGAGTCTATTGGTAATGGAACATGATATCTTCTCATTCAAAGGTTTTGTTTCAATCATCTTTGGATTCCTATTGATTTGAAGCTATAACTTCTCTATTGAGACCTTTGTTGCATAAATAATATCATTTGCTAAATGACCTCTCAATTGACCTTATGAATTACACAAATATATGCAAAAAATAAATCAAACGTTTCCTTAATTGACCTTCCACACTTCTTCCGTACCCATTGCACACCAAGATATGATTGCTAATTGTAATTTTATAATAGTTAATATATATTTTAATACATTCATACCCATGTAATAGTTTCTTTATTTATTTATAATAAAAACTATTTGAATAAAGGGTAATGATTGAGGTAGAAAATTGGACTGCCACATTATGCTCTTCGTATGTAGCACATTTTTTTATTGGAAAGGACAAAACTGCTACAGCAAGCACATTTGAGAGCTTCTATGCATCCATTGACTTTGGCAACCAATATTAATGATAACTCGTTTCTCTTAGCTTATGGCTATTTTCTCCCGATGGCTTTTCGGTTGAAAGATTCTTTAATTAAATATGTTTTTAAATTTTTTATTCTATTATAAAGTTATAATAATGTTTTTTATGTGGTCTTAAAAGTTTGGAATTATATGTGGATTTATTGAGATTTTGTTCCTTCATCTTTTGTTGTTGACATAAATTAATAAGCATGAACTGATTATCATAAAATAATAAAATAATAGAGGATAATAATAAGACAGCCTAAAAAGCTGAAACAAAATGTAAAGAAGGAAAAACAAAGTTATGAAGTACAATGTTTATAATGTTAAATAATTAATAAAAGAAAGTGGGAATAATGAAGAGATGGGAAATGGCGGTGATCACAAAAATAATTAACAAGTCAAAAAGTGGTTATGACACACAACAAATAGAATAGAAAAATGGGAAGGGAGGAAAAGGCTGAAAATGAGTAGAAATTATAGGTGAGAATATGAGAATATGAGAGTTGGTATCACATAATTTTTAAGATAAGAAAGGAAAGGAAAGTCAAATAGAATTGAAAGTATTTTTTTTAATATATCTTATGAGAAATTTAAATTTTAAAATATCATTTTAGTTGAGGATATATTATTATTTATTAATTTTTATTGTATTATATATTTGTGGTTGGAGAGTTTAATTAAAGACTATTTAATCATATAATCTAACATCTTTTAGACATTTACTTAATAAATATTAAAGATTTCACATAATATAATAGATTTTTATTTCTTGAGTTTACAATTAAATTATAATGTTACAAGTTTCAATATAATTTGAATCAAGCATATATTTTACATTACAAAATAGATCTTTAGATCTCCAACACTCAATTGTTCTATGATCTACTTTTTACTTTGATTAAAACTTAGCAAATAATTTGGCCACCTTATAATTAAGAAAGATGACACTAAGATAAAACATAGTACATCACCCAAGGTAAATGATATAAGGAACATTAGACCTATAGGAAATTATTTGAATAAATCTTGTCTTGGAATTTGACACATCTCTTATAAATGTGCAAAATGACAACTTTAATGTACATTGAGATGTGGGTGTCAAAACTCAATGTAGATCCTCATGTGAACTTCCTTAAGACCATTAATTAAGTCAGTAATCTCAACCATTGGCACACAACTAAAATACTTTGGTGCATAGCCTAATTAAGTTGTCACTATACAATGGAAACATGTTGTGGTTTACAATAAGATGTCAAATACAAAATTGACCATTTGGACATGTTTATTTTTGGAATTACATGTTCACCTATAGAGAGTTCTTGGATACGAAAATAAATGGGAACTTATTCGATTCATGTTAACATTTTTTATCATAGATTGATAAACAACTACATAATGTGATGCAAAAAGTTGCAATGAGTTTAAGATGTTGTGACTTAGCATGAAGACTTGTCTTATCCCAATGTCACTATGATTGCAACCACAATGAATTTGAGGAATAATTCACTACTGCATACTTATCTAAGTAGTTACTAGATTGTATGACAATGTAGGTGAACATACAAGATTGTAAAAAAATAACACAATGTCGAGTGTGCTCTCCGTCAACTTTGCATGTCTTTCAAAGTCAATTTTAAAAAATAACATAGTAATATTGATCTCTCTCTTAGCTTTCTAGCCATGTAGTTTTTTCTACATTGCAAGTATGTTAAAATGTTTTGATCTTTAACTTTTTTGCAACTGTCTTCATTTTTTGTCAAAAAGTTACATATGGTATTTTTGGCTTCATTTTTTCCTACTCATCCAAAATTGAAACAAATTAAATTTTTAAAAACTATAATATTCTATACACAATAAAAATGATTTTTCATTAGTTTCCAAAAAAATTAGGGGGTCGCATGCTCAATTTTGTGCTTTTCAAGATGTGTCCACTTTGAAAATTAATTAAAAAATAATATATTCATTAAAAAATTAGCATAAAAATCAGGCATAAACTACGTAGTGTTAGCTAAGTTTTCACTTAAGTGATTTTTTAAATACTAAATTTTTTATGTTTTAGGGGGGCCACACCATATGTGCTATGTTATTTTTTTGTAAAAACATGAGCACTTTGTGTGGCCCCCTATTTGAACCCCTTAATATCCACCATTTTAAAAAAAATAGTAGTTTAGAAAGTAGATTCAAAGCACCATGCCTCTTTTTCTTGTTGTATCTTAAAATTTTGAATGTAACTATCTTCAATTTTTCATCCAAGATCACTTTTTCTTGATTTCAAAAAATGGCCATTTAAGACCCCTTTTGGTCCCCATTTCCTTACACTTGCCACAAAATAATCTTTGACTTCCACCACTCAAGTTGATATATTTATACTCACAATCACTACCATGAAGAATTGATTACATCTTACACCTACTAATAATGAAATATTCTCTTACAAGTCTACTATGTAATGCATTCATTGATGCCTCATTATAATAGTTCATAAACCTCTAGAGAATAATAATTAATAATTACATATATCTCTACTCTCTAATGCAGTCATGGTTAGGGAACCTTATCAGACAACCTAGTCATGTAGCTTCAATATCTCATAATTACAATAAATGTTTGAATATGGGAACAATTTAAATGATTTTATTATTTATAGCAATAATAGTACAAAAAATGTAGTTCTCCATTCCATACCTTTCGACATTCTTCAATCGCTTGTTGTTCTAATTTGATCTTCTTTCACTCCTAGAAGAATTCCCCAATTGTTATTTGTCTTCCCCTTAAATATTTTTGGTCTCTAGGTAGTTCAATTATTTTATAAACAATTCAATTGTCATTGAAAAATCCACTATTTCACTTTCTATTGGTTTGTTGTTCATATCTTATCTTCATCAAATCTTTTCAACCTAGTGCAAACTAGTAACTAGTCACCTTCATTGGCAGTCCCTACTTTCCTAAAAAGCTTCCCTATGTCGCTTTTCCTTTTTGGCATTTTGATCGAGGGTTTTGACTCCATTAGGAATTAGCACCTTTAGCTTCATTTTGTTTTGTTTTGGAGTTTTGACACAATCGAGAACTAGCACCAAACGCCCTTCAAAGGTTCCTTGTTGGAGGTTTTGAATTCATTGAGAACCTACACCAACCACTCTATCATAAGTTCCTTGTTGGAGGTTTTGACCTATTTGGGAACTGACACCAAGCAATATTTGATAAGCTCTTGATCATAGGTTCCTATCCTATTGAGAACTTGGTTGCCAAGTACTTTACCAAAGTTCCTATCTCCTTGGTGAATCCCAAAAAATTAAACCTATTGTTTATCGGAGCTTTAAGAATGACCAAAAAATCGTCAAAGCAAAATAAGGAACCAAGAACCATGTACCTCGATTCCTGGTGGAAATAAAAACCTCTGATCAACCATAAATATTCCATGGTGTGTTAAGAATCCTCTAAATTTTACATGTAGGAACCCTTTAGACTCCTTTACAAGATGAATTCATGACTTATCTAAAAATGCATTTTAAAATTCACCCCCTACAAAAACACAACAAAATAAGGAAAATTGAAAATAAAAACAACAAATATGTAAATGGTTGACACAAAATTGCTCATGAACTCAGATTCTCCTAAATCAAACATGTTGGGTAGGTGAAATTTTTCATAAGTGTTGAACTCATGAATATTTGGGCTATTTTAAAACTTGAATTCCATGCTTTTCCAATTCAAAAACTTTGACCCAAGAAGCTTCATCAATTGATTTGTTCTTACAACAGACTAGATATCCACAAATACTCTTTACCTCTTGCCCTCTTGACCACATGAGAATTAGTTATCTCATCTATTTCTTCCAATGATTTTTTAGGAAATTTGTGTACCCATTCCTATGCATCCTATAAAGTTGTAAGTGGATCCCCTTGTACACTTTTTTCACCTCAATATTATTTATGAGAATCAGAAAAATTGAATATGGGGTATGACTATACCTACTATAAGTTATATTTCATATGCATTTGATGAAAATTTTTGTAACACATTGCATGGGCCAATATTTTTCCACTTCAATTTGTTATATGCTCCCTAAAGGCAACCTTCTTTCCTTAGATGTGCCAAAATAAAATCACCTACATGAATTTTTTGTTCTCTTCTATGTGTATCAACATGTTTCTTTTATTTGGTAGTAATTTTTCTCAAATTTTCTTTCACCTCTTTATGTAATTCATGAATATATTCAAAAAAATCCTTTGCTACAACACTCTTCCTTGTCAAATTTGCACTATATATTAATCCATCCACAACCCTAGGGGTATATTCATACATAATATGAAAAGGACTATTTTCTACACTTCTATTAATTGAATTATTGTAAGCTCAAACTTTGCATATGCTAATGTTAAATCCCACTAATTAGGTTTGTTACCTACCAAACATCATAGTAAATTACCCAAAATTATATTCACAACTTTAGTTTGACCATCAGTCTAAAGATGGTAGGTTGAATTGAAAACCAACTATGTTCCCAATTTCTTCCACAAGGTACGCCAAAAATTCCTAACAAAATTTGTATCTCTATCTAAAACAATTTTCTTTGAAAAGTCATGCAACATAACTACCTCTTTGAAAAATAATGTGGCTATGTGGGATGCATCATTACTTTTTTGACATGGAATAAGATGAGCCATTTTAGAAAATCTATCATAAACAAAAAAATGAATCATTACCTCTTTGTGTTTGAGGGAGTCCCAAAATAAAGTCTATACTAATGTATTCCCAAGACCTTTCTAGTATAAGTAAATGTTGATACAGTCTCATATTGTGCTTAGTTCCTTTGGCATGATGAAAAATTGTACACCTTTGCACCATATTCTTCACATCATCATTCATTCTCAGTCAATAATATCCTTCATTCAATAGTGTTGTTGTCTTATCTACACCAAAGTGTCCACTCAAACCTCCACTATATTTCTCCTTTATCAAATTTCCTCATTGAACCTTGAGGTATGCATAATTACTTCCCTTTAAATAATAATCCTTCTTAGATAAAATATTCCAACCATGGAGTCATATCTTTTTCTACTAGACTCTTGCAAGTAGTCCAAGCTTCTTTGAAATCAACATCTTCTTCATCCAAGTCTTGCATATAATCACAAACCATAACATTTACATGCAAATCATTTAACAACAAATTTATTCTACTCATTGCATTAGCTACCCAATTAGTTGTTCACTCTTATATTTCAAAATAAAAGAATAGCTTTGTAAAAATTTGACCCACTTCATATATTTTTTATTTAACTTACCTTGGTTTTTAATGAATTGTATAGAATGATAATTTGTATACAACACAAACTCCTTGGGCAATCTCCATATTTTCAATTCTTGTACAATTACATAGAATTTGTGGTCATATACTAAATATTTCTTCTTTTTTCATTCAATATTTTATTGAAATATGTTATAGGCTTTCCTTCTTGACTCAACACACCTCCAATGGTCATCCCGCTTGCATCACAGTTAACTTGAAAAACCTTCCCAAAATATCAAAGTATCAACATTGGTTGTTTGATTACTTTCTCCTTCAACAACTAAAAAGTTTGTTCTATCATTGTTGTCCAAAAAAAAATCTATTTCCCCTTCATTTTCTTCGTAGTTGGAGCACAAACTCCACTAAAATTTCTTATGAACTTCTCATAGAAGCTCCCCAATCCATGAAAAATTTCAGCTTCAAACATACCTAGGTGAAGGTTAGTCCATAATTTTCTTGACCTTCTTTGCGTCCATTTTCAACACTTCTTCAAACACAACAAAAACCAAATACACTAACTCTCTTTTCATAAAACTATATTTTTTAAATTAATCATCATTTTTTCTTCCTTTAACCTCTGCAATACTGCCCTAATGTGCAAAAAAAAATCTTCAATTGTCCTACTAAAATTAAAATATCTAAATATACTATTACAATATTTCCAATAAAATATTTTAGTATCTCATTCATCAACTGTATGAAGGTACTTGGGGAATTTATTAACCCAAATGGCATCACCAGCCACTTGTACAAACCATATTTCATTTTGAACATTGTCTTCCATTCATCCCCTTCTCAAATTCTTATTTAATTGTACCCGCTCTTCAAATCTATCTTCATGAAATACTTAGCTCCACTCAAGTAGTCCATCAAATCATCCATTTGAGGCAGTGAGAATTTTTACTTGATTTTTTTTGCTCTAGATTTTGTGTACATCCGCCATTCTTCGTCCTTCTTTGGTGTGAGTATCAAATTCATAGAATTCCTTGGATTGATGATTTGATTAGAGAATTATCCAATAGCTCCCAAATTTGTCTATTGATATCATCATTCTCTATAGGTTTCATTCTATACGATGCCTTGTTTGGAAAACTAGCCCCTAGTATCAAATCCATACAATGACTAATGCTTCTCATTGATGGCAATCCATCTAGCAACTCTTTCATAAAAAATCTAAAATTTACTATAAAATATCTTGTACCTCCATAGTAACTTCTACTTTATTCTCTAGTGGACCCTAATCTCTACAAGCTTAGGAACAAAAGCATAACATGCTTTCTCCTTTAATTCTTTCAAGAATTGTTTCCTAGTCACCAAAAAAACTTTGGGATTCTTCTCTACGTCCTCCTCCATGTCTTTCATGGGATTTAGGGTTTACTCCTTTCCACCTTTCTTTATCTTTATCTTATAAAAAAAATTGCCATCATGAATGGCTTGTCTATCACATTTCCAAGTTATTCCCAAAAAAATATGGCATGCATCGATTAGCATAACATCACATAGTATATCATCCTTATAACTACCTATATGAAAATTCACAAGGCATTGTTCACTTACCAATAATTGGTGTCCCTTTTGCAGGCAAGACACTTTGTAGGGATTAGGATGCTTCATTTTTTTTAACTGTAACTTCTCCACCATCTCTTCTGGCACTAAATTGTCAATGTTATAGTTTTCTATAATGACCTTACATCATTTACCTCCATATTTACAACTGGTCTAGAATAAATTTATCCTTTGTGTTGGTTCGTCCTTTTCTTTTTAGGTCTTAACAAGATTCTTCTTATCATCAAACACTCTCCATCTTCTAGATCTTTTCCATGCTTGGGTGAAGCCACACTTTCCTCTTCATCTTGGTCTACATGAATTCTAGCTTCTTTTCCTTTACTATTGCTCTATTCTATCTGTAAACACTTAAATTCCCTATTCCCTACTTCTCTGTATCGGTAACACATACCAGTAAAACCTTTGCCTCTTCCTCTTCCAAAATTTCCTCTTTCTCTTAAAAAAATTCCTCTTCCTCATGAATAATCACCTCTGCCTCTAGAATAACTTCCTCTTCATCCATTTCTCAATAGTATGAACTCGTATGTGAGGTTTTAGCCTCTTCTTGTTTCATGGAATAACCTCTCCCATTACTATATTATCCTCTACCATGTGAATTTCTTTGCCGTCTTGTATTTATTTTTTGTTTTCTATTTAATTTTTCCTTTGTCTTCGAGGCATATTGATATGATTTTTCTATAGTTTGCAACCTAACTAGACTTATTTCATATTTTATGGATAAAAATAGACCGTTTACATACCTTAAAACTTGCTCAACATCATATTTTATGTGTCTTGCTCTTATACTCAATCAATATAATTCTTTATGTAACCTTTGACATTAGATTATCTTTGTTTAAAATTCTATAATTTTTGGAATAGAATGATGTGATAATCTGCTAGCAATAATTTAGATTTCATTTTGGTCAACATTTTATCCCACAACTTGATCTTTTCCTTTCCCCTTCTTTTTCGATCAAATTGCAAATGATCCCACCATAGGGATGCACATTCTTTCAGTTTTGTACAAGCATATTTCAACTTTATTTCATCTTCAGTTCCCTCAAAATCAAAGTATCTCTCCATTTCATATATCCAATCAATAATGTCTTCGAGATTAAGACTTCCATTATAATTGGCAAGATCAATCCTTGGTATTTTGTAGATTCTACTTATAGCCTTCAAAAATCATTCTTATCCTTGATTTAATGTGCCTTCATCGACTCTATCTACCCCTCTACCTCTTCTTCATCATCATCTACATTGACATCATAAACATGTACCCCTCTTCTCTATGCTACTTATATTGCAACTATTCTAGTTGTTATCCATCTCAACATTTCCACAATCGCTGCATCACCAAATTGTTGTGCTGCTCCTTTACAACCACATCCTCTTCATATCATTTCTTCATGTCATTTCTTCTTCAAATTTTCTACAATTTCAAGTCTACACTCACTCTTCTCTCACCCATAAAAAATATAAGACCCCCTCTTGATACGTCCATAGTCCTCACAAGTACTTGCTCTAATACCACTTAATGCATTTATGGTTAGGTAATTTTGTTAGGCACCCCAATCACGTAGCTTCAATATCTCACGATTACAACAAATGTTCAAACACAATAACAATTTAAATGATGTTATTGTTTACAACAATAAGAATACTAAAATATAATTCTTCATTCCACGCCTTTCAACCTTCTCCACTCGCTCTCTAATCTAATCTGATCTTTCTTCTACTCCCAAAGAATTCCTCAAATTTTGTTTGTCTTCCCCTTATATGAACTCACTTTTGTATTATATAACTAAATTATATTTTATCTCGTATTATAATTTTAAACTAGATAAACTAAAAATTAACATTGAATCAAGAATATATAAATATATAATACTAAATCTTTATGAATACAAATAATTATTAAATAAAAACTAATCCAAACCCCATATGTATATATACAATTTTCAACATTATACATTTACTTTATATAAAACATATGAAAGATAATTTATTGGTGCAATTGAAACTTGAAACTAAGTTCAATCGTACTGAAGATATGGACTCTCTGTACTTTAATTCCAAGATAAAAAGAAAGTGTCCTTGGAAAATGTTCAACCAGACAGAAATTCCCTTAACAATATTATTACGTGTGACAAATTGCAATGCCCTCAGACAAATAGTTCTTGCGAGCAACGTTCAAAAAACACGTAACAAGTTTACGTGCCCACATGGTAGCTTCATGCTACTTCGACCACATGAATATACTACGTGTATCCATATCAAGATGGCACTTGGCAATGGAGAAAACAAGCTCAAAATTTCTCGAATCCACCATTTCTATATACCTAAAAGTAAACAACCTGGCCTGCTTTCAACGGGCTGTTTCCCTTATGTATTTGTAGATTCAAAACCAATAAATTCTATTCACCCACTTCAAAAAACTTCAAATCTCTGCATTCAGAAAACTTGCTGAAATTTGGTTGCATCTTCCATTAATTCAAACTTTTACAATGATGAAAGAAAACGAAAATGGACTAAAAGAGAAAGAGGAGGAGCCTCTGCCATTGTTGGCCCTCAATCATATCTCTCTGCTATGCAGATCTGTGGTTGAGTCAATGGAATTCTATCAGAAAGTTATGGGGTTTGTGCCCATGAAAAGACCAGGGACTTTCAGCTTTGGTGGAGCTTGGTAAAATCCATTTCTTCATTGCAATCATCTGTCTTTCTGAATTGTAATATCTTCACTAAATATAGTTTTCTTTGGTAGTATAGTTCAGGTATATTTTGTTCATATCTTCTAGAGCTCACTTCTTTCTTGGGCATTATGCTTGATGGGTATTTGTCCATATCTTCTCGAGCTCACTAGTTTTGAGGGGTAGTATGTGTAATGGATAGAATCTTTGACAGTGCTTTTAATATATGTTTTTAAAGGCATCCAATGTTTTCTTTGAAAGGATAGTTAATGAAATATGTTATACAAAAATGATCCATACTTTAGAGACAAGAATTTTTTTAGATACCATCCATATTTTCTATAAATAGAGGTAAAAATGTCTTAGATACCATATATATTTCCTTGGGCAGTATATTTAATGAATATATGTACATATATCTATGAGACCACCCATTTCTTGTGCAATATACTCAATGAATATACACATCTTATAGAGCCCACCCATTTCATTGATTCTACAAATGAATTATTATAGACCACCCATTCCTTGGTGCACAATTCTTCATGACTATATGTACATGTATGTTTTATCTATGCTCACATATTCTAAGGCATTTTTTCCTCTTTATTGGCTATGATTTTGTAGGCTATTCAACTATGGCGTGGGTATTCACTTGGTAGAATGTGAAAAACCTAAGTTCTCTCCAAAGGAGTTGAATCCCATTGACAATCACATATCATTTCAGGTATTTTATTCATCGCTTTGCTTTGAATTCTTACATGATTCTCTTGTACTGTAATGGGTATTTGTATATACTTTCGTCTCAAATGCAACATATAAATGGTTTTATGTATATTTACTGAATTATACATATATATGGGCATATGTATATTTAGTGCCATGGATTACATGAGTAGGTCTATATGTACATATAGCACTCTGAACTACTGGATATATGTACAGTTACTTCCCCTTGGGACCTCATCCCTCTCCACTTATGAAACTGAGCACAGCAATTGAATCAAAGTTTGTATACATGAATACAAAATTGTTTCTTATCAGTGATTAGATCTTTAATAAATTCTGCAACTACTCCTCTATAATTACCCAAAACAAGGAATTATATTTCATCTTTTACTTTACATCAGAATGATTTCATTTCTTTCCATAAAAATTATAGCAGATTCTATGTTCCTAAGGTGTCTGTAGAAGAAGTTGATGTGGTTGTTTATACATTCTTAATGTTTGTGGAATGATATGTGTGTATGTTATTGCAGTGTGAAGACATGAGCATTGTAGAGAGAAAACTGCAAAAGAAGAACATAAAATATATCAAGAGAACCTTAGAGGAAGGAGGAGCCACAATAGAGCAGATGTTTTTCCATGACCCAGATGGCTTCATGATAGAGATTTGCAACTGTGAAAGGCTAACTCTGGTACCTCTCTGCAATTGTAGTAAAATCAGACTTCCTTCTGATTTGCACAATCCCCCAATCGATATAGAGAGTGCAGAATGTAATATTTGAATACATACAAAATATACATATATATACAGAGAGTTCACATTTAAGGGGTGATTTAAGGAGCTCTTTCGTTCCTTTTGATATGGGTAGGGCTCAATGTGGCCACAATGCTTAGCTGCTTTGGGCATTTAACTTTCATTCTCCACTTGGGGTGAAGCTTGTAAGCTGGTGTCTGAGGCCAATGCATCAAAAACAATGTATTTGACCACTTTGGATCTATGCAATGAATGTTAGGTCATGGTGTACAAAATTATATCTTAAAATTCTGTAAGATGAGTTGGCAGATGATCTAAATCCAAGATATACAACACACGTCAAACGTGATGCATTGCATTTGGTATGGATGAGGTGCAGAAATTTTGTTGTATTAGGTAAGTATTTTGATAGTGGATTTCGAACATGCTTGACTAACTCGATTTGAATATCTTTATTTTTAAATTATTACACATTGAACATGTGTGAGTTTCTTGCATTTTCTTTTTGGCATGTTTTAAATGATCTCCACTGTCTATATTGATCTTCCACTATTCTCCTAATAAACAAGTCAATAATGGATTCTTGCAAGCTTTTTTAATCCTTTCCCAAGCTTTTTCTACATTGACGATGTTTTTAAGTGATCTATTTTGTTTCTTGTGCCGTGCTTTCAAAATGTTTGACTAAATTGTATTTGTAATGCTGAAAATCGTATACCTTCTTTTCTCTCTTGTGCTTTGACTCTTCTGACTCCTCATTTTTTCTCTCTTGTGCTTTGACTCCTCTGACTCCTCATTTTGTTTCTTTGTGTTTTGACTCGTTTTTAAAGCAATGCTCAAGTGGCAAATGTCAATTTGATTCTATCTCTATGACATATAACCACAGATCATTCCCAATTTTCAAGCAATGCTCAGAATAAATCTGGGAAATGTCATTTTGATTCTATCTCTATGTATAATCACAGATTAGTCCCGATTTTCAATTTTGTTAAATTTTGGAAATTTTGGGTGTGGAAATGATTTTAGAAATTTCAGATCTAAGAGACATTTATCAAATATCAGTATATATCAATATTTTACATGTTATTTTATGTTTGCTTCTTGTTTTCAATCATTTTTATGGAACTCTTAGAATCGAAAAGATTTGAAAAGATTTGTTTGATTATAGTTAGATATTCTTTGTCTAATTTTTTATGATGTTTATCGACATCATTATATTTTACAAAAAAGATTTCAAAAATTCATTTTTTTAAAATTAGGATGTCCCTTTTTACTTCACTACAAATCCTTTTCTCAACTTTCAAAAGTTCACTTCCTTTTTTCAATTAGAGATGTCCCTCTCTACTTCACACAAATATTTTCTCCTCCCAAAAATTTACTTTCATTTTTTAATTAGAGATGTTCCTCCTTTTCTCGGAGAAAATTTGGATTTTATGTGGCCAAACATTAGTATTCCTTAAATTTGGATTTGGATTTGGATTTTATGTGGCCAAACATTAGCATTCCTTAAATTTGGATTTATGTGGCCAAACATTAGCATTCCTTGCATTCCCTTCTCTCAAGAATTTTTATTTATGCAATTTACTTTTATGGTTGAGAATCCTCAACCGTTCAATTTGTTTTCTCCTTACTGAACAAATATGCAATTTACTTTTATGGTTGAGAGTTCTCAACCGTTCAATTTGCTTTCTCCTTACTGAACAAATTTGGATTTATGTGGCCAAACATTAGCATTCCTTGCATTCCCTTCTCTCAAGACTTTTTATTTATGCAATTTATTTTTATGGTTGATCAATAATGGGTTTGGTCTCACAAACCTTTGTCCAATTCATTTTTATGGTTGATCAATAATGGATTTGGTCTCACAAGCCTTTGTCCCATTAGACTACAGGTTTTTTTTATGCCCTTTAGGTCTCTTTCTATGTCTTTGGAAACCTTTCATGCACTTTAGGTCTCTTTCTATGCCTCTGGAAACCTTTCTTTGATCTTTAAAAAGTAGTTTTCTTTAAAATATTTTTTGGCCTATTTTTATAACCATCATTTACTTTGCAAATTGTATTGAAGGGCACAATATGGAAATGTATAGTGTTTGTATGCGTATTACATAAAACAAGAGACTCATTTCATCTGGATTTTGCGGATGACATGTTACATCTTTTAGCAAATGATATTGATTCTTTTGTCTAGATATAAATGGATCTTTGGATCTTTGGGTTGCTCTGTTAAGGTTTATTTGTAAATTGATCTCTTTCAACTAGTTGCTTATTGTGTAGATTTTGTTAAGGTTTATTTGTAAATTGATCTCTTTCAACTAGTTGCTTATTGTGTAGATTTTGTTTACATATTTTAGTAAATCATATTGGGTCTTTGGATCTTTGGGTTGCTTTGTTAAGGTTTATTTGTAAATTTATCTCTTTCAACTAGTTGCTTATTGTGTAGATTTTGTTTACATATTTTAGTAAATCATATTGGTTCTTTTGTCTAGATATGAATGGATACCTAGGTTCTTCTGCTAAGGTTTGTTTGCAAATTGTTCTATCTCAACTAGTTGCTTATTTTGTAGATTTTGTTTCTCTATTGGTTTGTGGTTATAGTATGTGAATTTTGAAGGGATATTTAGATGCTTTTGATTTAACCATATTGGACATCAATGGGAATGCATAATGAGTAAAAGGGGTTTGAAACAAAATCTAATGGTATGTCATTGTAATATGTGGGTTTTGAAGGGATTACATTAGATTCTTTTGATGTAACTATCTTGGGTTCATTAAAGTGGATACAACCTAACTATTATTTGCTTTGTAGATTGGAAGACATGTTTCAATTTTAGTAGATCATATTTGTTGTTTTCCCAAGTTGGATTTGCATAAGAATGGCTCTTTGGGCGAATTTACTAGGTTAGATTAGAGATCGACCTCCTCCAAATAGTTATTCATTTTATGTATATTTTGTCCTCTCTTTGTTTATGTCTACAGTATGTGGATTTTAAGCAGATTCTATTTAGATGCTTTCAATATAACCACCTTGGACAACATCAAATAGAAATGCACAATAAGGAAAAGGAGTTTGGAACATAATCCTCGTTGGGTTCCCAAACCAAGTAAATCTCTTCCCTCTCAATTTACAAAGGATCAAATTATTGAGGAGAAAATATAGCAAGATCTTGACAACTAGTCACCAAAGTTAGCAAGTGGTTCTATGCCACAATTAAAAAGAAATAGTTTCAAACCCCATTTTAGGAGATATGGTTGATGTTTGGAGGAATGAATTTATTTCACCCCTAATCTCAAGAGAAATTGAATAAGTGTTGAGGTTGGAAAATAGAGGTACAAAGTTTTAGATGGCTACCCTAGATGTGATTGGTATTTAAGATTCCCATTAAATGATGGAGGGTATCCTCTCTTATTGTAACAAGAGATTGGTTTTAGGATATGCCTAATTTGGGTTGTATCACTATTCTTTTTTTTAATTTTATACCTATAATATTGGCTTCCTATTGATTCTTGTATCTCTAGATTTATCTATGTAATTTATGTTTCATCTAGTATTTTCTTATGTCTATGTTTGATTTGGATCTCTTTTCATAACTTAGTTTGGGAAAGGAACCTATCTCACTTAATTAATCTAAAAATAAATTTGAGGGGGCATATAATGTCACTAACCTTCCTTTGTTGTGTATGGTTGTGTAGTGACTAGTTCATGATCACTTCCATTTCAAATGGAATTACCTTGTTTCTTATACACCAGGAATAATTATATTACTTCTTATGCTCTAGAAAAAGTCATATTTGTATTTTAGGTATACTTCCTTTTTTTACTTAAATACTTTTTGATTGTTGACATTTTGAGTATTTATAAATTTCTATTTTAAATTCTTGACAAATGCTACTCATAAATTTCATGTTTTACAATTTTTAAAATGGAGCATTCATTGCAAGGAGAATATATTGAGTTGCTATTCATAATTTTATCCTCTTGTCTAGATATTTATTTTTAGGTCAAATTCTTGTACATATGCATCTTCACATTACTTCACATGCAAGCCAAAGTAGGGGACACGTGTGATTATGTAAATTGCATAACTTGCATGTTTTCCTTTTATTTGGGATCATTTTGACCAGATTGCTCCTAATGTAATGACTAGCATCCAAGTGACATACATTTTAGTGTAAATTTTTTCAAATAACATAAACTTAAACCTAACCTAATTTCATCTCCATAAAAATTGAAGGGCCAATAATTATTCTTACTTTATTAATTCATTATTCTAAGTCAAATTCATAGGTTTACCCATTCATATAGTTACACAAGCATAGAAATGACATCAAAAAAAATAAAATTCTAATTTAAAGGGTCCAATTTGGCTTTGTCTGAATAGTTGTTACAAGTTGAATGTAGTGAAAATTGTTGACTTATGTTAATTAGTGATGTATATAAGGGCAAACCCTAATTCACTTATAATCCATCAAAGAAACATCCTAATACACTAGAGCATCATATTCATAAAGCACCAACATTATGTCATTGACTTACATTAGCATTATAAGTATCAAGTACATGTTTTCATGTTGTATTCGATCATTAAATCAAAAATAGGGATTTGACCAAAGGAGAGCAAGGTGAAAATACAAACCTATGTCACACTTTTATAAAGGAGTCAACAAGCACAAACACAAATTCTCAACTTTGACCACATAAAAGTGGTCTTTATGTTTAGAATTTTGAAATGATGTAAACTAATGAAATGTAGAATTCTTGATGAAGTTTATTCTTGTAATTTTCAATTTTAAATTTATTTTTTTTAATATTTTTTTAATAAATTTAAGAGTAGATTTTGAATTCCTGGAAATCTCAAGAAAAAGTGATGTTGAGTTGACGTCAAAAAAAATAGAAAAAAAATTTATTTTCCCTTGATTTTTTTCCAAATAGATAACTTCAATATCTAATACATGGAAAAAATAATTAAAATTTTTGATGTATATTTTCCTCGTAATAATGTGTCAAATTCAAACATACCAGAATTTCATTTTCATTTGAGGTCAACTATTGTAAATTTTTTAACATTTTCAAAAAACAAATTATACCCTTCTGGGGAGGATTCTCTCCTCTAGAACACCATATATTTTTCAAAAAAATTAATATGTTTTAGTATTTTTTTTTAATTTCCAATCAACCTCATTTTTTATTTTAACAACCTACTTGAATCATTTAAAAATATATATATTAAAACTAATCAAAATATCAAAATATCAATATATCTATATATGGATTCTTGAATCCAAGCTCTCAAAAGGGTATTTTAAGTTTTTTGAAAAAAATCATTATGACTAAAGAAATATCATGTTCAAGTTGAAATTTTCATAAATTTCTGAAAAAAGATGAGGTAGATGCCAACAAGGATGCCACATATATAGTTTTGGGTGAAATGGTTTTGACCGAAACCCTTTCAGTCGAAAAAATACATGCAAATTGAGTCGGATTTTAAATTGGCAAAGGGAAAAAAAATTGTTTCAAGCAAAAGTGTTTCGCCCAAAACTTTATGTGATGTGTATAGGCCACGTAGTTTTAGGTGAAATTATTTCACTCGAAACTATTTAGGGAAAACTTGTTTTGCTTGAAACTATTTAGTTGGTCGAAAGTGTGATACAAGTTTGTGCTTTTACCCAACATTCCTTGTTTATAGAACTCCTAAATGGTCTTCATTGACACCACCATTTTTTATATGTAGGTTATAGATATAACTAATATCTTCATTTCAAGTGAAATTACTCGCTATTTTTGCTTTTACTTTTTTATCATTAAAATTTTTAACAATAGCATTTAATACCCATTTTAGAATTTTGATAGATGCTAATCATTGGAATTTCTCGTTTTGCAAGTTTCAAGATGAAGCACTCATTGTGAAGAGAATGCATCAAGTTGGCATTCATATCTATATCCTTTTTAGGGGCACAAATATTTTACTTTCATATTGGTCATTAGTGTTTGTTTAAATTTAACATGCATCTTCATAAGTTCACATGCAATTCAAAGTGAGAAAAATATAATGGTGAAAATTGCATGACTTGCACATTTTCCCTTTATTTTGGGCTCACTTTGACTAGGTTGTCATTAATGTATGACTAGTGTACAATTGGGCATGTTTAGGCATAAAAATTGACAAATAATCTAAACCTAATGTAATTCCATTTGCACACATCTTCAAGGATTGGTCCTAATTTTCAATTAAACTATCAATTATCCTAGGTCAAATATGTAGGTGCAAAATTGACCCAAATAATTATTCAAGTACAAAAATGAATCCATCCAACTAGCCATTATAATTTGACTAGAATATAAAAATTACTAACTTTGACCATTCTATGTGTTGTACTTAATGATAAATCCTAATTCATTTCTTATCCATAAAAGAAACATCTTAGAGCATTGTAGTACCATAGCATCATAGAGCATCAACATTGTTGCACCAACTTACATCAACAAATTACATATAACTAAATATTTTCATGTTATGTTCAACCATTTGGAACAAACCATTAAATGGAAACAATATTTTGACCCAAGGAGAACAATCATTGTCTAGAAAGTTTATTATATAGTGTCTAATGACATGACCTATTTTCAAACACAAGTTCTAAACATCAAGACCTATTCCTATCATAAAAAAATTCAAACAAAGTTCATATATATATGTGGTGTTCAAATATACAAGTCTCAAGATCAATTTTGTAGGCACAATAGTGAACCATATCAATAAAGGAAAAAATCTTGATAGAAATGTGTTCATAAATGATCATTTAGAGAGCATTGATGTAACATACCAACCCTTCTATGAAGTAAAAATTTCTAAGTTTTCACCTTTTGAGTAAATTAACTAAGTAACAAACCATTGCAATAATTTCTTTTCTTTTCTTTATTGATAATTTTCAAACAAGATGCATAACATAATACAACATGGATTCCATTTCTTTTCAATAATTTCATAAGTTACAACAATACAAGAATGCATACAATAACACACATAGCTCAATGAGCTGTGAAAAAAATAGTTGTAAGATGGTCCAGGATCCTTCCTTTCAAATCTTGGTTCTTTAGTCATCTATTGTGGAGGAGAAGTATCACTCAAGTGCTTTTCTGCCAACCACAAACTCTTAATGTGGTCCCCCACACATATATCATTCGATAGATGGTCCTTCCTTTCGACGAAGAGATTGGTAGAGTAACTGATAACGACAACCTATTTAGCATAGTGTTGTGTCCTACATAACTAGAACTTGTAATCCCACAATCTCGGACTAGCATGTAATATTGGATCATAGTGAACTAACAATGGAGCCAAAGGTCATCACACTACTTCGGCCAAAGTCTTTCATTCAGTATTTTCTACTGAGGGTTATCTATCACATACACTACTCAGAGCCGATTTGACTTAAGGCCATCTTAAACTACGCATAGGTATTTCCTTCAATGGATAATCTATCATCCCAAAGATAACCTATCACCATTTTAATCTACTTGGAATAAACCTACTTAACAAGTAAGTACACAAGCTAGGTATTTCCTTCAGTGGATAATCGATCATCCCAAAGATAACCTATCACCATTTTACATACTTGGAATAAACCTACTTAACAAGTAAGTACACAAGCTCCCTCCCATACTGGATTAACTATCCTAGGAGTAAACACAAGCTTTCCTAGTTAAATCAATAACTTAACTAAGTGTATCACAAGTGCCTCTCATGTTCTTTCATACCTAGTATATAATACCTATGATAAACACCAATCTCCTATTATGGATTACTTACAATCACAACATGAAAAAAACATAAAAGCTTCAATTTCCTTTTCAAAGACACTCTAATTCTCTAATGCACACACTAGAAAAGACAACTCAAGCATTCATGGAAGACAAATCATTAATAAGTAAAATAAAAAAGAAGAAGAGATCCTCATGCCTGTTATCGCTTATCCAAATAAATGACAACAATATAACCCTTTCCAACAACAACAAGCTTGATAATCAACTTCTCTAGAACGTCACAAGGAAAACTTTATCTCTCAAGTTGATAGCTTACTTCCCTCAATAGTAATCCTCCTCACAACAAAATAGAACTCTCTCCCTTTCTCACTCACAATATAAAATAGAGTATGGCTGGAAATGATGCAGTATAAAGACTTGCAAGAAGAATGCAAAAGATGCGTAATCTTCTGAAAGAATGAGTCCTTTCAAATGAAATGGCTGAGCTATTTATAGAGCAGCTTGGTAACTTCATAGCCTACATTTTAGGCATGAAAATGGACAGCAAGCTCCATGCAAAGAAACACATGAAACATAGCAGAAAGGTGGCGACTTCCTAAGTTCGTACTTATCAAAATCACCTACAAGCCAACTTGCAGTATTGAAAACATTCAAAAGACTTATTCAAATTTTCATATGCTCAATTTGAATTGTCTCATGCAATAGACATCTACAACAATTGGGTTTCCAGAGGTGGCGCCAAATTCATCCACACTCCTCATTATTGGTGCAGTTTTCCTTGCCATCAGAAACAATCAACTACCAATTCATAACACCAAGCACTATCGACTTGATTTAGGGAATGAGTCGACTAAGATGTTAGATATGTTTGACAAAGTCATCAACAGATGTATAAAACATGGTAGGTATGTTTACCAAGTCAAATTTTGATCTTAGACATAGGCGTCAATTAATTCCATGCTTGTATCGACATGATACAAGAACTCAAAATTCAATATAAGTGTTTCATATCGTGTGACAGTATGAGTGAGAATTGGCTTCACAAAATAGTCATAAGCTACTTCTGTCAGCCCTTAATAACATAGTCTTAAATGACTATAATCGACCTTTATATATCAGCCTCTATCATGATAAGTGATAGTCAATTTCTAAATATATATAATATGTTAAATATTTATTATTTATATATATATAATATACATATAAATATATATATTTAAATACCATCATGTATTTATATATATATACACACTAATATATATTTACATATATATATCATAAGCCAACAATGTAAGTATGCATTCGATATATATATATACAAGAGTACAAGCAAGATAGTATTTTTATATAATAAATGCAATATATTGAATGTATGCATATATATATATATAAGTATATGCCTCTATGTACACGTATATGTAGGTATGTCTATATCGCTGCATTTGTATGAGCGTGTCCATTTGCCAGCATATGTGTTTATCAATACACATATACATATAGATACGTGTATATATACTATACATACATATATATATATATTCACATTCGATTCACATATAGCCATTCACAATTACCATCATATTGATAAGTATTTATGTGTGGTACATCTATACATATGCATATACATGTTGTTAGATCCCATTGACATGTATGTGCATATATATACATGTACGCCACGTACATCCCACTTGTCAATATAATCATAATAGTACAAGAAAGATCTCAAAATCTCAATAGATAAACATCACCCAATAATGCATGCAGTAGTAAACAAGACTCTTCCAATGCAGACATGTCAACTAAGGATGACTTAAATCAACTTCCCGCAAACTGACTCAATTCAATCATTCTAATGTGGTATGTGTATGATCAGATAGATTACTTTTACCGGTTACCTGACCAAGATCTTCTCCTGAGTGATACTTCCCCTCCGCTTGGAGGAATAGAACATATACCTGCATCCACTAACACATGCACATGGCAGTCAATCGCTCACAACATATGCAATATTCGTAAAACATCTCCAAAGTTAGAATAATAATTCAATAGCCATCCATTTACATATATGCAGTATTTTTTCCATGAAATAACATCAATTGAGATAACATTCACATTTATAACAAGGTACGAGCATACTTTATTCATCTCCATAATTCACATTACATTCATATTTACCCTATGTAGTAATAGTAAATAGTAACTACACAATTGAGGTGTAACAATTGATGAATTGGCAATTCAATTAGTGACATGTCATGAAAGATATTCGCCACATTCAAAATTATCATTCTTGTACTCACTTACTTCAAGTAACTATTTCACTCTAATATTATTAAATCCCAAATCTTAAAATCTAAGATTTATTTCTTACTTGTATTAAGTATATTTTATATACATGAAATTTTGAGCATAATAAAACAAGCTAAATAATATAATCTATTCTACTTGAAACAAATGCAAAAGTATTTAGATTAAGCATAAAGGTTAGTCAACATTGATAATAAAAAAATATTATCATCCAACTAACTCTTATTGTGCCATAGTTGGTGGTTGTTCTCCAAGGTAGATATGTGAGCGCCCTTCTCAATAGCCTCAAGATGCATTTCATGATGAGAGTCCCGCCGGGCAGGGGGTTGGGATCGGGGGCAAGCAGAGCCATTCCATTGTTGGCCTCGAGAGGGTGATTGGCTACGGGAGGAAGAGGGTGAGTCGGGGACCCAAGCCACAACACACGGGGCATTGCCCTAGTGGTTCATGAGGACCTGTAGGTGAGCCACCTCCAACGTAACTTTATTAGCTTGCACTTAAATCTGTAAAAGAACATTAGAACAGATAACAACTTTAGCATAGAGAGAAATATTAACATCTAATTGAGAATGAGCAAAGATGCAAGAATTTATGTCTTTCCAGATGTTGAAGAGGATTTCCACCCTGAAAGTGTGCCAAAGTTGGGTGAATTTAATAGGGATCCCTAGTGGATCTCCAAGCAGAAGCATATGCCAAGAAAAGGGTTCCGATTGGAATGGCCGAAAAAAATCATGTATCCAAGTCCAAAGTTGCTAAGCTCTGGGAAAAAACCAAAAAAGATGCTTGAAGCTTTCTGGTTGCCCACAAAAAGGGCAACAAGGATCCTGGACCCCCAAGTGAATAAGTTGAGATCCCATAGGCAAGCCTTGGAAAAGACTACACCAAGCAAAGTGGGCCAGCTTGGAATTAACACTTCCAGACCAAATGGCATCAAATCTCCTCTGCCAGACATGAGCGGAGGAATTAAGCAGCCACCTCTGGTTTAAACTGTTGATCATAGGAAAATGGGGTGAAAGCCATATGTAACCAAGTCATGGCTTGTAGCTCCTAAGAGGAGTGTCTGGGAACCATTTCCAATCCTTCCACCAAGGTTTATTTTCACGAATGCCAACTTTATGGAGCATCTCAGTCGGAATGGAGTTCACCAGCCCATCAAAGGTGGCACAATCTTGGTTTTGAAGTCTGTGTTGGGCTTTAAAAGCATCCCACTGCATGATATGCATAGTGGGCCGATGAAAGAGCTGTTGCAAGGTCTAAATGCCCTTTTTATGAAATATGAGGGCTTTCAACCAAGGCAATTTAGCTAGAGGCTAGCCATTTTGAGCAAGAAGGGGAGACCACTAGAGGTTTTGTTGATTGAGCGAAAGCCCATCACGAAATCCAGCACCAGCCCATCAGAGCCAAGGCTTGACAACCTCCTAAGCCCACCAAATGCTCTTGGCCACAAAATTTTCAACAATTTGAATAGGATCTCTCATAACCAGGAGGGTTTGAAAGCCTATTCCTTTCTAGGCGAGTCTGTGAGTAGGAAATCCGAACTGGATGCAATGCTTGAGGAGAATCTTCCAAGTTTCATCTCTAGTGAGGGCCCGGATAATCCATTTGACACAAAGAGAAGTCCCTTATCATTGAGTGGAGAGCATCCCAAGCCCTCCAAAATCCCTAGGGAGGCAACAAAACTCCCAAGCAACACGATGGAAACCCTTGTGGGTTTCAGAGGAAGCCCATAAGAAATCCCACAACAAATTTTTGAGTCTGTTGTAAGCGGCTTTGGAGGGAGCCCAATAGGAGGAATAGTAAACATGAGTGGCTACCAAAATTTTAGAACACACTTGGAACTTACTAGCCAAAGAAAGAGGCTTGGTAATCCAGCAAGCAAGCTTCTGCTCGACTCTGGAGAGCACGACCTGCCAAATCTCTCTAGGGGAAGCCTGGAAGGCAAAGGGAATGCCCAAAAAGTGAAAAATATCTCCCTACCTGATCCACTTCCAATTATAGGTTTGAAACCACACAGGGGTGGGTGACACAGATTTTCTATAGCATAAGGTCTTGTGCCATTGGATGGTCGAGCCGGAGGCAAGACAAAAAGTGTTAAGACAATCAAGGGCAGCAGTGATAGATTCCTCTTCCTCTAAGAGACTAAGAAAGGAGTCATCCGCAAAGTGGCCATTAACAAGTTGCTCCTGCGACTTCAGGAGAAGAATCCCTTTGACATGTTGTTGAGAAACAACATGGGCTAACACGTAACCAAATCCTTTAGCTACAAGCACATACAAGGAAGAGGTGAGAGGATACCCTTGACGAATTGAATGGAAAATACCAAAGGCAAAAGACTGGTGGCCATTAATGGTAATGCAAGCCGAAGCATCGACAAAAATCATTCGAATAGATTGAATGAAGATGGGTCCAAACCCCAAGGCTTGCAACATCGCAAGAATGAAAGGCCATTTGATGTGATCATAGGCTTTAGCAAAATCAATTTTAACGAACACAACTTTCTGGTTGGAGTGTTTGGCCCACTCCATGCCTTCCCAAACAACAATGATATTATCTAGAATAAACTTGGATTTGATGAAACCATTTTTCTTAGGGTGCATAACTTGAGGCAAGAGATGGCAGATTTTCAGAGCCAAAGCTTTGGGAATGATCTTGTAGGAGACATTGAGAAGCGTGATGGGCCTCCAGTTGCAAATATCCTCTAGATCCCCAGGCTTAGGTATGAATTTAATATTGCCTTTATTTATTAAATTGCCTAGAGAATTCATTTGAAAAGCTTCAAGATAGACATGATGCAAATCGCTCCCAACACAATCTCAAAGAGCTTTGTAAAATTCGCAAGGGAAGCCATCAATCCCAGGAGCCTTGTCATTGGCCATAGAAGAAATGACTTCCTTGAGATCATCAATTGTTAACAATTGATCACGAAAATTGATTTGGGTTGAAGAAAGCCTATGTGGCACAACAACAAGGCAGTCCTGAAGAGCTTGTTGTCGCACAGGTGTGGAATCTTGTGCAGTGAACACCTATTCATAATGGTGCACAAAGGCCTGGAGAATGTCGGGAATCTCTGAGAGCACCCAGGTGCCATCCTTAATTTTTTTGATGTCTGGAAATGAGTACCTAGCACGAAGTGCCAAAAAAAATTCTTTGGAGGCACAATCACCAATCTTAAGCCAAAGAAGTCGAGCTTTGATTTGCGCTCCTCTGGCAGCATAATTATTAGCCACTTGCTTCTTGTGCCTTAATTTTCCCACCCTGACTTGATGTGATGGGGAAAATGGATTGGCCCCAATAGCCGTACGCAAGTCAGCAGTGGTAGCCTCATAAGATCACCGACGAAAGATAGCTAATTGGCACCCATAAATGTGCAAGAAACTAGTAGTACGAATGATGGCATCATTCCACCAAGTAATCGAGCCTGTTTGGCCAGCTGGTCTGCACTCCAAATTCCACACTCGACAAATGTGGGCCAGAATGGGCTTGTGACAGAGAAGAGATGTGTTCAGAAAGAATTGAGTCTTACATGTGCGGGGTTGGCAAGAAGTCCATTCAATTCGAAAATAAATTGGGAAGTGGTCAGATAGAGTCACATCCACTAACGGCTTCACAGGCAAGGCAAAGCTAGCAAAAGAAAATAAAGATTGAGCTGAGATCATGGCACGATCAAGGTGTTTAAATACTATTAGAACTAGCCCTATAATTACACCAAGTGTGCCAGAGGGAATGAGAATGGTGGCAACCAGTAGTGGGATAAAAAAGCCCCAATTTATTACACATATAAAACCACGCCTCCCTTTCACCAACAGCCCAACGGAAGGGCAAAGTACCATCCTTGTCATATGCCATCTCAACCATATTGAAATCCCCGCATAGCAACCAGGTGGTGACTAGCAGAGAATCAGCAAGCCAACACCAAATCAAAGAGCGCTCCACAACATCATTGGAGGTATAAACATTGACAACCCCGAAGGAATGGTTATCAATGTTGAGAAGAACCCAGACGACCCGCTAGGAAGGATCAGTCCCATGATCCACAGTGCAAGAATTCAACCGGGGGCACAAAAGAGTGGCAACTCCACCAAGCCCGGCTTCATGCAAAGTACAAAACATAGTACTGTTTGGCCAAATAGAACGACTAGCCGAGGCAAGTAAAAATCTTGAAATTTTAACTTCTTGGAGACAAAGCACTTCAATTCCTGAGTATTTCTATAGAGTATCCCTAATAGAATACTTTCTGGAGAGGTCAGTTAGACAACGAACATTCTATGAAAGAAAATTCATGGATGAAACTCCTTCATGTTTTCGGAACCTAGTTCCTCCTCAATCAGGGAAGAGAAACTATTCTTCAAAAAATCATGTGGAACTGAGCCAATCTGAATAGGGGGTGAAGGCCTCCGCTTTTCTAGCACATATTCTCCTTCTTCTGGTGCTGGAGACAGATTGCAGGACTGTCGTTGAGCCCCTGTTGTGGGAGGAATAGTCGGCTGAGCGCACAAAATCGTCATAGGCTGAGGCGTTGCCTTTGACCTAGGTTGTACTGAAATAGAACTAACTCCGGAAGGAGCATATGTCCCCTTCTCAGAAGGGTTTGAAACATATTTAGATGGTTCAGGGGCCTTAGGCGCCGACCCAGAACCAATTGGCTTGTTTTTCCAGTTTGTAACTGTTACCCACTTTGATTCAGCCTTAGCAGAAGGCTCCATCTGGCGAGGCTTTTCAGCTTCTCATGACGGTGATGGTGTACGAGGAACTGTCAAAGGGAAGTCCTTGATCTTATGGTCAGCTGACTGGCACTGATAGCACGTGTTGAGCAGATTGAAATACGTGATTTTCTGGGTGTGCCTGATAACACCTATTTGAATGTCGACAGACTCTTTCAAGTCCTTGGACAAATCAACTTCCACACAAACTTGCTTTTGTGGTTGGGCTTGGAATAACTTGTCAGGTTCGATACAAACAACCCTCCCCAAGGAAGAAGCAATGTGGTGCAGGAAGGGCACACATGGCAAAGGCAGACCGAGAAACTCAATCTTGATTGGGACCCGCATTTTAGCGTCATCTGAGACAACAAAATCTCGGGTCCATGCCTAGAATACCAACAAGGAAGACCTAACATACCAAGGCCCATGGCCTAAAATAGCCTAGACATGATTAACTTTCGTGAAGCGGAACAAAAAAATACCTTTGGTCAAGTTCTGGACCATATTAAGGTAGACCCCATGAGAGACCCAAGCCTTGTTGACCCACTCTTTCAGCACACTTTCGGGGGGAGTCCTCCCAACAAATTAACCCATAAGGGTGTGTTGTTTGAGCCATTGGCAAGCAGAGTCAAAATCAGGTAAAGGAAAAATGACATCAGCAGGGGCATCAAAATGCTTACCTCGTGAAAGACTTTCAAAACAAATTTCTAAGGACGTTTGTTTGGAGGAGGAGCCATTGAATTGCGTCGACGAACCGTTAACACCAACATGAATTCCTGGGTTAATTTCGGTTGAATGCATATTAAACCCCTAAAACCATAGTAAATGCGATCGTACTCAATGAGGGAGGATATTTCTTGCGCAGAAGGTGCATTGTGACGCAAGAGGGGCCAAGGATCACCACAAAAGACACAAAACCCTAGCAGAGCTCATTCACCCCAAAACCCCCAAAAAAAACTTTTATTTCTTTTGATATGGGTAGGACTCAATGTGGCCACAATGCTTAACTGCTTTGGGCATTTTACTTTCATTCTCCACTTGGGGTGAATATTGTAAGCTGATGTCTTGAGGCCAATGCATCAAAAACAATGTATTTGACCACTTTGGATCTATGCAATGAATGTTAGGTGGTGTACAAAATTATATCTTAAATTTATGTAAGATGAGTTGGCAGATGATCTAAGTCCAAGATATACAACACACGTCGAACGTTATGCATTGCATTTGGTATGGATGAGTAGTAAAAGTTTTGTTGTGATAAAGTATTTGGACAGTGGATTTCAAACATGCTTGACTAACTCGATTTGAATATCTTTATTTTTAAATTATTACACATTGAACATGTGTGAGTTTCTTGCAACTTCTTTTTGGCATGTTTTAAATGATCTTGACTGTCTATGTTGATCTTCCACTCTTCTCGTAGATTCTTGCAAGCTTTTTTAATCCTTTCCCAAGCTTTTTCTACATTGACAATGTTTTAAGTGATCTTTTTGGTTTCTTGTGTTATCTTTAAAAATTGTATACCTTCAATTTTCTCCCTTGTGCTTTGCCTCATTTTTAAAGCAATGCTTAGCGTAAATTTGGCAAATGTCAATTTGATTCTATCTCTATGGATAACAACAGATCAGTCCTAGTTTCCAATATAATTATATTGAATCAAAATTTTGGGTGTGGAAATGATTTTAGAAATATGAGCTAGAGATTGATCTAAGAGACATTTATCAATGAATTGAAACAAATATCATTTTGTATTGTCAATGTGTATAATATTGTGGATACCATTTTCTGTTTCCTTCTTTCTTTTCAAACATTTTTTATTAATTTTTTTTCTTATTTTTAATCTTTTTATGAAACTCTTAAATCAACAAGATGTGTTTTTATTAAAGTTTAGATATTTTTTATTTATTTTTAAATGATGTTACCATCAATTTTTATTTTAAAATATATATTTCAAAAATTCACTTCCTTTTTTTAATTAGGGATGTCCCTCTCTACTTCACTATAGATCTTTTTCTCAGCCCCTTATAAAAAAAATATTTCCAAAATTCACTTCCCTTTTTTAATTAGGGATGTCCCTCTCTACTTCACTACAAATCATTTTTTCAACCCCCGATTCTCACAATTCTAGTTTCTCTCCTTTTTTTAAGATTATGTGGCCAAACATTAACATTCCTTGCATTCCCTTCAACATTCCTTACATTCCCTTCTCTCAAAGACATGGTTGATTAGTAATGGGTTTGGTTTAACGAGCTTTGGTCCCATGACACTACATGTCCTTTTTTTTGCCCTTTAGGTCTCTTTCCATGCCTTTTTGAAACCTTTCATTTTATGCCCTTTATGCCTTTGGAAACCTTTCTTTGATCTTTAAAAGGTATTTTTCTTATTTTTTGGGCTTATTTTAAGGCAACCTTTCTTTGATCTTTAAGAGGTAGTTTTCTTTAAAAAAAAAATTGAGTTTATTTTTATTACCGTTATCTACTTTGCAAATTGTAAGACATGCTACATCTTTTAGGCATAGAGAGAAGTGGAGAGGGAAGGAGGGAGATAGAAAGAGACAGGGAGGGATGGAGAGGTAGGTAGAGAGGGAGAGGGGAGATAGAGAGAAGTGGAGAGAAAAGGAGGGAGGGAGAGAGAATTGAGATAGCGAGAAGTCGAGAAGGAAATAAAGGGGGGAGGGAGAGCGATAGGTGAGATAGAGTAGAGAGGGAAAGAGGAAGAGAGCAATATATCTTGAGCTCAGGGGAGAGATAGAGATAGAGATAAAAAACAAGGTAGAGAAAGGGATGGAGAGTGAGATAGACAAAGAGAGAGGGAGAGAGGGAGATAGTCTAGATATTAGAGGAGAGGGAGAGAGAGAGCACAAGATGATAGGAGCCTACTAATTACTGAAATTTGACTAAGTCTAAGAAATTATAAGATCTTTCAAAATCTAGAATCTACATTATAGCTCCTAGAGATCTAAAATTATTTTCAAATATCCTTAAACTATATACATGAAATATAACTTAAAATATAAGAAAATAAACATGTCCATATATAAATTTCACTTATACTTAAATATTTATTTCATGTATATAGTCTAAGGAAGAGGGAGATTGTGACATATATAAGGAGGTAGAGAGAGATGGGAAGAGAAAGAGAAGTATTTTTCTTTCTTTGAAATGTGTGTGTTGCATTATAACATGCTCACGTTATGTATTTTATGGGACCAAAAAGTGATGTGACCACATTTTGGTCCCCCATATTTTTGCACATACCTAATACATTAGACATTCATTTTAGGTGGGATTGCTAGATCATGGATTTTACTATAGATGTACTATGTTGCATCCTAGGGTTTTTTCCCTATGTGGTTATAGGGGGATTTTATTTTTATTTTGAGTATTGGTCAGTGAAGATTTTGAACATACAAATTGGGTGTTAAAGAGTTTTTCATGGTTTCAATCATTGAAGTTCAATTACAAGAAGGTAATGGATTCTATTGAAGTGTTAGAAGATAGTGTTGCAGAGTGTCATGGCTTTTATGTCTCAAGTGTTGTAAGTATATCTTCAAGAAATATTTTTGAATGTAACAAGGTTTCCTCTTAGCACACTTGCTACTATGAGTTTAAGGTTAATTTGATAAATGTGGAAACATTTTGAAAATATTGTAGTCTTTGTAATAATCATTTTATTTTACACATGGATTTGTGTAGTCTAATAATGTATAACTAAGTACATGTCTTATCTATGATGCTTTAATCTTGATACATAATGCTCTGGTCAAGTATTCTATATTTTATCTTTTGCTACATCCTCTTCTTGTCAAACTCTATAACCCATTGATAGGCACCAATCTAGAAATGTATTGACTCTATCACCAAACTAAAAGAAAAATAATTAAACTATTTCAAGATCAATTATAGTTCCATCATGGTTCATGATCTCATAATGCACATGGAATAACAATCATAAGCTTCACATTTAATAATCTATGAGTCACATATCCTACCCCCACCTTGCACTCATTGCAATGGTGTCTAATCATATATATTACGGTACTAAGATAGCTAGTTTCTCTCAACTCAGTGAAAATATTTAGGTTTAATCAATAATTTGGGTATAGTTATCATCATTTTCATTTGTTTGATTTATTTACTCTAACCGAGCTAGAAACACCCTCCTAAGTTTAAGTTGAGCTCAAAGAGTAGGAAAGAAAACTCACTCTCATAGTGTTGGTATTTAGCCCTCCATGTTTTTTGGATGAGAAAGTTTCACCTTCATGATGATAACCCTAGCCTTGAATATGAAATTTTGTTTTAAGAAGTAGAGCAATAGTTATGGGACCCAATAGGTGTAGTCAAGATTTTTTTTCCCCTACTCCTACTCAATCTTTCAATCATCTCAATTTTTTGACATGTGTAATACCAAGAGATTCATGCCCTCATTTGTGTGGGAAGCATGCCTTGATGCAAATTTGACTAGTTGTCAATCGAATTAGTTGAGGCCTTGTACCTCCTAGTCAATCCATATTTTTTGTAGTTTTTTCCTTGTCTTTAGATTTTGTCTTGTGTTATATTAGAATGGACATAAATAAGGTGTCACTCTAACCCCACTCCATCTATTTTTGAGAGAACAAGGTTGTGGAATAGCTCAACCTCATGGAGGAAGCTCCATCCTCTCATATGTTTGAATTTGTGACTTTGTCACATAAGTAATGAAGTCTTATGCTTTGTGCCATCATGCTTAATGCATTGGTAATACTATCTAGTGTGTCATTATACTTGTCAAAACACTTGTGTGTACGAACTTGTGCAATGCAAAATGAAAATTTCACAATTGAAAATGTAACCAAATTGTTTGTCTAGTTTTTGTTCATTAATGTAATGGGTGAAAACATAGGAAATTACAATTGATTTTCATTAATTATTCTGTTGAGTTTGAATTTTGTGAGCATTTTGTTTGACAAACATAATAGAGTTATTTATGTTTCTAGAAGCACTAGAGTAAAGAGATGTTTAAAAGTTATTCATTTATATGTTTTTGATCTAGTAGATGTTCACTCTATTAGAAAATCTCATTACTATGTTTTTTTTTTTGTTGATATTCTTGGAGATGGTGTTGGGACTCAAATTTGTAGTGCCCTTTTTTTTTACTTGAGTCCCTTAGTTTTCCATGTGTTTTCTTGGTCATTTGTGACCCATTTTTTATAACCAATTTGAGAAAATTTGAATGGATCATGTTTCTTTTTTTTGTACCTTTGGGTCATGTATCTTTCCCTTCCCCCTTTCATGTCTTAGTCAAATGCCCCAATCAAAAAATCAAAAATTGGCTAAGTTTGAGAGTTTTCTTATTAGTTCCTATCAAGTCCTCAGCCTTGACATGAACCTCTAGAACCTAAGGTTCCAGGTTCGTGATCCCTTTCGTTGTCCACTTTTCAGTTCCTTATTGGGCCTTAAGCCTCGACGGGAACTTGGAACCTCGGTTTTGAGTTCTTGTTCCCTCCTGAAGTCCAATCCCATCATGCTCTTAACTCTTCTCATTCATTGAGTTGCAGGTATTGAGTCAGACTTGGAACTTGGAACCTAAGGTTCCATTTTTTAGGTTCTTCTTTCCTTCTAGTAGCTTCTTGTGTTTCCTTTTCAACTCATCAGGTCATGGGTCCCAGATTGGACTTGGAAGCTATAACCTAAGGTTCCATGTTCTAGATTCCTCCTACCTTCCACTCTATGCTTGCATCTTTTTTGACCCGTCGAGTTGTGGATCCCAACTGGAACTTGGACTAGGTTCCAAATTCCTCTCCAAGTCCAACACCTATCAATGCATTTCAATATTCCAAGTGCTCGCTCCCGAGTTCCATATGAAATCTAAGACCTTCAGGGCACCTTGGTGGTTCTAGGTTCCTCTCAAAACCCAACCAATTCTTGGCACACTTTTTAAAGTAATTTTTAGGCACCAAAGTTATAGGAACCTTGTTTCACTCAACTAGCTACCTACCATTAATGCAAGAGGTTGCCCGATTACCAAAATTCAGTGTTAGGATCTTATTTCAATTTGGGGCATCCATTTTGGGTGATATTCTTCTTGGGCCACAAATTTGGTACTATTGCAATGCCATGAGTTAGGAATTCATGCCTAATATATTGTAAAGGTATATTTGATCATTTTGATAATGGGGGTTGGTTGTTATATGGTTGGTGGATGTTTGTGTGGCTTCCAAGACTTTCTAGGGCTCTAATCATGTCATGTCTATTTTCAAAAGGGCAATGAAGTAGTGAATCAGTTGTGAAGTGAAATGTCGTGGGTGTCATGCAAAGAATGTCTCCAAATTGTTTGTATCTCTCTAGGGAAATATTATTTGATGTAAGGGTTTCCTCATGTCACACTTGGTGACATGATTATATTAGGCATTCGATAATACATGGCAACATTTCAAGTATTGTAATAATCATTTTTTGAAATTCATATGGACATATGTAGTTTGATTTTGGATCATTTTAAGTACGTTTGATGTATGATGTTTGTAATTTGATGGCACGTGTGCTTAGATTCATCTTGTTATTAGTTTCCTTTAATTATTTTCCCTCCTGCTATATGTGACTTTGCAACCTAATTGAATAGGCACAAGTCTGAAACCATTTGATTGATCTCACACCTCAAAATCAAAACCACAAATTTGAAGTGTATAATTAGGAATAGTTTTGTGCATCAATTACCTTGTATCATAACCAAGGATTTATCATTAATAGAGTATTTAAATGAACATATCTCATGTTGATTATGCTTGCACAGTCATATTTTCTATATAGGGGTTTTGAGACAACTAGTTGTGCTTGATTTAGTGATAGTTTTGAGGCCAGTTGATAGGTTGGGTTTGGTTGTCAATATGTTAGTTGCCAATTTTATTTGATATCAATACTTGTTAAGGTATACCCTTGGGAACACCCTCCTGAGTCTAAGTCGAGCTCAAAGTGAAGGAGATGAAACCCACTCTTGTAGAGTTGACCTTTAACCTTCCATGATCTTTTTGATGAGTTGATTTTACTTGCATGACAACAACCCCAGCCTTGTGAGTGGAATTTAGCTCTAGGAAGTGGATCAGTGATTTTGGGATCCAATAGATGGAATAATCATAAAATAAATCATCACTAAAGCATCAAGATTCACATATAGAAATCTCATAAGGCATCCATCATCACTTGCATCAAGATTAACATATAGCAAAATCATTGGGCAACAACCATCATAACTTGCATCAATATTCCGAAGAACGAATTCTATAGGATTTATCTTTTTTTATCATTAACAAAATGAAATCATGGAGCTTTACTAAGGCATGAGGAAGTATCAAATTTCAACCTTTGTATAGCAAGCCCCAAAGGTGTTCTTCAAAACCAAATTGGTCTAATTCAACTTACACATAAAAGTAATCAACTTCCTTAAATCTACAAGCAATAGGATGAAATCACAAAACAAGACAAAAGCACAATAATCAACCAAGACCACACCAATAATCTTGTCCAAAAACTTAGACTAATCATCTCGATTTATAATAGCTATCTACACACATCTCTAACATCAAAATCAATTTTATAATCAACATATCAATAACTTATCAATATGAAATAAATAAGTCATTTTCTTCCCTTCTTTATCAATTAATACTTTTACATGTTTCTTGTGACTTAATTATAGACATTGATTTAGGTCTAAATTAAAATTACTAAAAATAATATTTTAAACTTAAATTAATATTATTAAACAAAAAAATTATCTCCTATAGATATTTTATCCGATAATTTCAAGTCTTTGTTTTTGTTTTGTATTAAATGCGTTCCATCCATTTTTTAAGAGACTACAAACTTTCCAAAGATGACGAAATCTCCACAAATCTTATCCTCCCCATCAATCATTATTTTGTTGTATGCAAACTATATTTCAATAGCATTTGACTACTATACTTACATTCATATCAATGGCAAATTGCTTTTGTTTTTTCTTTAAAGAGATTTTATTAATTGATAAAAAATTAATAAGTTGACTTTAGGATAGGTATACTAATTTTAAAATAAATTATAAGTTTTTTATTCATATAGACCTATTAAGTTTATCTATCTAAAAATTGAAAATAAAAATAAAAATAGAAGTTGTTTTATTAATTTAAAAGTTATTTTAATTTAGAATTTTTTTAATTGCTGTATATGAATTTATAATTTTAATTTATTTCAAAATTAATTTATTTTATTTTATTAATATTTTATTTATTACATGTATTGATACATAAATTTTAATTTAATAAAAGATTTTTGTATTTACTTTAAAACTATTTTATTTATTACATATGTGTATGGACACATACATTTCAATTTCTTCAAGAGAGCTTATTTACTTTAGAACTATTTTATTTACTAAATACATATGTAGAAACATAAATTTTTGGTTTTATACTAGAGCTTGAGAACTTTGGACTTGGACTCATGACTTCTTCAAGTCATTTAAGTCTAACTTGATTTCATGGCATATGGTTTTGTTGGGAGAGTGACTCTACTTTCTAAATTTGCCCAAATTTGCATGCTTCCAAGGTGGATATTTTGTTTAGTTTTTGGGAAAAACATAAATTTTGCTATTTTTATGAGTTGTATAGTTGATACTCATTTTTTGTTTTATACTAAAACTCTTATTTTTTCCAATATGCTTATGCAAATCTAGTTGCAATCAAACGAAGTTGTGCTTGAAGTTACTTATATGTATGTGTTTAAGACCACTAGGGTAATCACCCTTGTACAGTTTGCAAGATTCCATCTCCTTCTACCTCCCACCAAGGTCACTCCCCTCTGCATTGGTGCAAATGTGGATATAGCCAACCTACTAGAAGAGATTGTGGCTCCTAATTGTTATTCAAATTCACACCTATGTGAAAACTTATACCAGTATAGGAAGTTTATAAGCATGGAACCTAGCTTTCAAAGCAACCTCCAAGATTTCAAAAGTCAACTCTTCTTATAATTTTCAAATTAATCCTTTATGAACTTAGAGTAGGAAAAGAGAAAAAAATAAACTAACACTAAAATTAATCTAAATAAATAGTGTTATCATTCATTGTATAGAATAATTTCTTGTCAACAATATACTTTTGCACAACCATATATAAAAAACATATAGATAAATAACTTAATCACATATAATTCTTTCAAATGAATAATGCAAAGAGATTCATGACTTCATATATTCAAATAATAATGTATAGATATTATTTCAAGCATAACTTGAATAGTTATGTAATATGCCAAGCCATAACCATTAACAAAATCACCAAAAATAAAAGCATACATAGCGTATCTAGCAAGAGTATTTTTCAAACTTCAATAAATGAGAATCAAATTCTTATTTTTATCCCCTCTTTTTAGAAAATATAGTACTATCCCTTTATGAACTTGAAAGCAACTGATATTACATCAATTACAATCTCACATGACCTCATTAATACATGAAATTCAAAAATTAATGATGCTCTAGGAATTCAACTTGTTATGCAATTCTTTAGAATTGACACTCTTTATTAAATACTTGCACAAAGATTTTAGAACAATATATGTGCTTTCATTTGTAATAAATTTGTTTTTGTTGAGAAATTTAACCATCAGATGAAGATGTTTCAATCAAAACTGAATGGTTTTGAGGAATTCTATGTTTTTTACCTTTATACTTTCCCACCAATGGCCCAATGGAATTAGCTATTAGACTAGTAATCTAAAATCAAGCACAAATATGCTAGGCATTTTTTAAAAATATTGAATTTTCTTTGTGAGGCTATTAAATGCCTACATTTTTCTCATGAACTAATAGGGCAATATTTTGGATTTTTCATATTGACAACTCTAAAACAGTGTGTAGACCATTGATCCTTGCAAATGATTGAATAGTTCTAAAGAATTACCAATATCTACATATAGATATGTGACTTTGAAAAAAGGGACCCACCACTATGACTTCCTTTACCACTCAAACAATAGTGCAAGGACTTATTTTCAAACTAGCAACTCTTATGGGATGCAAAAAATTACCATGTGGCATGTGCTCCTTTTATATTTATTATTTTATATTATGTTTTACAAGTCGATAAAAAAAGTGGCCCACAAGTGACAACTTGGTGATCTTCATCTAATGGCACAACATTTTGGAGTGTCAATTTAAGAACTCCAAAAATGTTTATGGACCATTGATCCTTGAAAATAATCAAATAGTTCTAAAATATTATAGATATTTTCTTTTGATTTTTTATCTCATAATGGATGAGCAAGCAACAACACAAAAAAAATTGAAGGAGAAAAACTTAATCAACTAAAGCAATCAAGAAAGCATAAGTGTTGTTACATACCAATCCACAAATAAAAGAAGGATCCTGTGAAGAGAGGTTGGTAGGATTTCAATTCAAGCATGAAGAGTGAAGCTCTATAGTTTTGGTGATCTCACATGAGTTTCTTTATCACAAGAAAAGAATCCAAATGTCAAAACCTAGGTATAGAGGAAAAAGGAGGGAAATAAAACTTTCAAAATGTAGCACACATTATAAGGATATAAGTTATAGCATTTACAAGATAGATTAAAGAGCATATTCCACTTCGAATTTATTAGAATCCTTTTTCTTTTCAAGGCTTCAAAATCCTCATCCAACTAAATGGTGTCCTTATATGAGATATTTTTCAAGTCTTAGAGCATACCCTTGACTTGAACTTACAATTGTGTTAAAGGGAAAAATAGTATCCTAATCTCTACAATACTCAATGTTTATTCCTAATCCCTCAATGATGTCTAATATGTTTGATATTGCATAAGAAGTGCTTTAAATTATTCTTCAACTATCAATATATAATTACTTGCAAATGGGAATAGAAGCCCTTATTGTATATATAAATAATATTATTTATAATTCCTTCTATATCCAACTCCAAATTAGCCAATTGGGACTTACAATTTTGGGTGGATAAATTTATTTTCTCAACACCTCATTTACTTTGATGGAAGTGGATCTCTTGGTTAATGTTTAGTGAAATTAGTTTCTCATTAGGTAGGTCATATAAACTTTTCACAAAAATATAGGCCTATACAATAGTTGGAGAAAGAGGGGTCAAGACCTTTTCAATCTCTGACTTGACCTCTACACCAAGATTTTGTGTGGAGTCTATACACTATAATGTGAAGCTAAGCCTGATAACCATCTATGCAATTCCATCCTAGTATGAGATATGTAACTCTTGAATAAAGAGGGTGACACCCAAAGAGTTCTTAGCACTTTCCAATTCTATTTCCAATTGTTGAATCATTTGATCTCTTGAAGAGAGTGTATTATTAAGTGCTTCATTCAATTCCAACAACTCGCATTATTTTATGTATATTTTGTCTCAATTATATTTCTATAATGTTCTTCCTCAATCTTTTGAATCTTTTGGTAATGACCTTCCATGTTGAGTTTTTCCTTTTCAAGTTCCATTTGCACTTTCATATTTTTCTCTTTCTATGTTTGTAATTGATCAACCATCACTCATTATTGGATATCTTTATTGATTTTTTGTAACTTGGTCCTATGCCTTGACTTAGGCCCTAATCTAGCTTGAATTTTTCTTTATATTGATCAATTTCACTTATCTCTTGTCAATTTTTTGGTTTACTTTGATTAAGTCAAACAAAACTAAAATTTGTGTCTCCTCCATCAATTCAACACTATCCTTTAGTCAAGTCTATACAAGGTTCATTCCTACCACATGAAATTAATATTTCTTTGGCCTTATTAATCCTTGCAACTTATCCACATTAGGGGTTACATTTACAATCATTAAAGATTTTTGAGCTAGGGAAAATAATGGTTGCAGGCAAATTTGATCTAGGGCTCTAACTTCCTTTTACTTCTAACTCTTCATATTTGCATCATAGGTCTTTTTGGCTACCACCATTTTCTAATGGAATTCTCAAGGATATCAAATGAAAACTCTCAAAAAGAGGGAACATGAGGGTATTGCATATGGAAAAGTCACCATCTATTATGTGAGGGATAATATTTCCCTAGGCCCATAAGGTAGAGGATAATGTATCATTATGGTGCTTGGGAAAAATTGAGGTAGACCAAATATGAGCTAAGTAGCCTGTTATGGAATTGGAGTTGGAACTTGTAGGGAAGTGGGAAAAATGGATGAATAAGTTGTAAAGTGTAAGGGAGTCATTCCAAAAACTTGTAGACCAAACATGGTTGACTATCGAGGCAATTCTTGTGTAAATAATGAGGTAATAGGGACTCTTGAGTAGTTTGGATTTTCTTCGGATACTGATGTTTCCATTGTATGAGGAGTGGGAGAGAAGTGTGGGCTGGTAGACAGAGTGCTCATGACTAGAGTGGATGGAGTGGAAAAGGAAGCAAGAACTAACATGCTTATATTAAAAGAACTTCTCACAATTGGCACTAGGTAAGGACATTGGTTGCACAAGGGTTAATTATTATATAGTAGGTAATAAAAATGGAAGTGTGACAAAAAAAGAGTATTATGAGATAAGGTAGAACTAGTTACTTGAGCCACATGATTCTAGTTGAAGTTTTTTGTTCCTATTGGTGTTTCCCTAGTGCTTATATATCTAACTCTTTAGAACTAAAATCTCATTAAATATTTAGTTTCCTTATCTTCCTTTCTTTGGTGGAGCTTGGTTTATATGATCCTTGGCTTACGAATGCTTGCATAGTTGATACATTTTTTTATATATCATTAACACTAATACTACAAAAGGTGTCAACTCGCCAATTTATTAATCTTTAGATGAGTGTGGTTGTTTGAATTAATTTTGTAACCTCTCCACTTAACTATGTGTGCGTGTGTAGAACTATTGATTTTTATAGTAAAACTCTCAAATCATATGGTATTGTTGGTTTTAGTATTGATTCACTATATCAAATATGGAGATTATTACATATTGAGATATGCACTCTAGAATGTAGCATCCTTGAATCCAATTGTGTTGGTTGAATACCTTCATAAAAAAATCTTTGCAAGCTGACGTAATAATAATTTATGTTATTCTTTCTTCTTATCCTATTGACATTGTTTATAGAAGAATGATGATGACTTCTAGTGAGGAAGTGAATTATAATATTTCAATGGATTCTTGGAGATATTTATGTATATGATGTCAAAGTATGTTTCTAGAATGAAGTGAAAGCAAAGGGAAGAAAACATAGTCTTAAATTTTCTCATTCCATTGTTGTTTTTAATAAATACCTAGTTCTAATTGGGGATTGTCCTTTGACTAATTCCAAGATTTTTCTTGTTGGATCTTGACCTTATGCTTAGGAGGCATTTACCTATTTCACCAATAAGTGATTGTATTCTAGTATGTGGTACCACAAATATTGATTAGATAAGATTTATTTATTAATTGGTAGAGGATGCTCATGTTATACTTTTGGAATAAAATTTAATGAGCTCCTTAAATTAGACATGCACTTATTGGTATACTTTTGGAGAAAGACATACATAGATTCAAACTGAAAGTTTAAATAAATCACAAGTGGCAAGTAGTATGAATCACTAAATTGATATTATTGGATCTTCATACTCATGTAGAGTCTTTATGGTAAATATTTTGGGAAAAGAATTGATCAATTATTTTTTTTGTCAACTACATGTATGTTGTAAGACCTAAGTTCTGCATTGCAAAAAATGTAAAAGTAAAGGAAAATATATGGAAATGAGAATGCTCATGTGTGTCACTAGGGATAAAATTATGATGCCCCTCCATTCATCATGAAGTATGAAGATATTAGAGAAATTACTAACATCCTTGAGAAAGCATCAAGGACCACAAAGAAGCATTTCAATATCTAAAGTCTACACAAATCAATCAAATTTTGTATGCACGTGATGATGATGAGAAGATTATAAAACTGGTTTCTTATTAAGATTACATGATATATCCAAAATATTCTAGACTACCACCATGTTGAAAGAGTATAACAATTGCAACACTCTACCTTCATGGTACCAACAAGGATATTTCAAAAATATGAAAAATTTAATTGAGAAAAAGTTGCAAAAGTTTAAAATACCAATAAAATTGACATGACAACTTTACTACACATGGTGTATCACTTAGTTATGTGAAGGATATTGGTGATCTAGTTACTATTAATTATCATATAATTGGTGGCACTTTTCCTATCCTTATACAAGATACAATTCACCTCATATTTAATGCAATGCTAGTGCTTATTCATGTTAATCCATTTGAAATGGTTATTCATGTAAAAAATCTTCTATTTTCATCAATAATATTGCTCTAAATATATTAGATTCAAGAGGATTTGTTATGACACAAGAAGAGTTACTAATATTAGTATGAAGAGTTCATAAAATTTAAGTGAAAATACATTGGATTTAAACTTCAATACACTATTTAATGATGATAATTGGAGATCTCAATATATCAATTATTATATTGAAGGAATAGAAGGGTTAAAGTTATCAAGAAGAGTATCTATTTGAAATTGTAAAATTATCAGCTCCAAGAGCTTAATGTCAAATCCCCACCAATTAGTCATGAAAGATTGATCAAAGGTAAATTTTCCAGAGTTAAAAGTTGTGAAAATTTTGTAAACAAGTATGCATGCCATGAAGGCAAACCTCACTCATAAAATGTGAATACAAATTATTCTAGAAATTAACACTTACAACCAACACATGGATATGAATTGTTTGACAAAAAAATTGACAATCGTTTAACCATCAAATTTATGTGAAAACCAAACATTTAAAGAAAAATATAGTGCTATTAAAGTTGGAAAATTATTTATTTTAATGAATCAAAAGGATTGACAATATTATTTAAAATATTTTATTAAATCCTAAAAATGGAGTTGGTTATAAATTAGTTTCAAGTTGGTTAGGAAAGAGAAAAATTATGTATACAAGTTGTTTCAGATGTGAAGGGTTCTTCTTTAACCTCTTGATTTTTTTCTCACCTCAATATAACTATCATATAAAAACAATTTAAGGAAAAAAAAATTAATTCCTTTTCCTAAATAAATTTGAAGATTTTTTTTAATTTTATGTCATTCATTCTCTATTGATTGCAATATTGCCATATGCCAAACTTATAATCATTTCTTCATAATTTTATTACATATATGGTTGAACAAGAAAAATAATGGATAATTTGTGTTATGATTCAAAGGAATGAGAAAAATATTTTATACCTTTGTGCCTTGATATTCTTCATTTATTGTAAAAATTATATATGTCTCATGTGTGATTGATTCTTTTTATATTCTTAGTTTGTTGAAGGGGTAAACTACCAATAATTATTTTTTTTATAAATGTTTCATGCATGAATTAAAGGACTTTACATCACTATTATTTGTTGCCTATTGTTTTTTCTCTTCCCATCATTCTTCATTCTTTCATTTGAGGAATATTGTATAGCATCTTGTACGAGCCTAGCTTGTTTTTATTTGAGTTCTTTTTTTTCTCCTTTTCATGTCCCTTTTTATATTTTATGATTAAAAGTTTATAAAAACCCCACAAATCCCAATCATATTAGGGAGACACCCTTCTCAAATTATTTCGAGGAAAATCAATAATCTAGTAATGATTTCTCAAACTATTGTGAATTTTTGTCATTACCCATTTGGTGAGTCGCATTGTTTTTGATAAAATATCACATCAAAAAGTCTATTTACTAACAATTATATGCTAAGTAAATACAATTAAAGAGGGCTCTCAAGTCCTCAATAGTGTCCTCCAAATTTGTAATAAGGGACTCACAAAATTCATACTCAAGATCTACCAATTACTCATACCAATGAGTTGCCTTTGAAAAATAATGAAGATATTGTTGTTGTGAGTCATTGAAAGACCTTGAAGTGACTTTGAAATCCATAGAAGTAATAGGTGGTGATGGTGGACTCTCTATGCATGTCATTGGACTGCATTACTCATCCAATGATGTAGTTTCCACAATAAATGTTTGTGTATGAACAATAATGGAATCTATTGGTGTCAAAGTAGAAGAGTCCTTAGCCTCAAGATGTTGACTCAAAGATAAAGAAGGAAAACCATATAAATCTACAATAGAAATCAAAGAAGCTAAAGAGTCAATGGAAGTCTCCATTGTATGAGGAGCATCAATAATTATATTTTTATCACCATTATGTTTGACTTTCAACATAAGCAAGATCCTCCAATGCATCATCATCAAATAGTAGGTTATCAAAATCCTCAAGGAGTACAAAATAGTCCATATCATCATCACCTAGGGATGGAGGATCATTGGGATCTACATGCATCTCCAAAATTTTGGTATAAAGAGAGTGAGGAAACTCAATATATGAGATGGAACATAAAGTTTCACTATAGATATGACAACCGATAAATACTAAGACATGATCATTTGTTTTAACTCATACTTGCTTCTTCCAACAAGTGCCTAGTTTAGGAACAAGTCTATAGAAATGGGGGAAAAGATGAAGCCACCTTAAATGTTTTACAATTAAATATTGCTATGATGGATGAGTTTAAAACTCATTACTAATTATGATAGATTCCTCAAATGAATCAAACTAAAACCAAACTAACAAAAGAAATGCACAACCCCAAAATCGTTCAATCAAGAGATGCCCCAAATAAAATATGATTGTGACACTTTATTTAGTGAATTTATAATTTCCATTTACCAAATATACAATAATGGACCTAATTTTAATGAATGTAAATGCCTTAAAATTCTAAATTACTAAAGCTACAATTTTGATATAAAATGGGAGAAAACCAAATACACCAACATGAATGAAAAAAATCATGAACTTTCCAAAAATATTTTAAAATGATCTTGAGCCCAAACAAAGACTCAAAAGTTTCTAAAATGAGTGAGCTAGAAACACCTTTAATAAAATAAAATAAAAATATAAAAACCAATATCACAAACCATCTACACCACTACGAAGCTTTAAAAAATTGCCCCAAATAAGCAATGCTCCAAAATCAAAGTATGTATTCAATTAGGTGTTGGGGTAATATTTTATTCACCTTTGAGATGTCTCTATACTAAGTGTGATATGACACTTATTTAATAAATTTACTTAGGATAATAAGAGTATTCAATTACTCACACCCAGGCAGCCAATAATGACATGTGTTCACCTTGACAAGTAAGGTACCCAAGTGCCACCACTACCTCATCAATTCTTCAATTGATATTTCTTAGGTGCTACTTATATTTATTCAAGGTCACCTTTTTCTTAGTTAGAATGAGGATCGATCTACTGATTGATAGTTCAACTCTCGACCTCATAGTTAGAATGAGTCAACTAATCCATGGATTGATAGTTAAAATCATGACCATAAGACATGTCATCTCCTTGAATCATGCATCTAGGTGGCCTATTTATATATATTTCATCCATTCATTTGAAAATTGATTTGGTATAATTTGATTTTCTCTATTTTGGAATAGCTCATATTCTTACATATTGTATCATTTATTTTGTGCTTGTAGTTATCATAACTTTCTTCATGCACCTAGATCCAAGCTCATGTGATTATATTCCCAATAAATCTTACATTATATTAGAGCTCTATTTGTATATGGAGTTTGTTCATGTCTAGTGAGGAGAGGGTTTCATCTAGAGCTTTGCATTGAAATATTGGCATTACTGATTCACACATCATATTAGAACCACAACCAAAAACTTAAGGTTTGACTTTTAATTTGTCTAATTTGAACAACCAAAATTTAATTTTATTGGCTTTGGATGTAAGAATTTTTTTATATGTTGCAAGTAGCTAAGTTTTTGGAGCAATTTGGTACAAAATTGAGTGCACCATTGTGTATGAAAAGTAAAAAATATATAAATACATATAAAATTTGTCTAATTTGAAAAAAAAGGTAATTTTTAACTCAAGCACACAAGCCAAGACCATATATCATTAGTAGTGTTATTTTTTTATAGTAAAAAGCATTGTAATTTTATAATTGAAAAATATTTTTAAAAGATGTCATTCATAGGGCAACCAATGTTGAGTTTTTTTATTTAAATAAAAGTTTATTTGGGAACTTCATACCCTTATGACCTTGCAATGTTTAGGGTGCATGGGGGGCATCCTCACAACCCCTCGTCTCCCATCAATGGAACAATATGGTCCTTGGGCCCTACCCAACCCTTACAAGAAGTGGAAAGTGCCTTTGGCCCCATCCACCATAATAAAAATATCAAAGTTTTTATTAAAAAATAAAATCCTTTTTTAGAGTTTTTTATGAAAATAAAATAATAAAATATTCCACCCCCTAGCAACCAACTCCATTAGAAATATAGTTGGTTTACCATCCAAGCACCACCAACAATCACCAAGGTACATATGGATTAGTTTCAACCATAATTTTTTACTAGTATTGAGGTACACAAGAAAATTCTAGATTCAATCATGTATCTTTATCTTCTTCTAGGGAGAACTTATTATACATGGGTACCTAGTTCACAACCTTGTTGTTGGGACTCGTTTTTATTTTTTAGTTCTATTAAGTTGCACTTATGGGGGTGTTGGTGTAATATTTTTTTGCAAATTAGGTATGCTTATATCATAAGTGTGATATTTCACCTATTTAATAAGTTTACTTAGGATAATAGGAATATGTAAAATTTCTACCTAGGTAGTTAATAATGGCATGTGATCACCTTGGCTTGAGGTACGCAAATGTCACCAACACCTTATCAATTCTAGATTGACGGTAGTTAAGTTCCACCATTTTTATTCAAGGCCACCTTTGTCTTAGCTAGATTGAGTGACCTTATCCATTGATTAATAGTTTAAATCTTGATCTTATAGTTAGATAGAGTTAATTGATTCATTCATTTACAATTAAACCTATGACTATTGGACATGTCATCTCATTGAGTCATACATCCAAATTTCCTCTTTATATGTACTCCACCATTTATTTGATGGTTGATAATTTGTTATATTTGATTTGAAAATATTGATTTTATCTATTTTGGAATAGCTTGTATTCTTGCATATTGCATCATTTATTTTTTCTTGTAACTATACTAAATTTCTTCATGAACTTAAACCCAAGATTGTGTGATTATATTCCCATCAAATCTTACCCTAAGAATGGAGCTTGCAAAGTTGAAGCGCAAAACCAAATCATAAATAGAGAGGGTCAAGGGGAGAGGGAAGAAGTGATGATTTCATGTTGACTTAGTGTTCATGTCATAGATGATGGATGATGAAATATGCCCTATAGATGGAATATTCCACTTTAAACACAAAATTACTTATTTCAATGAAACTATCGATTGTACAACACTAGCATTATGTAAAAGTATAAAACCACTAACTATGTATGAGAAACTAATTATTAGGGGGAAAATTGTTTGATGGGACGTGCTACAATTGCTTTTGTGAATATACTAATTAGATGGTGGTTTGGGCTAGTGATGATGCTAACAAATGGTAGAACCACTAAGAGCTAATGTTGAAGCTACCAATAGGATTTAACTTGACCAAATCTTATTGCTAGTATGGTTAATCACCTAATAGACCTACAAAAATAAGCACGACCTACAATTAGGTACCATTGGTATCACAACCATTGCAATAAACTTGTAAAAAATTTAAATCTCAACTTGCTAATTAAATCACCTTTGAATGCTTACATTTGTGTAGATCTACCCACTAGATTTGATAGTGATGCCAAGGAACAATTTTTTATCCCTATGTCTAGGGGAGAAAACTTTTATGAAGCCTCTAGAGAAAGTTAGCAAAATCAATAAATTGATAGGAAATCTCAGAATTTTGGGGTCTTTTAGACATAATACTAGTGTTAGATTTGGCCCAAAATTCTCTACATGATGAGTGATTTAAGGATGCCCGATAAAAAACCCTTCCTTCAAAACTTTACAATATTTCATCTTTGAAGCCTAATTTAGATAAATTGAGAGGTAAAACTAGTTGTCATATCATCTAGAAATAATCATGTTCTCTATGAGCTACTACGATTCACTAGATGTACGTACAAGATAATTCCATAGAAAAGAAACCCCCAATCTCAATTTATCTAAATTAAATTTTTTTAGTTCTCCTTATCATCCAAGGATGCAAGAGAAGAACACACTAAGTTTTGAGAAATATTTGCTATCCTTAATGGAGATGGGCAATCCTAAAGTCACCAATTGCTCTAATAACACATAAGAATTGTTGAAAGAGAACATTCAAAAATTTGATCGCATGAGAAAGACACAATGGCAAAAGTACAACTAGAATGTATCATCCTTGTTTGTATGATATTGGTTTGGCAAGCCCCTCTCCCCATATTCATTTTATGATTTTGTTTCCTTGTCCATATGTCATTGGGTGGTCATTTCCCACACATTTTCTTCAGTAAAGTTTTTTTCAACTAGAGGATGTATTGTTGCTTGTTGTGTGATACTTGTCTTTGTTGCCATGACAAAGGTGTGTGGGGAATTATTTTAAATCCAAATCCTTTCTCAACTTGTTGCCATGTAAAGTGGTTATGGTATGTTCTTAGGTTTTGTCTACTCAATTTATGTATCATATTGGTGGTTGGGTATGGGCCTTGTAGTTGTTTGTTGTGATCTTGTCTAGAGTAAAGTCATGGTAGTAATTATCTTCAAGAATGCAAGTTATATGGTTAAGCTCAATTTCATTTAGTTCACATTAAAGCAATCCTAAAAATTACAACTCTCACAATAAGGGCAAAAATAATATCATTATATGGTTGGAGGTATTGAAAATGATAATGCATTCATACTTTCACTTGAAAATCAAACTAACATTATTGGGATTGAAGTGTGGACAATGATGGCAAAATAGATATGGACTTGTGGTGAGCTATTGAGGTATGGTGATGGGTGTTAAAATTGTAGAACATGATAAGGGTAATATAAAGTGTTAGAATTGTTCATCTCTTAATATTTTATAACAAATTTAATTTATTTATATTGTATATAATTTTTTAAAATATAATTAATTTGTCATATCTAATATTACAGACATTATTATTATTATTATTATTAAGCAAAGAGCATATAGCCCATATATTAATATTATAAATATAGGAGTTACATAGCATCGCTTGACAATACCAAAGGCTCTTAATAGCCAGATATCATAATATAGATTTTTTTATATATAATTTGGTAAAATTTTGAGTCAATGGCACCTCGCTCTACCGTGGGGCTTCATCTCATACATTGCGGGCTGGCGTAAAGCCATGTTCCCCGCACCACCACTGGGCTCCTCCATCATCGTTGTGAGCTGACGATAAAGCCATGATCCCCACTCTATCGCAAGACACCTCCATCATCACTGCGAGTTGACGATAAAGCCATGAAAGTCATGTTCCCCGTTATTACAGATATTATTATTTAAATTATTTTTAGATAAAAAAATTCACTTTTTAATTTAAATATTAAATAACATTCCACCAATCTTAATAAAAAAAACTTAATATCAAATAAAACCTAATAATATATTTTTAATTGCAAAATATAATATAATAACAAAAAATTAAGTGAAAATAAACAAACGAGATGGCATAAACTCTTACCATTACAAATGCAATGTATGGTGAGTGATATAAGGCGACAAGTTAACCTTTGGGAAATATGGCTTGGAAAAAAAGAAGCTAAAATACAAAACTTTTTTGGATTTAGTACTTAGATGCATAAATTCATATCCTCCTAAATTCATAAATGCTATGATTAGCCAATACGTGATGATGGAAGCAATTGCCCCACGGAATCTAATCCTATGTAAGCACTTACGTGGGAAGATCACCTCTTTAACAAATTCTTGCATTTTACCTTTGACAAAATTCTTTGGTGGATGGTGGAAGTGAGCGAACTTTTAAGACTAATCATTTGAAGAAATGCAATTCTCATCTTAGAGATGGCCAAGTCAAAATTGATACAAATATTATGTTTTGAAAGACAAATTTTAAGGAAACTAGAGATAAGGTCAAATCCCAAACATGTCTATTTCATAAAAGGGAATTAGAGATAAGGTCAAATCCAAGTTCTACACAAACATGTATATAAGGGAACAAAATATGATATTAAAGGCAAGCATGCATATAAGTTGCTTGATGCACAAAGGTAATTTCTAAGTAAACTAAAGTGTATCTTATTAATTTTTGAAACAATTAACAGTTATTTAATTAAAATATTTTTTTATGTAGAAAGAAAATGAGGTTTGTAGTTTTTCAAAGAACGAGAATAGTAAGATCAAAATGGAGTTTGTAGTTTTTTAAAGAATGAGAAAAGTATGATCATTTTAAATGATTTCAAGGGTATTAGAAAAGTGTAAGGTAGCTTTTTCTAAAAATTTATATTATTCTTATTTTAAGATTTAAGAGGATAGTTTTATTTTAAAGTTGGATATAGATCAATTGAAAGATAATATCCATAGATTGACTACAATGGGGCTCATCTATAGATTTTTGTGCATGCAACTATCTATGCAAGATCTATACCGCTAGGTAAAGAAGCATAATAAGAACTTTGGAGAACATGAGATAAGCCTACCCTAGTGTAAATTTCATTGTCACTTTTTGCATATGAAGTAATTTGAGAGAAAATATTCAATGGGTCTTTGATTTTATAGGAATGTTGACTTGTTCACATAGTTTAAGTTCACATAAGCTTTGAACCTACAAAGGAAATGTTTTTTTCAATGCCCAAGTATGTATCTTATTGTACGACCTTCCTTTGAACTATAATATAGTATACATTTAAAAGGTTTAATGAATTCCTCAAAGGTTATAGTTGCACCTTTTAATCATATTATACAAAATAATTAGAATCATATGCCTAAATATGTGTCGAATTAGATTTGGATTAGTATTTTTCCAAATCCTACTATTAAACTAGGGCAATAGAGGACCAAGAACTTGGCTATGCTAGGGTCTATTTCTTTTTAGCTATCTTTTTCTGGCCTTATGACAAACTGTGCCTTTAGCACAAAAAAACCTTTAACCTTTTGTATTTATTATATATATTTTTAGCTAATCCTTTTTATGGCCTCAAACTACTTCAACTCAATAGTTCATGTTGGTGTGATATTTCAATTGCTCTACATAATGGCACCTTCAAATAAGCAACCTTGAACATTTATTTTGAATTTTTTTACAAGGTACACACTTTGATTCCTTAACAAATGTGGTTTTATCCATCCCTAAGTTTGATAATACATGTAAGTGCCTAGAGAATTTTACTTTGATATGGTATTTTGTTGGGAGAACTCCTCAACAATAATTCTATAGGACTAGGTTAACAAGCATTGGGCCCCACATGGGGCCTAGCTTGATGTCATCCAAAACCTCACTAAAGGGTTCTTTCTTTTTTTCTTTGTTGAGGCTAGTCATGCTAAGGACATTCTCAAGTATGGCTTGTAGTATGTTTATGTGTCGTTATCAATCTTTTAGCAATGGATGTGAGATTTTGTCATTTCAAATGAGAAGATGCTTAATGTGCCAATTTGGCTCGAGTTCTCAGGTTTACCCCTTGATAGAAATTTTTAACCACTGTTGATGCTTTCCTTAGGAAGGTCATTTGTGTTGAATGTAATACGTTCTAGATTAATTTTTCCATAAAAATGTGTTTGTGTCAAGATGCTTTTTCCAAGGATTTGAAAAAATCTATGGATATTCAAATTGGATATCTTTGTCACACTCAACATGAGTTATACCTTAATTTTCCCAAAACTTGTATTTGGCGCCGATCTACTAAGCACAAGATTAAGGATTGTCCTTTGGCAACCCCCAAAGTCAAATCACCTCCCTAGTCTATTGAGGTTCCTTCCTTAAACTAAGAAAAAATGGACAATTATTTCACATCGTAAAAATAAGAATGCTACCTCTAGCGGCTCCTAGGTTAAAGCCCAACCAACTACCAAGGTGCAACCCAAAAATGCTTAAAACCCTTTCAAGAAGGGAAAATAGGTTATCCCACCTACTAGTGAGCCTTCCTCTGGGATAATATTTTCTTGAGCACACCAACCGTTGTTGGTTTTACCTTCCTAGTCAGAAATTCCTATTCACTCACCCCCTCTCCTAAATATATGTAACATTCTTGTACCCTACATGGGTAGTTGGAGGGAAATTATGCTACAAAAAAATAAAGAATGCCAATTCCCAACATCTAGTTGGGTAGTTTCTCTTTAGATTTTTTTTGTGCAATCACTATTCTTCTCTTTAGGAGTTAAATATTGTTGAAATGCCTCTTAATTCCCATAAATGAATTTTCTCCCTTGGAATATCCAAGGTCTTATTAATCTCCCCAAGAAATATTTAATGTGAATTTTTCATCTAAAGTAGTCAAATTTAAATAATTTTTGTTTACAAGAAGTCAAGATAATTGGTTGTTTTCTTTTTGTTGTTGTGTTATTTAGCCAACCAATCACGAAATTGATCGTGGAGGGGTTGTTACATTTCTTTCTCCTAGGTGGCTTCAATATGTCATCAACCATGGTTTTGAACCCACTAATCATGTGATTTGGATCCTCTTAAATGTTGAAAATCATTATTTTGGTACTATAAATGTGTATGCTTCCAATGATGTTGTTGGTGAATCTCTTTTTTGGTGATGGATTGTTGATTCATTACCTACCACCACTTGGATTATGTGTGGGGACTTAATATGGTGGAGATGACATACGAAAAATATGGGACTCTACCCTTATATTGGATAGTTGGTGAATGAGAGACATGACATTACATGAGTCATAAATTGGGCCTTTTAATCCCAATTTGGGTCGCTACCATAATCACTCCCATTATTATACGTGGAATAAGTTATAGTTGTTTTTGACATAGTATTTAAACACTTGGATTATGTGATGATTTATATTCAATCATTTTTTTCCTTTTGCTAGTTGTTTCTTGCTCTTGGTGGAGCCTTTGTTAGAAATCACTTTGTCCTACCACACTCCCATTAGGTTCAAAATTCAATAGAAAGTGGAAATACCTCAAAGTTATAAAACTCTTTTTTTAAATACTTTTCTATTAAGTCATCCCTCGTTGGCCCATATTAGGAAGGTGTGGAACCTATAATCTTGGACCATTCAACCAACTAGTTAGATTTCTTGGTGGAATAGAGTCATCACGCATACTTCTCACTTTCTTCACATCTATGGTTTCCAACAAGAAATCTTTCAATGTTGCACATATAAGGTCACAATATTGAAGCTTTATAGGGATACTACAACTCTTGAAGCTAACCCCATTTCCCCTACTTTGCAAGTCAAGGTAGTTGATCTTGGTCATGAAAAGAAAATTGATGATACCCATTCAACCAAAGGAACTTAAATCAAAGCCAAAATGAACTAGCTTGAGGTTTGGGATAAAGCTTCTAATGAATTATTCCAAGCTCTCAAAGCTTGCCACACTTCACATGACATCAAAAAAATTAAGGATGGGTTGAATGTTCTTAAATAACTTCCAGATATTCTCCTTGAGATTTTATCAATAATTATGGGAAATTTTTCACTACTTAAGAAAACTCTCTTGAATGTGACCAAACCCTTCAAGAGTGCCTCCAGGTTGTTCCCTATCAACTTTCCTCCACATAAAAATATATTTGTGATCAATTTCTCTCCATGTCTAACCTCAAGGAGGTTGTTCATACCATGGCCAATGATAAGGCCCCTAGTTGTGATGGTTTCCCTTGTGAATATTATAAGGCCCTTTAAGAGTGTGTTGGTGAGGACTTGAACAAAGTCTATCTTGATTCCTTCTACTCTAAATAATTAGGAAAATTAATCAACAAAGGAAATATTAAATTCATACCTAAGTCTTGAAACTCAAAGGATATTTGTAATCAAATGCCGATCACCTTGACCAATATCTCCTACATGATAATTGCCAAATATTTGGATTTGAAAGTGTATCATCTCCTTCCTCAAATTGTGAGGCCTAAGAAAACTAATTTAATTAAATCCAAATATATTTTAGATGATAATATTGGAGTTTGGGAAGGTATGGAATGAGCTAGGTACTTCATCAAAAGGATCTATTTCTCAAAATTTATTTTGCTAAGGCCTATGACTATATTGAATGGACTTTTATCTTGGTCATTGGTGTAGGAGCACCTGAGTGAATGAGCAATCAACACCACCCAAAAATGTTATGGTTTTGTTTTTCATAGTTTTGGTTTTGGTTTTGGTTTATCTCCTCTTTTCTTCAGCTTTGTTGAGTTCATTCTCCCTCTATGTTCAACCTCATTCTAATGATGAATCAGATAATATGGAAAGGTGGAAGGGAAAGTTTAAATACTGACCCATTTTAAATAACAACAAGTGTAAATTTAAATTCCATTATTTGTCATCCATCTATTGAATTTTATCAATATTTGTATTTGCAACTATCATGGTTGACATATATGTGAATGTGGAAGCATAGAATGACACCTCTTAAATCTTGAAATTAATATTTGGAAAGTGGCCTTCGTTTTCAACTCCAGCGTATAAAGTCTACGATGTTAAAAGACCTGGGCATAGAGTAAATAGTTTTGATTGTTTAAAAATAAATAAACAAAGAAGAGGAGACCCGACCATGCCCATTGGGTGGATAGACTAATGGAGACCGATTGCATTCCAATAATGGCTTTTCCTTTTGACATTCAAAAAAACAATGAACCAATCAAAGAGGGGGTACGCCATGTTTAGGATTGAAAATCAGAAATAAAAAGAATGAACGACCCATGTGAGAAGGGACGAAACAATGAAGAGGAAACAGGTTGTAAGTAAGAGAAGAACCCGTGTGAATAGGAAGAAAGGGCGCACAAAGAAGCCTAAAGCAGGTAACCAGAGGTAGAGTTCAGGGTGTTGAAAGCACTAGAGAGTGTGTATAAGTCGACCAAGAAGAGAAGAGTGTGGACTTGCAAAGAGGATGAAAGATAGAGGTGCCTGAAGGCGTAGAGGGTTAAGAGTTTGAGTGCAAATGATAGTGCTGATGGAATGAAGTGGCACATGAAAGTTGTAGAATGTGAATCAAAGAGTGTAAATGCAAGACTTTGTGCAGAGGATGGCTAGTAAAGCCATGATTTTGTGAATAAATGTTGCATAATTTGATTCAAATTAAAATTTTGTATTTGTTGCAATCATTTATATTGAATTGAAGTTTAAATTTGGAGAAAATTCTTTTATTTATTTAATTCATCTTTTTTGAGTTTGTAAAGTAGAGGTTAGTGTGTTTTTGTCTCTGCATCAAATTGGTATCAAAGCAGGCAATTTTGAGTGTGGAGAGTATCCACCAGGATCTGTGGGAGTGAGTAACGGTAGTGCAGAGCTCAAAGGGATTGTTATGGGTGAGTTGTGAGTGAAGTCCCAAAAAATTGAGAGCTGAAATGATTGGAAGAGATGTCATCCCGAAGAGGAAGACCTAGATTAGAGGCAATACTGGAAAGATTTCAAGACATGGTAATTGAAGGTATCAGAAACCATGAAGAATTAGATGTTGGTAACATAAGAGAAAGAAGAGAAAGAGGAATGCGAGAATGAGGAAGAAATCGAAGGTGAAGAAGAAGAAGAAGAAGAGGAGGAGGAGGAATGGCTAGTGGATGCCAAACAAGAAAGATTTTTTAGAGCTCTTTTGAGAATAATGAAGAGCAATAAGATGGATTTGTCAAACTTTTCTAGAACGTTAAATCCAGATGAGTTAATTGATTGGATTGGAGAGCTAGAGGAGTACTTTGAATTGGAGGAAATTAAAGACCCGCAATGGGTGAAGATAGCTCAAATGAAATTGAAAGGGCATGATGTGTTATGGTGGAAAGGGTTGCAAAAAGAACAAGAAATGAATGGAGATCCTCGGATAACGAGGTGGAACCAAATGGTGACGAAGTTGAAGAAGGCATTCATACCTAGAGATTACGAAATGGAGTTGTTCAAGAAATTGCAAAATCTGAAGCAAAAAGATATGAGTGTAAAAGATTACACAGAAGAATTCAACAAGCTGGCTATTCGATCTGGAAGGCATGAAATTGATAGGGAAAAGGCAACCAGGTATGTGAATGGCTTAAGGTTTAACATACAAGATGAGATGAGTATGTTGAGGAAGCATACCGGTATGCGTTGAAGGCAAAGGAGAAATTAATGAAGAGGCAAATAAATAATTCCAAAAGTCAAGGAAGATTTGGAATTGAAAAGGGACGAGTGAGCAGTAGTAAAGGAAAGAAGATTGAGGAAGAATCCAATCCCAAATGGACTAAAGAAGGGGGTCAAAAGATAAAAGAAAAGGAGACATCAATGAGAGGAAGTGGTGGTAGTAGCAAAATGATTTCATTCAGATGTTATTAGTGTGGAGAAGTTGGTCATCATTCTTTCGACTGTTCTCAAGTACATGAAGGCAACAAGAAGAGTGTAGCAAGAAACCACTTGGCACAAGAAGATGAGGAGTGTAATGCATCCCCAAAAGTAGTAGACCTAGAAGAAGGTGAATCTCTCATGATGAGAAGAGTGTTGGTGAACCGAGATATGGTGGAGGAGAAACCATCTCAAAGAAGTCTTTTTCGAACTATGTGCATGGCTGGAGGTAAGTGTTGTAAAGTTATTGTTGATAGCGGTAGTATGGATAACTTAGTTTCAAAATAAATGGTGGAAAAACTAAGTTTGAAAAGGATTAAGCATCCTAGTCCATACAAATTTTGTTGGTTGTAGAAGCAACACGAAATGATTGTGAGAGAGTAGTGTTTAGTCAATTTTAAGATTGGTTCATATAGAGATGAGGTGTTGTACGATGTGATGCCCATGACTGCTTGTCACGTGTTGTTGGGAAGACCATGGCAGTTTGATAGGGAAGCCATCTATGATGGTAGGAAGAATGTGTACACCATCCAGAAAGATGGACAAGAGTATATGTTGAATTCTCTGAAGGAGAAAGAGAAACAAGTGAAAGAATCTAGTTCTATTGTTTGTTGCAGTGCAGAGAAGCAACACATAGAGAAAAAGGAATGGAGTGAGTGCAGTGATTTGCAACCATTAAGAGAGCAGATTTTAGAGGAAAAGAACAGATTGGGTTCTGATTTATTGTAGCATCACAATAGAGGAAGAAAAAATAGTAGTCCAAGAAAATGTAGAGGGCACAAAGATGGACCTGTGATAAGAGGTTGTTCAGAGGAACACAATAATTCCAGTGGAGATGGTTTGAATGTTGAGGATGAGTTGAAGTATAGAAAAGGGAAGGCTCCCATGGACAAGGAGCAATGTTGGGTTAAAAATAAACATGGGATTACTGTCCCATACACCTTTGAATGTTCCTGAGTTACAAACTCAAGGAACATTCCTTTTTACCTGGCGTGTCTGGTGCAAGAGCACCCGGGTGAATGAGCAATCAACACCACCCAAAAATATCATGGTTTTGTTTTTCACAGTTTTGGTTTTGGTTTTGGTTTATCTCCTCTTTTCTTTAGCTTTGTTGAGTTCATTCTCCCTCCATGTTCAACCTTGTTCTAATGATGAATCGAACAATATGGAAAGGTGGAAGGGAGAGTTTAAATACTGACCCATTTTAAATAATAGGAGGTGCAAATTTAAATTCCATTATTTTCCATCCATCTATTAAATTTTATCAGATGTTGTATTTGCAACTATCATGGTCGACATATATGTGAATGTGGAAGCATAGAACGACACCTCTTAAATCTTGAAATTAATATTTGGAAAGTGACCTTCATTTTCAGCTCCAACATATAAAGTCTAAGGTGTTAAAAGACTTGGGCAGAGAGTAAATAGTTTTGATTGTTTAAAAAAAATAAACAAAGAAGAGGAGACCCGACCATGCCCATTGGGTGGATGGACTAATAGAGACCGATTGCATTCCAATAATGGCTTTTCATTTTGGCATTCAATAAAACAATGAACCGATCAAAGAGGGGGTGCACCATGTTTAGGATTGAAAAGAATAAATAAAAAGAATGAACGACCCATGTGAGAAGGGTCAAAACAGTGAAGAGGAAACAGGTTGTAAGTAAGAGAAGAACTCGTACGAATAGGAAGAAAGGGTGCACAAAGGAGCCTAAAGAAGGTAACTAGAGGCAGATTTCAGGGTGTTGAAAGCACTAGAGAGTGTGTAGAAGTCAACCAAGAAGAGAAGAGTGTGAACTTGCAGGGAGGATGCAAGATATAGGTGCCTAAAGGCGTAGAGGGTTAAGATTTTGAGTGCAAATGATAGTGTTGATGGAATGAAGTGGAAGATGAAAGTTGTAGAATGTGAATCAGAGAGTGCAAATGCAAGACTTTGTGTAGAGGATGGCCAATAAAGCCATGATTTTGTGAATAAATGTTGTAGAATTTGATTAAAATTAAAATGTTGCATTTGTTACAATCATTTATATTGAATTGAAGTTTAAATTTGGAGCAAATTCTTTTGTTTATTTAATTCAACTTTTCTGAGTTTGTAAAGCAGAGGTTAGTGTGTTTTTTTCTCTACATCAGTCATGTTGTAGGATATGGGATTTGGGCCTCACTTCATTCAATCAGTTAACCATACTCTTTATGGATTCATCAGCTTTCATTAGTACTAATGGTTAACAATCTAGTGCCTTTGGACTTCTTAGGTCCATTCGCCAAGGTTGTCCTTTACCTCCAACTCTTTATGTGCTTTTTGTTGAAGGTTTTGGTTATCTTTTGACTCACTATGTATCTCAAGGGCTAGTCAAAGGTATACATATTTACCTAATTATTTAGAAAAACTTGTTAATGGCTACTTTACGAATCAAAATCTTAGAAGAAAAGTAAAATATCAAATAGGCCCTTGAATTCTTGGATTTATTTTAAATCTTTTCGCTCTACCATTCAGTGGGATAAGATTTAGTGTTACAAACAATCCATCCTCTATGTGTCTTCTTGGATCAAATCCTATGAAATTACAAATGGACTGGTCATAGATAATTTTTTAAATTTTCAAGCATCCTATTTGTCTTATAAGATTCCTAGGTATCCTTATGATAAGTTGTTCTCACCAGAATTGAAAAAAGATAGCCTACTAGGTCACCAAACCCCTTTCCCTAGCAAATAAATTTTAGGTTTGTTCCAATATTCTTGTAGTCGCTCATGTTTGTTATGTTTCATGTTGGGATCCTTCTAAGGTCTCTTATTTGAAGTTAAACAAGCTTATTCATGATTTTATTTGGGATTATTTAAAAAATCACAAGGGATTTCATAGAGTAGCTTAGGAATTTTTTGAACTCCCCAAGATTCTAAAGGATGGGGGCTTTTATCCGCCCAACATTAGGATTTGACTCTTTGCACTAAGTGGATCATCCATGCCCTTCACTGTAATGAAGCCTAGAAAATCCTTGTCAACATTAAATCACCTCTGGTCATCCTACTAGATAGCCTGTTTGGAAGAGGATTGGACTTCAGATGCTTCTCAACATGAAGAACTTGGTGTAGATCTAAGGGAATTTCATGAAAAAATTTATTTGGAGAGCTTAAGAATCCATGAATCCTTGAATTCTTTGGAATGGTTTTGGATACTGTAATGGGATTTTCATCAGTTAGTAGAATATCTAGTGGTCCCCCATTTTGCAAGATCATGATCACCTATTAGCAAGGCTTCCTTTGGTTCATGGTGCCTTGAGATTCACAAAATAATAAGTTAGAACTTTGTAATACCTTTTCTCTAGAGATTCCATGAGTCTCTTGTCATAGAATGAAGCTAAATCCAATTTCACCTTTCTAATTAGGGTTGTGAAACTTTTGATGTAGTCACAAGGGTAATTTTGGCTGATATGATGCACAAATTGGTATCAATTCTTCTAGGCCTTGGTAGAAAGATTGGAAGTGGTGTTCAAACACCAATTTCTAGAATTATAAACTATGGAAAGGATATATTTGGCTATATCCCCACTTTCCCATGGTACCCACTTCAAATCAATAATGACATTTGCAATCATGAATCTTTCTTTGGCAACAAAAATTCACTCCATTTGATCAACAATCCTTGAGCACAAATTGGATCATCTTGGTGCATTCTTTTTGAAGTCCTTCGCATTAGCTCTAGGTTATCCCGTTTGGGAGCTCTATACCTTTACTACTCATTTGGTGGGCAATTGGAGTCTTTCAAGCATCTATTCAAGATCTATCCTAGAGCCCAATTTTTTTTTACTTGGATCCATGACTTTTTCAAGCCCTTTCAAACCAAACCTTTTTATGGTACACGACTCTTTTAGGGGGTTAGCCTCACATATCTCAAAAATTCGATAATATTTGACATTATTTTAGGGTAGATATTCTCTTTAGTATATGGAAAGATAAAAAATCAACTAATTTTTCCACTTATTTTGTTGATTAACATGTTTTACATTACACTTAAGGTATAGTATTTTCTAATTTTTTATTGTAGATTCAAGTACAAGCAGATAAATTTTCACTTAAGATGGCCACTTATGTGTTCTCCTCAACCATTGAGGGAATTCCCCTTGTGTGGTGGCTAGAGTTCCTTTGTGTCCCTTTTCCTCCAAGGGTCAATCAATTTCTCATGAGTACCATCATGAACAAAGTCTTTCTACTCAAGGTACCAAAAGACTCATTCCCAAGATTCTCCCCTAGTTGCAAGAAGGTATCATGGACAATGAGGTTATTTAGGCTTGCTCTTTAATGCTCCACCTCCCTATCACCCATAGGAGGAACCTATGGGTGACCTGCTAGTGGTGTATCCTATTGATTTGATTTCAACAAGTTTTCTCAGTTGGATCTAGCTATTTTACCAACCAGTGCTACAAAAGAAGGAAAAAAAGAGAAAGATAAAGATGTGGATGGGTGAAACCCTCCCATGAACACCTCATACCCCACTAATGTACGGGGGAAAATAGGTGACCAGGATGCTCCTTCCCCCCTTTACTATTGCTTTTGTCGCCTAGCAAACTTGTATTTATTTATATGTTTTTATGCTCTACGTATTAGCCCCATGTGGACTCTAGGGGTGCAAATTTTTCCACCCACCTTTTTTTGTGAAGATGTGTAATATTATTTTATAAATGATAATTTAGAAACTTATTCATCAAAAAACTAGGGCAATCTAGAATAAATTCAATTAATTGATTATAAATTTATTTCATTCTATCGTAGGATTTTTCATGAGTATGGCCACTTAGTTCGTGAATTTCTATTGGCTAAAAAACCTAGCAACAAACACATGCAAATGCATTAGAAAAGAAGAAGAATGTTTTCTAAAATTCAAAAAGAAGCATTATTGTGAAGATAAAATGAATGAAAATGGAGAATATAGCAATCAAGAACAAAGGAAAGAAGTAGGGGCCTTAAGACAATGTAGATGTCAACAAGGAAAGACAAAAAAATAAAGATTAAGAAAAACATGTATAAAAGAAAATATTGGATCTATAGCTAATAGTGCATGAAAGGTTGAGGAAAGCATTTTAATTTATAATTTGATCATATTATGGAGTAATATGAGTATGATCTAAGTGAATAGGTAGAAATAAATGATGTATAATCATACAATTTATTAGTGAAAATAAAATTATACACCAAGTACATAAAAAGAGAGAGGCAAATCATATATTGTCATAGAAAGACCATGATAAATATAGCAAGGGAATCTTAATTTCTCTTAGAAGAAGGAAGGGAATATATATAAAATATCCCAACCTATTTTAAATAAGTGTTTAGAAATTACTTATAATAAGAGTGTACATAAAATATCCATAAAATGAGAGCAATTTAGTTTTTATGCAAGGAATTGTGTGTATGTATATGGAAAAGTATATATACATGGTAATTTTTTTACTAAATGTTAAAATATAGCTTTGAAAATAATAACATATATTAAAGTAAGTGCTTATACAAAAAGAAAAGAAAAACAAACAACCTTTGCAACCATAAAATTAACATATATAATAAGAGATGCATTGCGTCTAGCTCCTACCAATATGTGTAATATGTTTGTTTATTTGAAGTGATGTTAGAATAATAAATTTATCAATGTTTTTTATAAGGTAAGCAACATTTTCAGGGTGTTGTACCCTTAACACATCGAGCCTCACGGGCCAAAAAGATCAAGTCCAATTAACATAAAAACTAGCCAAAAAAAGTAAACAATACACTGACCACAGATAAACAATAGATAGCAAAAACACAAACAAAAAACATCTAACTGGCATTATCTGAGTTCTTTGACAGGAGGTCCATAGAATCGTCACCGATCCATTCTCGATTCTCGACAACATTCTTCCCCTCTAGCTCATCTTTAATAACCGCTAGCAGAGTGTTGGTGACAAAGTGAACTAGCTTCATAGTAAAGTGGGTCAAGCCCCTGAATCTCTTGTCCAATTTTTCCATTCACTCCTTCAGCACACAATGATCCCCCTCATCAGCAAAAATCTTCATGTCCTCAGTATGCATAGTATCCCACAATTGCGAGGACTAGGAGGTCGAATCCTCTTTCTGCTCTTTATTGTTATCAGGAACGGTGTGGGGCTCATTCGCATACTCCTCCTCTTCCTCCTCAGACATCTTGTCCTCCTTGTCATCTTTACTGTTCGACCTCTCCTCCTTCGAGTCAAGAACCACTTGTCTTTTTTTATTATTTTGGCCAATCTCCTAGAGCTCTGAATTATGGTCTCACCTCCCGTAACAACCGTCACCTCCACCACTGTGTCGCTCTTAGAGTCCTTCCCCACAACATTTTTACCTCTTCTCTCATCTTTATTTTTCTTCTTCGGTGTTGGTTTGTAAGCAGTTTTGGCTGGGGTAGCCTTTAGCTCACACAAATTGGCTGCAACACTTGTCTGGGCATTCCTCGCATTTCCCTTGAGTTTTTTGGCAGTAGGCTTGGGCTTAGGATTATCAGCAGTACCCGGGTGGGGTTTTGAATGGGACCTTTGGACTCGACAGGGGATATGTTAGCAACAGTTTTAATTTCCTCCACACAGATAATAGAAATGGGCTTAGGTGGGCATAAAGCAAGGTGGAAATGATAGAGGTGCATAATAAGTCCTTGGTGGAGGGGAAAAGGTGGGGTCTCATCTAGGTTAAGGCTAGCAATTTCCTTGCATTTTTCCACAGAGCTTTCTAAATCCATAAGTAGGAAAAATATAAAACTTAACAGAACTTTGTGCCTAAGATGATTCAACAGCGGGAAATGGTAGAAAAAGTAGGTTTTATATCTACCTTTGAGCGTCACGTATTTCATGAGGGCTAAACAAACTTGGTCCCAAGGCTGTGGAAGGGCCTCCCGCTCGAACCCCGATTGGTTCCAGACTGGATCCTCATTCCCCACAAAAAACAGATTCATGTTGTCATTATCCTAGGTTTTGGTATGTTTCATATGCTTTTTCCCAGTGCTCTGCAACCCAGTAGCCTGCGCAATCACATCTTCACTAACCTCGAAAGAAATCCCACCCAAAGTCACTCTCCTATCCTTCCATGAATTGGAAAAATGCATAGACAAGTTAGGTTCGTGGCCCACAAGACTCTCCATCAAGGAAACTAAGCCACCTTTGACACATATGTGCCACACCGGTGGGTTCTTGCAGAATTCACCACAGTTATCAAGCTCTGTCCGCACACGATCGCCACCCATATCTTTCCGCACAGGAAAAAACCAGAGAACTTGTAAAAGAAAAAGGTTAAAGATATAGGTTAAACAAAGGGTTTTCCACACACAATTGATATTCGACCGACTAAAGCAACATTGGTTAATCAAGGCAGTGTGCAGGACACATGTGTGAATAGGAAAATCACTTAAATTAATCTTGGTTGTATCATAAATGGAGATCTTGAAGCGATTGTGGCTAAGTAAGCAAGACATGATGGAGAAGCGAGGTTTAATAGTCATGTTTTCCTTGCACAAAAGGCTAGGCAGGATGGTCGTGGGGCCAAATTTAGTAATACCAAGAAGATTGAGTTTGGGATGCAGAGATAAAATAGCGGAAACAAAAGATCCAAAAGGGAGCTTTCCCTCATAATGAGTCATCACATCAAAGTTTAAATCCACAAGCTTAAGGATGAAATAATAGTTTAACACAATCCCCATAAGAAGATAGCATAAGGTACACCCCTGCAAAGTCTTCATCACGAAGTACACACCATACTTCCTAATGATGCCATCTTTATTAAACATGGGGCTAGCTTGAAAAATTCAAAATTCTCCACTTGTAGGCCACCTCAGCATTTATGCCCGTCCACCTGTCCCAAAACACAAACATGTGGACACCCCATAAGACCCCCAGAATCATATAATAGTTAATCATCATAACAAGGAGGGGTTTTGTTCTTTCAAGATTAAGTCTTAAATTCTTGGTAGAAAGTTCCCCAAATTGCGCCAACATTTAGAGCGAACCCAAAAGGTGCCCAAGTTAGCAAAGGCATCAACCACTTGATTACCCTCACAATAAATGTGGGCAATTTTCCATAATCTCAGCTTTGACAAGAAGAGCCTTATATCCAATAAAATATCCTTTGTACTCCAACCAAGCAATCTTACAAAGTTAACAACATCGATAATGGACTTAGAGTCACCTTCAATGTGAAGGTTCTCTGTCTCTAGAGAAACAACAATTTGAAGGCCCTTGAGCAGCGCACGGGCTTCCGCAATCATAGAAGTTTGGAGACCTATCCCACCAACATATCTTGCCACCAGATCACCTCTGGAATCTCTGATCACACCTCCAACACTAGCTCTACCCGGGTTGCCTTTGGCAGCCCCATCAAAGTTGAGTTTGAACCATCCTCTATCCAGAGGCTCCCAGATAGTGTTACTTCTGGCCAAGAATCTGGAGTTGTCAAAGGAGCTTGTATCCAAATTCTGATGCCAAGCCTTAGCCATACCAATTTCACTTTTAATGGGACCCTTATCGGGAGGTTTCCCCTTGAAGAGGGAGATGTTTTCCTCAATAAGGCGAACACCTATACCAAAGACCTCCTTAGGGCTCATCTCAACATTCCTGAAGATCCTATTGTTCCTCTCTTTCCATAAACACCAACAAATAATGGGAGGGACTTGGTTCCAAATTTCTCTGGGTAAGGGGTGAGTATAAGAACCACACCAGCCTAAAATGAAGGATTTAATATCCTTACATATGGTCCACTGTATACCCAATATTTCAATAGCCATACCCCACACTTCAACAGTAAACAAGCAGTGTAGCAACAAGTGGTCAACAGATTCATCACCGCATTTGCATAAGAAACATCTATTGGGGATAGAAAATCCTCTTTTCCTCAAATTGTCCTATGTAAGGATCATGTTGTGACAAACGGTCCACCAAAAGAAATTAAATTTCAGGATCATATTGTGGTTCCAGACCTTCTTTCAAAGGTCAATAGAAGCACCCTGGTCAGTCAACAGATTGTATGCCGACTTGACAGATAAAACACCTTGTTTGTCATAAGTCTAGAAAAAGTCATCTCCCAAGAAGGATAAGGGAAGTCTAGTAAAAGAAAGTAATTCCTATAGAGAATTAGCTAGATGGCTAAGATCCTAGGAGAAGGGGCAACAAAGGGCCAAATCCTTCCACACCCCAGTCCCAGGAGGTCCAATAACATAGTCCCTAATGTGGATACCAAAGAACCTTTGGGCCAGCCTCATGAGGTTCCTGAAACCCGAAGTTTCTAGAGGGGTGTCCAATAACCAAGGATCTTCCCATAAACAAATCTTACTACCATTTCCAATCTTCCATTTTATCCCACTCCTGAGAAGACCCTGCAAGCTGCAAATGCTCCTCCACACCAAAGAACGCTGAGGATGAACCTTAGAGAGACAACTGACCAAAGGCCTATCCTGAAGATATTTAGCATTCATTATTTTGCACCAATCCTTTGTGTTCTTTAGATGGTCCCAACCCACCTTGGCCATCAAGGCCTTGTTAGTGTTAGATATGATCCTGATCCCAAGACCACCATAATTTTTAGGCTGATAGGCTTTTTCCCATTTAACCAAAGCAAATTTTTAGGCGGATAAATTTATCAATGTTGAGTCGAACAACTAAGCTTAGTTGATGAATTTAAGGGTTCTATAATGCAAGTTTGACAGATACATAGTATTGGTTCAATTGATATGAATGCTTTCCTAAGAATTTGAACAAGAATAAAGATAGCAAAGAGTTGTCATTGTAAATTATGTTCTTTTATTTGTATTATCAAGCTAGTTTTGAATATTTGAGCTTGTTTTAGCTCATTTTTTTTATCTTCAAATAAAACAACTCAATTCAACAAAAGTTAGAAATATGTTGCACATGTTAATCAAAGAGAGGCAATGATGAATGACTATAAAAGTTAAATGTGATACAATTTAATCATGAAATTTTAAAGTGTATTTATTTAACTTTAAATTGATGAAATGCATTAGAATTTGTGCAAATATAACATTCCTTAAGTAACATATAAAGTAAACATTTACACAATATAATATGATATATAAAATAATTAGATAATTGATATACCATGTAAGGCACTTTCTTTTGTTATGTATAGTGAAGAAAAGTGGTTCTTTGTTTGAGAAGCATAACCAATCCTAATAAATAATCATATGATTGAAGTTATTATTTAGTTCTATAACATAGATTAGATGCAACTGGTAATTTTGAATCATTGACCATAACATTTGCCATAGCTGGTAGTTTCACATGAGAGTCCCAAATAAGAGGAATTCATTACTAGTATTTTCACATGAGAATCCAAAATAAGAGACATTCATTACTAGTGGTTTCACATGAAAATTCAAGGCACTCCCAAATCACAAAGATCCTTTGCTTTGCAGGTTTGAATTTGCATGTGATATATGCACTCCATTGCTTCCTACATAATTTCTATGAAGATGGCTATGAGGATATTATTGTTGTAGTAGTACATAAGGAGTCAAGTGGTAATATTTAAATAGAGAATAATTCATTACAAAAAATGGTATTTATAATAAAATGAGAAAAAATAGAGTAAGGAAATTTGATTACCAATTAGGAAGAGAGTTTGTTGAATTTTTGCATTTTGTTATTCAATTGAAAGTCAATGATATAGAAAGCAATAATATGCATAAATTTTTAATTATATATTAGATAGAAGCTATATGGAAGAAATACTATATTGTTAGTGAACAACTAAATTTTTTTCATAGTTTTTTATATAATATTTGATAGTTAAGTATGATTGTATGGGCGAATGGGTCCTCCCTAGGCCTTTGAACCTAAATTTAAATTATGTTTTTGGTGTTATTTCAATGTCCCTAAATTGAAATTTCAATGTCGACTTGTAATGTTTAATTTTTAGGAAATTAAGGATACATACCTATAAATACAAGGTTATTTTATCAAATCAAGTCTAACAATTATTATCTAGCAAGAGGTGAACTTTCATATGAGAAAATACTAGTGTCAAGGCATTCAAGAGTAGATTTATCAGTAATTTATTGCAGCAATCAAGATCTCAAGCATCATGTCTTGGAGTCTTCTTGCATCATGCATGTTTTTGGAGCTAACATTGTGATGTAGGTTTCAAAGATCATGTCAAAGCATTCAAGCATCAAGATCCACATCCATTGAAGCCATCTCATGCAAGATCAAGATCAAGATTTCAAAATTCCAAAGGTTTATTCAAGGGTTTTGTGAGTTGCAACATAGCATTGTTCATTCATCATTTCTTTCCTATTTCATTATTTCAATTCAAGGTTTAATTACCTAAATGGGGTTTGACCAAGGCAAACCCCCATTCACCAAAAACAAACAATTTTTCCCTCTTGTATTTGTGTTGTAGATCTTAGGTTGAAGAAGGATTGAAGATCTCTTGAAGATAAAGATTGGAAAAGTTGTCAAAGTTGCAAAAAGTTGTCAAAGTTATCGTTAAGCCACAAAAACCTGCCTATAGATCTAATTTATGACTTTCCAACACTGAAACCTAGATAAAAAAAGAAGCTATAGATTGACATCAGAGGCTCTCAAAAGTTGTTTGAAATCCTTGAGCATAGATCCATTCACCCATGGGTGAATGAGTCCTAGATAGCCTCCCAAAACTGCCTCTTGGTGATTGGTACATAGTGTTCTACCCTTCTCAAATTTGTAGAAAGTTTACTATTTCTGTTAGTATTGAACTTTAAATTTCTGTTTCAAGTTTGAATGAGCATAATTGAGTAGATTTTCTATTTTTAGTTTTTCTCCCCAAAAGTGTTGTTCAAGCTAATACCCCCATCCTCAATCATAAGGAAATCAGTAGATTCCCTCATTGAGTTGACTCACCTAAGGGTTGCAAGTCAATTATTTGTGTGGATCTCATTTCCTAATGAAAATAGGAAGATAGGTCCATCATACCTCCATTTTCCCCCTTTCATATTGGTGAACCTATTTTTCATCATTTCACATAGTGTATTTATTTAATATTTATAATTGTGTGAAGGTGGAACTTCATGTTACTTATTGCATGAAAGTTAACTCTATGATTAGGAATGGACTGAATGCCAAACAAGTAGCACATGACCAATACACTACCTATGGCCAATATAAAAAAAGTTAGTTTTTTTACTAAAATGAGTAATTCAAGGAGTATCAACATTTTAGTTATTATATTTCTCAACTAACATAATTTGCTCATTTGTTATTTTTCTCTCCTCTAGAATAAATGCTATAAAAAATTGGCCAATTTAGGCACACATCTTGAAAACAATTGGCCTACCATAAAATATTAATTATTAAGAATTGTAGTGATTAATGATCTTCAAATTGAGCTTATTAGCTAAACCAAATGTATTTTGCATATGTAAGACAATCTAGTCTTAACAACATTAAGAATATCTCACATAGATACATAAATCATGCACAAGTAATGGATGACATATTACAAGATCAAAATAGAAGTAGAATTATAATAATGATTGTATTGTTAATACAAAATAAAAAAAAATATGTGTTGTACTCTATGAAGAGTAGATTTTCAAAAATTTCCACATATATTTAAATCATAGACCATGTTTTGACTTAGTGAAACTTCGTGAAATATTTGATAACTTTGAGGGTTTGGATTTTAAAGAAATTTTTAAGCCTTGGGAGACCTCTTCTTTGAAAACCTAAAATTGTTTTGGGCTTTGCAAAATATTCTATGGTAGCTTGATATTTAATTTTCAAGCCAATTGCAAATTAGTGGGTGAGAACCACATGTTTTGGTGAACCTCGATAAACAACTATTCTCTTAACTATTAACCAAGGGTCCTACAGTGCATCAATTAGTATCATGTGTCTAGTGGGCCCAGGGAATTTGTGAAGGCCTTGTAGCACATAGAACTAGATTTTAAATTTCTTATATACAAAATAAAATCTAAAATTATTTTAAAGAACTATAACTATAAGAAATATTTTAGCTATAAATATCTCAGACCTGGTAAAATTTTAAAATTGTGGTTAAATATATATTTTACTTTAAAGTTTCCCAACTAAGGTCTAATTAATAAATACAACTACACAAGGTCATAAGAGGTTATCTATGTGTATCATATGACATGCCATCACTAGATAAGTCTTGATGATGATTTAAAAGTTGATAGAAAATTATTTTGGAGTTGAAGACTAGATGAATGGAAATAAGCCCTAGTTTTATACTCTTTGAACCAAAGTTTGGTTTCTTGGTAAATCAAATATCAACCATAGTTTAACTATTGTCTTGATTAATCTTTACCTATGAGTTAAACTTTTGAGATGAAAATATTTTCTTAAACTATTGGTCAAGGATACAATATTATAAAGTACTTTTTGGTGTTTTATTTGGGATGTTACATAGTGGTACTAGAGTGTGGCTCAAAAATTAAAGGCTCAATGGACCACTGAGGTGAATATTTGTAATTTATATGTAACCAAAATGAAATATTGATCTTTGTTCATTGTGCTGGTGTAAATGACAATAATTTATTTGATAGGCCATTATTAATTTAACTTTCTTTATAACACCTTTTATTTTATCTAATTAAATTACTTTATAAAAAATATTTTGGTGCACATCAAGGAGGTTCTCTGGCTCGCCTAGGTCACATAAGAGAATGATTCACAAATAAGAACACATTTTATAAATCAAAATGTATTGAAAATGCATCAAGACTCTTAGTTCCATGTTCCTACAGGGAGCAAGAGGAAATACAAATCTTGAGAATAAATTTTGACCCCTTGAACCTTTTTAGAAGGTTGATTTTTTATGTCTTTGTCATAGTTTTCCTCTTATAGGCCCTATTTGTCCCTTTTACTAGTATGAGTTTGCACTAATGAATTTTTCATGTTCCCTTTTCAAAATTAAAAGAATTAATTAATGACCCATAGTCTATTCTTTATTTCTTATAGGCTAAGGGATAAAATAGGGGAAACAATTTTATAATATTTTAAGTTGGTCTCAATCACTTTATTTCAAAAGGACAAATTAAATATCATTATTAATTTAAAAATATGGTAGTCTAAATGAGACATTATAAGGCCTAAGTAATATTTTGTTTTGGGGAAGATACTAGTAGAGGACATGATTCATGATGTGGTGAGGCAAGGCTTTCTCCTTGAGTGCTCAAGGGTATTTCAATACTCAAAAGTTGCCTCAATATTTCAATCCAACATAATGGACCTCTTGTGGGATCTACTACTACTCAAGTATCCTTGCATTTGAGTATGTATAGTCGCATCTACTTTTAGATGAAACATTTCAAATATATACAATAAGGTATGACCTCTCTTTGGGTATAATTTATTCATTTTCAAAGAGATAAATGACTTGACCTAGTGTTATTTGTTTCTACAACTCTATCATATATGGTCTTCAAAATGATTCTATGAATATCTTAAAAGATGGGATAAAGTCACATAAATTAGAGATTGGCCCAATATTGGTATATTAGTTTAATAATATTCCATGTCATTCACCTTCTTCTTGGGAATATTTCTCATTCTCCTTTATTGGCAATATCTTCAGATGCTTCTACACAACATGTTGTTTTTGCTTAGCTTGTAGCTCTTGGTGATAGCTAATCAACTAATGTCTAACCTATGTTCATCCTACTTTTTATGTTTTTTTCTTGGGCTTAAAATTATCTTTTTCTTATTTATGGAGAATTGCTATTGTTAAATGCTATACTTGTATATTCCTAAAGACTTTCAATACTATTTATAGGCGGTATCACCTTTTATCTAAACTAATCATTTAAAAAAAAACTTTGGAGCCTGTAAAAGTGTTTTTAAACACTTCAAAGGGAAAAAGGAAATTTAAATTAAGGGCCCAAAAGGAAAATTATAAAATGAGGGTGAATTGGTCATTTTCATCATCTATTATCTTTGTTGTTCATTTTATTTTGGAGGTTGAAGCATTAAAGGGGAAAAAATCTTGGTGTAGGAGATTTAGAGGGTGAAAACCCTCTTAGTTCTTGTTGTTGGATTTGAGGATGAAAACCCTATTTTCTATTAGAGGTGATTCCATTTGGATATCACATTTATGTTGATTTATTGAAGATTTTGGTTGTCAAGGATTAGATTGATCGAGTCTTTGCAATTAAATCTTATTGATGTTATAAATTGTTGATTATGAAGGTAATTGATGATTATTTACAAGTGCATAGAAAAATCTATTGATTTAGAAGGGTATATAGGCATTTTTCTATTGTGCCTAGGTTTCCCATTTACCAAGTACATCATTTATCAAGTTATGCTAATCATTTGTTGTTGTAGAAGGTTAATATTTTCTAGTTTCTAGTCATTATTATTTTTATGAGGTGTTTATGAGTTATTTCTAATTTTATACCCTTTCATACCACTTGTGGGAGGATCTTCTCATTTCATAGCTATTGCATAACCATTTCCTAGCTACACCAAGGCCAAAGATGCCCCCAAAAATTATACAAACACTTTATTACTACACCCTTATTGAATTTTCTAACATCATTCCTCACCATTGTACAAGGGTATAGGAGCATTATACAAGTCTAATATGCTAATGGTGGCTATCACTATAACTTCAAGGCTTCCTAACAACCACATTTTTATTGATTTATCTTTGTTTCTAACCTTGTGCTAGCATTGTTATTGTCTTTATCAGTAAATAGTCCTTGTACCAATTTTGGGGGTTTCCACCTATCTATACAATTGTATGGTCTATTTGTAAGTAAATTTTTCCATCATTTATGTGCTAGAAAAAAAATATTAGTTATAGATCTATCTATGTGATGCTCGAGGTATATTGTTATAGATGAATAATATAATTACTAATTACAAGAGGTCAAGCAAATGTATATCCCTCTTACAAAAAAATCCTTAGAATCCATGCTCAAATTTTTAGTACAATTCATTTTGTGTAATACAAAATGGTGGCATGTAATATTTTCTCCATCTTAACTCCAAACAATCCATTGTTAATACCTAGGTCATCCAATACATTAAAGTTTGTGTAATCATACTAATCCAAAATATAAATTGGTTGTAACAAACAAAAAAGGAGAAACACCCACCTTATACATGACTATCAACACTTCTACAATTCTATCTACATATGAATCACGATGTTAGATGTTACTCGCTCTGGATACCCAAGATGCTTCCTGGTGTCAACATTGTAATTATTTAAACCCACTTCATTTTTTAAATATATAATTATTCAAACAATTTATATATAATATTATAATCACCTTTTTGATTTATTAGATATTTTGTAAATATTTTTACATATTTTTGTTTGTAATACATATTTGGATGTAACTATGATCAAACCTTTGTATTTTATGGGTCTAGCTTATATTCCTCTCTTCAAGGACATATTGGATCATACAATGAGGTTTTAATTAAGTTTGATTTAAAAATTTGTGCTTAGATGGGAATTAAAAATAAAATAAAAAATTACTGATTACATTGGTTTTCATCATTAACTATCAGGTCATTCATTAGTTAGATTTGTTGATTATGATTAGTTATGATGTGCATATGAAGGTTCCTTATTATTTCAACATTAGTTTAAGTATCCAATTTGTGGGTAAATTATTCAATCAAATGTGGTTTTCCTACAACCATAGAGGAAAAATTAGGAATTTAGATTATCCTGCAAATATTTCTAGGTTAAACTTAATCAAAATATAATATAACAATATTCTTTAAGAGACAAATCTAAATGCAATTTAGGACTTAGAAGATATTATTGAAAGAGATGCAGAATAAACATCTAATATAAACTCTATTAGTAAAATAAATTTATAAGAAATGACATATTATACACACACGCTCATATAATTAATAAGAATATTTTTTACAAGAAGCTTGTACAATCTGAAACATAGAAAAATAGGGTAGGGTTCAAACACATTGGGTTTTATACTAAATTTGGAATGTTTCACCAAACTTAATATAAATAGAAAGGGAAAAATGGGGTAAATGAACCTACCTATTCTTCTATTTCATTCAAGAAATGAGATCCCTCAAGTTAAAATCCACTTTCAACCCTTAGGTGAGTGAATTCTTTGAGGAATCTGGCAATTTCCTTTGTGTGTGTGTGGACTAAACAACACTTTTGGGAGATGAAAATAAAATAGAAAATCAACTCAAAATTGAAATGCAAAACCAGATATGAGTAGATGAAACATAGAGCTAACAAACAATTTATTTCATGCAAATTAGATGAGTGGAAGACACTTAAAAATTATCTAAAAAATAGTTGCAAAGTGTCCCGAGACAACTCTTTGACAAAATTGACTGAACGGGGTTTTTGGGAGAAATATTAAAAATACCAAATGCACTCATTCATGACATGTAAAGGTTGGATTTGATAGATAAAATATAATACTAACAAAAATAGTAAAAATTTTGGTAGATCTGAGAAGGAAAAATCTTGTGCACTTGTTACAAAATGATGTTTCTGGAAGCTATCCGAGTACTCATTCACCTATAGGTGAATGGGCTTTTGTAGGGATTTTCAAAAATTATTTATGGGTCCTTTGCTCCTATGTTTGCACTTCTAGATTCTCTATGTTTCACAGTCAGACAGTCGGAAATTAATTCAAGATTTGAGTTTCCGTGAGATGACAACAAATGCAACTTTACAATTTTTCACTTTTAAGATCTTCAACTTTTCTTCAACCTGCAAATCTGCAAGAGAGAGAGAGAGGGAAAAATGTTTGTTTTTGGGTGAATGGGGGTTTGCCTTGGTCAAACCTTGTTTTGGTAATTAAACCTTGAAATGAAATGAAATATCCTGAAAGGAATGATGAATGAACAACTCAATGTTGCAACTTACCAAACCCTTGGATAAACCTTTGAAAGACTGAAATCTTGATGTTGATCTTGCATGAAATGGCTTCAATGGATGTGGATCTTGAACTTTGAATCTTGCTTGAAATAATGTTTTGAATTTGCTTGACTTGATCATGAAACCTACATCACAATGTTAGCTCCAAAAGCATGCATGAATGCAAGAATACTTTGAAATGATGCTTGAGATCTTGATTGCTGCAACAAATGATGAAGAAATCTGCCCTTGAATGCTCTTGACAATAATATTTTATCTTATGAAATTGCTCTTCAAAACTTCTAGTTGATTTGATAAAATAACCTTGTATTTATAGACATTTATCCTTAATTTCTCAAAATTAAAACATTACAAGCCGACATTTGAAATTTAAATTTAGGATCATAAAAATACCACCAAAAACATATTTAAAAATGGGTTTCAAGGCTTAGGGAGGACCCATTCACCCATGGGCGAATGGGTCGTAGGTCCCTATTCCTGGAACACACATTGCTCAATGTAAGGTATTATGTATTGGCATTACTTATTGTCGGGTTTCCCCTTCGAGAAATGTAATTAATTAGGCTTGTAAATAAATAAAAGGGATTATTAAGGCATAATTAAGCTCATTTTAATTAAGAGGGCCCAAATAAGTTTGTAAATGTAAAGGGGTACATTTAACAACACTAAATTAAGACATTATTAAGTCCAAGGACTAATAGGAGGCCCCAAACAAGTGAGAAAATGTAAAGGGTTACATTTTTCTACACTACACAATCAATTAATTTTTATAAGAACCTTGTACAATAAATAATTAACAACCACAAAAAATAAGAGTGACAAGCACATAAACCTTTGTGAAATAATAAAAAATCTCTTGGGTGTATTTTATTTATATTCAACATTTATGTGTGAATTGAAGGAGAATACAAAAAAAACCCTCTAATTCTTGATGATTGTCAATGGTCCAAATTATTTACTATTTGATTCTTCAAAAACTAAGGGACAAACATAGAGGTAGACTTTGTGATAAAAGGTTTGAAGGATAACATAACATTTGAATGAATTCCAAAGTGCAATTTTGTAAGATCAATCTAGTTGGGAAACAAGAGAAGGTAGCCAATAATCCCTTGGAGTACGAGAAGAAAATGTTCTAGAGCTAATGATTTTTTGTTCCTATTACATAACTCTGTGGGATCAATAGAGCAACTATGATCATTTTTCCACAGTATACATTAATCAAGTTTGGACCTTATTGGAAGAGGATAAATTAACCCTAGAAAGCCAATACACTTTTTTCTATTCCCCCTATTTCTTTAGATTTTGGTGTTCCAATTGCTTCTATTTGTATCTTTTTTGCTAAAAATATCAAATTATTCAAATTATCTGAAAGCAAAACTTATAGCATGATTCCCAAATGACAATTTTGCTATCATGGTATAAAGAGAAGTAGGAGCGACTAGGGAATCCTACAAATCCAAAAGACAACATCCTCTAAAAACATATAAAGTCTAGAATAATCAACCCAAATCCTCTTAGACACTCTACCCATCCTCCCTTTGGTCATCATGGATAAAATTGAAAAGGTGATGCAATTTTTCATAATCCAACTCACTTTAGTCATTGATAATCCAATGCCTATCACCCTCAGAAGCCCATTTGGCAAGGAAATCCGCAACCCTATTCCACTCTCTAGGAATATGGTCAAAGGATATTGGGTCAAAATTAGTTGCTAAGCCATAATTTTTTTGTGCTACTTTGGACAATCTCCATGATGCCTCCTAGAAATTTCTTTTATTCAACAATGAAACAAGAATCATGAAATCAATATCATAGATAACCTATCTCCAACCCTTGATATAGGCCCTTTTAAGGGCCCTTAAAATCACCCAAGCCTCCATGTAATTATTAAAATGAACACCCATATGAATAGAAAAGAAGAATTGAACCAAACCATTGTTGTTCCTACCCACAACCCCTATACCGGCCAAACATGGATTACCTCTAGAAGAGCCATCATAGTTGATTTTAAGAAACCCACTTGAAGGAGAGCGTCATTTTCCACATCTGTTGACCTTATCAAACAAATGATCCTTGAAATTCAACCTACTCAAGGGAGGAGCAGATAGGGAAAATTCCAAAAACTTGACCAACTGAAGGTTAGAAGAGGAGAGACAACCTTCAAGAGGGAATTTGACCTCAATGGTTTCCTTAAGCATCCTCTTGATTTTCAACCAAATTTGTGGGACTCAACTTTGACACTCTTGGAAGATGTGATGATTTTTTTCCAACCATATTTGCCAGAGAATAAAGGAGGGACCAATGTCCCAAGCAACATGGAGGAAGGAAGCAAAGGTTGGAGGATGTCCAAGGATATTCAAAAGATTAATCAAAGAAGTTGACTGAATATCTAGCCTATTCCATAGATTCCCCCATAGGTGTTATATTTCCTTAGAAAAGAGACAGAAGAAGAGCAAGTGATTTGTGCTTTCCTCATTGCTTCTGCACAAAGAGCATAGGGATGGTCCATAATATCCTTGCTTCATTATATTTTCCCATTTTAGACATTTGTTGTGATATAATAACTAAAGGAATAAATTACATTTGGGCCATCTCGCTTTGTTCCTAATTCTCTTCCACCAGGGGAAATCACAAACTCCTGATTTTTGAAATTTAAGAACTTGATAACCAAAAGCAACATAGTAGGCTCCTTTTGAATTTGAACCCCAAGCAAGGTCATCAGGACTCATTGAGAAAGAACATGGGCACTTTGCCAAGATGGAAGCTAAAGCTTCACGATTTTCCCTATCTCTTCCCTTTGACCATCTGTAGGGTTATTTCCAATGGTGAAAAGAGTAATTGCTAAGGGGAGCATAGTACCAACTGATTTCCCAATGATAGAAGCAATGGATTGAAGAATGTCAGCACACTAGAATTCCATAGGGAGTCTTGAGAGATGAATCCACACTTGAATTTTAGAGGGAAGCTCTTCTACTAGATCAAACCCCACATGCCACAGTTTGATGAAAAGCCCCACTTGATGGTGGAAATAAGGTCCACTTTCAAAAACCTTGGTTTGATCTGCAATTCATAAGAAAACCACAAAAAAAACCATTCATAGCCACAATAATTTTCAGATCACCCTTAGAAGACCAGTTATTCCTAACCCATGATTCCAAGAAAGACAGTAATTTTTAAGCCCATAAATTTGCAGATGAGAGTGTGCTTCAATAAATATAAAACGTCTTCAATAATGGTTTCTAGATCTTGAGATTTCTCCAAACAATTGTTTGGTTTAGGATGGATGCTCGAGGAGTTACATGATCTCATTTCTTGAGTCACATGCAAGAGCAATTTCACCTCATCCACATGAGTTGATGAGGAAGGCTCATTAGAGCTCAAAGATTCTTTAGAAGACAAAGAAGGGGGGTCTTGTGGATCCCCACTCGTTTCCATACTAATAAAGACTATGAGAATCTAGATATTACCACCACAAAAGGAAGAATATGCATCCACAACAAAAAAGAACTTACAAAGCAAATATAAAATGGGAATTAATTGCATGTCACCCCCACACATCGCAAAGACTAGCCAAACTTGTGGAAGGGCATGCAAGACCAACACAAGAGATGAGAGGTAGATCAACCTCAAGAAACCTACGCAGTAGGCTAGGCCGTCCATGTCATACCCATGCTCACCCTCTTCATTGCTTCCTCTTCTTATCAATCCTGAATGGATTCTTATGAATATCTTTTGCTCCTATTTGTATCTTTATGAAATCTAATTTTGTAAATATTTCTCAAGGTCAATTTAATAGAGTAATCTCATTTGATGATTTAGAATAAAGTATTATTACCACAAATGTTGACCTTGTGGTTGTGCTTGAAAGTAGTTGAGGTTGATATGTTGTATTCTTTATTGCATGTTGGTTGTAGTTTGGTTGAAACACACATACTGAGGTCATTTGGATTCTTGGGTAATATCTTGGGAATGCACAATCAACATATAATACCCTTTGGTTGTTGAAGACATGTTAACACAAATAAGAAATGAAAATCTTGACCGCATATAAGAAAATAGGGATTTGATCTCAGATGGGCATATCTTCAATTTTTTGGGGTAACCTTTTCTATTCTCAATAATAGTAATTTGATCTTGCATATTATTTATAACACTAATTATAAAAATATTTTTTTCTTATATGTTTTTATGTCATGGAATAGTATAGACTCCAAAATTATTATATATGACTTGTGATAATTGGGAGAAGTGCTTTGAGATCAATATTTACAATTAACAGTCTATTTCACTTCATATTATAAAATGAACTTGGTGGGGGGTAAAGACACAATGCAACAACACGAGATTGATATCTCATATAAACTTTACACATAGAGACATTATAACTTTACAACACACTCAATAATAGATAATGTTACAACACTTGATCAAATGAAGAATTTCAAGCTTTGACTACTCAAAAGTGATAAATCCCAACGAACAATGCATTTGTTGATAAAAAATCATAGAAAAAGCTTGAGTGTTAGAGTATCCTCAATGCTTAAATAATAAAAAGCTAGTTCTTATCGGCTAAAATGTTTGACTTGGATTTACATGAATTTGTACTAGTATAAGTTCTAAAGAAAGGCACTATGAGGACATACCAACTTAGAGCCTTGCAACAAATGGGTTGTATACATGATGTGAATTGTGAAAGTGTTGATTATCGACTACAAAAGAAATGACAAATAAATATGAAATTTAAGGAATATCTTATTTCCTAGATCCTTCATATTGATACAAATTTACTAATTTAAGATATGAAATCTACATAAAAATCTAATTGCATTGCCAACATTATTTTAATGTCTTTTCATATTAAAATAAAATGATGAATATAATTATTTTTATATCTTGCCAAAAGTTTGGAGAAAAATATACATTAGAAAATTTAGCTATTTGTTTTTATTTGTACTATCGCATTGGACAATTTGTTAGAAAAGTGATAGATCCCAATGAACAATGGACTTGTTCATAAAAAAACATAGAAAAAGCTTGAGTGATGGAGTATCCTCAATGCTTAAATAATAGAAAGCTAGTTCTTATCGGCTAAAATGTTTGATTTGGATTTACATGAATTTGTACTATTATAAGTTCTACAGAAAGGCACTATGAGGACACATCGACTTAGAGCCTTTCAACAAATGGGTTGCATACATGATGTGAATTGTGAAAGTGTTGATTATTGACTACAAAAAAAATGAGAAATAAATATGAAATTTAAGGAATATCTTATTTCTTAGATCCTCCATATCGATACAAATTTACTAATATAAGATATGGAATCTACATAAAAATCTAATTGCATGTCAACATTATTTTAATGCCTTTTCATATTAAAATAAAATGACGAATAAAATTATTTCTATATCTTGACAAAATTTTGGAGAAAAATATACATTAGAAAATCTAGCTATTTGATTTTAATTGTACCATCTCATTGGATAATTTGTTACAAACTAATAAAACCTAACAAATGCATTAGTATTGCATTGAGAATTATGAAAAAATCTACAGTTAAGATTGAATGTGTACATTGAATAATTGACCATGTGACAAATAACATACCATAAAATAGTAGGCAATATTATTAGGAAGCTCCCACTATCTTACATTGAGCACTATAATTTTTTTTTTCTCACTAAGATTGATTCGATGCATTAAAAAATTGACTTGAGTGACAAATAAGAGATCGTAAAATAGTGGACAACATTATATGGAAGTTCCCACTATAATGTTACAATATTATATGGAAGCTCCCACTATAATGATGTAAAGGTAAAGGAACAACCAAAAGGAGTATACCTCATGGAACAACCAAAAGGACTATGAAAAAGAACTCCCATTGAGATTAAATGATTGCATTAAAGAACAAGTGGGTTTTAAAAAAAAACTATTGCTTAGAGTCATCAACCTAAGACTTTTTTATTCTACTATATTGATAGTCTAATAACTTATGATATTTGAAAAACAATAAAATTGTTCATAAAACACACCATCAATCATAACATCTAAATAGAAAATTCCATCAGCTTGCTCTTGCCACTGCGCTTGTTTGTGCTATTGAAGAAGAAAATAACGAGAATGATACTCACGAGTGAGACCCTCAATGGACACTCCATATCATGTTGATGTATGGGATAAACTAGATGACTGTGATCCTCCTTCTCCCCCTTTCTATTGCTCTCACCGCTTTACGATTTTATTTATATTTTAATACTTTAGATTGCTGACCCATACAAACTTAAAAAATACGACTATTTCCACCTATTTTAAAAAATATGTATACCACTATTTTATAAATGATAATATACACGCTTATTCATAAAACAAATATAACCCAACCAAATATCTCCCCACATAAATGCCCTCCATACCCTCATGATATCATAACCAAACAACACAAAAGCTGGAATCTCATTCACTCTCCATTTTCTCCACATCCCAACCTTGATAATCTCTACCCTTCCCATCACCCACATCAATCCTAGCCCCATAATCCCTATCTGCCCCTAAAAAGTACAAGATTCATCCAAACCTATGATTGGCCACAGTCCACATGCGTGTAAGCCACAAGGCCAACAATAACAAGTCATCAATTAGATAGCCAGAAGGCCCCTCGCTAGACTTTACGGATGGTCCCAAATCAATAAAATGACAATATAATCACTAAGTGACCTCCATAGCCATCATGAGGTATTAAAAATTAGTGCCCATAAAAAAGAATCTCGGAACCCCACAATGTAGTCAATTTCGCGTCATTTCACCATAATTTGGAGCGAATTTCAGTCTTCTTCACGTTCTTTTACAATCTTTATCACTGTAAAACAACAGAAGCGAAGAAAACAGAATACGCACGGTTCTCAAAACGTATGTAGCACTGGAACTCAGTTTTCTTCCTTGTTTTTGGGCCATGATAGGGCCGGGGAGAATAATATTCTGTTAGATCTGCATGTGTAAAGGTGCCATCCACGCAACTGGATTCTGCTGAAAAAACCCATATTGTAGTTTTTTTCCCGGGATTTGTAGGGTTTGTAGGGTAGAGTGTGAGGATTTTCGGGAGGTCGAGGGTTCGAAGCTCGACGAGAGAAAGATGAGCTCGCCGCAGAATAATAAGTGGATGATGACGATTTTTGATGAGCCTTTTTTGGAGGAAGGCACCGGGGGACAGCCTGGCAATTCGTTCTTCTGGTGTCCTCCAGGACTTACTGATCAGCCTGATGGAAGGTATATGATAGTTTTTTTAAAATAATGTCTTAATTTTGTTGAATTTCATTAAAATGCTCGCTTTTATGCCGAATCCCTTGAAATTTTTGTTTTTTCTCTGATTTTTTTCCTGAGGAACGGCGCCTTAACTTTTGGAGGAAATTTAAAGCGTCAGATTGAACTAGGAAGATATTAATATATGACGATTATGATTTGTTATAAATATTTGAGTTTCTGTTTTGGATAATTCGCTTTCCTTAAAGGTGCCTTGTAATTTTTTTTTGCAAAAATTAACAGAAATTCGGAACGGAAGATTTTTCTTTTCGTTAGGTCATAATTTGGAATGCAAGACAATATTTACACATTTTCTTTTGGATTTTTCTTCTGTAGTTTCACATTTTTTTATAAAATGTGCCGTATGGGATTTTAAGGGGAAAGTTTTAGCCTTTTGATGAAATTTTTTATGCCCCCTAATTGAAATACTGGGTGTAGGAGTGGTACTGGAAGGGATGACCTCACAGGAAGTGATGCTTCATCCCTGTGAGCATCATTTGAGGCATCTCCTAGATGCAGTGGTAAATGGACTATCATGTATGTGAATGATGGATTTGTGTGAATCATTATTCATGAAATATGAGTCAATGAGTTTGATTCAAAAGCTGCACAGTAGAATCCTGACAACAACATCATAATCTGAGAGATTATTAATTATGTATTCACTTAGATTTCTTTAAATTTTTTATTTTCAAATACTGATTCTGTAAAATGTGCCGTTAGCAGTGTTGTTTTCCTTACAAGATTTTGAGGTATGTGTTTTGGTTGCTAAAATTAAAGACGCTAGATTGAAGTTGTGGATAATATTTTATGAATTTTCGTTTTTGATTGTTTTAAAATTTGATTCTTCAAAATCTATTGCTGTGTTAATCATAATTTCTTTAGACTTTATCATCTTTTATTTTGAAACACTACAAATTTTCTTTTCCATATGGTATTTTCATTGAAATTGTGGTTAAAATATTTATATGCCTTAATTCAGAAAATTTACTGCAAAAATGATCAGCCGTGGAAAATTTTTAATCGCTAATGTTTGGACTCTTAAAACGTTTGTCACATTTCTGCTGATTGTAAAGAATTTTGAGGGGGATATTTTATTTTTTGCTAAGATTCAAGACATTAATGTGAAAAATTGGAGAATAATATTTAACAATTGTTCATTTAACATCTTTCAGATTTCGATACTTTAAAACTTGCTGCTGGTTATGCTTTATCCCTTCTGCAATATTTAGGGGTTCTCATGATCAGCTTAAAGAAGTATTTTATTTGATTTTTAATTTCTGCTGGCTTATTCGTTTTGTCTTGGTTTCAGTAGAACTGACTTTTACTTTTGAAATCTTCATAATTTTGGTTTTTAGAAACTACGCATTACAAAAACGGTAAAACCTATTGTCGCTGGTTTGAATTCTGCAAAATTAGTCCTAATGAGGAAGCTTGGTCTTTTGACAAATTTGTAGGTATGTAACAAGCTTTCTTTTGGATTATTTTCATGTATTTTAGATATTGATTCTGTGGAGCAAAATTTGTCTTTTTATTAAATTTGGGGTAACTAGCTGAAATCTGGGAGAATTTAACAATGTTTTAATTTGTTTGATTCTCTAGAAATTTAACCATATTTACCGAAATTTAAGAGACCGGATTGAATTTTAACTTTGGGCGTTTTGAGTTCTATACGTGTTAACTATATTTACTGAAATTTAAGACACCGGATTGAATTTTGAGAGGATATTAAATAACCGGTCTGATTGAAGGTGTATTTGAAGTTGTGTTTTTTATAGCTTTTGTTTTATCTGAATTCAATTAGATTTAGTATTGTTTTTAATTCAGAAACCCTTGAAGTTATATTTATCTTTTTATATTGGATCGTCAAAGTGTCTATCTTTTCATTTTATGTTACCAATCCTAGTACTGGTTTGGGTTTGTAAATTTGGTCAAAATATTTATGTGGGGTCGGGTTCGTTTTGGGTTGATCTCCATACAAAAACATATACACACATACATATACATACATACATATACACAAATGCATACTGATACCTATACACACATACACATACATACATATACATACATATGCATGTATATATATGTGTATACATATATTGGATTGTCGAAGTGTCTTTATCCTTTCATCGTATGTTATCAACCCTGGTACTAGTTCAGGCTCACGAATTTGTTCAAAATATTTTTTTGGGTTGGGTTTGTTTTGAGTTCATCTCCATACAAAAACATATAAAAATGATTATATATATATATTGGATCGTCAAAGTGTCCGACCTTGGAGTGAATTGAACCTGCTAGGCAACAGGGACAAACTGGTAGCATAGCTTTTTTGTTTGCAATGGTTAGAAAATGCAGTTCAATCCTGAAGATTTACCACAAAAACCATGTCATGTGAGGTATTTCAAACTGTGTTTGGAATCTGCAAGTTTTGTCTCAGGTAATTGTATTGCAGAGGGAAGAACTGATATTTTGTTAAAATTTAAGCCGTAAAATTGATTATTTTGAAAATAGTCAGCAAATTTTTTATTTGGACTTAATGTATTTTCAGTTTTGTAGAATGTGCTGATGAATACATGCTCGGAAGAATTTATGGGATCTTAAAGGGCAAGATTTGGATTTTTATTGTATTAGTCAGCAAATATATATTGGGATCTATATTGTTATTGTACATTCAATTTTGTAGAATATGTTGCTGAATATGCTTTTGAAAGAATTGAGTGGATGCTAAAAGGGAGGAATTAGTGTTTTACTTTCTTCAAAGGTGTTGGATTGCAATCTAGGGAGTTTTATAAAAAAAAATCTATGGAGTTTTTGGTTCCCAAAACTTTCAGCAAAATATGCTGTCATAACATTGGTGGCAGAATTTATGGGTTTTTAATTTGCAGGTTTGAACTTTTGCAGTTATCCTTAAATTCTGAAATATTAAAATTCAAAATGTTCAAAATAAAAACAAGCATTTTCCTGAAATGCCAATAAATAATGACAAGTCGAGTTGTCATTTTTTAGAATCCAAATCACAAAGATTACAAAAGAATAATTGTTAAATATTTTCAACCTTTTCAATCACACACCCAAAATTGTGAAATATTCTTTCAAACTTCAAGTCGTGTGTTAAATTGTCCTCTCTATGCCCCCTCACACCTTATATAGTTGATGGTAGGGTAGTTGTCAAGAGTTACCATGGAGCACCAACAAGCAACTACTAGGTACGTGTAGCAATTTGTCAAACAACTAGATGTTATTCAGGGCATTTGTCAACAAAGCTGAACCACATGAATATTTTGGTTGGGCCGATCAAAGCAACTAATCTATAGCAGTTTGCTATCTATCTGTGAAGACAGGTGGACATAGGTTTTGGAATTGGCAAAGGTAGTGTTGTTGAATGAATCTGCTTCAGAGTTTGTTAATAAATGCTCAGCTTCAATCAATTAAGAAGAGTATTTCACAATTAAGTGAACTTTGTGAGTATGAATTAATTATTTTGGATAAAAATATTTATTTTCTTTTTGAAATTTGGATACTGCAAATTGTGCTTCTAGCAACGTCTACAGGATTTTGGGATTTTAAGTTGTATTTTCTAATATATTCATAAAGTTTGACTGAAATTGACGAAGAATATTGTGACAATTTTATTAATTTTACTTTTCTGTGAAATGTGGGACTGCATCGTTTTCTGCAGAATTTGTGGGTGGGGAATCCTTCACTTTTTGCTGAAATTTAAGCTTAAAATTAAGAACTTAAAAAAATACTTAATGGTGTTTGATTTTTCTGTAGTTTCAATTCTGTAAAATGTACCACTAGTAACTCTTTCTTTTTTGCCTATTGTTTTGTTTAAACTTAAGTAGAATTGGTATTTATTTTGAAATACTTGTTGATTTCGTAATCTTTTACCATGAAATTGAAATCCTAAAAAATATTCATTATCTTTAGTTTTTGTTTTTGCGGTGGATCTATAAGTGTTTATGTAGTCTAATCTAGAAGATTTACTGCATGAATGTATTGCAGCAGAAAAATATCTAAAACTGTTAATTTGGATCCTAATTTTTTTACAGCTGGTTAATCGTTCTACGGAATTTTTAAACAGGATTTTAAGGTGGATGTTTTCACTTTTGTAAAAAAATTAGGTCATTAGATTAGAAATTTTGGAAATGAGCAAATATTATATTCAGTATCTTTTTGTTATTTAGTTCTCTAAATGTGCTGGTGGTGATGTTCTCTGCATTATTTGTGATTTCTCTTCGTTATTTAGCTCTCTAAATATGCTAGTAGTGATGTTCTCGTATTATTTGTGAGTTTGATTTTGCATTTTGCTAAAACATAAGATGCTGAACTGAAAATTTGAGGAGTATCTAACAATTTTTCCTTTGGAATTTTGTTTTCAATTATGTACATATGCCACTGCTAATGCTTTCTGCAGAATTTAGGGGGCTTATAGTTGGATGTTTCTACCTTTTGTTAGACTTTAAGACAGTAGAATCTTCGACTGAAGTTGAGAATATTTTTTGTTGCGATGTCTATAGCTTGATGATGATCTAAATAAGCTCTTCAACCCCTGTTAAAACCATGAAATAATAAAATCCAATTACATAATATTTCAAGTAATGTCCTAAATTTTGTAGGATTATGCATGCTGTATTTTTTCATTATCTTTGCTTCATTCTCTTGTGAATTAGACCATTCAGTTGATTTGGCAGGAATTTCATTATCATTTTAATACCTGTGTATTTCAGGAGGATAAGACAGAAATATCAAATTTAGGCTGGCCCAAGGCATCATTTGATGTTAAAGGTGGGGCCTTGTATGTATTATCACTTCAAACCTGGATTAACTTTAAATTTCCTAAAAGGTCTAGTGTCTAGAAATAAAAAATTATTATTGAAGTATTTAGGCAAACAGATGCGTAAGGTAAATTAGAAACCATACATGTGGTCAAGCACAATTTGGCAAATGCTTTCAAGCAAGTTCATCTGGGTAACATGTGGCAGCTGGTGATGTAGTGCATTGTATATGACACTTTTTAATGAATCAATTGCCATTTTTCAATGCAGTCTGGAGAAGAATTTAAATTTAGCTACAATTTCCCTTCCTGTTGAAAAAAGTACAGTTGAAGAGTGTCTGCAATTCTCTCATTTGAAAACAAAGGCAATTTATGTCCTTTTAACTGCTATTAGAATCCTCTCTTTCCTGATTCTTTCTCATCCAGAGGAACAAATAGCTTTTGGAAGTACTTAGTTGTGTAGTTTATTAGTCATATGTAGTGTTTTGATTGTGCAGTATGCTAATATACACCAAAATAAAGTGGACTGTCAGTCAACTTTGAAATTGTTTGAACTTTTAATCTGTGGTACCAATTGTTGCTTCCTCTGTTTTAACATGGGATTGCATGTATCTTTGCCATTAATCATCCATACTTATGTCTAAAAGAGCATAATACTTTTAGACGCATGGACCCCTACAAAAGTACTCAAAAGTCAAAACCTATGTATTTCACTCGAGTCTAAATTGTACAAGATGTGATGCCCTCCAGTTGCATGTTATTCTGAGGTCTCAGCATTGCTGCTGAAACTAATGGGGTGCTTTCTCTGAAAGGATCTTCAGACAACATGTTGTCTTTTGCACTGGAATCAAAAGCAACTCTTCCATCTTCATTGTCTCCAAAGGAACTTGCATGGGGAATCTTCTGTCCAATGCAAAGTACTAGATATTTCACATAATTTCAGGAGTTCAATCTCTGTTTAGTTGGTGTGATTAATGGATGCAGAATCCAACCCATGAGAATCTGCATAGCAGCATCTTTGTTTTGAACATGGATATTTAAAGATACTTCTGATGGTTGGCAAGGTGCAAATCCTTGGTCTTGTTAAGACTGAATACATTAACAGGTTCAATAACAATGTCTCAGCTCATAGAATCCATGTGGACATCGCAAATACTTTGGCAGTCAATGACCCAATAATAGTCTTAATTTGCTGTTTATATTTTCTAGTTTATCTGTTCCTTCTGGTACATACAATTTCTGTGTGGGTATTCCCAATGACAATTCAAAAAAATAACTTTCTTGGAAGATTGAACACTTAACTATGTTATGGGACATGGTGTTGATCTTTATCTTGCACAACTAAATAGGGCATCTACAATTTGTAGAAGTGTATTTCACTTGAAGGTTCTGGATACACACTAAATATTTTTTCTGCAAAAGGTGTGCGGTTAATATTCTGGGCTTGTTTTTGCGGTTATTATATTGATCTACTCTGTCAGCCATCTGGGCAGCATATTTAATATCAACTTATGCTTTGTATAAGTGAGTCTTCCTTCTTAAAGATCTGTCAGCAGAAAAGGATTGTTTTCAGAGTTAAAACTATAATATTCACTGAATTAGAAAAATCTTCCTGTACGTTGCAAACATGCCGGCCACTGTTAATTTAAGCTGACTTAGGTTGATCAATCACCTCGAGATACACTATCTACTTATGGGCCCAGTCTTGTGAATTGGAAATTGTTGCACACCTGCTCTTTTATTCAGATTTTTGACCAGGAATTATTGCTTTTATGGATTAAAACCAAGATTTACACGGGCTTATTCATTCCTTGTTCTACTTTGTAGTGCCAGTCTCGAATTGGATGGTTCCAGCAGGGAAACAGATGAGCAAGACAAGATGTGCCCCAGAAAGAGGTATTATTTTCTTTCATTTGATGCTACTATTTCTATTATAAGAAATATTCTTTGAATTTGGACTGAATTGTTTTTAAGATTTGTTAAAACTTTTTGGTTGCTGTATGGACAGTGCGGTATTGAAACTAACCTTCCACTCCTAATTTGTAATTTTTAAAACAATTTTACCTTTTCTGCTACCGTCAGTAGCAGATAGATGTAATCTGTACCTTTTCTGAAAGGTACACAAATGACAACTACATATTATCGTCTTTCACTATCATAATTCTTCACTTAATTTCAGTGTTCCACGGGGTTTCGGGGATGGGGATGAGGGGACAACAGGGGATGCGGGGACGGGGGGTCTAAGTAGGGGGGCGGCGGCGGGGAGGCAGTGGCAGGGTGCTGAAATACATATAGTACTTGAAAAAATAGTTATAAAAAGATGTATAAGTATAAGAATTGTACATCTTGGAGATAACTAGGAGTCCCCTCGACGTCTTGAGGACACCCCAGCATCCTCGAAGTCCTAGTGACGTTTTGGAGACAGCGACACTGGTGGTGGCATGGTGATGCTGGTGGTGGGCTGGTGGGGGGATGTCTCCCCCAAGTCCCCAAGTCTTTGAGATGTCCCTGTCTAGGAAATGCGGGGTTTTTTTGGGGGGGACGCATTTGAAACCCCGCGTATTATGATTTTGAAAGATACAAAAATAACAAGTAAATTATAATTATGATTTTACTATAAATTCCCATTTTGCTAAATCATAATTCTTCACTTCATATGATTTAAGGGAATAGTAAATTTTCTGGAAATGGCAATTTTTTTTTATAGCTCTGGGTTTGATATCTTGCATAATCTGTAAGGATTATTTGGGTTTGAAACCAGGTATATGCCTTTAATAAGATATTTAATTGTTTGGTAAGAAGAACAAAATGATACACTGATTCCAGAAATTGAAAAGATTATTACTTCAAATTGTCCTGTAGAGTTGTGCAAATTTAAATTGATTTAGCTGTAGAGTTTTTCTCCAGTCATGTTATGAATGTAGAAACCTTTTGATGTCCATGCAATCCTGTCTGCTATCATTATTGCTAGTTTGGTTCTTTTACTATTATATTGACTTATTTTGTTACTGTTAACAGGATACGAGATGAATCAAGCAGTGGGCCTGGGTCAAAAGCTTGCCGTGAGAAGATGCGGAGGGACAGACTTAATGATAGGTTAGTTTATGTTATATCTATTGTTCTTGTTAGAATTTTCTATGTGCCTTTGGCCAGGTCCCATTGGCCTCTGATCGGTCATACAAATGATTCAGGTTTACGGAGCTAAGCTCTGTTCTAGAACCAGGTAAGCCTCCAAAGACTGATAAAGCTACAATATTGTGTGATGCTACACGTGTTTTGAATCAGCTGCGAGTTGAAGCTCAGAAGCTGAAAGATTCAAATGATCAACTTCAGGAAACTATCAAAGATTTGAAGGTTTGCTTCCTTACTGGTAGACTGATCTGCAAATTTGCTTATCAAATGTCTGTGAGATTGTAAGGGTTACACAATATTTAGTGGTGGGTGGAGGGAGCCTGTGCTTGCTATAGTTGATTGCTTTTTGGCTTGTACCATATAATATTAGGTTTTCATCTATTTCTTTTATACTGTATAATATTGCGTTTTCGTGTATTTTCTTTACAGGCAGAAAAAAACGAACTTCGTGATGAAAAGCTCAGATTGAAAGCAGAAAAAGAAAAATTGGAGCAACAAGTAAAAGCAATGTCAATGCCTTCTGGCTTCATGCCCCATCCTGCAGCATACCATGCAGCAGCTGCTGCTTTTGCTGCACAAAGTCAAGCAGTAGGTAGCAAAACAATACCTCTTCCAGGATATCCTGGAATGGCTATGTGGCAATGGATGCCTCCGGCTGTGGTTGACACATCTCAGGATCATGTGCTAAGACCACCAGTTGCCTGAGGATACTCAATTATGTCTTACTAACTGGTGCAACTTCTTCTTTTACTAGAGGAACAACCATAATTTCTCTTGGATTGAAGTTTAGATGCTACCTTCTTTGCATCAGTTTAATGATCAATTTTTATGTTGTGCCGCAGAGGTAACTTAAAGAACTAATTAGGGTTCATCATGGTAATTGATGATTGCACTTTCTGTATTATGAGCATTTGATCTGAAGCTTGGTTGAACAATTCACGAGCTACTGATGATTTTATAATAAGTCCCAATTTGAGTTTGATTTTGTTCAAACGATAAAGGAAATGTCAAATTAAGTGTATAAATAGTAAATAAGTTAATTATTCTTATTGAGCGTTGTGTTTATCTGTATTTTTAGTTGACTGGTTGATTTTCATTGATTAACTTTGAAATGAATTTTGCGTTTTTACCATATTTGTATATTTTTTTAATATTTTTTTTGATTTTTTGTAAGAAATCAGTGTTGTAGTTAAAATTATTTTCTAAAGCTAAGAACTTCGAAAGTTATGGTGCCTACTTTGTTTCTTTTTATAGATTAATTAGCCAGGGTTTTTATTCGGGCCCCACCATTGAAATTGCGAGGGTTTGTTCACAAGACTCACATTTCTTTTTAGGGATAAGGCTTTAACTAATGCTTTTATTAGTGGGGTATATCGCTGCAATTACAATGCGTCCTATAGCTTGAACACTTATTCTCCTCCTCACCTCCTGGCTCCCCTCTAGTGTGCTCTTCCAATTTCAAGAGCTTTCCTCCCTCTCTTCCTGCAAGTCCTCCGTTCTTCCTTAGTATCTCCTCCCTCCCATGCCCCTCCAGCTTGAACTCCCGACACTTGTTGAACTACTGATAGCTACCAATTAACTCCAGTGGGACTAGCACTTCAGCAGGCATATTGGCACCAAGATGCCACTTAGGGAGATTTGAACCTTAGCCTCCAACGTGAGAATCAAGTGGCCCTATCACGTGATCACAACCCCTTTAATTAATTCTTAATTTGATATTGTTGAACATTTGAATTACTATTTTGTTCTAAATTCAAAGGAGTTTTAACTTTATTAGAACAATTTAAATGACTAAAGGCAGTGATAGCTCGTGATGAGTATGTTGTTTGAGACCATCAGTTCTGGCTGTGTGATGATAGGGATTGGCTGTGTGCAGAGACAAGAACTTCAGCTAGCTCTACAATGATGGGGCCAACAACGGTTGCAATTTTTCTAATTTTAATCTCATTAAATATTGTTAGAAATTTGTGGGAGACTTGAAACGAAATGGTTGTTATATATTTGTAATTACTGCTAAAATTGGAAATTATATTATAATTTATTGCACATTCAGATATTTGTTTAAAAGAGAATTTTTATAGAATTGTATGCTTCTACGACTAATTAAATTTGCACACGGTAAATACTACTCATTACAATTTTAATAGAAAATGAACTGCTTGTGTCACAGTTGGACTCCTAAGCACTTGATTGAGTTCACTGTCATTATTCTGAGAGCCCGAGAGGCATAACCTGCAGCTACAGCTAAGGGTGGTGGTTTGTACTTACAATTAGTGGTTCACGAATGATGCCCAACCTGTAATGGAAATCTTAATGCCAAGAGGCTTAACCTACAGCCACAGCTGGGGAGGTGTTGTGTAACGTACATGAATGGCTTACAAATAATGACCAACCTTGAATAATAATATGCCATGAGTGCAGCATATCAGTCGCAGACTTTATATATAGTCAAGCATGCAAAGTATCTCTTTCAAATCTATAAGTAAGAAAATTAAAAGCTCTTCACAAAATCAAAAGCTCTCGAAATATACTTGAAATGAAACGAGAACAAACACAGCAGTAACAATATTTATGTGGTTTTGGATATTCTTTAAAGAAAAGATATTATCCAAGTAGAATTGTTGTCAATCCAACTCAGGAAAGGCCAAGTGCGAGGCCATGTCAGAATGATTACGAGATGACACGTGAGTCTGTTGTGTGCAGCATGCGTTGCAAAATCCACGCCTTTTCAACTGTAACCCCTGTTGACCTTTGTGCTCTGGTAGAGCAGTTGCTGTCCTGCTACCAGTGTTGTTTTGGAAATTGTTGCCTTGAGCGTTATGCTGTGCCCAATGATTGAATCTAGCAGGTCACATACTTGTTATGGATTCTTAGTGTTACATTATTTAATATTTTAGTTATCTTGATATGTTTTCTTTAATCATACGGAGTGCCAAACAATAAATTTTCTTTAAGCTCATGGTTGTTAAATAGCACATTATTTGATGTATGAGGATCTGGATCCCTGAGTAATCTTGTATCACCCAAAAGCAGCAAAGTGTCTGAGAGAAAATTTTGGCTTGGTGTGCTTTGGGCATCCTTGGGAGGAATTTTGAGATTTAGAAGCATTACAGTTGACATTGGTAGCAAAAGAAGGTAATTAGTTTTATAAGCGTGTTGTGCACCTCATCAGCATCAATTTGTGTGAGTTCTACAGTGACTGTTATATGGCGATCATTAGCAAGTGGGACAATTTCAGCAGCAACTACAACTTTAGTAACATATGGTTTGACTTAAGCAACTTCATGAACTTCACTTTGTTAGCACTCGATTTTAGCAGCAAGAGGTTTCAACAACACCTTAGCACATGGAATGACTTTGTTAGCAAGGTGTGTGCAAGATCAAGATGAAGGTTTTGTTGAATTGGTTACCGTTACTTTTGGTAATATAATTGATGACTGCATGTATGAGTAATGAATCTAATAATGACAATTGGCAGATTTTTCTTGTTGGGTTTTGATGTTACTTTGCTTGGCTAATTCCCAGTGTTGGTTGCCGATTATCTTCTTTCTGGGTTGAACATTTTTTTCTCACCCGTTGTTGGTCTTCAATTCATGGCACTTATTTTCCTTCTTAGGCAGTGTTAAACTTCTGGGAGCGGTTCCTTATTTTGTTGAGTGTTTACTTCTTGTGCACGACAGCTGAACATATTTCTTTGGTCAAATGTTTTGCTGATGTCATTGCCTAATGGTGATTCTGGGAGTTCTTTGCTGACTATTATGATAGTTGTGTAGATTCTGTGAGTTCTTTGCTGACTATTATGATAGTTGTGTAGTTACCTAGTGTAGCATGGAAGCATAATCGATCAAAAAAGGCAGCTAATTAATTCTGAGAGACATCTTACAATAGCAAGGAGTGGAGTGTAATGGAGCAAGTGAGTTAACAAAAACTCTTTACTTTTAACTTAAATTTGATCCATTTACATGTCAAAATATTAATATATAATAATAAACATTGTATTTTCAAAATAAGCTGCACATAAATTTATGTGTTTCAAAGTAAAATAATTTTTATAAGTAAATAAAACAGATTAAGTAAAATAATATTTTTAAGTAAATAAAATAACCCCAAATTGATATATCTTGGCATTTTTTAGATATGTATTTAAGATATCTATACTCGCAGTTCAACAATTATCATTGCAGTTTTTGCTCGAGCGGGAGAAAAAACGCGAGCGTTTCTGCTCTGGATCGGTCCATTGGGCGGTCTGTGGTGGTGGGTGCTGTGGGTTTTGCGGCTGATTGCGTATGTCCGGTTGGGGGTGTGGTTGGGGACGTCGATGGCTCCATTTCCCGTGGTGTTCCTCGCTCTGTTTCCTCTCCGCGCCCTGCTCTGGCTCCCCGTGCGTTGGTTTAGTCCTCTTAGGCGCCCCTGGTTGCCTCTATTTCTGGTGGTTCTCTTGCCAGTGGTTCCCTGTCCTTGGCGCTAGGGTCTGGTGTGGATGCCTTTGTTTCTCTTGCCAGTGGTTCCCTGTCCTGGGCGCCGGTGTCTGGTGTTGACGTGACTGCCTCTCGTCCTCCTACAGCTGGGTGTCCTGCGGGGAAGGTTAATTCCATTACTGGTGCTGCTCGGGTGGGTGCGACTGGTGTTGACGAGATTGGGGGCTCTGCTCCTGCCTCTCGTCCTGTTGGTCCTGCAGGGAAGGCTAAATCCTTTTCTGACGTTGCTTGGGTGGGTGCTCAACCTCCTACTCATAGACCTCTTCTCTGTGCCCGGGACTCCCTAGTGGTAGTGTGTGGTCTGCAGATTCAATGGCCTGTGGCCATCCCTCCCGGATCTCCACGACTGGGTCGCTGCTTCTTGGAAGCCCTTGGTTGTTGGGGAAATCGAACTCTACCCTTGCACTAGGGGCTTCTTCATTGCAACCTCTGGCTCCCCGCTTGAACGTGCTTGTGTTTTGGATAGAGGGTAGATGTGGGGTATTCATTCTCTGGCCTTAAGACCTTGGTCTCATTCTTTCAACCCCCTTACGGAGCCGTTGAACACCAGACCGGTCTGGGTCCGTCTGCCGAACCTTCCTTTGCAGTTTTGGGAAGAATCTTGTTTTGAGGCCATTGACAATACCATTGGTCGCTTCTAATGGTGGATTCCACTACTAGGGAGTTTGGGCATACCACAGTCGCTCGGATGCTTGTTGATCTCGACATCTCCAAGCCTCTTCATGGGGATGTTGTTTTGTTGGTGGAGGACAGACCGTGGAAGCAACTCCTTGACTATGAGTCTCCCCTTTCGGTGTTAGAGGTGTTTTTCAGTGGGTCATTTGGTCGCTGACTGTCCTCTTGCCCATCGCAAGGGCGCCATGACTTGGTGGACGGATGCGCTCTTGGATCACCTCACAATGGGCTCTCTTTCAGTTGCTTCTTCGGTGGGGGCTGATGAACATACTTTTGATCCTCTATCGGACTCACCTTTCGTGGATCCTCTCTTGGTGTGCTCTGATGTCGCTGGGCTGACTGTGCCTATCCGATCCGCTGATGCTGATTCTGTGCTGGTCAGTTCTGCTGACGCTGTTGTCTCTGTCCGCCCTCTGTCGAATGCCTCTGTTGTCCCTTTAGATGATTCTTGTTTGTGTGCTCCGCCGCCTCCTGTGGTGGCTGGGGTGGAGCCGCTCCTTTCCCCGACGGTTCTCGACTCCGGACCTCCTTGGTCGGTTCTTCTTCAAAAGAAGAAGGCCCCTGTTGCTGCTTCTCGGCTCAAGTCTGGTGGAGTCTGCCCAGACCACCTTGGTTCTGTTGTAGCTTCCCGACCCCTAACTCGTGGAGCCAGCCTTGACCTCTATGTTTCTGGGTCTGTTTAATTTTGTAGGTTTCTACAGCTGTTGCTGGTTTTTCCTCTAGTTCAAGATTTCTTGATCTATGTTTTCTTTGGCCTTTGAGCCCTGTGTAAAGGGTACAACACCCTGTAAATGCTGCTTAACTTTTCAAAAAAAAATATTATCTATGTAGGCCATCAACTTTTCAAATTCTTTTTTTATCTATGTAGGGCATCAAATAACAAGAAGACAAATAAAGAATATTATTTGCTTGGAGAAAAAGAGAGCAATGGGAAAGATGAAAAAAAATGAGTGCATGGAAGATGCTTCTTACACCTCTCTTAGCAAGAGATTAGTTGCACAAAAATTCTTTTAAAACCTTAAAATAGTCTCAGATTTAGATGCACATACATCATAAACAAATAAACAATGAGAGATAACACATAATTTTACGCAGGGGAAACTCTTTTGGGTGAAAAACCTCAAGCTCCAAAACACAACTCAATTATATTATTTAGCAACAACAAACAAGTTTCAATATAATTGTAGAGCTATGCTCTTGTAGGAGTCTTCACAATTCTTGATTTTAGAGTAATTTCGGCAGCATAATGGTACTTCAACAAACAACAATCTACAACTCCAAAATACAAGTGCTCAATATATAGGAGTTTACAATTCATTAATTAGACATTTCAAAAATTCAAAGCCCAAGGTTGAAGATGCAACATGGAAAGCGTCAAAACCACTACACATGCATAATTGTAAGTTTCTACATGTCAACACATTCAATGTTGCAATTGCCAATTGTCATTAAACTTGCACCTGCCAAAATACAATTGCATCTCCAAAGCATTCACATTCCATGCAAATTCAACATAAAATAAAAAATGCGTTCATGCACAACTCCACTTGTAATAGCAACTTTCACTTTTGACTCTATATTGAGTTATCTTCAATAAATGAAGCCCACAAATAATAAAATAGGCAACTAAATAAATTAGAAATCGCACCTTGTTGTGCAATGGGTACGCCGAAGAGGTGTGGAAAGTCAATTAAGGGGAAATGAAGAGGTGTGGTCTATTTTTTGCATACATTTGTGTAGTACACGAGTTCAATTGGTAGGAAATTTAGCAAATGACACTGTTTGTGCAACAAAGGTCACAATAGAGAAGTGATAGCTTCAAATCAACTATGCATCCACTTACAAGGATCCAAACACAACTGAAAAAACCTTCGAATCATGAAGGCAATCAAAATCCGTTACCAATAGGCTCATGTTATGTTTACAATAGGTAGAGAGGGAGAGGGAGGGATAGAAAGAGGGATAGATAGAGTGAAGGAGATAGAATAGAGATAGAGAGGCAACGAGATATAGATATAGAGATCTAGGAAGATGGAGAGGGAGAGAGATGGAAGGATAGAGAGAGGGAGACATGTCTAGAGATAGAGGGGGGAAGAGGAAGATAGATCAAGAGAGGATGAAGGAGGCATATATATATACATATATATATATATATATATAGAGAGAGAGAGAGAGAGAGAGAGAGAGAGAGAGAGAGAGAGATAAATATGAAGAGAAATATATAACGTAAGAGGGAAAGGGGGATTGAGATTTAGAGGAAGAGGGAGAGGCAGAGAGGGAGAGAGATATAGTGATAGAGAGATAGAGATATAAAGATATGGGGAGAGGAAGATAGAGATAGAGATATAGATAAACAAAGAGAAGTAGCTATAGACAAATAGAGATAGAGAGAGGGAGAGAGAAAGAGGAAGATATATATACATATATGGGAAGATAAAGAGAGAGATATGTGAAGAGAAAGGGAGAGGTAGAGATATAGAGATAGAGACAAGTAATAGAGGGAGAGAGATAGAGATAGGGAGGGAGAAACAAGGATTGCATGTGTGTGTGAGAGTGAGAGATATAGAGATAGAGATAGGGATAGGGATGGACAAATATGGAGTGTGTGTGTGTGATGAGAGAGAGAGGGAGAGATATATAAATAAGAGATGGAGGGAGAGACATGGATAAAAAGAGAGATACAAATATATATATACTGGGAAAGATAGAGGAGAGAGAGAGAGAGAGAGAGATAAATAAGAGATGGAGGGAGAGACATGGATAAAAAGAGAGATAAAAATATATATATACTGGGAAAGAGGAGAGAGAGAGAGAGAGAGATGCATGGAGAGGTAAGGAGTTAGAGATAGGAGACATACACAGAGAGGAAGATAGAGATAGATATGGATCAGATCTTTCACATATTTTGTATACACATTTCCTAGTGAACGTGGCTTCTAGGGGGCATTGTAATATGTTCCAACAAAGGTATAAATGAAGAAGTGATAACTTCAAATAAACTATGCATCCACTTACATGGATCCAAACATGACCAAAATAGAAATTTTGAATCAAGAAGATAATCTAGATCCATTATAAATACTCATGTTATGTTTATAATAGGGAGAGAGGAGAGACAAGTGAGAGACATAGAGAGGGATAAGGAGAGAGATAGAGGAAGACAAAGATGGACATGGAGAGGAATATTTATTTTAAAAGAAAAATTATCCTCAGAGCCCATTATGCATTAATTTACAAAAATATATTATTGAGCATAGGGATTTTGATGCAGGAACATCCAGCGGTGTAGGACAATCTTGCATCACCTAAAAAAATGTCTTTTCCTTATTTTATTTAGTTGTTTTGAGTCCCATGATGGCACTTAAGGGGTGTAAGACAATCAGAAGTCAAAAATAATGAAAAAATGGTCACTTACTATTTTTAGTAAGTTAACCTAAACGAGCTCATATGGACCTAAAAAATTTACCCCAAGGAGCAGAGCTAAAAAAAATTTCCGGTTACGAAAGAATCATCTCAATACCTTGCATGGTTTGGGAGATATTAAAGTTTCTGTCTCGAGAAATTTCTCCAATATAGCTTCAAATTCAAATAGAAAATCTTAGAGGCCCCAAAACAACTCAAAACGTGGATGAATTGACCTCTACTGTATTCGGTATTGTAGATCTCTTTGAGAGATTTCCAATGATATGTTATAATAGCAAATCAATTACTCGAATAAAAATTTATGGCCCCATGAAGCCGCCCCTCTAAAAAGTGAATTTCATTAAAATTTCTTCCTAGACAAGAAATCAATCAACGGGACTTTTGGTGCCAAAACAAAAGGGAAAGTTATCCTTTCTAGAACATTCTAGGGGGTTCCTTGGGTAAAATAAAAAGGGTTAAGTGGGGGTTGTAGAAGGTGGCTCCATTAGTGCAGATTGTGGCTCTGCCTAATATATTTTGTTTTCAGAGTTGATTTTGTTGTAATGAATCAAGCCCATGAGGCTGTAGCATGTAAGTTTTGAATCTGTAATTTCATTTTTTGAAAATAATTGAAAGTGAGTTATTTTTCTCTCGCATCTTCTGTGTTGGTATCTGTTGTTGTGATTTGTGTGGTTTCGGGCGGTGTGGCCCTCGTCAAGTGGTATCAGAGTGGGTTTTCCCAAGTGTGTAAATAGATTGCTGAATGTGAGGCAGTTTGCACTAGGACTTGTGGTTGTGGGTTTATGAGAAAAACGATTAGAATGCCTCCAGGAAGAAACCGTGGTGGTGGAAGAAATATTGTACTAGAAGAGGGTTTTAGAGCCCTGCAAAGACAAGTTCAAGCACTGCAAGAGGAACTTCGTTGAGGGTTTGAGCCAAGAAGAGGAGATGAAAGTGAAGATGAAGCTAAAAATGAGGAACAGTTCAATGAAGAACAAGAAGCAGAAGATCTAGAACAAGTCAGAGTATTTAAGGCCATCTCTAACATTGGGAAAAGGCCAAAGATTGATGTTTCTACATTTTTTGGAAATATTAACCCAGAGGAGTTGATTGATTGGGTCAACGATATGGAGGAGTACTTTGAGTATGAAGAGATGGAAGATCCTGAGAGGGTCAAATTTGCAAAGACCAAGCTAAAGGGTCATGCAAATATTTGGTGAAAGGAGGTACAACTAGAAAGAAATCAAAGAGGAAAAGAGAAAATAACAAGATGGGATCGTATGGTGGAAAAATTTAAAGGACAATTCATTCCTATGGATTATGAGCTAGATTTTTTGAAGAAGATGGAAGGGTTGAAACAAGTGAGAAAATACGTCAAGGAGTATACAAAAGAATTCTACCATGTCTTGATCAGAACATGCCATTCTTGAGGCCAATAAGGAGAAAGTTGCCCATTACATAAATGGGTTGAAGCCGAGTATTCAAGAAGAGTTGGGTCTGGTAAGAATGTCTACTATTGAAGATGCATATCAGTTTTCTTTGAAGGTAGAAGAAAAGTTGAATAGAAGATTTGAAAGCAAGCAAAGAGGTGGGGGTCGCGGTGGAAAGACTAGTGGATAGTCATACAGAGGTCAAAATGAAGATCAAAAGAATGGTGAAGGATCCAGTAGAAACTAAAACCAAAGAGGAGATAACACTTACCATCCTCATGATCAAAATAATGGAGACCAAAGAGGAAGATGAAGATCTGGACAAGGATTAGGAAGAGTAGGCTTTCGTGGAACCTGTTTCCAGTGCGGAGGACATAGTGCCTATGAGTGTCCTCAACATCAAGGAAGGAAAAATAAAAGACTTGAGGGTAATGCACAAGTTGCACATGTAGATGAAGATGTTGATTCTTCACATTCTGAGGATGCAAAAAAAGGAGAGGTTCTTGTTACTAGAAGAGACTTGTTGAATGAGGAGAAGGAACCAACTCAAAGGAAGATTTTTTTTACACTAGATGTAAGTGTGAAGGTAAACTTTGCAATGTTATTATTGATGGAGGTAGTATTGATAACCTTGTTTTCGAAGAGATGGTTAGTAAGTTGCGGTTGGAGAGAAGAAGGCATTCAAATCCATACCGGATTGCTTGGTTGTAGAAGGACCATAAAGCTTTGGTAAATGAACAATGTCTGGTAAAGTTCAAGATTGGAAATTACCATGATGAGGTATTGTGTGATATTATGCCTGTGGATGTTTTTATATATGTTAGGCAGACTGTGGAAGTTTGATCGAAAAGCAGTACATGGTGGACATGTTGGTGCAATACCTATTCTTTGACAAAGGACGGGGTTTGTCACAAGTTGAAGCCCTTGAAAGAGGCAGAGGAAAAGGTATGCAGTAATGCAAGAATTTATTTGGTTAATGGAAGAAAGTTCCTAGAAGGTATGAGGCATGAGCATATGTGTTTTGTATTGATCCCTAGAGTTGACAAAGAAGATACTACTGAGGTACCTATAGAGGTTTCATATTTGTTGAATGAGTTTCAAGCTATTATTTTTGATAACGTACCTAAAGGTTTGTCTCCAGTAAGAAAGATTAGTCATCAGATGGACCTAATTCTTGGAGCCAGTTTTCCGAATAAGGCATCTCATTGTATGACTCCAACAAAGAGTGAAGAGGTGAACAAACAAGTGCAAGGGTTGTTGCAGAATGGATTGATCAGAGAGAGTTTGAGTCAATGTGCAGTACTAGCACCAAAGAAGGATGCAAAATGACAGATGTGTACAAATTCTAGAGCCATCAACAAGATCACCATCAAGTATAGATTTTCCTTGCTAAGAATGGATGACATTATGGATTGTTTGAGTGGAGCTGAGTGCTTCACGAAGATAGATTTGAAGAGTGGATATCACCAGATCCAGATTAGAGAAGGAGATGAATGGATGTCAACCTTCAAAATCAAGGAGAGCTTGTACAAGTGGTTAGTCATGCCTTTTGGGCTAACTAATGCACCGAGCACATTTATGCGGCTTATAAATGAGGTATTGAAATTTTTTTTAGGAAAATTTGTTATTGCTTATTTGGATGATATTTTGATTTTCAATAAGACATTGGAGGAGCACTTGATGCATATTCGAAGAGTTTTTGAGAAGCTATTGATTAGTTTGAAGAAATGTAGTTTTGTGAAGAGAGTTGATGTATCTGGGATTTGTTGTCTCAACAAAGGGTCTTGAAATGGATCCAAAGAAGGTGAGAGCTATCATTGAATGGCCTACCCCGAGGAGTGTTATAGAGGTAAGATCATTTCATGGTCTAGCAAGTTTTTACAAAAAGTTTATTATGAATTTTAGTAGTATTTGTGCACCTCTAACTGAAGCAATGAGAGGGGATAAAAAAGAGTTTAAGTGGACTACAGGAGCAACCAAAAGTTTTGATATGTTGAAGAAGAAAGTTACAAAGAAACCTGTTTTGGCACTTCCAAATTTCAATAAGGTCTTTCAGGTAGATTGTGATGCTAGTGGCACTGCCATATGAGCTGTTTTGAGTCAAGAAGGTAAGCCTATTGCCTATTTTAGTAAGAAGTTGAATGATTCTAAGAAGAAATATTCTATCTATGATTAGGAGTTTTATGCTATAGTTCAGGCTATGAAAAAATGGAGACACTATTTTTTCCCAAAAGAATTTGTTTTATATACTAATCACCAGGCTTTCCAATATCTCAATAATCAAGGAAAGTTAAATCAAAGGCACTTAAAATGGGTTGAGTTGTTGTAGAGCTATACTTTTGTTTTGAAGCACAAGAGTGGAAGGTCAAATGGAGTTGCAGATGCCTTAAGCATAAGGCAAAATTTATTGATAGAGATGAAAATAGAGGTTGTTGGGTTCAATGAACTTAAAACTTTGTATCCTGAAGATCCAAACTTTGCAAAAGCTTGGAAGGCTTGTTTGGAACCTATTACATTGGATATGACAAGATGGTTGGATTTCTTAATGCAAGATGGTATGTTGTTTATAGGAAGCCAATTGTGCATTCCTAAGAGTTCTATGAGAGAATATAATCAAGGAAAAGCATAGTGGAGGATTGGTTGGACATTTCGATCGAGATAAGACCATTGCTCTTGTTAGTGAGAATTATTATTGGCCTCAGTTACAACAAGATGTGAAGAAGTTTGTACAAAGTTGCAGAGTATGTCAAATGGCGAAGGAAACACGAACTAGAATACTGGATTGTATCAGCCATTACCTATACCTAAAAGGCCATGGGAGGATATTAGCATGGATTTTATTCTTGGCTTTTCAAGGACACAAAGAGGGCATGATTCCATATTTGTGGTGGTGGATAGATTTTCAAAGATGGCACATTTCATTCTGTGTCATAAAACCAGTGATGATGTTCATGTTGTAGAGTTGTTTTGCAGAGAGGTGGTGAGACTACATGGTCTACCAACAAGTATAGTTTCAGACAGAGATACCAAATTTGTTGGGTATTTCTGAAGGATATTATGGAAGAATTTGAAGACAAATTTGAAGTTCAGTTCTGCACACCATCCATAGATTGATGGAAAAATGAAGGTGGTGAATAGGAGTTTGGGTAACCTACTAAGATGCTTAGTAGGAGATAAGCCCAAGGGATGGGATTTGATTATACCACATACATAATTTTCTTACAACAATTATGTCAATAGGAGCACTGGTAAATCACCATTCTAGATTGTGTATGGGAGTAGTCCAAGAACTGCTTCTGAACTGAGAAAGATAGATAAGGGAGAGAAGAGTAGTGCCGAGGCTAAAGATTTTGCTGAGCACCTAAAGAATTTGCATGAAGAGGTGAAGAAACATATCAATAAGATGAACTCACAATATAAGGCTAAGGCAAATCAAAAAATGAGGTATAAGGAGTTCCATTTAGGAGATGAAGTCATGATTCATTTGTGAAAGGAGAGGTTTCCAGTTACTACATACAAAAAGTTAAAGATGAAGAAGATTGGGCCATGTAAGATCCCGAAGAAGCATGATTTAGGAAATGCATGAGGTAGAGTTGCCTAATGAAATTCATATTTCACCTGTGTTTAAAATTTCAAATTTAATAGAATATCATGAAGGGGGAATTGATGAAGAAATACTAGAAGCACAATGGAATATCCTAGCACCTACTTTAGAAAAGGAGGAGATAGAATAAATTTTGGATAGTTGTGCAGGTAGAAGCACAAGAAATAGATAATATGCAGAGTACTTGGTGAAGTGGAGATGAAGGCCTGCTGAAGATTCATCGTGGTTGTTTGAGGTTGAGGTTAATCGTCTTGGTTTTCCTCTAACTCTTGAGAAGTGACAGGGTCACTTTTCAAATTACCTTGAGTGTCTGATGTAGGAGCATCTAGCGGTGTAGGATAATCTTACATCACCCAATTTTTTTCCTCATTTTCTTTAGTTGTTTTGAGTCCCATGATGACACTTAAGGGGTGAAGACATTCATAAGTCAAATAATAGCAAAAAATGGTCACTTACTATTTTTAGTAAGTCGACCTAAACGGGCTCGTATGGACCTAAAAATTTATCCCAAGGAGCAGAGCTGAAAAAATTTCCGGTCATGAAAGAATTGTCTCAATACCCTGCACGGTTTGAGAGATATTAAAGTTTCCATCCCAGGAAATTTCCCCAATGCAACTTCAAATTCAAATATAAAATCTTAGAGGCCCCAAAACAACTTAAATAGTGGACGAACCGATCTCCGGTGGATTTAGCGTTGTAGATCTCTTTGAGAGCTTTCCAACGATATGTTATAATAACAATCAGACATCCAGATCAAAAGTTATGGCCCTGCAAAGTTGCCCCTCTAAAAAGTGAATTTCATTAAATTTTTTTCCTAGCCAAGAAATCAATCGACGAGACTTTTGGCACCAAAATAAAAGGGAAAGTTATCTTTCTAGAACATTCTAGGGGGTTCCTTGGGTAAAATAAAAAGGGTTAAGTGGGGATTGTAGCAAGTGGCTCCATTAGTGCAGATTGTGGCTCTGAATAATATGTTTTATCTCCAGAGTTGATTTTGTTGTAATGAATCAAGCCCATGAGGCTGTAGCATGTAAGTTTTGAATCTTTAATTTCATTTTCTAAAAATAATTGAAAGTGAGTTATTTTTATGTCTCGCATCTTTTGTGTTGGTATTTGTTGTTGTGATTTGTGTGGTTTCGGGCGGTGTGGCCTTCATCGAATTTATTGCATCATGAATTGGCACTCAATGATCTTTGAAAGGCCAATAAACCCCATTTGTAAATAATCATGTTTTTCTATTGTTTGTCATAAAGAGACCCTTTAAAAAATTATCTTGACTCCACTTTTATATGGTAGGGAGTTAGAGTTATCTTTTCAAGTGGGCCCAAACTATCTTTTAGACCTGATGAGTCACAATAATGACTCATTTTTATTAGGATTTATCATATGTTTGTTAGTGTTACTATGGGGTTTTAGCACCTAGTTACTAATGCTTTCTATGTAATTTCCCTGAACTTATGAACTCTGGACATGAACTTATTCTTATAAATTTTAATGATATTAACCTACTATGTGATATATCTATATTAATTTTGCATGTGATTGAATGAATGTTATCATAAGGTGATTATGGATATACATTTGTCTTGTGCACACTAATGTCATAATGTAGGTTCAGATTAAGATGCAAATATAAATGGAGCTTGCAATGTGGAAGAAGTTCATGCTAGCTGCCCGGTTGCTGAAAAAATTCAAGTAGAGATGGACATTGAAGAAGTCAACGGTTGGAAACTTCCATCTCATGTGGAAGTTAACCTTAATGACCATGCCTATTATTTGAGTAGATTTAGAAGGTGTCGTTATGCTGGATTTTTCGTTGAAGCAAGTATGGTTTGACCAAATCCTGTGCATGCATAACCCGCTTCCTCTTTTTCATGCTTTCAATAAATGGCGTCCTCCTAATTTATTGGAGTCGACTACCTTGTTAGTTAAGTTAGTTATAATCTTTCCTTCTATAAATAATAATTAGATGCTCCTCTTCAAGAGGTTGAATGTTTTGATATTGTACTTGCATTTTTAGTTTCAAGAAATATAGTTATGTTGCTGCTATGTTGTAATCATGTTTTCAATGAATAAAATGATATTGTAGTTTTCTTCATCTGAGTTAGTCTTGGGGAGACTCATTCAAGGTTGGCCACTTGGTGAGAATTCCATCCATTAAGTTCAGTAGTTACTTTTATGTTCAACAACTAGTTACTGTCTTAGCAGTTGTCTATTTCTGTAGCCATTGGAACTTCGTAATGTGTTTGTTCATGTAGCCAAGATAGACAAAGTAACTTCTTGTCTGTTTACTGAAACTTCTATTTCTGTAATTTATTTCAGTTTAGTTTAGTTGTTGGTTTATGCTTAGTACTTCTATTTCTATAACTTCCTTTCAAGCATTTCACTTTCAGTACTATTTCCTTTCTAGTTATAGGATAAGGATGGCTATAATTGAGTCCTAGTGCACATACAATGCTGACCCATTTCAATTTCACGTCCCTGGGTTGATAATGAAATGAACCTTCATGATGAGCAAGATAACTACTTGGTACATATATCTAGTCTCTAAGTTATAGCTTTAAGGGCTTAGTTATTGCACCATTAGAGGAGGCCAACATTTTTGGTGTCGTTGTCGGGGATGGTGTCAAACTCAGAAGTTCTTAGAAGTCATTTCTAGTTTCTTTCTTGTTTTTGGTATCTCTGAAGTTTGTTTTTAGCATACCCTTCATTTGAATAAGTAATGATCCACTATTGTTTCACCAATTCTTTGTGTGAGTTGGCTAATACTGAGTTAATATGGTATGCATAGGGGTAGGAGAAGAGATGCTCTAGGGAGATTCCTTTCTGTTGACCCTAATCTTGATAATCAACTAGTTGAGTTTCAAAATTTTCCAGGAGATGAAGAAGAAGAAGAAGCAAATCCTTTTGCTGATGTATTTCCCAATTTGACCAATTCTAAAACTTCCTCTAAAGAGCAAGCTGCCCAAAACCTGATTGAGAATCCATTTGCTCTGATAATCCATCAAGCAATTATGATTGCTCAAAATAGGCCTAACCAACCAACCTTTCCATTCCCTATCCCTCAACAAAATGACGTTGATAACCTCAAGAACATTCCTACTTCAGTTCTTCCTAGATTCTACGGGCTTGTAACAGAGGACCCAAACATTTTTTTGTTTGAATTTGATATCCTCTGCAAAAGCTATGATTACACTACTGATGCTCATAGGCTTAAATTGTTTCCTACTACCTTGAAAGAAGCTGCATTAAGATGGTTCATGAGCTTAGGTAGGAATATTGTGAATAGTTGGGATGTTATGAAGGAAAAGTTTCTTGAGAAGTATCAAAAATATTGTAGAGGTAGTGATATGAGAGGATATGATTTCTTTAGGATGTAGCAGAAGGAGGATGAAAATTTGGAGGACTATGTGTCAAGGTTCCTGCTTTGTCTACATAAATCTCCACATCATGCACTCAATGAAGAGTCTCAAAAGTTGCTCTTCCTTAGAGGGATCAATGAAAGTTGTGTTGATGCTCTGGACTTGATAGGAGGAAGAGATATCACCCAAGTTCCCTGGGATGATATTAAGAATATATGACAGAATTACTCTAGAGCAACTATAAAGAAAGAGAGAGGTTACCAATCTTCTATGGGTAAATCCTCCATTAATGGAGTTTCAAGGATGGAAATCACTCATTTGTTGTCAGATTTCAAGTAGGACATCATAAGTAATATGGAAACTCAGCTAGATACACTTCAAGCAAAGAAGAAACATGAGGAGGCAAAGGCAATGTTGGCAGAATATTGTCCTCATTAGAGGCAAAAGAAGGACTGCAAATGTAAAATGGTAGCCAACATTGACAACAAGCACATTCCACCTGAATTGAAGCCAATTGAGGGTGATGAATATCATTTTTTCTATGTTGCACAAAGAAGGCCATGGGCTCCAAGACAAGGTATGCCACTAGACCCATTATCTTTTAGTGGACCTTATATGAATTCTTATTCATCTAGTAATCAATGGAAACCTCCATATCCATCAAATTTTGGAGGCTATCCACCTCAGCCTTGGAACAACCTTCCAAATACTTGGACCAATTACCAAAACACTCCACCTTAGTGGCAACAATCCTAGGGGAATCGACAACAAACTCAAGGAAATTGGAAACAAACATCCCAATGGAGGGGAGGACAATAATGGACAAACTAGGCAACTGGTTACATGCAATAGCCTCAAACGTCTACCATAATGCATCCTCCTAACTCAAATGCTAGCACACCTAGACCTACTCATTTACTAGCTCAACCAACACTCAACCCAAATAACAAACCACAACAACAGCCAGTCTACACTGCAGATCCAAACCAATTTCCTGCCTATGCTGTGAGTCTGAGTGATATTCATCTGCGTTCAGGAACCACTTTGTCATCTCATTCAACTCCTATTATAACAGAGCTTTCTGTGGAAGATGAGGGGCATCAAAATTTATTTGATATCCCTGCTTAGACAAGTGTGCCCAAGAATCCTGAACCAGTTCGACAGACTGATCTTGACCCACCATTTCTTCAAAGGTTAGAAGTTGCTAAGCAAAAGGAAGAAACAACCTTTGATATTTTGGATCAGCTAAAACACATGTTTCAAGATACCTCTATTCTAGGCCATAAAATATGTTCCCATTTATGGTAAGGCAATTAAGGAAGCATGTCTCAAAAATCCTAGGAGGAAAAAGGACCCCACCACCATTCATGTGGTAGGACAGTTGGTAGATATCATGCTTGGGAAAGTAATTGTTCCTAAGTATATTGACCCAGGTAGTCCTGTAGTTGGATTCATTATAAATGGAATCCAAGTAAAGAATGCTCTAATAGACTTGGGATCTGCTATCAATGTGATGACTGAGGATATCCTGCAACAACTGAATGTTACAAATCTGAGACCTCCTTCCATTGTCCTATAGTTTGCTGACAGTTCCACTATCAAACCAGATGGTATAGTTGAAGACCTTGTTGTTATTCTAGACTCTTGGGAATATCCAATTGATTTCATGATCATTTCCCCTAAAGCTACATTAGGAGGGTATCCTATTATTCTAGGAAGGCCGTGGTTAGCTACAACAGATGCTTACATTGGATGTCGGTCAAGGGACATGACTATTTATGATGGGAAAAGCACTAAAAATCTTGTCCTTTATCCTCCTGCTCAACCATCCCATGATATGGACAACCCCATCTGGTGACATGTTGGAGAAGAGGCAGAGGAAGCCAATTCAGTGGCACAACTCATGATGATAGGTAGAAGTCCTTTTATGCAGCTACAGGAAGATGATGACATATTATCCCATATAATTCAGAACCATTGTGAAGTGCATGAAGAACCACCCACTCATGAATCTAGTTTTGCATGTCCATTGTAGACACTTTTGCCGACTTCTTTCGCATCTGAATTTCTTGTAACAACAGATATACTTCATACACTATTACCACATGAGGTAAAATTACCAAGAATCAGTGAAACAACCATGATTGAGTTGATCACACAAGTACAAGTTTCAAAGGGGAAACACTTGAATATAAATAACAAGCTTACTTAGGAGCAACAGTTGTCTCTGAAAAACCTGTTAAAGAAGCATCAACATGTATTTGCATGGGATTACCATGACATGAAAGGATTAGATCCCAAAATATGTACTCATAGGATCTACATTAGAGATGACCACACTCCAGTAAAGCAACTGCAAAGGAGAATCAATCTTGCATTAAGAGAGATTGTGAAAGGAGAACTGCAAAAGTTATTGGATGCAAGATATATCTACCCTATCTCAGACAACCAATGGGTGTCCCCTTTGGTAATTGTGCCTAAAAAGGGAGGTAAATGGAGAGTTTGTGTTGACTATAGAGAACTAAATTCTTCCACCAAAAATGATCACTTTCCCCTTCCTTTTATAGACCAAGTATTAAATTCACTTGTAGGTAAGCAATATTTCTCCTTCCTTGATGGGTTCAGTGGCTATAATCAGATACAAATTGCACTTGAAGATCAAGACAAGACAACTTTCACTTGTCCTTGGGGAACTTATGCCGATTCAATACTCGCATTTGGTCTATGCAATGCACCTGCAACCTTCCAAAGAGTAGTTATTAGTATATTCTCAGATATTTCACATGATTTTATGGAAATCTATATGGATGATTTCACTGCTTATGGTGTTGAATTCGCTAAAGCATTAGAAAACCTCAAAATGGTTTTGCAAAGATGTGAGGACCATAATATCTCCTTGAATAGTGAGAAATTTTTTATGATGATCCAGGAAGGAGTGGTCCTTGGCCATTATATCTCTCAAAAGGGAATTCAAGTGGACCCAACCAAAATTGAGGTAATTACCAATCTTTCTATTCCTATCAAGCAAAAATATGTTAGAAATTTATTGGGACATGCAAGATACTGTAGGCGTTTCATAAAAGATTTTAGTAAGATGGAAGCACCACTTTACACTCTTCTGACTAAAGATGATGAGTTCCAATGGACAATGGACTATGATAAATCATTCTCTGATTTAAAAACAACATTAACCCTTGCTCATGTGCTCAAAGGCCCTAATTGGGAAATCCCTTTCCACATTCACACAAATGCATCTGATTATGCTATATGGGCTTTCTTAGGAAAAAAAGAGGGAGCAATAGAGAATGTAATCTACTTTATAAGAAAGAACCTACAAGGGGTTGAGTTTAACTACATAGTGACAAAGAAGGAGATGTTGGCAATCATTTATGCTCTCAAAAAAATCAGGCATTATATCACAAGATACCAGATCTTTTTCCATACAAACCATGCAACCATAAGATACCTTATGAACAAGCCATTGATCACAAGCGGATTGGCAAGGTGGTTGTTGTTAATGAATGAATTTGATATCACCATTATAGACAAGCCATGGAAAATAAATGTTGTGGAAGAATTTCTCTCTAGATTGACCACATCAAAAGACACTCAAGTCATTGATGATTCCTTTCCTGATGAACATTTGTTCTCCATCAGTGTGCACACACCTTGGTATACATATATAGACAATTATTTGGTTACAAGAAGAGTTCCCCCTCATTTCTCTCCAAAAGAGAAAATGGTTCTTATTGAATTTTTTTCCCATTCTCATGGATGGCAGGTTGCTTATTCTATACTGGACCAGATCATGTGATGAGAAGATGTGTAAGAGAGGATGAGACTTATGATATACTGCATGCATGCCATGATGAACCCTATGGGGGACACTTTGTAGCTAAGAGGATAGCCATGAAGATCCTCAATACCATATATTACTAGCCTACACTTCATAAGGATGCAAGCAAGTACACTAGGCAATGTGACAGGTGCCAAAGGATGGGTCGACCAACTAAATCAATGAGATGCATCTATATCCTCAAGTCTTTATCACACCATTTGATAAATGGGGACTTGATTTTGTAGGTCCAATTGATCCACCATCAAATGGAAAATCTTACATATTGGTTTGTACCAATTATGTGACAAAATGGGTTGAGGTCAAAGCCATGAAACATGCTAGGGATAATAAAGTTGTTGAATTCCTCTATGAAGAAATCTTCACACGCTATGGAGTTCCTAGGGAGATAGTCACAGATCAAGAGGCTCAGTTCACATCTACTCTAGTCACAACATTGGTAAATGAGTATAATGTCAAGCATAGGAAATCTACGCCCTATCACCCACAAGCCAATGGACAATCCGAGGTAACAAATAGGGAAATCGAATCTATTTTGAACAAGACAGTAGCACTTCACAAAAAATATTGGGAAAATAGATTTCCAAAAGTTGTTTGGGCCTATAGAACCACTTGGAAAACCACAACTGGTTTTACTCCCTTTGAGCTATTATATGGAAAAACAACAATGATGCCTATAGAGTTTGAACACAAAAATCTTAGAACAACACTATAACTTGGAATAGATATATTTGAGGCCCAAAAGGACAGGGTTATGCAACTAAATTCCTTAGATGAGATGAGGAAATCAAATCTCCACCATACTTAGATGTTGCAGAACTAGAGAGCTAGATGCCATGATAAATACATCAAAGACAAGAAGTTCCAACCAGATGATTGGGCACTTCTTTATGATTCTAGGTATAAAGATAACTTGGGAAAACTTCAAACCCGATGGTTGGGACCATATGAGATTGCAAAGGTTTACCCCAATGGTGTTGTTCAACTTACAACAATTAATCTTGTCAGGCTCAAGCTCTTGGTCAATGATCATCATCTCAGATTATACCATAAGCCTACCTCAAATCAGGAGTTCATGCAACAATTTGTTGAATACCAGAACTCCGAAGTTCCTGCAGCCGAAGGAAGTGGACCTAGTGTTCAACCTTATGGCTAATTAAAGGTACACGTGCAATCATAATAAATATTTCCACTTTTTGTGGGAATTAATTTCTACATCAATAAAGATTGTCTGCCCATTCATTTCCATTATCTATCTCTTCCACATCCAACACCACTTCATTTAATTACTTAACTGTACTTTTATGATGTCCAGTACTTCCTTCCACATTATTTGGAAAAGATGTTCCACCTTTTTAGGTACGTGCATACAAATTAATGTATATTAATTACCTTGCATTCATTTGTTTGATTATTGTATTTTAATATTTATATTTCACATAGCAATCCCTATTTAAATGCCCTATTTTATCCAACTCCCATTCCAACTTGTGTAGACACATGCTTTAATTTAGGTTGGGGGGAAGTGTGAGATTATGTGTCATATGTCATACATGTCATCAGTCACATTCCATGCACTAGCATGGCAGTAAATTTGAAATGATAAGTTGAAGTGACGTTCTGCATGTGACATTAATCTGTCACCATTCTCTTTGATAATATCCTCTCTTTACTGCCTTAGTCGAAATCATGATGTCATTGGAAAGGTAAAATTGAGAGGTTTCGACATTGGTTTTGGTATTTGTGAGAACTACAGGAAGTAGAAGAGACATTGGGTTTTTGGTTGAAGGATTGTAGGAGGAAGTGTTTTCAGAAGAATTTGCCTGAGTGTGAGTTGAAACAATGGGAGGTCCATGAATCATAAATGAACCAATGATTCACCAAGTAATCCTACATAATGCACTATGTGAACCTGAATTCAGGAATTGTGTCTGGTTGGATTATTTTATGAATCTAGATAGTTTCAATGAAGACATTGCCTTGGAGTTTGCACAATTTTTTTCAAATGGTGAGGCAATGGTTAAGGGGTTAAAAGTATGCATAGCTACTGAGAAAATAATTTTTGAAGTGTCAGGTTTACCTGTTGAGGGAGAATCCTACCCTGCTACTAAAGATGCTAGATCAGCTAGGAAAGAATTCACAGAGCCTAGTGATCCTCCACTTGTTGTTGAAAAACAAGGTAAGAGAAGACTTTCTTTGCCAGAGAAATGGAAGCAAGTTGTTGTTTTTATTTTCAAATACATTACCTGTGAGGGTCGTCAATCTTGTCTACATTCTTTGCATTTCAAGCTATTGAATCATCTGAGGCATGGCAGGAGAATGAATGTACCAAATGTTATGTAAAATCTTCTTGTAATTATGGTTGTTGAAACACAAAAAGGTAGGGAAAACTTTGTTTCCCATCATTGTTTGATTAAATTATTAGTAGAAAAATCTTTGCAAGATATGTCTAGTATGTCGTGGGATGAATTTTTGAAAATTAGAGAATTTAGACCAGAAAATGTGGGTCTTAGAGGTTGACCCCTAACTCATAGGGTTAGGAGAGATGAGAAAAAATGAGAAAAGCAAAGAGTAGAAAAGGGAAGGCTAAAAATCAAGAGCCAAAGAAGATAAACCCTAGCCCTAGGAAGCATAAAACTAAAGAAACAGAGCATCCTGCAGCCGTTGGGAAAAATAAAAGTCCTCCCAAGAAGTCAAAATTGACCAAGTCTGTTACTGATGTGACTCCAAGAAGGAGTTGTAGACTTAGTGAGACACCTAAAAATAAGGAAAAGGCTCCTAGGGAGTAAGTAAATATTGGGTTGGAGGAACTTGCTACTGTTGCAGAGCAAGTTGAGCATTAGGTTGAAGAGCAGGCTAAACATCCAGTTGTTGAGAAAATTGAACATCAAAAACCAGTACAGGGGAAGATCATGGTGCACATACCTTCTACTTTTTCATGGGCATATGTAGCCCTGGATTTATGGAAAGAAATGCAGGAAAAAGAAAAAGAATGGAGAAGAGAAAAACACAAGCTATAGGAAGAGATTGATAAGAAAAATAAAGAAATTGGGGAGAAGAATGCAAAAATTACTACATTACAAGAAAAGGCAAGCAATGTGGTGACCTTAGTACCACAAATTCTGGAATGTAGGACTCCTCCATGGGTATATGCATTGCATTTAAAAGAGCGTCATCTCTCTTTTAAGTTGTCAAGGGTTATTTCTGGTTTAAACCCTTCCATTGAAACCTTGCATGAATTTTTTCAAGCTTACCAATCTTCTCCTCCTGAAGTTAATAATTTATTGTGTGAATTATATCTGCATAACTATGTTGTTCCTAATGATCATGAGTGGAATCCATTGTTATATATTGGAGATGTTCATTTGAGGGCATTGATGCCATGGATTCAAAATGAAAACAAATGGGGAGAACAATTCAAAATATACAAAGAAAAGGAGCTCCATACACCTTCGTCTCTAAGAGACGAATCAAATAATCCTGTAGAAATCTACTACACATGGCATAGATTTCTTTACAGGCCATCATACAAACAAAGGATCATGTCGTTTAGGGAATAAGCATATAATGAATATGAATAAGTAGCTGCTACTATAGGAAGAACAGTATTGGGATACTTGTCACAAAGATGAAATGAGTTGCCAAATCAGTAAAAAAAAGTTGAACCCCATTCCCTACAGAATTATCATGTCGCTTACAAATGAAGCGTCGGGTATATGCACCTTAGGAGAACAAGGCAACAATATTCGCTCCCATTAATATTTCAGCCACCTATTCTATTGTGGCCAGTACCTGACTACAAAACTTATCAGTATGATATAAGTGCAAAGAGACCAAGGTGGGGCAGATTGGAAAGCAAGCATGGGTTCTAATAGGATCCAAACTCAGATATTGATAGAGGGAAGACAAAAAATGCTGATTTCAGGGCTATAGTAAGACAAAGGAATTGAGTTCCCTCTGTTGGAGGACCAACGGATCGTTAAGTTGGGGGGAGATGATGAGTCCAAATAATGACTCATTTTTATTAGGATTTATCATATTTTTGTTAGTGTTACTATGAGGTTTTAGCACCTAGTTACTAATGCTTTCTATGTTATTTCCCTGAACTTATGAACTTTGGACATGAACTTATTCCTATAACTTTGAATGATATTAACCTGCTATGTGATATATCTATATTAATTTTACATGTGATTGAATGAACGTTATCATAAGGTGATTATGGATATAAATTTTTCTTGTGCACACATGTCATAATTCAGGTTCAGATTAAGATGCAGATATAAATGGAGCTTGCAATATGGAAGAAGTTCATGTTAGCTGTCCGATTGCTAAAAAAAGTCAAGTAGAGATGGACATTGAAGAAGTCAGCAGTTGGAAACTTCCAGCTCATGTGGAAGTTAACCTTAATGACCATGTCTATTAGTTGAGTAGATTTAGGAGGTGTTGTTATGCTGGATTTTCATTGAAGCAAGTCTGGTTTGACCAAATCCTGTGCATGCATAACCTCCTTCCTCTTTTTCATGCTTTCAATAAATGGAGTCCTTCTAATATATTGGAATCAACTGCCTTGTTAGTTAAGTTAGTTAGAATATTTCCTTCTATAAATAATGATCAGATGATCCTCTTCAAGAGGTTGAATGTTCTGATATTGTACTTGCATTTTCAATTTCAAGAAATACAGTTATGTTGCTACTACATTGTAATCATGTTTTCAATGAATAAAATGATATTTTAGTTTGTTGCATCTGAGTTAGTCTTGGGGAAACTCAAGGGGGCCCACTTGGTGAGAATTTCATCCATTCAGTTCAGTAGTTACGTTTTTGTTCAACAATTAGTTACAGTCTTAGCAGTTGTCTGTTCCTACAACCATTGGAACTTCGTTATGTGTTTGCTCTTGCAGCCAAGGAAGACAGAGTAACTTCATGTTTGTTTACTCTGACTTCTATTTTTGTAATTCATTTCAGTTTAGTGTAGTTGTTGGTTTATGCTCAATACTTTTGTTTCTGTAACTTCCTTTCAAGCATTTCACTTTTAGTACTATTTCATTTCTAGTTATAGGATAAGGATGGCTACAATTGAGTTCTAGTGCACATATAGTGCTGACCTATTTCAAGTTCACGTCCCTGGGTTGATAATGAAATGAACCTTCATGATGAGCAAGATAAATACTTGGTGCAAATATCTAATCTCTAAGTTATAGATTTAAGGGCTTAGTTATTGAACCATTAGAGGAGGCCAACAAGACCCATGAATAATTTACGTCTATCTTTTAGAAAATTACTTGTATTTAAATAGGGAGAATGATAATTTGTTTTGTATTATATCATTTATCAAAATTTATTTTTTTGGTATGATTGATGTTTATTCGATCCTTGAATATTTTTTATGGGTTGGATCATTTACTTGTGATAGTTTAACCAAATGATAACTTCTAATTTAGATATACACTCCCTCATAATATTAGAATCTTAGAGGGAGGAGGAAAGGATCTAGTAGAAAAGGGAGAGAGAATTGAAATAAAATAGGGGAAGATGAGAAATAATATGAATTCAACACATTATATAAGTAGTTCGAGTCATTTGAGTACTTCATCAACCCCACTACTTGAAGAACACCACATATTGAGGGATATGTACAACATCTTAAGCCTTATTTATGTTTCTCTTACCAACTTCCAAGTTAGTTGTGATAAGAATCCAACACTTGATGCAATCAAAATAAGGCAATTAAGTACTTCATCAACCCCCTACTCGAACATCATCATATTCCAAGGGATATGTACACAATTTTAATTCCTTCTTATGCTGCCCTTAATAACTTATAATTTACTACTAACCATAGCCCCCCTCACTCCCTTGTCAAACAATTGCATTTTTATAGGCTTTTAGATAAAAATATGCTTGGTCATCTTAATCCTGTCACACCCCATGTTGACTATTTACTCCATAAAATACTTCAATAGATAGTCCTATGGAGGAGCTAGAACCATTCCCTGAATTTATGGTAAACTAGTCAACTCTGTATTACAAACTTCATAATTTTGTAAACCTATTTAGAAATGTATATTTTGCATAATTTATATCAAATTTAGTAAACCATGTATATTATGCAATGTATACAACTTTGCAGACCATGCATATTTCAGAATGTCTATAGACTAGTCATTTTGTAATATTTTTTAACCAATAATGATAATCTATGTGTATAAATCAATTAAAAAATAATGAAATTATTAACTAATATCCATCTCTAAGTTCAATGTTTGATAGTTGCATTGCAAAAAAGTAGGCATATGGTATTTAGGGATGCTAGCTCAATTAAATTTATTTTAAACAAATCACTTTAACCACATCATCTAACTAAATTCATTTAATCAATGGTCTTTGATGAGTTGTTTGGTAATTTCCAATCCTATAACCCCTATTGATAAATAATAAATACTATGATCATAATAAATCATAAAAGAGAAAACCCATATAGTTAAACAAACAATGAAATTGTAGGTTGATTTTTATGCAAGTCACATATTAAAACATTCAACAAAAGACAATGAAATTGTTATTGATCACAATAAGATATGATTAGATTTTGATCACTTTTCTTGTATCCTTTTTGAATTTCCTCACCAAGACGCCCTCTCTAAGACTGCTCACTACGAAAAGTGCTAAGATCAAGAGAGGCATATAATAAGAATAATTTTGTTTTAGTTCTAAAAGTGTGGTTTATAAAGCAGTACGATTGTCTATTAGGAACAACAAACAAGGGACAATTTTTCATTGGATATTTTGTAGCTATTTGATGTTTTTTATTTGAAAATTAAAATTCTTCATCATAATAAGTGGGTAAGTAAAATATTGTAGACACCATGGGACTACTAAACATATAGTAGTCTACTAAGAAAATTTTGTTTTCAAATCAATGGATTTTTTAATGTTAGTACTTTTTGTAGCAACCTCAACCCCTATTCAGGTGCCTTTTGGTTGTGTAACATGGAAATTTGTGTTAGTACTTTTTGTAGCAACCTCAACCCCTATTCAGGTGCCTTTTGGTTGTGTAACATGGAAATTTGTAAGAAAGATATAATTGCGATGAAACAATTCTAAATGGGTGGGAATCATTGATTTATCTAGTAATATAAAGTTATTAATTTATAAGTGGATTGTGTCAATGAGGTACTATAATGTTAAATTGATAAGCTAACACATTTTAGATGAGAAAAAGTTGGACGCATGAGTTGCATAGTTTGTTAACCCCATTTAAACTAGGTACATGAATCAAAGTTTAACCCAATTGTACTCATCCTTTCACAAAATAACACAATTATATTTAGGATGAAATTTATCAAATAAACTTGTTTCGAGTTAGCAATCAATAAAAACCTTCAACTAAAACCTTGCTTTGTTAAATAAAATGTGTGTAGACCTTAAGAGACTTTAAAACATTCTTTATGAAGATTCAATGATATATTTATAAATAAATCTTCTATTTCAAACTTACTTTTTCCTAACTATAGAGATGCTAGAAATATAATTTTGGTGTTGTTTATTCTCTTTATGAAATGTGCATATAAACAGATCTATACTTGAATTTTATTCATGAGATGTGTTTTTCCTTTATAAGGCATGTGCCAATGTATATGAAAGAACAAATCTATACTTGAATTTTATTCATGAAATGTGTTTTTCCTTTATAGAGCATGTGCCAATGTATATGAAAATAATATTTATATTTTGAAGAGCTCAATCGACCTTTATAGTGGTGCACTTTATTCTATACAACTAATTTTTTTTACTCTATATGTACCCATATACATTGTTTCAATAATTTACTTTGAAAAACTTGTCTATTTATAGAGCGCACAACTCTGCATGTGGATACAATATTTTGTTTTAAAGTTTTTCTATTTCCATTATGAGGCATGGCTAGCCAAAGGATGTGCAAAAAATGTGGATGTGTTAAAGGATTTTATTATTATACATAATTCATACATTAGTATCGACTACCATCAACAATTCACCATCAACAATTCACTTCCAACAATTCATCGTTAATAATTCATCGTCATGACAAATTAATCTTTAAGAAAATTTGCCACCAACAATTCATCACCATGGAAAATTCACCACCAACAATTTCTTAATTGTATATACGATTATTCATGACGATGAATTGTTGAAAGTAAATTGTTGTCTTTGAATTAATGACGATGAATTTTTTTAGAACCATTAGTACCATGTGCATCAACAACACCACAACTTTTGCACATCCACCTTCCATGCATTCCCAACCTACACAATTATGCACTGGAATGCTACCATGTAACCCCCAACATACAAACCCACATGTCAGGAGTTGATATTCAAAACCATTAACAAGAGGCAAACTATTTTTTAACCAACTTTTATGTAACTAAACTAAAAATCATAGCATTATTTAGACCATTAGTCAAACAACTAAATTAGTTATTCTAGCATTTTCAGGAAGCTAGATGATTCTTCCCAGTATATGTGACGAGTGACACAAAATGTAGTTTTGATATTTTGTCAAATAACTTTGAGAGCAAAAAAGCATCTCTAATTCCATAAACACCAACCAAAGTAAGCAAATAAGAATGCGACTATAAAAATTATAGTGATTATGGAATACTATGGATCTTTTTTCAAGAGTCTTAAAGAAAATCTTCAAGAGTGAAACATCGAGCTTCACAACTACAAGTTAAAAAAAAGGGTGCAAACAACAAATTATCTACAATATGCTTGCATCATGAACAAAATGTATATTTTTTAAGAATTGCTAAGTACAATTAAAGGCATCTTATGCATATGAATGAATTGAATCATTTTGATGAGTGGTGCACTACCACACATTTTTGTGCAATCTTGATATAAATATATGGCAAAGGGTTTGTCAATGTAGCAAAAGACTGTGCCACTTAGAATTTAGGTATAATTTTTTTCAAAAATAGAATTTAGTCTATGAAATGCTCTAAAAAATGTATCATATTTATGAATGTCATTTGTGATCTTAAGTAGGAAAAATGTTAGTGTTATAAAGATGACTAATGGTGACTGATGGGTAAAGAGTATCACCCAATAATATAAATCATTATGTCCTACTATGTATAATTGATAATTGATCCCTTCTCATCCTAAAAAATAATCTTTTAGTAGGTTGACATTTAGTTATATATTGATGGAAGCCTAAGAATCTCAGGCCATAGTTGTCCACTTTTATTAACATGATATTATAAAATATTTGAACTTCACTCCAAGTCAAACATCATCAATATTAACATTTTATAAAGCTAGGGACATAAATTTGTTCCACTATCATAATTAGTTTTCATACAATTATCACATTTAGTGGTAATAATACAAATGTATTTCGAGTGGAATGCATTACATTTCTTGCAGGATTAGTGGAATCATTTGTTCCACTATCATAATTAGTTTTCATATAATTATCACATTTAGTGGTAGTAATACAAATGTATTTTGGGTGGAATGTTACATTATTTACAAGGATTAGTGGAATCTCTTTTTGCTCTAGCCAATTTTTTTAAATAGATTTCCCAATGAATAATAATAGAGTCAATTCTTTAATTAGATTATTGTGGAGATTAGGTGGTTTGTCAAGAAAAATGTGGCCCCACTTGACTTATTATGGTGGACATTACATATATTACAATTTTCTCATTTATTATATTTTTCATGTAACAAGTACTATTACAAATACATAATAAATGTTCATGAAGTTACTTTCAAAGAGGTATTGGAATTTCGTATGTAACCACACACAAAGGTTGGGTTTCTAACATAGCAAATAAATATTCTTCTGAATACTTCTTATAAGGAATTTAAAAAAAAGAGCATTGAAAGGAAGAAAGCAGTGATTGTTGAAGTTAGTCAAATCATATAAATAGAATTTTTTAAAAAACCCTTCAAAATCACCATACATTATTAATAAAAATAGTCACAGAGCTATTACAAATTTACCCACATTACAAAAAAATATTTTTCCTCTATGAGTTTAGAAAGTAACAAACATAAATACAAGGAAAATACACATTGACATTTAAGAAAGTAGTGACAAATGACTCATAGCCCCATAAGGTTAAAAAAGGACCTTACCCGCTCCATTATCTCTAAGCCCTATGAATTTCCAAATCCTTGTTTTGTTGTTGTGTCAAAAGACACATTTTCCTTGAGGAGCTATAAAGTGTAGGTTTAACCCATCCAAAACATTGAGGCTAGCAATGAGTGCAAGAAAAAAGGCAACACAAAATTATTAGTGAAAATAATGAAGTTGGCCATAAGATCAAAAAATAATAATTTATAAACCTTACCTTTCCCTCCATGAGTTAAAGTAGACATGGCGGTTCTGCTCATGGAGGACACATGATGGAGGAAGCAATTTGGGGCAGCAATAGAGCTGAAGTTTCACAATAAAGAAACATAGACATTAGGGATAGGCATAAGGTCTTTTAGGCACAAGTTGTTTAGGGTTAGATATATAATTAATAATGTATAATTTAGTAATAGTTGTTGGGCTTAAATTATTTAGGAATATGATATTATTTAAATAGTTCTAGGATATTTTTATAATAAGAATAGTTAATTAATATTTAATTAATAATGTTATGTTGTATAATTTAATAGTATTGATTGTTCATATTTATAACTCTATATGATGAGTTTTAGTGTTTATAGATTCAATTTTTGGGAGAGTATGGAATTATTGGTGTAAATGAAAGTGAAGATGAGGTGTGCTAATTGACTACAATGGGTAAGGGGTTCAAAAAGTGATGTTTTGGACCCCTTTTATGACTACGCATATTTGAGGCATAAAAATATATGATGATGAATTCAAACCTTAGTTTTAAGCAATCAACTAGTTAAGAAAGCCACTATCAAATTTTTAGAGTTGTTTGACATTAACACATAGGATTTTGGGATGAAAGAAGTTAGGGTTCACAACTATTGGGTCTTTTCTGCTAATGTATGAAATTTATTTGTGTTATGATCATACACATTATCAATAGTTATGAAAATATGAATATTGTTATAAAATTCTTGCTAAACAATTTGTTTCAAACCTTTTTTATCATTTTGAGGGATGTTTTTTTTATGGCAGGGGTGGGGGTGGTGCTATATGTTAGAGTTGGTATAGAATGCTCTATACCATACAATAAATTTGGTCGAGCACTTAGCCACCAAAAATCTAGGAACTTCTATGAAATTAAAATAGAGATAAAATATGAGAGAATACTTATATTCTATCAAAGGATGCAAATATACAATGAGATGACTAAATTTCAATGAATTAAAATACAAGGAGAGTCTCTTGGTTATATAGACCAAGGTGAGAAATAGGATTGCATAAGATTATGATGTGTCTTAATCTTATAACTTGAGACATAAAGTGATAAGTATCTTATGTGCACCCTATGCAAACTTAAGTTACTAGTGTGAATAAGACCTAGGTGATGAACTAGCTAGGTAAAACACACCTTTCACACCAACACCCCATCTTAAGTGCATCTTAGGGAGAATGTAAAAGATGCAATAATGGGTCCCAATTACTAGAAAACATGCTAGGTACCCATACATAAATACAATCTTATTAACATAGAAAAATAAAAAACTTAGTGAGACAAAACTCCTCCCCAAAAGAGAGAAAATATAAAATAATCTCAAAGAACAATAAGAACATAACCTATGTGAGGAAAAAACCTCCTCATAAGAGAGAAGAAGAAGAGATACCATGTAGTTATCCTCAAAGTAGAGTCTCCTACAATGATGGTAGATGCTTGATATTGAATGTTGAAGATGATATGATCCCGTCGAACAACATTCCTCTCCTCAAGAAGAAACAAAAACAAGAATGTTTGCAAAATTCATTCTCATTCATGAAAGGAACATGAAGGAAGAAAGATAAGGATGAGCGATGTCTTTGAATTTTTCTCAAGTGTCCCCACGTTCGTACCAAAAGTTGTCACAATCAAGTCAGGTGTTCTAGGCCACACTAAATAAATTGACAATCCAAAATCTTGTGGAAACTGATGTAGAACACAATCCAAAGACAAAGGTGATTCCTATAAATACTAATAAAATAAATCCACACCAATGCCATATTGTGACAAATGATGAGGTAGAGAAGGAAAAAGAGTGTCTAAATTCTCCCCATAATATTTGAAGAAAATGATGCAACTCCACAAGAAGTAACATCAAGAGGATATGCACATCCTCAATAGTAAAGGGTTGATGCTTATGCTTTATTTATTTTTCTCTTTCTCAACAAATTTTTGATGTAATGTGATGTAAAGGGCTTCGGGTCCCATCAAAACCTAATTTCCCCTTATAATCAAAATATCAAGAGGATATGAACATCTTCAATAGTATCCTCCAAGTTTGTGAGATAGGATTCACAAAACAAACCTACAATGTTTTTCAAGTAATCATCCCAAGTAGCTATATCTAGAAAGCTATGAATGTCTTGTTGCACTGAATCAATAGGAACCATAGATGTAAAAAAACTAGTGTCATTAGAAGTAATAGTAGATGGAGATGTAATATCAACACATGTATCTAGAACCTCAGTAGATGAAAGAACACAAAAATTCAAATGATAATACAAAATCTTCACAAAAGTGTCCACACCAAATTCCAAGTAGTGTGTACATCAACTAAAGGAAAAAAATAAGAAAAAAGTGATAAGGTGTAGACTCGAGATTGATGATCAACCTCTCCAACTGCAACTATATCTCTGTTATGAAAATCCTGAATTATAATAGAATTTGGTGTGAATTTAACGCTCTTGCTTGATCCTCCATGTGTGATCTAATATATAGTAAGTATATTGGTTGAAAATGAAGGCACACAAAGAAAATAATTAAATCATACATCATCCATGGTCAATACTCAAATGAAGAGAACATGCTTTGTGATTAAGCCATATGATGTGAAGCTCTAGAATCAAGTATCCAACTCTTTGAATTAGAATCTTTAATTTCAACATGTGTTTTCCCCTTATGTTTCTCTAACTTTGATGAATAAAAAGATGAACCCTTGACATTGTTAAAGGAAAAAATGATTTGATTCTTCTTAAGAAGATGCTTCAACTCATCAAGCTATTTTGAATAACATTGATGTTCATCATGCCCTATTTTATTGCAATATGCACACTTAGGCTTCTCCTTCTTAGGTGATTCCCGTTGAGAGGGAGAGGATTTAGAATCTTTGTGTAACTTGTTCTTTTTCTTCTTTTGGTTTTTTTCAAAATTCCTTAAGTATTTCTATACCTTTGTTTCACCATCCACCAATGCTTTTGGTTTATAATACTTGATGATACACATTTAAATTATCTTCTCTTCCTCTTGGATTAGAATATTTGATAAGTCGTCAAAACTAGGATCAATATTTGTTACTCCCATAGAAAGCCAATGGGCATGAATTCTAATTTAAACAAGCATTGAATACTTAGGACCAAGCTTGGAAACACATTTATAATCAACTGTAAATCCTCCTTAATGAGATTGCAATCCTTTAGCTTTTTTCTTAGTTTCTTACTCTTGGAGATGTAGTTTTGAATTTGGTCAAAAAATATAGGATTGAAATTTATCGAATCATTATCAATCCGATATCCCCTAATCTTATCATTTTTACCATACAACTTTTTAAAAGTCTCCCAAGTCTTCTTATGTGTTTTTCATGATTCAATATGAATTTGTAAATCAAAAGAGACTAATGAACATATGCATCCTATTGTTTTCTCATAATTTATCTCTCATATTGCCTATGTACTAGCATTAGTAGGTTCAAAAATAGTTTATTTTGGATATCTTAGATAACTCGTTCCCATGAGATAGTTCCATATTGATTTTATCCATAAAACATAATCATATGAAGTTAGGAATTCAATTTGAGATTTCCTCATTACAAGAACACACAACAATTAAAAGAAAAAAATCTAACACCACATGATTATCTCCCTCCCCTAAAATTACTCAATTAGTGATCCCCCAACAATATATTATCTTGACACTTTACTCTTAGTGTGATTGTAGGTTCCACTTGTCAAAAATAACAAAGTGGACTTGATATTTGTGCATGCAAATGTCAAATTTGGCCATAGAATTAAAGTATAATTTTTAAATAGAATGAGACCAATCTAATTATACCTCTTCAAAGTATATAAAAAGTTATGCACTTTTAAAAAGTACACTAAAAAATGTTAATGTAGGAGTTTGGAAAGAGCACTAGAAGTTTCCAAAGTGAGAATTGCTTAGCAACACCTGTGAAAATTTACAATTTATAGAAAAAAGGCACCAAAATAATAAAAAAACTAATTGCATCATTGTGAAGCTTGCAAAAATTCTACCGCAAATAAAAAATTACCTCAAAAAAGGAGCTCAAATGATTGAGAAATAAGCATGCAAACTTAGATTGCCTAAACCAAAATGTAAATGAAGAGGGGTGATGGTTGGGATAATAAAGTTGTTGATGCCACAATTGCATGATCTTGTTGACATTAGCAAGGTATGCAAACGAAATATGACCTCTTATCAAAATATTCTTTGAATACAAAATTTTATGATAAAATATTTTGATGCTCTTGAAATATTCTCTGATCAATACATGTGGTATATTCTTTGAAATATTAGTATATTTCATAGCTATCGAGATTGTTAGTGTGGAATATTCCAATGATGTTGAGATTATTTTTTCCAATGAAGATTTGTTGGTGGCTTGACAACTATGTGGTAGGGCTTGTAGGAAGCCACATGGCTCTCATGCAAGCTATAAAAGGTATCTATGTGACAACAGGCTACGAGGTTAGGTCTATAGGCTTGTATCCTGAGCCCTACCATTTTTTTTAATTAAAAAAATTTAAATGAAAAATAGAAATTATTTAACTATACCTGACTAGCACTAACGACGTAAGAACATTACTATAAAATATTCCATCTGCATAGAGAATATTCCTTGCAATCCATAAATCAAGGATATTTTTTTTGATGGCTCAAAACAAAATTCCCTAAATTTGATGAATTGCTAGTTGATTTTAGTGTTCATGGACATTTTTGGACACGACAGTAGGATCAAATTTGATCCAAAATGCTTCAAAATTATAGCTACTTTTTGGATCTGGAACCACCTCCCAACTTTAAACCCTTGAACACTTTGAACTCAATGGTGAGCTTAGATTTGCACAAACAAGCTCCAAAATGGACCTACAATACAAAGCCACAAATCTAGAATTTCTCTTAAGTTTTTTATTTTATAGGTGATCATATGATACACGAGAAGAAAATACTATTTTTGTAAGATCCATCAATATTTGCAAACTAGATCTCTCAATTTAAACTATCAAGAAGCAATCCCACAAGCTCTAATACCATGCTATAGTTGGTATAAAATTCTCTATACCATGCAAGATTTGGTTAAAGACTTAGCCACCCAATATCTAGGAATTTCTATGAAAGCATAAGAGAGATCAAATACAAGAGAATAATTCTATTTTATCAAAGGATGAAAATATGCAATGAGATGACTGAATTCTAATGTATTATAATATAAAGAGATCCCCTTGGTTATATAGACCAATGTGAAAAATAAGATTATGACATGTGTCTTAATATTATGAATTGACACATAAATTGATAAGTATCCTAAGTTTTTCCTATGTAAACTTAAGTTACTAGTGTGAATAGAACTTAGGTGATGAACTAGTTAGGTAAAAAGCACCCCTTTCACACCAATATTACATGCACTGGATGTTTTGATTGAGTCATTTGTGGTTGAAATATTGGGTTAGAAGATTGTAATAAATCAATTGTAGTGAGAGCGTATGCAATGTCCTAGTGTTCCAAATTAGGTCTTCAAAGAGCAAGAGCCACTATCCTATTTTCTTTGGTTGGTTCATGTCAAGTTTGTCAATCCCATTCATATTTGTATCCATATTTGGACAATTTCCCAAATGCAAATTTTAAATGGAAAAAAGTTATTTTATTTATTTAGGAATGTCATGTTAAGGATACAAAAGCATTGAATTTCTCTTCTATAAATTTATTATATAGAGTAATTTGTGATTCAAATGAAATGCACTAAAAATAAAACTATAATGATATTGAATTAATACTAAATAAAACTACCAACATTATAAGAAGTTAATACTTAACCATATTTTATAAGTTAATCCATGTAATGTTTAAGGAGTGTATGTCCATGGAAGGAATAATTTTGTAAGCCACTTGAATATATTACTTATTCATTAAGCTTAACTCTTGTTGCCTTGGTGATTCCACCCTTTAAAGTTCTAATTATTTCTCTTACAATGCTTGTTGAGACCAAGGCACAAATGATCTTGGAAAAACCACTATTAGGACTCACTAAAAGCAAGCCTTGCTCATCCCTATTTTTGTATGAAATTTAAGTTGTCAATTCTTGATAGAGATGTTAAATCATTCACTTAAAAATAAGTAATGACACTAATCTCTTGTGAGAGTATTGTAGACACCTAAAAAAGGCTAATGCATTTTCATGTTATCATTATCATTTCTTATATCCATAATAATTAAATAATTTTTAATTATTTAATTAAACTAACATTTTCCTCTATCCGTAATAATTCAATATTTTTTAATTATTTAATTATCTTAATACTTTTGTCATATCTATTTAATTAAGTAATTTTATATTTAATTGATTCATCTCTTATCATTTCCCTCCACCATTAATTAAAATAAAATATAAATTTATCTTTGGTCCTCTATAATTAGCTAACACTCATTTTAAAAATAAATTGAAAATAATTTATTTAAATTAAATATTTTCCTCTATAAAAATTATTTAATTAGCTAACACTCCTCTTTTAAAAAAATTAAAAAAATATATATTCAAATTAAATGGTTTTTTCCAAAATTAATAAATTAATGTTTATTTATTTCTCTAATCTATCATTTGAATTAAATAAATTTTATTTATTTAATTTCCTCCTTCAAAATTTAAAATTTGAGTCTTACTCTATCTTGAATTTTCCTATCCATTGATCTTGCAAATCAATCTCCACCACTGATCAAATGTCAAGTGAAGCATATGAATACGAAACTTTCATTTCATTCAAATCCTCTAGTACTTTTATCATCAAGATCTCTCTAGCAATTATATGATCAAGATCTCCTAGCACTCTTGTTATCAAAAATACTATAGCACTATCAAGCATTATCAAGGGCATTATCAAGAGAATTATCAAGAGTGTTATCATTCAAGCATTTTCAATCATTATCAAGTATTTTATCATTTTCACTTGTCAAGCATAGGTATCATTTATCTTTGAGCATATCATTATAATTGTACCATATCATTATTGTTCTTTCATAGCTTGTTACTTTGAAGAGCAACCAATAATGGAGCAAATCAAGATCGTAGCTATGATTATTTTGCTTGTTATCTAAATTCTATATTCTAGACCAAGATCTTGAACTTCATTACATGATTGTGAGAGTGAGTTTTGCATTGTTGATATTTGTGATCCATATTTTTATCATCCACACTTTGGCACACCCAATGGGACCCACATATCTATTATATCTTTGTTTTTTAAGGTTTTTCTAATCCTATTTTTCTTGTCCTTAGCTCTTTTATACAAAAAATAATTAGAGCTAATTTTTGTAGGTTGAAGGTAAAACCCTAATTTTTAAAGCTTTTATCATATCTTTCAAACCCTAATGAGCATCATGAACTACCTGTCTCCTTGTAGACATTTTATTCTCATAGGTCTGCACATATTTGTATGAACCAAATCCAATGGTTTTGATGTAAAATACTCCTTAGCAGGAAATCTGCTCTTTGTCTATTTTCCTTCATGACATGGTTTGCAACTGGTAGATCGAGGCTTCTTAATATTTGACATATCCCAAACCATTCCTCCTAAGATAATCTTTACAATGCAATCAAAATTATTATGTCCCAACCTTTTGTGCCACATCCATCTTTCTTCTTTTTGCACAATAAGACAATTTTGTCCATTCAACTCATTGAGATGATATATGTCATTGTCTTGCTTCGTTCCACAATCAATTTTTTGGTACTTGATTTCTTGATTTCACAACCTTCAACAATAAAGGATAGCTTATAACATTTATCATCCATCTGACTTATACTTAAGAGATTATGTTTTAATCCTTCAACATACAAAACATCATGAGTTTCTATTCTACCACCATCAAGACTCAAAGTACCCTTACTGGTGTTTTTGGCAATAGAATTATTTCCTAGAGTCATAGAACCACCTTCAAATTTCTTGAAATTTATAAACTTACTCTTATCTCCAGTCATGTGGTTTGAAAATCCATTGTCTATGATCCATAGATTCATTTCTTTCTAAGCATGTAGAGAAATTTGAGCAATTATTGATTTCTCTGACTTTTTCTCTTTCAAAACCTTCTTCTAGAATTTGTCTGATTCATGAATTCTACTCCCTGATCCTTTTCTTCCACTTTCTATTAGAGGAGGACTCACAAAATTGCTTATGTAGTTCCTAACAATGTGTCCAAAGTTGTTGCATTTGTAGCAAATTATATTAAAATTGTATAGAGGTGCAAATGCATTATTGCTGACAAAATTATTTCTTCTTCTCAGAGCTCTTCTACAATCCACAACCTTATGACCAAAATTATTGCAATTAAAACAATAACTAGAAAAGGAATAATTGAACTTGGTGTTGTATCCTTATCTTTTAGATCTTCTTCTCTTCTTTTGAACTTGAATATAAAGCTATCATTTTGTGTCTTTATTTCATTACTTGTAATGATTCTTTCAAACCTTTTACTTTTAGAACCAATCACTTTTGGACTTGCATTAGAAGCCTTCACAAACTATTTTGTCACCTTGTTCTTCTGATCATCAAAACCAATTATGGTTTCGACATGCAGAGATATTTGACTTCCCAATATTTGATCTAGAGTCTATTTACTCTTTCCAAACTTCATCTACAACTGTTGATTCACTTTCTCAAGTTATTTTCTTGTAGTCGTAATTTCTACTTCAAGCTTCTCATAGTCCTTGTCCCTTGACATCAACTTTTTGATCATTTTTTCTTCAATCCTTTTTGTTTCTTCTATCTGGGTCTTTAGATCAATAATCATCTTATCTGCTTTCTCCACATCCTGAGATACTTTTTCTTTAGAATTCACTTCTTCTACAATTATTTTCTTCAGCCTCTTAATCTCTTTTCCAACACATCACAATTCTTCCACAAGATCTACTTCATCTTCAATATTTCCAAAATCCATTTTTGCATATTCTTTTGTAGTTTCAAATGTCATGAATACAACCTTTTATTTTTCATCTCTGGTGATATCTCCATCTTCTTCATCAGTAGAGTAGTCTTCTTCCTCATTAGTGTAGAAACTCTTTTGTTTCCTCAGACCTTTGTTCTTTCTCTGAAATGATTTATTTCCATACTTTTTTTCAACATTGTTAGAATCCTTATGGGGACACTTAGCCACAAAAATTCCTACTTCACCGCAATTAAAACACTTGAAAGGTAACTTGCCTTTATACTTAATGGAACCTCTTTGTAGCTTTCTAACAAAATTGGCCTCTTTCATATTTGATCCAATATCAAAATCTTGATCAACTTACTTCTTAGATACCCTAAATGTTGCCTCTTTCCTTATAGAATCTTCATGACTTTCAAATCTCATTTTAAAAGAAGTTAGAATTCCATGTAGTTCAGTGAACTTCAAAGCATTCAAATCCTTAGCTTCTTCGATTGCAGAGACTTTAGAATCATCTAGGAAGAGATATAAGTACCTTTTTCACAACAACCCTTTCTTTCAATTCTTCTCCAAGACCTCAAATAGAGTTTACAACTTCATCAACCCAAAGTAGGAATGTGGCAATATTATCATCTTCTTTCATCTTTAGGCATTCAAACTAAGATATATGAGTTTGGAGCTTTGCCTCTTTGACTTTTTCATCACCTTCAAAGATAGTATGTAATTTTTCCCATATCTCCTTCGTTATTTTGCACTACATCACTTTCACAAATTTAGAGTTAATCAATCCACATAAAATAACATTCCTAGTCTATGCATTAATTCACAACCCCTCTTTCCGACATGATCCCTAGGAGGGTTTTCAAGAATCTCATATCCCTTTATCACTAACATCTAGATATCAAGTCCTAGAGCCATCACTTGTAGGACTCCATCCTAACTCTCCAAAATGCAAAATTGGATCCATCAAATAGTAGTGGTTTGTTTATAGAGAATCCTCCCTGAGCAACAAAGTGTGTTAGAGTAAAGGTTTTAAATTAATTATGTTAATTAAGTTACCTTTATTCCTCTCTTAAGATTTCACTTTAGTTTGCATATTGTGACATTTAATAATTATATTAATTATTAAATGTCTACCTATTAGGGTTAATTTTAGGGTTGCACAATCTCTTTTCATAATGATTGATCATCATATTATTACACTCTCTGATTAATACATTTTCCAACTTCACAGACCTCGAAGATCATCTGTATTCAAATAACCTATCACAAAAAGAAGAGATGGAGACAAAAAAGCAAGGGTGCTCTGAAAGCTGAAAAATGTATTAATCAGAGAGTGTAATAATACAATGATCAATCCTTATGAAAGGAGATTGTGCAACCCTAAAAGTAACCCTAATAGGTAGACATTTAATAATTAATGTAATTATTAAATGTCACAATATGAAAACTAAAGTGAAATCTTAAGAGAGGAATAAAGGCGACTTAATTAACATAATTAAGTTAAAACCTTTACTCTAACACCCCCCCTTAAGATGAGCAAGAGTGCAACTACAAACATGTGCAAGAAAGAAAAAGTAACTACAATGCATGAAAGTAAACATGGGTCCCGACAACTAGGCCTGATCAGGTACCCATTTACAAATGGCAATGCAAACTAAACCAAACAGGGTAAAGGAGAAAACCCAGTGGGAACAAAACTCCTCCCCAAAATAGAATGCAAAGAAAGGAATGCAATGCACTAATGAAAGATGGATAGGAGTTGGATTACATGATACCCCCCATAGAAAACTTCTATCATATAAGTACATATACAATGGTCTCCATAGGAGAGATAAAAAGAGAGAAGAAGCCCCCCCCACAATGAAGAAACTCCTGTCACAATGGTAGATGCCTGATGTAGAATCCAAAAGGAGATCCTAAAGCGAAAAATGATATTCCTCCCCTTGGGAAGAAATGGATCCAAAGGACGATGTCAAAGAAACCCTGTGAAGAGTGATGAACCAATCTGTCTCAAGATGTGTGCAATGATAGGATGCTAAAGAATCTCCCTGTCTAAACTGAAACAAATGATGCCAAATCCAAACTGATGTGGAGAATCCTGAAATGCAAACTCTGAATGCACTGATAATGGTGGGCATATAGTGATAACTTGACTATCAAGGTAGAGGAGATGAATGTCCTCAAAATAATCCTCCAAATTTGCAATATAGGACTCCACAAACAAGAAAGGTATGTTTGCAACATAAGAGTCCAAAGTAGCTATGTCTAGAAGATGTATGATGCCCTGCTACACTAAATTGGGAACAATAGGAGATTTTGATGAAGTCTCAGTCTGAAGAGTAGGAATTGTGAGACAAGCCTCTGATCCATCGGAACATGTAAGGGTGTCTAAATACTCAAGCTCCTCTAAAGTATCATGATCAAAGGTTGTATTCTCTCTCCAACAATGGATAAGAGACAATCTAAAGCAGGATCCTCTGGGAATGGAGAGAGATTGGGGTCTCCATAGATCTCCCAAAGATGTGTCCAAAGTGGGGAAGGACAATCAATGTTCGATATAGCCCACACAGTGTCATTATCAACACTAGACAATATAAGTCCTACTATGTGATCTCTAATGATATCCCAAGCTAATTTTCCCTCTGAAGTGGCTAGTTCAAGTATGAGATCATGCAAATAAGGAAAAATATTAAGCCACCTGCAATGTGTAAGGATGCCCTTTGCCCATGACTCATAATTACCCCGTTCCAAAATTACAACTGAAAGGTGAGTAGAAAAACCCATGATAACTCTTCAAATGAAAAAAATATGAGAAAACTGACCTTACTGCATGTAGATCAAATTAATATAACCCATCCAACACAAACAAAACCCATGTAGGTGCCAGAATGTCCCAAGTAATTGAGCAAAGTGTAAAAACACACAAAGCTGAATAAAATATACCTAGTAATTTTTTTGATGAAATAGACTACAGATCTGGAAAGAGCACTACAACACCTTTCCAATGCCTATTCGTTTGCGAAAAATGGAGCAAGAATGAGAAAGTTATGCCCCCTAGAGTGCAAAATTCAACATTTGTCTTTGACTGCGAAAAAAGGCATGTAAATTGCAAAATTTTGAAAAACACACTAGCACCACTAGATAGTGCCCGAAACATGCTTTCTGGAAATATCTCATTTTTGGACCATACGCAAAAATAATGCCCTTTTTCGTGAAAGACCTCCAAAAAACCCAATTTTTCCCTCTAGAGCCCGTAGGGGCTAAAAAAAATTTGGCCCCTGGTCGTATGGCGGTAGGGGCTAGAGTGGAAGCTCCTGGTCACTCACATGACCACCTGGAGCCAGTGGAGGGGTTGGAGGTCGAGCCCCTGGTCCTCCGGAGGACCGCAACCTAGAGTTGGGAGCCCGCGGGGGCTAGAACCGGCGATGGCGACAGTGGGGCGGTGGGGCTACAGTGGTCGTTGGGTGGCGCTGTGGTGGCCGCCAAGCGACGTTGCCTTTTACACTAGCATCGCTTTTTTATGTGCAAATTTCAATTTTTTTCTTCTTTTTGCAATTTGTTTTGCAATTTTTGCCTCGGAAGGCGTATTGGGGAGGTCATACAACCTCTCTGGCAATTTTTTTTGCCTATCTGATCAACTTTGTCCAAAATGGATGAATGAACAATCATTTTTGGGGTTTTGGGCCGCTGCGGACTTAATGGCAAGGTCCATTGGGGCTCAAAATTCTTCGATCAAACAGGTGATGCCTTGGATAAAAAAAGACAAACCTTAAACCCTTGAAGCTCCAAAAATCTTCAGAAGATGAACATGAAGCAATTGGTCTGAAGCTTTGATACCATGTTGAAGTTGAGAAATCCAACTTCACAGACCCCAAAGATCACCTGCATGCAAATAAATTGTCACAGAAAGAAGAGATGGAGACAAAAAAGCAAGGGTGCTCTGAAAGCTGAAAAAATGTATTAATCAGAGAGTGTAATAATACAATGATCAATCCTTATGAAAGGAGATTGTGCAACCCTAAAAGTAACCCTAATAGGTAGACATTTAATAATTAATATAATTATTAAATGTCACAATATGCAAACAAAAGTGAAATCTTAATAGAGGAATAAAGGTAACTTAATTAACATAATTAAGTTAAAACCTTTACTCTAATAGAGTGTGCCATCCCAGAATTACCTTAAGTTGTTAGGGTTCTTCAAAGGAACTTGGATCTCATACCAATTGAAGGGCACACAATCTATTGAGAGGGGGGTGAACTAGTAGATCAAATCCATTTAAATTTCTTAACTCTGCCATAGTTATCAGAATATATTATTCATCACAACTAACCTTAGCATAAGTAACTAAACATGAAACATGAATCTTTACTACTACTAAGCAACATCAAGAGCATACACACACATGAAAGAACACCAAATATATGTGGAAACCCAAGATGGGAAAAACCATGGTGAGAATAGCTACTTGGATCTACTATCCAAATCCAACCTCACAAAGTAGAAATATACAAGTGAATTTTACACACTGAAGTAGGCACCGACCTACTAAAGACACCAATCCCCTAATGTATTTGTAGGCACCAACCTACTGGAGACACCAATCCCCAAATAAATCAGAACAACAAGTAGAACACCAGTCCTACTGAAATACAAAGATAATGCTTGTGGATCTTCTATATAACTTATACACATGCCAAAGTTACAATTGTCACTCTTCCTCACTGCATATGATCTTTTGATACTAGCACACACACTGAAATGCAATTCTCCCCTTTTTATTCACCGCCTTCTCTTTAATTTACTCCCGTGACCAACTTTTCTTCACACCGGTGTAATTCTGCTTGACATAACTCACATAATGCATCTGAACATTTGAGAAAAATATACATGACATTACATTAACACTTTTCTATGTCGGCCAGAGATTCGCAAGAAGCCAAGATGACATAAGATGGACCTAAATTCAATAAACATGAAACATGTAACAGGTTGGTCCAAAATCAAATTTTATTTCCATCAAAAGAACATGATACCATGCGCAACCACATGAACCTTAATCGGGTCATATCTTAACACCACACATAAGATTTGAATTTTGCATGCTACTATCCGTTATCCAACTCATCTCAGACACAAACTGGATGACATACAGACATAGAGAACCTTCTGTCACTTTAAAAAAATTGCATGTTGAACATATACTCTGGATTTTCTAGAGTATGATAAAACAAGTGTAGGCATACTCTCCTTTCAAATCGTAGAGCCGACATCTCCAAAAGCGAGACTTGATAAAAAATGAACTTAATAAATACTAAGTTGAAACATTCTAGTGTACAATCTTTCAAACCACCATTGTCACAGTGAATGGATACATACATGATATTGCAAACATCCAAAAATCACACCAACATTTGAAAGACAACCACTCCTCAATAAAACTAATAATGTATGTTTCCTAATTTAGTGATCGGATTGATAAGACAACTTCTTCATTAATGAAAACTTCTAACACACACCATACTACCAGAAATATAAAATATATTTCTATAAATCTCTACAGCTCAAAATGATAATCAAGGGGAATACAATGATAGTTCAATTACTCATACAATATTTTTCATGAATGAAATTTTTTGACATCAATGACAACCTATGTCCAACATCACGTATCCTTGTGGTATATTTTGAGGATACCCCTAGTTGAACTTCTAAATCCTAGTAAAAAAATTATTGGCCTTACTCACTTGGGTAGGCTTGTTAATGTGTCTTGTGTGATTGTTTAAACCGGTATCTCCACTTGAAACCGAAGTGGAGATATACATTCAAAAATTTGAGCATAGGACATTGTCTTTGTCATTGTATCTTTGTGTGCTCCTAATCTTTGAACAAATTGCAAAAAATTAAAAATCATTAAAAATCAAAACATTCAAAAAATCAAAGGTAAAATATCAAACTAGCATATAAGTAGAGCTTAAACACAATCTTTTATTGGCATTATATTATCGTCCTTGATATTATTTAAGGCCTGGATAACCTTTCTGGTATCTTGTCTTATCATTGTCAAAATTTATCAAAGTTCAAATTGAATCTCCTATATTTTATCTTTATCATATCAAGTTTTCCTGGACTCACAAGTCTAGTTCAATTGGACTTTATCAATATTTGTATTTATCATCTTGCTTGGATTGATAAGTGTGTCACCAAAAATTGTATACCTTTGAAGAAAAGGACAATTTTGTGCTCGTTTCGGTCCTACTTTTGGTCACATTTCACCAATTTTCACCCTAAAAGAACATTTATAGGTCCCTAAGGTTGTTAATTTTGACTTGGACGCCTGTTATACCCAAGGGATCATTCAAACTCTGAAAAACAACACCAAAACCAATCAGAAAGTATCGTTCCCACTCAAAAATTCCTTAGTGGGACTAGGTCGCCCAAGTTGGTGACCTAGTCCTTTTTGAGGATTTTTGAGGTTTAAAGTGGGAAAATGAATAATTAATCAAAAAACCCTTATGGGTGTTGGCTTCTTAGGTCAAAATTCTCGACAAGTAGGTCATGTTGCTTATATATACTTGTTTTTAGGTCATTTTGCAACTCTCTCTTAGCCATTTTTCACATCCAACCTCAAAAACCAAGTGCAAAAACATCTTCCTCAAGAAGATTCATCTCTCACACAACAAAAGTTGAAGCTTTTAGACAACAAACTAGGGATTTTTGCAGGTCTTGAAGCTCACTTCACATCCAAGATCACTCATTGACAAGGGTTGGAGATAGATGCCTATGGAGATTCATGGAGGAATCTAGGTTGAAGAGGTGCAACTAGCCACCAAATCACTCCTAAAGACTGATTTCAAAGTGCCTCCATCTTCTACCTTCAACCCATTTGCAAATTTGAGGTTTGTATCCCATTTGCATTCCTTGTTACTTTCATTTGCAATGGTGTAGGATTTCTAGGGTTTAGATTCTTGCATCATTTCAAATATTTTACATACATCTTATTCTAGCACAATAGAATAGGGTTTTGCTTTGTTTTAGGTTTTCCTAGTTCTAGACACACTTAGGGCTAGGGTTTTTGCAAACTTCCATTTCATTTCAAGTTTAAATACAAACAAGGGGTTTGACCAAGGCAAACCCCACATTAGAAACACAAATACATCTTGTTTTGCAGGTTTGGAGCAGGATTCTTGTGAAGAAGCAAAATACAGACCTAAGGCCTCTGAGTCCACTATCGGTTTCTCAGAAAAGCAGAAAGGGACTAGGTCACCCATAATGGCGACCTAGACCCACTGAAGCTTTTTGACACTGAAATTTGTAGATTCGGGGACCTAGTTGACTGAAATGGCTTCCAGAGCAGATCTCCCGAAAAGGGACTAGGTCGCCCCACTTGGCATAAGTGTCCCAGGTGGTTCAAAACCCTAATTTTCCATTTTTCCAGTGACTTCCACAATTCCAGTTTTAGCCCTCTTCGGTTTCCAAGTGCACTTCTCTAATTTGCTAGGTTAATGTACTCATATTGCTTTCATTTCTATTGAATTACACCATGTGTTTTCCAGCAACATAAATGTTATTAGTTTAGGTTAAAATAGTTAGGTTTTCATAGCACATTTCAGCATATTTTCACATCTCACTTACACATTCAATCCCTAAAAATTGAACGAATCACAACATTTGGTGCCCCTGGAGGTGAAATAAAACCCTCTTCCTTGTAGGTGAAACCCTAGAAAGTTGTAGAGGACCCATTCTTTTATCCCCACACAAATCACCTAAATTTTGTGGTTCAATAAGTCTAGTTGAAGTGGGATCTATCATCTTATCTATTAATATCATTATTATGATTTGGAGATCCAACTTAGCTTTGGTCTATTTTGGTTTTGAGAAACAAGCATAAAAATTGTTGAAATAAAATCTTATTTTATCTAAGGTCATATATTGCATATGCCAATTACAAGATCTTAATATAAGAAAACATGGAATCCCATAAAGAAGAGTCAAACATTCCAACAAGCATGAGCATGGGAATGGATCAACATGAGCAAGGAATGCCTTCAAATCCACCCTTCCCTTATGATGAGCCTTTAAGGGTCCTTTATGATGAGAATGGTCAAAACCCTTCATCTGAAGATCTTCAAGAATTTGAGAAAGACCCTAGGGCAATGAGAGTTTTGGAACTACTATTCGAGAAAAATACCAATCACTACCTTCAAGTGTTGGCTCAAAAAGGTGTTTAAATACCTACCAATCTTGTCAAGGATGTAGATCTCACGACATTAGACATGTGGATAGAAACAACTCAACCCAATCCAATTCAAACATCAACACCAAAGGTGGCTGCTACCTTCACATATACACCACCACCTCCACCTAACACATGAAAGGTTCAATGGAAAACATATCAAGAGACACATCAAGATCAATTTACACCTCAAAAATCACCTAGCTTTGCTAGGTCTTATTTAAACATGGGTATCTCAAACACGCAACATGTTTCCATTTAACCAAGTCAACCTCAACAACAATGCATCCAACCAATTCAACCTCAACAACAATACATCTAACCAATTCAACCTCAACAACAATACATCCAACTAAGTCAACCTCAACAACAATACATCCAACCAAGCCAAACCCAACAATATCACATACCCTTAAATCAACATCATTAACAACAATACATTTTGACAAGTGTACCTCCATCAACATCTACAAATGACTTGGAATTTTTTTTTCAAGAGTTAAGGCAAATGGTTACAAACATGGGGGTGGGTCACACTAAAAAGAGCTATACATTGGAAGACATTTGTCCCTATCTTTTTGACAAGTTTTCAAACATGATACCTTTTCCTCAAAAGTTTGAAATGCCTAGATTTGACAAATACAAAGGAAAAGGTGATCCAAGGGAACACATAAGGGAATTTTACATAGCTTGTCTTGATGTGTCCTATAATGATACATATCTAGTGTGCCTCTTTCCTAGAGGTCTAGGAGGTCAAGCTATTGATTGGTTTTCACATTTACCTCATGGGATCAAGACCTTTCACAAATTGGTAGACAAATTCATTACATAAATTTTATATATCGTTGAGCGTGAAATCTCCATGATTGATCTATGTAATGCAAAAAAAATGAGGAATCATTTGTTTCCTTCTTACAAAGGTGGAGAAACATGACAAGAAAATTCCCTTATCCTATTCTTGAAAAGAAACTTGTTCACATTTTCACCCAAAATCTAAACAATAAATTGGCCTTTCACCTAATAATTCAATGTTCTAACTTACCTTTGATAAGATCATTGAAAAAGGAATAGAAATTGAAAGAGCTCTCATTGATGAGGGTTTGTGATTTTTTTTAAGATCATAAGGATAACCCTTCAACATCTAAATATAAACCAAAGATTTGGACCAAAGACAAGGACATTGTTAATGATGGTGTGGTAGATGCAAAAATAGTTCAAAATATTCAACCTACCTTACGATTGGCAACAAACAATCCTCAAAACAATCAAGGTGGTAGAATACCACCTAGGCAAAATAACTCTCCTAAAAGACAATTCACTCCTTGAGGAGAATCTCTTGAATCTGTATTGAAAAAAATAGTTCAAGCTAAACTTATCACCTTACCAAAAGTAAGAAATCAAGAGCCAACAATTGAACCTCCATTGTACAAAGAAAATGAATATTGTGAGTACCATAGGATCAAAGGACACAATACTTCTGATTGTTGCAAATTAAAAAATCTTAAACAATATCTTATAGATCAAGGTGACATTTGTGTAGATAATCAACCTTTAACTAATGGTGATCTCAAGATATCCAAGAATCCTATCCCCGATCATGGAAAAGGGTAACCTTAAAATTAAAATAGCAATCCTAAAGGAGCCAATTATACTTTTGTTCCATATGATTACACTATAGCTTGAGTAGGTCCCTCTTCTGTCAAAAATACAATCCCCGAGTGCATAGTTGCAACATGTAGGGGAAAATAGCATCCAATGATCCCCTTCTTAATCAAGATCAAAGTATCCTTTACAATGAGTTTTTTCAATCTCAAGATCTAGATATATTCCTTCCACTTCATAATCCACCTTCATCTAAAGGCTTGAGTATATATTCCATGTCACCTCATGAGCAAGGTATCCTTTTCACTTCCATCCCATCTAGTGATCACCTCTCATGTGAAGATAAAAATATGCTTTCATGTCAATACTCCTCCATAAGGTTCCACCATCCCTATCCAAACAAGACATCAAAACACGTACTAAAAGGGAATCCAAATTGACTCATTCAAAAGATTCATCCACCCCTAAGGTGTCCATTCCATCACATACCCCTCATTCCATCCAAAAAAATCATTCCTTCCTTATCTTGATCTTGACTATCATATCCATATCCTTCATCCTATCTAATCCACTCCCTTACCCTTGGTACTTTGATCTTGGTAAATTTGGGGGAAAACCTTGTCCAAGTATGTTTTAGACAATGCAAATCTTTACAATCCATATCCTTTAGACATCATCCTTTTATAAAAAGAATCCTTTTTTATCTCATATCCAAATAGTAATGCGTCTAGTAAAGGCCATCTCATCCCTTTGCAATATAATCTTTGGAGATCTCTTCTCCTATCATCCATCTCCCCACCTATCGCAACATAGTCAATCCATCTATCCCATTATAAGTGATCTTGTACCTAATTGGGGGCACCTTTCCCTTTACCCTGGTTTTGAGCTAGATTCTTGTATCTTGAGATCATATGCAAATATTAAAATAATCAAGCTTTAACAAAAACCATGAGCAAAATGAATTTTAGTTGTTGAGCTAAATCTTTGGCTTGCATAGCTTGTTGTCTATCTATTGGTATAACTATCAAAACATTTTTCATATCCTAATAGAATTATCTTTCCTACAATGGGCATTATCAAAATAAATTTCAGGTCTTAACGGATGCATCCTTCTTACAGTGGACCTTATCTATCAAAACCGAGCTTATTCTTTTGGCAAGAGATATGATGACTGTTGATTTTTGTTTCTCACTTGCTTTTATTTTTCTTTATTGATTTTATCTTTTATATCCCATTTTCTCGATGAAAGCCTATGTTAATATGCTTAGAGCAACTTGGGTCATAACATGAGTGTCTTCTTTATGTGCATGTTTGACTTTCTTGTCTCCCATTTTCTCGATGAAAGCCTATATCTTAATGTGCTTAGAGCAGCTTGGGTTTAGAAATGAGTTTCCTTATTTTCATGTTTGCATCTATGCTATGTGTATGCAAGTTGGGTAAATGACAAGCGATACCACTTGCTAAGGTTCCTCTTCGAAGTAACAATGTACCTTGTTTTTCATTGTTTGTTGCTTTGCATCTTTGCATATCATCTTTTTTCGCATCTCCTCTTCATAGGTTTCATTTTGATATTTGATCCTTGGTGGAGATTGATTTTGTTGCATTCATAAGTGCTAATATGCATAATAGTATCATAATAGCATAAATAACATGATAATTAGTCCTTTTTGTCGTGAGATCAACCATAAAATTATTTTTTTCTGGCTGATTTCTCAAAGGGGCATCATGCCCTCCATCCCATGGTCTACTGGGGCATATTGGGACATATCATCAATCTTTTTTTTAAACAATGCTATAAAACACATTGTCTCAAAGAGGGGCAAAATGTAGACATTTAAAAATGACTAATGCATTTTCATCTTATCATTTCATCATTATCCTTATCATTTATTTTATCCATATTTAATTATTTAATTATCTTAATCTTTTTATCATATCTATATTTATTATTATTTTTTATTTAATTAATCTTATCATTTTCTCTCCATCATTAATTAAAATCAAATTCAAATTTATTTGTGGTCCTCTATAATTCACTTATCTTTTAATTTATTTAAATTATTTTTTTTCCTCTATAATTATATAATTTTTAACTCACTCCTCTTTTAAATAAATTAAAATAATTTATTTAAGTTAAATACTTTATTCAAAAATGAATAAATTAATATTTATTTATTTCTCCAAGCTATCATTTAAAATTTTAGTTCCCTCATTCAAAATTCAAAATTTGGGTTTTACTCTATCTTGAATTTTCCTATCCATTGATCTTGCAAATCAATCTCCACCATTGATCAAATGTCAAGTGAAACATATGAATAAGAAATTTTCATTTCATTCAAACCCCCTAACACTTTTATTGTCAAGATCTCTCTAGCAATTTTATGATCAAGATCTCCTAGCACTCTTGTTATCAAAATCACAATAGCATTATCAAGCATTCAAGCATTCAAACATTATCAAGGGCATTATCAAGAGTATTATCATTCAAGCATTTAAGCATTTTCAAGTATTTTATCGTCATTTGTCAAGCATAAGTATCATTTGTCTTTGAACATATCATTATCATTCATCATGTCATTATTGTTCTTTAATAGTTTGTTACTTTGAAAAACCAAGAATGAAGCAAATCAAGATCTTAACTATGATAAGTTTCTTTGTTATCTATATTTTATATTCTGAGCCAAGATCTTGAACTTCATCGTATGATTGAAAGAGTGTGAGTTTTGCATTGTTGATATTTGCAATCCACATTTTCATCATCCACAAGTATAATCTTACAAATTGCCATGTACCCTTCCAATTCCTTACAACCGTTGGTATTCCATTCCCTTGATAGAACCACTCTTTGTTATTTTAAATGCTTTCGCTGTGGGATTAGGTAAAAATTGAGATAGATTGATCTAGCTTTTCCAATTAATAATGTAGAAACAAAATATATTTTCTTTGCAATGATTTCTGGTTTTGATTGTGTAAGAATTTTTGATGCGTTGTGGGATTAGGTAAAAATTGAGATAGATTGATCTAGCTTTTCCAATTAATAATGCAGAAACAAAATATATTTTCTTTGCAATGATTTCTGGTTTTGATTGTGTGAGAATTTTTGATGCGCTGTGGGATTAGGTAAAAATTGAGATAGATTGATCTAGCTTTTCCAATTAATAATGTAGAAACAAAATATATTTTCTTTGCAATGATTTCTGGTTTTGATTGTGTGAGAATTTTTTATGCAAAAATTCTCACACAATCAAAGTCAGAAATCATTGCAAAGAATATTATGGATTGTGGAAACTTGATATCATTAAAATATATTTTCCTTAAGAATCGAAGTAGATCCCGAAGCCCGCACATGGGACCTCAGCCTTAATACAGGTAAAGTTGTCCAACATACTTGTATTTTAATTCACCTTAAAATTTGTAAGCATGCCAAACACTTTGCATGCATAGTTGATATCAAACCATAAAACCTGTGAGCAATATGAGGACCATGGATTCTAGAACAATCATGCCGGCATATATTTGAAAAAGATGACTATAGGAAATGGTTACTTGCTTTGCATTGAAAAAAGATCCAACCCTCTGCTAGAAGGCTAACCAACCAGAAAACTGAAGGCCACAGTGGATCTCGTACATTAGATATTATCATCTTTGTTTGAGAGGATGAATAAAACTTAGACCAAGACCAAAAGTGGAATCCTGAGACGATCAAACCATTGAAAAAAATATTCAATTCGCTTTCAAGAATATCATATAATTTTTTCAACTCTTTCCAATTGTCATTAGAATCTGGAAAGTTTCTTGGTTTTCTTGTTCTTTTTTCATTTTGGGTTTTATTTTCACATTGAAGATAACTGGAATTTTGGCCTCAACATTCTTGAAATAGCTCTTCTCCAACAATTGTACACCAATAATGGATGGAATGAATTGTTTGAAATCTGGATCAAATATGACTTTATTTAGTTTTTCAGCATAAACTGTGAAATTGAAAAACCATGATGTATGAAATAATTTGTCACCTTGAATGATTGAATGCAATGATTTGTGTAAATCATTTTAAACAAAAAGGGTAAAACATCATATGGCATGAGCTTCATTCTTTAACTTGTCAATAAGCTCATCCACAGAAGATACCATTACCCCAGATTTTCTCTTTGGAGGCTCTACAACCTCAAGAACCTCCAGGTCTGGCATAATCTGTACCTGCAGCTCTTCAGGAGTGACTTTCTTTATCGGCTTCGATTTAGCTTTCATGATATTTGGGAGTGTTGCATACCGTGGCTGATTAAGCCGTAGATCTGACCTGCAGACAGAGTTCCCACCAATTAATTAGATTGGTACTGACCAAAAAACAAATGAAAAATAAGGTTTGGAGTTTAATAATATATGAGATAGAACAAGAAATTATAGAAGATCACTTTATTATTACAAGCTGCTTTGCTCCCATTTCCATACATACAGTTCCATATTACTAGAATTTTGGTTGGTAAGAATTCCATGGCATGAGAACATGGTCTCCAGGATAATGGCCACTCAGGAGTTGTTTCACGCAATAAACAGGATAATTGTGGGGCCTCATTGATGAAAAAGTCTACTAAGACACCCCTGACAATCAAGATCATCAGAGTCTAGAATCGGAAATGTTTGAACACCAAATGAAGATGATAAAGATTAAAGCACATCAATCTACTGCATTGTACAATGAAAATGAGAAAACATGAAGGAAAAAAGACAAACAAGACATGCAAACAAAGAGTTTGTGTACAGGAAATCCAAAATAGAAACAAGCCTGCATTCCAAAATCAGTCTTTCTGAAGGTAGAAGTTATAACAATTTGACATGTCATAATCCAGGTCGTAACTAAGACTCAATATAAATAAAGAAAATACAATGGTAAAACCCTCAAGATGAGCCCTGAAACAACATTCAGCGGCAGCAAAATACAGAGCCCTAGGTAAGGTTTTGTTCATGATGAGATTTGGGTCTGATGTGATACTCTTCAACACAATTTAACTGCTAAATTGCATATGGAATTGAATGAGCAGAATTAATTTTCCTGGGAAAAAGAACAATCATCTAAAAAAGGATCAGGTTTTTGTACTTCATGGCATGTTTTTGGAACCAGGGCAACTTCTTTCATGTTGGAGACTGTTCAGGGTGATATGGTACATCCATGTGCAGGCTTCTGTGTGCAAGATCTTCAAAACAAAGCATTTTGCTGATTTTGGAAAAATCAATGGTTGCAACACGTGGCGAAAATGCAAATGCCATGGCAAATCAAACATCTATTGTGGCAAATTTTCTATGACCATGGCAAATTTGTTGGACGTGAAAACATCACGTTCAGTCATGTGCATTCAATGATGTTTCAGTTCTCAGTTTTTCCCTCTTTTGGTGCATTTTTTAGACCTACCAACCATAGTTCACAAACTCTTTGAGTGCTCGCTGCGTTGCCGAATAATCTCGGGTTTTTTTACGTTGTGAGTTTTTACAGGTTTAACTCATGAGTTATTTTACTGTGGGAGTTTTTACAGGTTTAACATGTTGAATGGCAAAAAATTGCAAAAAATATTGTCCCAATTTTTTTTATTAAGTTGTATAAACAAAACTGACTTCACATACCGACACAGCTTTACTTTGTTATATGGTGGAGGAGGAACCATTGCCATCTACCAACAGGGTAGAGCCATAGGTCCAATCTTCTACGCCAAGCAAGGAGCCACCATTGAGTGCAAGGACCATACCCTCTAGCCCCCAGTTTTTCACTAGGTTGGGGAAGAGGAAATTTTAAAAACTTCTAATTTTTACTTGCCTAAATATGAAATTTATGATGATTTTCAAAGACAATCATCGTAAATTCATAATAGTTATCAGTTAGAAGTTAGCTATTGTATCCACTATTTGGCTTCACATGATGATGTGATATTGTAATCCATATGTATTTAAAAATCAAATTTAATTGAAAACACTTCCTCATGAGTTTTTTAGACTTATTTGATACATTTTATAATTGAATTTTGCAAAAAAAAATGTGTTTTTTTTAGAAATTTTAGTATTTTTTAAGTTGCTGAGTTTTTCTTGAGTTTTCGCCAAGTCAAAAATTTCAAGCTTACCAAGTACTCTCCAAGTCCGAGTCTGCGAACTATGCTACCAACTTCCTATATTGGTGATATCCTATAAACTAAGTTGCTGGTTCTGCTTCAAGTTCAGGGACCAACAAAAATGTATAAAAATAATAAATATATACATATATGTGTAATCTAAGAAATAAGAATATTAGAGTCAATATACATATTTTCTAATATTTTAATATAAAAAAAAATATTTGAGTCATAATTTTTTTATTTGTTTTTTGATAGATAAAAATGGCCTTGGGGGCCATTCCCATATATTGATTTGAAAACAAAGGATAATAGTATCTCACAGCTCCATAAATGAGGGCCTAATTCAAAAAACCTGGGGTGTCTTTTTAAAAGTGACATTCAAATGGAGGAGTAAAAAGTAATATTTAATTAAAAGTTTTCGAGAAGCACTTTATTTTATTATTGAGGGGAAAAGTGAATTTTTAGAAGGAAAATTATCTACTTGCCCTAAAGTTGCTCTAACAGTGCCTATTTAAGGAGTTGTGTAGAGAAGAAAGGTTAGACTGAATATTGTATTTGCTAATTGCTCTGAGTAAGAACCTGAGTTCTTCCCATTTTCTTGAGGACAAAAACCCTCTTGTAATACCAGTTTTAGAGACAAACTCTCCTAGTCGGAGAGAGTGATTTCATTCAGAAATCACCAATGTATTGAAGATATTGTGTTTTGGGGATGAAAACCCCTACATCCATTGGAGCAATTTCACATAGAGATTGCCTTTGTGCTGAAAGTGAAGTTTCTTTTTCAGATGGGTGCTCAGGATGGAGAATTTTTTGATGTATTTTGATATGCTAAAGTTTTTGGTATTGTTTGTTTGAGCTTTCAGTGGTTTTTGGAGAGATTTTGAAGTGATCGAAAGAGATTCTAGAGTAGGCCATACAAGTACATGCTGCCCGTACCTTTCTTGCAAGCTATACCATTTGAGGTTCATTTTAATTTGAGGGCTCACCATATTATCTTTGTTGTTTGTACTATACCAGCAACATTAAGTTTAGTTTCAGACCTACAAATTGACTGACTTTTCATTATGTTAGATGCCTATTGTATTCATGGTGCTTTGAGGTCAATTTTGGTGTGTTTTGGAAGAGTTTCAGTTTATGCATGTTGAGTAGTGTGCTAGGCATACTCATTGCAAGTTTCTAGAGTGTTATCAGTGCTATTTCAGACCTGTTATTCAGTGCTTATCAATCTCAAGGGAGATTACAGCGTTGTATTTGAGTTTGGAAATGAATAATGGTGATTCTTGGAGGCAGTTGGTGTTTGTGCCTGTTGTACTTGATGTTTCTGAGCATGTTTCAGGTCTGATTTATATCAGACTTCAGTAATAATTGTATTTTCAGTCACTTAGATGTTGTAGGGTGTGATTAGAGCTGATTTCAGTCTTAATCAGTTTTGAGTAGTTCATATTAGCACTATGTGTGGTGTTTAGAGTGATATCAGCATGCCTTCAGCTCTGATTTATCAATGTTAATAGCAGTACAGACAGATATCAAACTTGCATCAGCACCCTACACCAACATTATGAAGTATTCTTCAATTGGGATTATGATTATATTGATTAATCAATGTTATTTGGCTCCGTTTTGGATATTGCAACAGTCTGATTTTATAATCAGAACTTTTTATCAGTTTTATACTAGCAGTATATCTCATATCATGTTTTGAAATGCATTTCATAATTATTTTGCTCTGTTACCAGGTTTGCTGCCCCAGAGGCCGGATCTGGGTCCGGTTCGCTCTGGGTTTGGATCCCTGTCCTATCTCTCTGTGGGTCCTGACAGGGTTTCCCTTGAGGGGGCCCGGTACACTTGGAGCGAACCCGGCCGAACTTGGAAAGAACCTGCACGCCCAGCTGGCCACAAAGTGATTTTTTAGCATTTTTTTAATTGTTTTTGGGGTTTGACTTTGACCAGCGCCCAAGAGAACCCTAAAAGTGACCTCTAAATCACACTAAACACCTAAACTACCTCATTCTTGTTCATTTGTTTTGCAAACAAGCACTTTCATTCCAAGAGGCTGAGCATTCATTTTTGCATGTTGGATTGACAAAGGGAGTTGAAGATTGACCATTGAAGCTTCTACAACTGATTGCATTGCCATTCCTACACATTTGCAAGTGTTCATTGGCTGCCACGAAGATTGTAGAAGGATATTTTTGCAAAGAGGTAAGTTTTTTTCATTTTTTTGTTTTACAAACATGAAACTTTGTTTTGTTTAATTTTATTTATGTTTTTCCATTCTTCTATGAATGTATGAAAGATTCAAAAGAGCTAGGTTTTATAAATCAATCTTTTGTTTTTGTTTTGAATGTGTTGTTTGCAAAAAAAATTGCCATAGGAATCACAATGTCAACTGGTTCTACCACCACAACTCAATCTAAGTTCAAAACAGATCTGAATTCTCCTCTATGGAAGTATGTTGAAATGATACAACAAGTTCCAAGTGGTGGTGGTTACATTTGGAAATGCAATGGATGTGATGTTCAATATTCTAATTCATATTTTCGGGTGAAAGCACATTTGTGTGGAATACTTGGAAAAGGCATCAAAGCTATTCCATCTGAGACAGACATAGGATACATTATGGAACAAGAAGTGGAACAAGAAGTGGAACAAGAACGAGAATCCTGTAGATCAAGTCAGCCCTTATTAAAAAAAAATCAAAGAGAATATTGCCCCCATCTAACTCCAATATTGTGGTAGAAAACCACCCATTTTTGGCCACTCCTCATCCTCAAACTCAAAATGTACAACCCATTGTAAACAAAAGACCAAAGGGGCCTTTGGAACTTGCATTTCAAAATGAGAGTCGAGCCATTGCCGACCAAAATGAAGCAAGATGTATATATGCAAATGGAATAGCTTTTAATGTTGTTCACTCTCCATGTTGGAAAGAGATGTCGAGAACAGTTCATGAAGCTCCAAAAGGGTACAAGGGCTCGGGTTATGAGAAGGTGAGTGGCACCTTATTGAAAAAAGAGGTCACGATAGTTGAAGGTTCATTCAAGCCCATAAGGGATTCATGGATTGAGATAGGTGTGTCCATTGTTTCAGATGGTTGGCAAGATTTAAAAAATCGGCCCTTGATCAATGTCATAGCAGTGTCCATTAATGGGGCAATTTTTTTGAAAGTTGTGGATTGTGAGGGGCAAGTAAAAGATGGACAATTTATTGCTGATATTCTCATTGCAGCCATAGAGGAAGAGGGACTCCGCAATGTTGTTCAATTTGTAACGGACAACACCAAGAATTGTACAGTTGCAGGGTTGTTGGTTAAGGAACGATATTCACATATCTTTTGGACACCTTGTGTGGTCCACTCACTCAATCTTATGCTACAAAAGATTGGGAATAAAATTGCTTGGATCAAAGAATTGTATGCAAAGGTTGAGGACATCCAAATGTTCATCACTAACCACCACATGTCTCAAGGGATCTTTAGATCATTTTCAAAATTGGAGCTATTGAAGGTAAATGAAGTAATATTTACATTTTTTGTTTTCATAATTTGATTGTGTATTCTAATTGAAATTCTTCTTTAAAGTTTGTTTTTAAATTTAAATTATTTTTTTAATTTGTAATAGGTTGTTGAGACCCATTTTGCCTCTAACATAATCATCTTGAGACGACTTGTGAAAGTTAGAAAACCACTTTCTAGCATGGTGATTAGCCAAAATTGGTCTATATGGAGGCAAAGCAACACTGAAAGGGCAACAAAAATTAAGAGGATGATATTAGATGACTCGTGGTGGGATTGTGTGGAGTATCTCCTTAGTTTCACCGAGCCCATTTTGAGTATGATTCGCTATATTGACATGGACAAGCCATGCATTGGAGAGATATATGATGGTATAGACTCAATTCTTGAGAAGATCAAGTGCACCATAAATGCGAAAGAGAAAGACCCTGAAGAGACTTTCTTCAAACAAGTGCATGCAATTGTTGAAGAAAGATGGAATAAAATGACAACTCCATTTCATCTTCTTGCCTTTGCATTGTCTCCAAAATACTACAATAGTTAGATTCTTTCTATGCCAAGAAGGCTTCCTCCATATAGAGATTTTCAAGTGGCTGAAGGCTACAAGGCAGCATTCATGAGACTCTTTCCTGATCCTGAATTACGAGGTATAGTCATGAATGAGTTCATTGATTTTGTGCACTCAAAAGGTCAAGGTATTGAGGCTCTTTGTGATAGGTTCTTAAAGGATTCTCATAGTTGGTGGTACTTCCATGGCCAATACTTCCAACATCTGCAGCCCCTTGCAATTAAAATTTTATCACAAGTTTAATAAATTTTCATATTTTAGTTTTTAAAGTTTCATTTATAATTTTTTATTTTTTTTATGATGTATAACTTTAAGTTTAATTGTTTACTTTGTCTTCATAGGTTGCTAGTTCATTTGCATCTAAGAGGAATTGGAGAGCATATTCTTTCATCCACTCAGTAAAATGCAATAAATTGCTCTCAAAAAGAGCAGAGAACTTAGTATATGTGCATTCCAACTTGCGTCTCCTTTCTCACAAACAACATGACTACAAGAAAGGAGAGACGAAGTTGTGGGATATAGAGCTAGAGGATACTGACTTGGATGCTTCCACTTCCCACCATATTGCATATGAGGAGCCCGATAGCCAACAGCAACACAAGCACAATAGTAGTGTTAATGACAGTGCCATTGGCACTGCTTGTGATTCATCTAGTCTTCCTACATCATCTAATATCAATGTTGACAATGATATTGATGATTTAGATAATCCATTTGATGATTAAAAGTGTTGTAATATTGAATTTGAAGTTTGAACGATGAATATTTATCATGCATGTTTTAAATGACATTCAAGTTTATGGTGATTTTGTTTTTATATGATGTTATGTGATATTCTAATCCTAATTAATGCTTCTAGGCTGCATATATATATAATTTTTACATGTTTTTTCTCCTAACGAACCCAAACCCCCCAAAAAAATTTAGCCGAACCCCTGAACCTGAGCTCGAACCAGTACTAGAACCAGCAACTTAGTTATTTTGTAAACCTTAGATGGTAGTACTATTAAAGAGTTATCATTTGAACGCATATCATATTGAAGTATTGGATGGTTTACTAACAATCGTTATAGCATATCATTCAGCCCGTTCTGGCATTGAACAAGCTGGCATTATTGACCATTTTGGTTTGAATCAAGCTTAGACATTCTACTAGTGGCTTACATTGCATTCATGTAGTCCACCAAAGAGGTGCTGATAAGGATGGCTCTGTCATCTACATGTCATTTAACACAGTCCGCCAAAGAGGTGTTGATTAGGCTGGCTCAATTGCCTATAAATTTTTGTTGGCTTGCCGCCATTCATTCTATTGCATGTATCATCGATAGTGTGTGGTTGAAGCACTGTATGCACTCACCTTGTCCACTTGGAGATCTGGGTGATCAGAAAAGATCACATCACATCCACCACCTTACCAAGATAAGGACAAAATTCAGATTCTCTAGAGACTTAAGTTAGATCCCAATCAAACCATGAGTCAAATGTAAGCTCTCCATTTAGACCTATTAAATGCAAGACCTCAAGCTTAATACGTTTTCCTCTGATATTCTTTAATTTGAAAGAAAAATGCTTACAAAGCATGTGGGGTGTTACATATCATAAATTTTGATTATTTGATTGATTCAAGACCTTTAAAAACCTTAAATGTCACTAATATTTAATCTAATTTTGAGGACAAAATGGGATCTTATGACTCTAATTGGATCTTCTAGTTCTAATCCATGTTCACATCATTAGTGCAATAAACTCATAAGTCATAACTGTTGATGTGTTTTTTATGCACTTCTCAACACAGGCGATGCATAGGTGCATCACCTCTCTTGAAAGACAATCTTCCACAATCAGATTGCAGAACACTATCCCAAGGTCTCTAATGTCAAGTCTTGACAGTGCTTGGAATATCTCAGTTGATTTATGATGTGATTTGCTGGAATCACAAGGCGGACTTACGGATGAGTCACAAAGCGGAGAAGTTGGATCTACAAATGGAGTTCTTAAGATGGGAGAGTTGTGCATTTGCTGTAGGTTCAAACAACAGTCTTGAACTCCATTTCAACATCAGATTTAGCTTTATAATGTGCAATGAACCTTGCCTAAGGTTACTTATTAAAAAAAAGGAAAAAGGGTAGGGAAGAGAGAAGGTTCCTGGATCTGAAACTAGGAATGAACAGTGATCATGGAGGCTGCTACAGTAGACAAACTCCTTAAACTAGGTTTCACTTGGCCAAGAGAAACCTACAATTACGCAAAACCAGTGCAATCTTCTAAGGACTGCTGATTTTCAGATTGCACATGCACATCATGAACATGCAATTGAACTAAGTTGCAGCAATGCAATATGGAAGCCCAGGCTAACTTTGCACAACAACTTGTCATCAACAAGTGTCAAAAGTATGGGCTGGAAATTCATCAAATACTGTAACAACAAACACCATCATCACTTCCATTCAAGAAACTAACAATTAAATTAAAAGGGAAGTAGAACCATGCATGCAAGATGAGAAAAATCAAAGAAAACATCCATAAACTCATGCAATGCTATCTTCTATTGCTGCAAATGTTTTTTACACTAGCTCTCCAACCATTACAAATGAAGGGGAGACCCCTATTTATGGTTTTCCAAAACCTGAATGAATGGCCAGGATTGAATTACATTGTGTGGTCCAGATTCAATTACATTAGGGCTTCACCTACCCCACAATATTCAGCAATTTAAAATACATTTGTTGTTTTTTCCCTATTTTGTCTTTTAGTGCCCAGGTGTTGTAGCAGTTTGTCTTCTAGCTGATTTCCCTTTTACTGTAGTTGAAACTGCCTGAAAGTTGCCTTCTTCCCGATGGACTTGCAACATTCTTCATTGGATCAAACGGGCTCGTCGACAACTGGCATCCATGGGCTGGTTGCCTCCGATTCGGGCGAACAACCCGTAAAGATCATCATCATCTAGTGAAAAGTAGGACAGCCCCCCTTATGCATCTTCAAGGCCACCCCCTTGCATTTTGTCATTGACTTCCTTGGCATAGGCCTTCCTCTAACGCGAGCTCTATTGATGGGCACCAGGAGGAGAGGTGGGCATAAAATGAATGGTGATAAGAGCTATGTGTTTTTCCTTGTTCAACTTTGTCAATGGGTCTCTCGACGGACCCGCGGTAGGCTTCTTGAAACTTGCATACATGAAGTGTCGTAAGTGCTTTCATACACAAATCAAGGCAAATGTTAATCAAATCTTGCAAAATCCTTGTTATATCCATCCATGCATCATCAAAAGATCACAATATTCAATCTAAATTGCCATTAGCAATTTACTAGAGGGATTTTGGACGGTCCAGGCCCGAGAGGCCGGACTTCCCTGGCCAAAATGTTGTTTTGAAAGGGCGAATAGGGCAAGGCGACCCGGATAGTTTCTCTCGGCTTCAAATTTGGAATTTGAAAAATTCATGCAGGAGAGGATCCAATTTGAATATGTGGGTCTAAGCTTGTTTCCAAATTTGGAGGCATTCAGGTCATCTTCTAGGCAATCGAAGTCAAGAGGAGGGAAGGCTGTCCAGAGTTTGTTGTTTGGAACAACCATGGTGAAACGGAATTCCGATGACGGAGTTCCGGGGTTTGGGACCCGGGAGGACGGTAGCCAGCGGATGACGGATGGAAAGACAGCAATCCGGAAGCAAAGTTCTCGGACGGCGGCAGAGGGACAGCATTCCGGGAGGAAAGTCCCGGAAATGGCCACAGAGGGGCCGGGCTCTGGAAGCCGGAATGCCTAAGGCGGACGGAAGTCCAAAACGACAAAAGAGGGACGGACTCTTGGAAACGGCCACGGAGGGGCTAGACTCCGAAATCCGGAATGCCTAAGGCGGACGAAAGTCCAAAACGACAAAAGAGGGACGGACTCCCGGAAACGGCCACGAAGGGGCCGGGCTCGAGAAGCCGGAATGCCTAAGGCGGACGGAAGTCCAAAACAGAAAAAGAGGGACGAACTCCCGGAAATAGCCACGAAGGGGCCGGGCTCTGGAAGCCGGAATGCCTAAGGCGGACGGAAGTCCAAAATGGCAAAAGAGGGATGAACTCTCGGAAACGGCCACGGAGGGGCCAAGCTCCAGAAGCCGGAATGCCTAAGGCGGACAGAAGTCCAAAATGGCAAAAGAGGGACGAACTCCCGGAAAAGGCCACGGAGGGGCCGGGCTTCGGAAGTCGGAATGCCTAAGGCGAACGGAAGTCCAAAACGACAAAAGAGGGACGGACTCCCAGAAACGGCCACGGAGGGGCCGGGCTCTGGAACAGCCAGGGACGGACGAAGTTCCCGGAACAGCCGCGAAGGGACGAAGTTCCAGAATGAAAATTTTGCAACTTCCTAAAACTTAACGAAACCTTGGCAGTTCACTTAGGCACCCCAAAAACATCCCAAATTCATAGGAAGCCTATCCCAAAAGTCGAAAACGAAGGAAAAAATGAACCAAGCGAGCGGGGATGAGGCCCGGAGGACGCAAGGGCAACAGGCAAAGGGAAACCTGCAAGAGGGAAGCCTGAAAAGGGAAACCCGAAAGGCGAAAACCCTAACGAGGAAGCCCGAAAAGGCGGGAAACGGGGAGGCGAAGGGCGAAAGGCGAAAGAAGAAAGAGGGAAGAGGGAAGCCCGAAGGGCGAAGCCCGAAAAACCCAAGACTTAGCAATTTTTTATTTTTAGGGACAAAATATGGTCAGCCAAAAATGAGACCTTGAAGGGCACGTTGACCAACTAAGACACCAAAACGAGGGGCAAGCAAAACGAGGCAGCAACAAAAAGACCCGGCAAGGCAAAAGAAAGAGAGGGTCCCCGTTCCGAACGGGGCGTGTGTGCTATAGGCACAACAATAACCATAAGATTTAAATCATATTCACTTTTCATGTAAAAACTCATTGTTAGGATAGGATCAAGGAGAATTTATAGAAGGTGGAGTTTCTAGTTCAAACACCTTTTCTTAAAATTTTGTTATCGAAGCAAACTCACTAAAACCAATTGGAAGAATATTTTAGTCTAAATTTAACAACCCATCACAATTAAATCATTTCACTAAATCAAAATATACTGAATTCCACATCTAATAATTAATTATTGCCTGAATTCAATTATCTAATTATTGTCATTGGAATGAGAGACATTACATCAAACTAAATAAAGATTTGAAGAAATCTAGAGTTACTCCTATAGTAGTTACCAAGAACTTTGGCAAAGTTTGTGAATGGCTAACTAAAGCAAAAAACAGCAGATGTTTAGGAGGAATGAGGACTGATGATCAATTGGAAATCAACATAATCTGAAAGTTGGATGATGAAGATGGGGACCACATAGAGAAATGGAAGATGTTTAATGCCTTACTTATTGAACTCTTCACAATTACATATTTTTTCTTGTAGTATAATATGTCAATGTAATAGCCAAAGGATCCCAACTGCAAGTGGAATGAAAAAGAGGAATTACTAGTTAATGGGGTTTGCGATCTCCTCAAAAAAAATATTATTATATCAAAATGTGATGTCTTAGGAACTAAGACGAAATGAGATAAATTTGAAAAGCTCGGAAATTAATGCCAAGAAATTGTGTAATATCCCCAACTCAAACGATGAGGATTAACAGCATATCGGCTGTCATTTCCTTGGTTTGCCCAAGAGGAAGAGGACTTAGAGCATCATTGGATAAGTATTGGAGTCTTTGGCTTGTTCTAAATTCTATTCTTAAGTTGTGTGCACATCTTTTTATGCAACTTAAGTTAAGTGAACTTAATTTAAGTTGTGGGCACGTTTTTTTAGGCAACTTAAGTAACTCCTAGACAAAAGACTTAAGTTGTCCCTTTTTTATGTACTTGTGATTTTAAAAAGCATGTGATAAAAAGGCAAAGGGGGCATGGGTTGTCAAGGAGCTTATTGGATCAATTTTTCAGTTTTTAATGTGGAGCCTTGGATTAAGAGGTGGTGATTCAAGGGTTGAGATTAATTCATCTCTTTGGGAGTTATTATATAACTCTCTAGGGGTCTTTTAGAGCTTATTATGTTGTGAGTTTTTTGTTTATTGCTGCTGCAACTTGGCTTAGATCTGAAACCCTTGAGTATCCCTAGATTCAGAGAGACATACGGGCTCCCCCTAGTCAAAAGGGTGTGTTTCAGTGGAAGAGGTTTGGTTTGTGAAACCCCAGCACGTCAATTTTCAAGGATGCAATTGTCTATCAGGTTTGGAGGCCAAATTGAAGAAAAAATTCAGAGTCTAAGGTTCAGATTTGGAGTAACTTCAGTATGGTTTTTCATATTTCTGAACATTCTTGAGAATGACAACAAAAAATCAGACCTAGCATTGATTTATTTTGGGAGTTGACGCTATATTTGGAAGACGGCTAGGGTTTGATCAAGGTCTGAGGTATTTTATGTTTGAATCTGCATACCCATTTCAGTTTTGTCTTAGAAAAATAGAAGAAAAATCATTCTAATGCATTTCAGAAATTTTTGGGCAGTTTTAGTGGATTTTCTGCAACTTTTCCATATTTAGAAATATTCATAAATTCCTATAAAATCATAGAAAATTCAGAAAAATATTTTGAGCATAGATCTGAGTTTCTTTATGGGTTTTCTATTTGCAAATAAATTTTCAGAATTTTTTATTGCATATTTTTAAAGAAAAATTGTGTTTTTCTATTATCCCTACTTAGGGATATTACAAATTGGTGGTCATGGAATTTTCTTTTGATGTTTTGGGAGGATCTGAATGCACTTTATTACAAGTAACCCAGTAGAGGTGATCTGATAATTTTTATTTTTCTCACTCACAAGCATGATTGTCTTATTATTCCCAATGCTATTATGAAGAGATTTCATGATCATCCAAAGATAGTTTATGGCCTATAAAGTTTAAAGCTCTTCTAGGTTTTCATATTTGTACTGAACTTGCAAGACAAAATATGCTGAAAACACAAAAATATTGCAGAAATAAGAGAAATAGGAATACTATTATTATCTTCACAACGCCACTTTGAGGGGGCAACCTCCAAATAGAGCTTGCACTCCAAATACAAATGTTCCAAAACACTTTTTAATTGAGAAGTCATTACAATATATAGAGTTTTGCCAAAGGCAACTACTACCATCCTATGCATGTGCGATTATTACCTTACTCTAAGTTCTAACAACTAGTAGGATGACTTATAAAGCATATGCACCACTTTATTAAAGCTACCTATAGGCAACTTACAAAGCATATGCACCCAACTAATACTGAGTAGAATGGGGTAACAAAACATTGCCTTCCCCTTCATAAAGCTGTGTCCTCAAAGCTTGAGATGAGGAAATCTAGAGAGAATGCTCACAAACTCCCATGTGGCATCTTTAGGTTGCAAGCCCTTCCATTGGACTAAGAACTCCTCAATAGAATGATTGCACAAATGCTTGGTGTATTTATTCAAAATAGCCACATGTTCCAAAAATAATGAAAACCTATCCTCAAAGTTTGAGATAAGGAAATCTAGATAGAATGCTAGCAAAGTCCCATGTGGCATCTTCAATTTGCAAGCCCTTTGACTGGACTAATAACTCCTCAATAGAGCATAGATGCTTGGTGTGTTCGCTAAAATAGCCTCAAGTTCCAAAAATATGGAGACCTCCTCATCCAACTCAAGTAGCTCTATCACTAACCAAGTAGCAGCCCCAATCACTTTCTTGAGACAAGAGACATGAAAAAATAGGTGGATTTGAAAAGGTGGAAGTGTTGACTTGTATGCCACCTCACCTATGCACTGGATCACTTGATAGGTACCATTAGATTTTGGATGTTACTTATGACTGCACTTGTTGCATAATGGAAGGTGATTGTAGGGCTGCAGATGTAAAAAGACCTTATCACCAATATCAAAAGTGCACTTAGTCCAATGTTGATCCACCTACTATTACATACGATTTTAGACCAATCTCAGATTGGCTGTAAGTAGTCGAGAGATGTCTTCGCATTTGGCCAAAATGTTGTCAATTGCTGCAAACCTTGAAGAACCTAAAACATAAGTACTCAAGAATGGTGGAGGAGTACCATAGAGGACCTCATTAGGGGTCATTTTGGAAGAATCGTGATAAGTAGTATTGTACCGCCACTCCACCAAAGATAGCCACTTGGTCCACTATCCCTGTTGCTCAAACACAAATCAAACAAGTCTGAAGACACTTTGTGACAATCTCTATTTGACCATTGGTTTGAAGATGATAAGCCAAACTCATTTTCAAGGTGGTGCCCTACAACTTAAACAACTCTTGCTAGAAGTTGCTACTAAGGATGGATCATGTTCACTAACAATAGAGCGGGGCATCCCATGGAGTTTGAAGACTTAATCCAATAAGTTTTGGGCAACCATAGCAATAGTGTAAGAGATAATACGCAAAATACGCATATTTGGTCAAGCAATCCACCACCACCAAGATGACTTGTTTACCACCTAAGAGTGGAAGCTCCGCATTAAAATCCATAGAAATATCATTCCAAGCCTAATTGGGAATAGGAAGTGGCTGCAATAGTCTCGAGGCTTTAAGAGTTTCCCCTTTGGTCCTTTGACACACATCACATTTAGTTACAAATGTCTAAACACCCTTCTTAAGGCTATCCCTAAAGAAATCTTACTCCACATGCTCGTAGGTCTTCAAGAAACCCAAGTGTCCAAGAATAGGTGAGGGGTGCGATTCCAAGAGTAATTGAGGTTGAAGTGTTCAACTTGGGGGTAAATAAATCTAATCATGATAGACAAGGATTTTGCTTGTCCAACAAAAACCCTGCATTGACTATGGATCCTATTCTCCAACTGTCATATGGTATATTGAATTGCAGATGTAGTAGCCCATTCATGTTGGATCTCATCTATCCAATGTGAAACCAATACAAAAAGAGAAAAGATGGAACCTTCTTCATATTGGCATGAAAGTGTATCTACTACCACATTTTTCTTACCCTTCTTGTAGACAATCTCATAGTCATATCCTTGCATCTCGGGCACCCATTTTTTGTTGTTAAGGGAGGACACCCGTTGCTGCAAAAAAATATTTCAAGCTACGATGATCTGCTTTTATCTAGAATTTGTGGCCCAACAAGTAAGGATGCCATTGTTGGACAACATGGAGGATAGCCAACATATCTTTTACATATGTTGATTTAGCTAAATTGCATCCCATGAGTTGCTCGGTGATGAAGACTAAGGGTTGTCCTTGCATCAACACCACACCTATGCCCATTCCAAAGGTATCACATTTCAGAGTGAAAGGTTAGTGAAAATCGGGTAGGGCCAACACTCGGACTAGTACACATGGAATTTTGAGTGCATTTAAGACAACCTCCACTAGTTTTGACCAATGGAAGGAATTCTTTTTGAGCAAAGGAGTCAACATTCCAACAATTTTAACATAATTATGCACAAACTTACAATAGTATCTTGTCAAGCCTAAGAAACCTCACAAAATTTTGGAGGACTTAGGATGTGGCCACTCTTTTATTGCAACAATCTTCTTAGGGTCAACTTGGATACCTACAAGTGAAACAATGTGGCCTGAGTACTCCACCTGTTGGATGCCAAAGGCACACTTTGAGCGCTTGAAAAAGAGAGAACACTTCTATAAAATTTTGAAGGCTCCAAATGATGAAGATGATCAATCCAAGTTCGATTACAGGTAAGTATATCATCAAAGAAGGCCAAGATGAATTTGCATAAGCAACTGTAATTTAACAAAAGAACTTGGGTGGATTTTAAAAACTTCAATCGAAATCCTTATAAACCCTACATAATAAGAATTTTTTTTGGCTATTTAGGATTCAACTTAGTTATTTCAATACAAACAAAAAGAAAGCCCAAAATATATAAACGCTTACATTGTAGCTTAATATTTTAGTCCTATGCCTCAATTTTTCATTATTGGGCCCTAGAAAATGGCAAACCCTAATTTGTTCTACCCAAACTAATCAGATCTAGACCATCCCCTTTCGTTCATGCATACAACAATAAACCCTAATACAAGTCGACTCACCAAATGAAGACAAATAGTAGTTTCCAAGCATTTACCAATTTGACAAACTAGGTCTAAACATCATTTTATATTTACAACCAAGATGAAATTTACAAAGACCGCCAAGGGCCAAATGGGGATTCCAAACTTCCCTTATAAGACAAGTCAAGAAGACAATCCACATGCTATAGTCGCATGCCAAAACAATGAAGAATACCAAGCTTCGCACTTGACAGTTGAAAGTGTCGAGTAGCTCTATATTGTCTATTACTGAAATTGTTAAAGCTCGAATGCGACCTTTGGATGAGACCGCTCCTTCAATTGAAGATTTTTTATCCTTCAACACAAGATCTACAAGGGTTTCATCCTTCGATCTCTACATATTTGGGGGTTTCCATCCTTAGATTTAGATGCCTAAACAACATGCTCATTGCGATTTTTGGTTAGGGTTTGTTTAGGGATTTTCCAAGATGATCCTTCAATGTTGTCTCTACAACCTGAAGACACCTAGAAAGAGCATTGAAACTACACAATGGTCTCCATTCTGACGCTCAAATGCAAAATGGGCTTCTCATACTTGTTAAGCATCGTTTCTCTTCGGATTGAGCCATAAATTGTGTCCTTGTGTGCGGAAATGTGCTTGAGAGGCATGGAGGAGGGTTCCATATGGTCTACAATTGTCCTCAACAATTATGGTGAGGAGCCCCTTTGGGTTCAAAACCCTAACTACTGCATTAATGGTAGTCAAAAGCATCCTTGCAGTGTGCCTCATTGGAGGTCCATGTGGATCCACTCCTAAAGGATTGGGTCAAATCTCTATACCAAGAGGAATCCCTTGGAGAGTTGCATCATCACTAGGCACATTAATGGCACACCTAGTATTCAAGGTGGTAGGTGGAGATGAATAGTGAAAAGAGGTGTGAGGGTCGAAGTTTGGATATTGGGGATGCCTCATGGCTCATGCTTTTAGTTGGGGGTCTAGGTTCAAAGGTGAGGTATGCTGGAGAGAAGAAGATTGATTTCTTGACAATGGCGTGTAGAGGATTTAGGTTCGACAAAGAGGTACGATAGCATGAGAAACCCCGAAGTCTCGATGAGGTGAGGAGTGAAAATAGGGAATGATAGAGAGGCCTGGCAATATGGGGAAGTCCAATACCTTGATAAAAATAGAGAGGGCATGCCAGGATGAGAAACTCTACAACTTCAATGACTTACACAAGTAGAGAGAATTTGGCATGCTCCCATACTTGGAAACTTCAAGGGCCTTAGGTGGGTGCATGGGTGATGAAGATGAAATGGGATTGGGGAAGATGATGGAGCTAGGAAATGGATGTTTTGGTCCACCCCATAAATCATCAAAAGTGGGGACATGACAACAACCACAAAACACCATAATCACGAGGCTCTAAAAAGTGGAGGGGACATTACATAATCCAAAGGGCATGACCAACAAGTCATATTGGCCTTCATAGGTCTTCAGAAATTTAGGTATATTGGCTTCTTTGACCCTAATCTAGTGATAACCTAAATGTAGATCCAACTTAGTGAAAAGAAATTCCCTTGAAAGCTCATCCAACAAATCATCAATAATAGGGATAGGAAATTTATCCTTGATGGTTAATTTATCAGGCTCACAAATATTAGGGCACGTCCACCAACCCCCATCTTTCTTAAGGACCATAACTACTAGAGAGTAAGGATTGGTATGAGGGAAAACAATACTTGCCTCTTGGAGTTCTTTCACCATCTTCTCAATTTCATTCTTCTACTCAAAAGGGTACCAATGGGGCCATTCATTAGGAGGATGGCTACCAAGGATGAGGGAAATGGAATGGTCATGGGACCTAGGAAGGGGTAGGCCTTTAGGTTCCTCAAATGCTCATTGGTACAAATGAAGGAAGCCCTCCAAATCCTATAGAGGAGAAGGAGAACGATGTTGAGATTCAAGAGAGTGAAATTTTGCTAGAGTACCAAAGCACCTTTTCTATAGCAATTTTTCCATGCAATGGGAGCTAACCATCTAAACATCACTTGCCCATTGTAAGCCTAACATTGTAGCACTTTCTCCCACAAGACATAGCATTACCATTGGCAACCATAATTTGAAAATCATTGCAGGCATGGACATAATAGTGTAGTTGATTGACTAGTTTTTTGCTAATAAAGTTATGAGTAGTACCACCACCATCTTTCAAAACCACTATCTTTTGTATTTTGATATAGCCAATGACCTTGATTTTAGGGAGATGAGAACCCAACCAAAGCATAAATAGAAATATGAGCATCAAGAGTGGACTATTGTTCTAGGGAAATGAACTCATCTTTTGCATCTGAAAAATTCCTCAAAGTCACCAAGTATCATAGTAGATTCAATGAGATACAAGCATTGCTCAATACATCTGTGACACTTTTCCCATTTTTAATCACAAAGAAAACACAATCCCTTGGCCTTTTTCTTAACTATCTCTTCTCAAGAGAGCCTATGAATTGTGAGGGACTTAGTTCCATTATCTAATGACTCCTTTCTAGTTTTGAAGGAGGATGAGCTCACTAGTTTCCCTTGGGCTGCCAATTTGTCTTCTACATGCCATGCCAAGGCTAGAGCATCACAGCAAGAATCTGGTTCAAACATGAGAACCTCTACCCACTACCCATAGCTCCTCTTTGAGACCACTAATGAAACAATTGAGCAAAAATGATCATTGGTACACAGGGACGCATCCCCTACCCTTTTGCCCCCTGTACCCGTACCGGGGACGTTTCGGGGACAGGGGATGCCTTGGGGACGTTTTTTAGGTGTCCCCAAAAAGTTTCCTTTTTTTCGAAACGTCTCTGATCGGCGGGGACGTCTCGGGGATGGCAAGGGGACGACCCACCGTCCCGGGGACAACCAGTCGTCCCCTTTTTTCTAGCAAGTTTTTACAAAACAAAAACTCTGAAATTAAAAATACTTATTTTTTTATTGTTTCTTAGTGGACCCCACACCCTCCCAAGCCTAAAATGAAACATAAAACTTGCTTTCAAAGCCATTTGAATAAAAATTTTAAATTACAAAAAAAAATTGCAGCTAAGAGGAAAGTGAGCAAGAGAAAAATTGGCAGTGACTCAAACTCTGAGTCTGATTTGGATGCAATGTTGGCAAATGTCGAGTAGAGGTAGCCATCATACTTTATATTTCTATGGTTTGGACATTTGTGACTGTCATTTTGACATTTGTAGTGCAAACTTGTAGCCTTTGGGCATTTTATTTTTAAAATTTTATATCATATGCACATTGATTGCTTGACATGAATTATGGAAACAATTAAGTAGTTGTAGCATTAATTTGTTTGACTCTATAATGTATATGTCAATATGATTGGTGATTACATTTGCAACTTTATCAACGTTCATTGTTATGATTATCATTACTCATATGAATATCTGAAATTTCATATGAGTAATGAAAGATATATATATATATATATATATATATATAGCCATCCCCTCGTCCCCAAAAATCCCCTTAAAAAATTTTGTCCCCCCGAACCGGAAACTTGGTGGAACATAGAAAATGATTCCTTCAAGTCACATGTCTAGTTGACCAATTTTTCAAATTCAATTTGATATTCCTTCTAGTCAAATGTCTAGTTGGCCAATTTTTCAAACTCATTTTGATATTCCTTGACAGAATATGTCTAGCATAATTTAGTAAGGGCACCAACAAAGTCTTCGTAGGTACTAAGGCCAAAGTGGATTAGGGCTTTCTTGTGAAATTCTAACCAAGTGACAAATCAATGTCCTATCCAACTATTGATACCACTAAAGGGTCTCCTTTTCCAAGTGAAAAGAGGCTAGGGGGAGATTTTGATCATGGGAAAATAGGTAGAATTTAAGCATTGATCGGCCTTTACCCAACCAATTAGGAAGATTTGTACTGTCAAATTTAGGCAAGACTAGTTTAAGGGGACGAGGAGGGCCACCTTGATTGGGGAAGTGGGAACTTGCTTTAGGGGAGAAAGGTTGGTTGCACATGAGAGTAGCAGGTCCATATCACTAAAGAGGTGAGGGAGCTTGTCTTTGAATCTTGTATGCATGTGATCAAGGCAATCATTGAGATAGTGCACAATGGGTTCTAAGAACAATGTCTATTGCCATAGGGAGGAGTGTTACCCAAAAAAAGAAGTAACATGAGTTATATGGTAAATTGACTAGCTTGAAGAGATGAGCATAATAGGGAAATCTAGCAAGAGGGTAAAAGTTGACCCTAGCCCAAACAAAGGGTAGCCAAAATTATTTGGCAAACTAATTAGCTCAAAGAGACGAGCATAATAGGACAATCCACTATAGAGGGCACAAGTTGGCCCCATGCTCTTTTTTTACTTAGGTTTTTTTGAAATTTTAGGTCCTTATGGGTGGGAAATGCAGCTAGTTTCTTCAATTTTGTCACTTTGTAGGGAGTTATATGTTGAAGATTAGTTGTTCTACTAGACTACACAAATGCAAAGCTAATGCAAGGATCCAACTGTGTGGGTCACAACACTATCGTAATAACTGCAAATTTGAAAGAATATTGACAATGGGTTGCTCTATAGGGAAAAAATTAATAATTGTAGAACAAATCACAAATTCTAAACTGCCAAGAAAATTTGATATGACCATATTCAAAGCAAACAACACACAAGTGGGAATACAGAAGGAAGACACTACAAGGTGCGTCTACTGTGAGCTTACCAATCTACTTATCTCGTTCATAAATAGTGTCAGCCCAATATTTCGAAGCATGAACTATTAAGGATTAGGACCATACCTATAGCCCACTGTTCCATCTCCAAGGTATGCAATGGGTAACTTCTCGAGGCTTATTGCTTACTGATGCATCACAAAATACAAATGGCCAAAGGTTACTTTGGGTTAGCCTACGAAAAAAATCCTAGGTCTTTCGATATACTTATGGGTGCGTGGAAGCTCACAATCATGTACAAAGGCTATCTAAGGCTTGGGTATTGGAGCCAAAATACTCCTCACTTCACTGGACCCTTAGTGGAGAAATCAACCTAGCCAAAAATGATAGATCTTCTAAAGATATTTGAAAATCCCCAACACAAGGTTCCAACCTGAAAAAATAAAAATAAACTACTCGCAAGGAAAAAAATTGGCAAAAAATACAGGAAACAAATTTAGTGTGACTACAACTATACCCATTTTATGATCACCAAGATCCCTCTAGGGCAAGGAGAGAGCATATGGTGGAAAAATACAAATGGCCCTGAACTGGTAAAACTGCTTGCAAACATGGCTCTAGTAAGAGCTCTAAGACCCCTTTAATGACCCTGTAAGACGAACTATGTTGAACACATAAATATTGTAGAAATGAGAGAAGTAGAAATGTTTTTATTATCTTTGTAGCACCACTTCAAGGGGGAAAACTCCAAATAGAGCATACACTCCAAATACACATTCCAAGATGCTTTTCAATTGAGAAGTCATTACAATATATAGAGTTTTTCCAAAGAAACTACTACCATCCTATGCATGTGGGATAATTACTTTATTCTAACAACCAGTGGAATGACTTACAAAGCATATGAATCCCTTTATTAAAGCTATCTAAGGGAGACTGGCAAAGCATATGTGCCCAACTAATACTGGCTAAGATAAAGTAGAATGGGGTACATAACAATATTAGTGTGAATTTTCCGTTGTTGCAGGTGAACTTTTACTTAACAATCTCCTCAAATACTAATGGTTTTTATGGAGGATTCCCATATTAGTGTGAAATTTTTCTTATGGCAGGTGAACTTAATTTGTGAATTCCTCTAGACACCTTGGTGGATATAGAGGAATTATTCTATGGTATTACTCCCTTACATTTATTAGTAACTTGGGAGAATGGAAAGAAACGCATTGCAGAAGAGAAATATAAATGGAATTCAAGAAGAATGCACATTCACATCCTTTAATCCTTGTCCATAGTTCAACCTCATATTTTGCTGCTAAGCTTTGTCCAGTTTTGGCCTCTATTTCTTTTATAGGAAGGAATGTTGTATGTTTAGATGCTGATCGAAAAGGCTTGTAGCAAAGTATGTGAAACAATTTGAGCTTGTAAATTGCTTGTATTAACAAAGGAAAAGATTACTGTAGGCATTTAAGATGTCTAACTACCTCAACTACTAACTACTGTAGAAACAGTATATTATTGACCATTAACAATAGAAAAATATTATTCTAACACCCTCCCTTAATGGTCAATCGTCTAACTAACCAACAAAAAACAATCTGCAGGTCTTCTGGTCACAAATTTTTCAGAACACTCTGCTGTTGCTGAGACCCTCCTTGGATCTGCAGAATGTTAATAACCAAGAGTACCAAAAAACCATCCAGAAAAAAAACAAAGAAGGCTGCCCCTTCATTAGAATGCTCTGCAACAAGAGACAAGAGCCTACCACGGAGATGAGTTTGCCACTAACCCTCCCAGAATCTGCAAAATTGCTGACCAAAAGTCATCACAAAAAACGTCCAACCTAACGTTGGGTAACAGAGTTGTCCCTCCCTCTAACCAGAGACACACCGAGAACAGTTGCTACGATTTTGAGGAAAAATCGGCAAACCCTTCAAACTTTTGCAAATGAGCACGATGCCCGAGAACAGACTAGAAGAAGCTAGTTGTGCAGATGTTCGCCCCAACAACTCCAAGTGCGACCAAAACAAACTGCAACAAACCATGATTTTTAAGAAAAAAAATCACCAAACCCAGAAATCTGAAGATTACAAATCATCATTTTTTTTTCGAAAAAAAGGGTAAAAACCAAATACCAAAGAGCCCTCTCGAACAACAGAAACCCTGACTAGGGTATATAGGAAAATCTCTTAATTTTTTGAAGAGAAAATTATAAACCCTCCTGGAATTTTTTTAAGGGAAAAAATTATGAAAACCCATACAGATTTTTTTTAAGGGAAATTTTTTTAAAACCCATAAAACCAGATTTTTTTTTCTTTTTGGGACAAAGAATATTTAAAAACCCAAAAATTTGAAGAGTACCCAGAAAATGTTGCTGAAAACCCAAAAAACTTTCTGAATACCCATAAAATTCTGTCAGCAGCCATTTGCACAGATTTTGAGGCACGAACTTTGAGACACCCAGAAAAACGGAGACCAACCCATTTGAGATCTCGAAAAACCTAGAAAGAATTTGCAATCGAAAAAAAATTTCGCCTTGAAACAGAGGGTCAAAACCCTAGATGATCTAGCAGAAATCCTAGCCGCCATGAGAGCTTGAAAAAATTGCAGAAAAT